>OX463244.1:2466535-3036535 GCA_949820135.1 Sylvilagus floridanus
GGGATGCTGCACGTCCCCTCTGTGGCCCCACTGGCTTCCTAGGTGGCCGGGCATGGCGGGCACTGTGGGGGCCCTCGGTTCTCTGCCTTCTCCTGTTCCTGCTCTGAGTCCCCTCGTGCCACAGCGGGCCCTGTTCCTGGAAGTGTACTCCTGGTGCACGCTGGGACGGACACTGGGCACCTCGTCCTCACCCACCCACACCTCCCCCCGGGTCTCCACCCAGAGCACCCATGGGTGGGGGACAGAGCGCAGTGGTCGGTGGGGTCAGAACCCGAGAGCCAGCGCCCGGTTACTCAGACGGCGGAGAGCAAGGTCGCCGGGCTCAGCCGGGAGCACAGAGCACAGACCCGGCGGGGGCAGTCAGGGGCCCCGCACCGAGCGCTGGGCGCTCTCTATACCCAGATGGGGCTTCTAAGGGCCCGGGGCCAGGTCTCCCCGACACAGAAAAATCGTCCCCTGGAGCTGCCAGGCTAAGGGGCCGGAAGCTGCGGCTTCGGCCAGGGCCTGCGACGGAGAGACTGATCCCAGCTGGTTAAAGCCGAGGGGCCTGGGGGAGTGGGTGGCCGCCCTGCGCAACAGCCGGGCGCAGCCTTCCCCTCGCTGTGTCTGCTGGTCACTGGGAGATGGTCACCCACTCTGGCTCGCTCCCCAGAGGCCGACAGCAGCTGGGGCCGGGCCAGGCAGAAGCCCAGACCAGGAGCTCTGTCCAGGTCTCCCGTGGGGGAGGCAGCGACTCGAGCACACGGGCCGTGCTGTGCTGGGCCAGAGGAGGAGCCGCCTGGCCCGGGGTGTGGAAAACGCAGGTCCAGAATTTGATTACAGAGTTGGGGCTTCTTTGAGTGATTTTTAAAAATATTTCTTTAGGCCGGCGCCGCGGTTCACTAGGCTAATCCTTTGCCTGCGGCACTGGCACCCCAGGTTCTAGTCCCGGTTAGGGCACCAGTTCTGTCCCGGTTGCCCCTCTTCCAGGCCAGCTCTCTGCTGTGGCCCGGGAGTGCAGTGGAGGATGGCCCAAGTGCTTGGGCCCTGCACCCCATGGGAGACCAGGAGAAGCACCTGGCTCCTGGCTTCGGGTCAGCGCTGCACTGGCCACAATGCGCCAGCCGCGGCGGCCACTGGAGGGTGAACCATGGAAAAAGGAAGACCTTTCTCTCTCTCTCTCCCTCTCTCTCTCTCACTAACTCTGCCTGTCAAAAAAATTTTTTCTTTTATTTATTTGAAAGGCAGAGCTAGAGAGAGAGAGAGAGAGAGAGAGAGGTCTTCCATCCACTGGTTCACTCCCCAGTTTTTGGTTGCAATGGCCAGAGCTACACTGACCCGAAGCCAGGAGCCAGGAGCTTCTTCCAGGTCTCCCATGCAGGTGCAGGGGCCCAAGGACTTGGGCCATCTTCTACTGCTTTCCCAGGCCACAGCAGAGAGCTGGATCGGAAGTGGAGCAGCTGGGACTGGAACCAGTGCCCATATGGGATGCCAGCACTGTGGGCGGAGGATTAACCTACTGTGCCACAGCGTCGGCCCCATCTTGCAGTATTTTTAGAAATTTTTCTCTTTTCATTCTTTTTGGGCAAAAATGTGCGCTGTGCACGTCTTTTCTTCGCGGTGCTGGCGCCACGTCGCCAAGGGTGGGGAGCGCCAGCCCCATGCACGGGGAATCGGGAACGGAGGGGCTCAGACCCAGGGCGCTGGGGAGCCAGGCACTGCACAGCGCCCCCTGCAGGCCTGGCAGGCGGCGCCCCCTCTGTGGCTCTGCCCCAGCGAGACAGCTGGACTCATCCCGCCGGCCACCGCGGGTTCTGTTTTCTCCTCAGAAGCCCCAGGAATGGGAACAATCACAACAAACAGCACCGCCAAGCCACAGCCGCATTCCAAGCACATCTGCCCTGGGGGGGGGGCCGGGTCTTCTCAGCTCCGGGGCACCGCCCAGCGACGGTGCAGAGAGGGGCTGTGGGGGCCCCAGGGCCTCCTCCCTGTGTCCCCGGCTCTGCCCCGCTCCCTGGGGTCTTGGCAGCCCCGGTGTGGGGCGCTTGCTCGGGCCCCTGCTGCCTTTCCCAGATGCGAGCTGGTGAGGGGTTCGCGTCCCCAAGAGTCTCACTGCTCCGCCACGCGTGACGGACGTTTTCATATTAACTTGTACAAAGATTTGCTCTATTTCCTTGAAAGGCAGAGGGACAGAGACTTGCATCCGCTGGTTTGCTCCCCGGATGCCCTCGGTCGGCTGGAGCCGGGCGCTCCATCCCGCGGGTCGTCTTCCTCGGCTTTCCCAGAGCTGGGGGAACTGGGGCTCCTGCGCGGGGTGCTGGGGTCCGGCCTGGAGGACCAGTGCCGCTTGCTCAAGACACCTCCTCCATCTTCAACCTGCAGCGCAGGCCATCGCCCCCCCCCCGCCCCCGCTGCCTCGCCTCCTCCCTCTGACCCTGACCTCCCTCAGAGGGCCCAGCCGCGTCTCCGTCCCCGAATCCCAAGTTTGATCTGCAAGATCCCCTGTGTGGGGAGGGTCCCAGACACAGGTTCTGGGGATGTGGACGAGGGCGTCACTCGGGGCTGGATCCCGCCCCCCCACGGGAGACTTTGCCGAGGGTTGAGAATGGAAGAGGTGTGGTGACAGCAGCAGGGATGGGGACTGGGGGGTGGCCGGGGAGGGGGAGGCTGTTGAGTCCCAGGTCCCAGGAGGCTCGGGCCTGGTGGCCTCTGAACAAGGGCCAGCCTCTTCCCCGAGAGCGCAGGGCCCCCCGTGTCCTGGCCGGGGCGAGGCCTGCGCTGGACAGGGCTTCTGCGGCCCTGAGCCGGTGCCCGGTTTCTCCCAGGGGCGGGATGAGTCGGCCGGAGGGGCCCGGCACTGGGGCCCCCCCGCTGTGGTCAGGGCTCAGCCGCAGAAAGGAGCGTGGGTGTGACCTGGGCCTCCCACACCCAGCAGGGAGCAAACGCTGATGTCCCTGGGGGACAGGCTCGGGTCCCCAGGCTCACGGTCCCCTGCTGTCTTGGGAGAAGCTGCGTCTTACAGCCCACCCCGACCCCTGGCAGGACTGCGTCCCAGGCACACAGCGGCGTTGCACCCGCCTGCCCCTGTCCTCCAGGCCGGGCGAGAGGTCACGTCACACACGCACACACAGCACCCGCGACTTGCACATACACCCGCACATGCACACGCACAACACTGATGCATTCACACACACACACAACACCCACATACATACACACACATGCACACATACAACACATGCATTCACACACGCACACAACACCCACATACATACACACATGCACACATACAACACATGCATTCACACACACGCACACAACACCCACATACATACACACACATGCACACATAAAGCACATGCATTCACACACGCACACAACACCCACATACATACACACATGCACACATACAACACTGATGCATTCACACACGCACACAACACCCACATACATACACACACATGCACACACACAACACTGATGCATTCACACATGCACACAACACCCCGTGACACACGCGTGCATTCACACGCTCATACACAACCCCCCACGTACACACACACACACATGCACATGCACACACCCCCACATACATGCACATGCACTCACTTTCATAGACACATCCATGCACACACCCCCACACACATGCACACACCCACATCACACGCATCCACACACACACACCACGACCCCTTGTACCGGCTGTGCACACACTGCGTTGCCAAGCACCAGAGAAGCGTGCAAGCTCCAGGGCCTGTGGCCCGGCCAGGCTCCCATCAGCGTGCACACGCGTGGGCAGCGGAATCCGGCAGCGTCCACAGAAAGTCCCATGTGCCCGTGGGTGCCCAGGAGGGACCGCGGCTCACGAAGGCGGCACAGCGAGCTCTGTGTCGGCTCAGAACCGGCAGCTCGCAGACAGGCGGCACCGAGCAGGCACAGAGGGACGGAGGAAGCGCGGGCAGGGGACTGGCACCAGCTACACTGGCTAGGCTAGTCACCGGCTAGGCTAGGCACGCTGGTTATGCTGGTTACACTGGTTATGCTCGTTATACCGGCTAGGCTAGTTATGCTAGTCATGCTGGTTATGCTAGTTATACTGGCTAGGCTAGTTATGCTAGTCACACTGGTTCTCCTGGTTATGCTAGTCAAACTGGTCATCCTGGTTATGCTAGTTATACTAGTTATACTGGTTATGCTAGTCACACTGGTTATGCTAGTTGTACTAGTTGCACTAGTTATCCTGGTTACACTGGTTGTACTGGTTGCACTAGTTATCCTAGTTACACTGGTTGCACTAGTTATACTGGTTGTACTAGTTAGTTATATGGTTGTCTCTAAGGGCAGAGTCACCCCAACCATGGCCTTAGGGCTAAGGCAGCTCCATTCTGCCCCATGAAGCACTGCACAGAGGCCTCGGCCCCCCCCCCATTCTCTCCCACAATGCACTGCACGGAGGAGGCGCTGCACCTCCTCTTCAGCCCGGTTCGGGGAGGGCTCTCCTGCTGCAAAGTCGGAGACCCCCCCAGCCTCAGACGGCCGACCCCCTCCACCCCGAGGGCATAGCCCAGAGATGCAGGCAGGGCGAAGACGGCTTCCCGTGGCCCCCAGCCCCGGCAGCGCCCACATCCCAGCCCTTCCCACTGGCGCCTGATGTGGGCAGGGCCCAGCCCTGCCTGGTCCCAGTGCGCAAGCCCCGGAGAGTGGCCAAGGGTCCCCAGCCTGGGCCCGGGGCGGGCATGGGGGTGTGGGGGCCGGGGCCAGGCTTCCAGCCAACAGGGACCACCCAGGCCGGGACCCCAGAGACACGGATCCACGCGATGCCTGGGAGCTGAGGACGGGCGGACGGCACTGCCTCCGCAGGCAGCCACGAGCCCAGAGCCAGGATTCACATGGCGGCCAGCGGTGAGGACGCAGCCGCAGGCCAGGTGTCCACGTGCCGCGGGCCTGACCGTGGCTTGGACGTGTGTCTGTAAACTTTCCCGGGGTCACACTGAGGACCTGCGCGCCACGCTGCTGCAGGCTAAACAGAAACGCAGGGACCTCAGGGAGCAGCCGGCCGGAGCTCCTGGCCGCGCTCGCGCGACCCCTGCCTCGCGTGACCCCTGAACAAAGCCCTGGCGCCAAGAGCTGAGGCCACAGAACCTGGGAGGAAGTTCCGGGACGCAGGGGTGCGAAGGCACGGGCGGCAGAGGGGAGCCCGGGGCTGTGGGAGCGAGAACAGGGCACCGCGTGGTCAGTGGGAAGGCAGCCGGGCAGGCCGCGGGTCTGGCAGGGCGGAGGGGCCACGCAGGCCCCGCCCGGCCAGGGCTCTGCTCCACAGGAAACGAAAATCCAGACAGGGCGGAGCGGGGAGGGGGTGACCGAAATGACAACCGGCGGTGGCCGGAGCCTTGCGTCACCGCCCTGGAAGTGAGCGAGGGGGGCTGCTCTGCTTCCTCAAAAAAGCAAAAATAGCCCTGGGCCCCGCGCGCCCGCGCAGCGGCTCCGCCCCGGGCAGCAGCAGTGGGGCCACGGCGCTGAAAAGGAAGGAGGCTCCGGCGGAGGCTGCGTGGGCGCGCGCGGAGCCGGGCAGGGCCGGAGGGCGCGGGGGTGCCAGCTCTGCCACGTGGCAGGGGCAGCACGGTGCTCCAAGCGGCTGGGCCGGAACTTCCCCTCCACTGGCTCCCGGCAGCTGCGTGAGAGACACGCCTCCTGGGCACTGCTGGCGCGCCCGCACGCAGGCCTCCCCCGGGCCACGACCACGTGGCCGTCTCCGGGCCCAGCGCTGCGGCGCTGCAGGTTAAACTGCCTGCAACACCGCGCGCCGTGGACCGCTGGGTCCCGTCCAGGCGGCTGCACTTCTGGTTTAGCTCCTTGCCGAAGCAGCAGCAAACACCCGCGTGGGAGACCGGTGGAGCTCCTGGCTCCGGCTCCGGCCTGCCCAGTTCTGACTTGGCAGCCCTTCGGGGAGTGACCCAGCGGATGGGAGACCTCTCGGTCTAGCAGTACACGGACACACGGGCATTCTCATCGTGAAGGCGTTCACCGTGCTACAGGGCAAGTGAGCCTCAGGAACACTGGGCCAGAACGGCTCTAGCTTTGTCCTTGCGAAGGCCACCAGACGGCCCCGCTGACCCCACACGTCTGCAATGGCTGGAGCTGCGCCGATCCGAAGCCAGGAGCCAGGAGCTTCCAGGTCTCCTATGCAGGTGCAGGGGCCCAAGCACTTGGGCCATCGTCCACTGCTTTCCCAGGCCACAGCAGAGAGCTGGATCAGAAGTGAGGTAGCCGGGACTCGAACCGGCGCCGGTATGGGATGCCAGGACCACAGGCAGCGGCCTCAACACTAAGCCACAGCGCCGCCCAACACACACATTTGGAGAAGGGAGCAGGCGACGTGAGAAGGAAGCTGTGGTGCAGGCCCACATGTGGACCGGGTCGGGGCTCCGGATGCAGCCCCGGAGAGCTGACCTCCAGACGCGGCCCAGGAACGCAGACAGGCGGCCGCCCGAGGCCTCCCCAGGGCTCACCCAGCACCGGGCAGCGAGGGTCGTGTCCCCGTGACCGTCATCGCCCACAGTTTGGGACGTCGGACGAGCCCGCAGCGCTGAGCAGCCTGAGCGTCACCGCGAACCAGGAGACTGTGGGGCCTCGGCTGGACGCCAGGGCGCTGCCCCAGCCGCATCGCCGCATCGCCGCGCTCGTGTGCAGGCTCGGGAGCCGCTCGGACCATCGCCTTTCTGGAAGAGCAGGGTCGTGAATCCAGGCACGAGGGGCGACTCCCGCCAGGGCAGCCTGGGACGGCGCGGAGCACGGCCCCGCACCCGCGTGGGGCCCCGGTGGAGCTCCCGGCTCCCGGCTTCGGCTGGCCCAGCCCGGCCATTGCAGCCACTCGGGGAGTGACCCAGCGGACGGAAGACTCTCTCTGCCTTTCAGATAAATGAGCAATCTTTCCTTTTTCCCCTTTAAAATTGTTTACTGAGTGTGTTTGGAGAAGGGCGGCCTTTCCTGCACGGGCGAGTGGTGAGCACGCGTGGACCCCGACGCCCCGCACCCGCGGCCGCCCCTTCCCGACCCCGCGTCAACCCAGCACTGGTCACGGAGCCGGTAGCTGGCACGGCTCAGCCCGTCCCCCAGGCCTGGGTGGGGGCACAGAACGGAGGCAGCCAGGCAGGTCCTGGCGGTGAGCCAGAGTGGGGCTCAAGACCCCCACCCACAGGCCCCGCAGCGTGTGCCGGCTTCCGGGGTGAGCACGCCCGCCAGGCCTGCGGACCCGGGGCGGGGGTGCGGGGCGGGGGCGCTGCCGGCTCTCGGGAGCTGTGTCGGCCCGGTCTGGCATGGTGAGCACCGCGGCGACAGCCTGCAGGGTGGCTTGGGGGCCAGGGAATAGGTCCCCTGGGGACAGGAGCCGGGGACACGCACAGCTGGCCTCAGCCACCTGACCGCCTTCATGTGTCATGATCAACATGTAACGTGAACATGTTACACTCGACACGTGACACACAAGCCCCACACTCGGGCCTCAGGGTGGCTGCAGTGGCACGGGCTCTGTGCCATCAGTCGAGGTGCCGTGGGCCTGAGGCCTGGAGCAGGTGACGCAGCAGGGCCACGTGGGCGGTGCCACGCTGCCTGCCTGCACCTGCCCTGCCCAGCCGCACCCTCCGCCCCGTGCCGTGCCCAGCGCACAGACAGCCCCCGAGACCCAGCAGCCGCACACTGCAGCGAGTCTGTGGGCGACACCAGGCAGCAGAGCCCCCACATCTGCAGGGCGCCGTGGCTGGGGCTGCGGGAGCCCCTGCTCTGAGGCTGAGAGCAGGGGACACGGGGTGAGACGGCAGCTCCCAGGCCCTTCCAGGAGCCGCCTGTGACCGGTAGGCGGCTCGTGTCACCCCCAGCCCCGTGGGCCTCAGCTGTGGCTCTGCGCCTGTCCACCCCGAGCACCACCCAGGCATCTGCTCCTCATGGGAGGGGCCAGGCTGCAGAGTCAGGCTCCACCTCCCAGAACCCTGCTGACCCAAGTCTGCGTGGGACACGCTCTTCCCAGGAGCGAGCCTGGCCTGCGTGCGACTCTGCAGCAAAGGGACATGCTACATGGAGAGGCGGAGAGGGTCCCACAGGCCACAGCACAGCCACACGGCTCAGAGCCGGCGTCCTGGGAGGGAGGGAGACACAGTCCTAACCCCCAGGGCATCCTGGGAATGAGTGACACAGAGTCCTGGCATGCAGGGCATCTTGGGAGTCAGGCATGGCCACACAGAGTCCTGGCCCCCAGGGCATCCTGGGAGGAGTGAGACAGAGTCCCAGACCCCAGGGCATCCTGGGAGGGAGTGACACACAGAGTCTTGGCCCCCAGGGCATCCTGGGAGGAATGAGACACAGAGTCCCAGACCCCAGGGCATCCTGGGAGGGAGGGAGACACAGTCCCAGCCCCCAGGGCATCCTGGGAGGAGTGAGACACAGTCCCGGCCCCCAGGGCATCCTGGGAGGGAGGCGTGGCCACCCAGTGAGGCAGGGAGCCAACCATGCAGCCACAGGGAACCCCGCGGCGGTGCCAGCAGAGCTGACCTCTGGTCCAAGAGAGGGTCCACTGCTGTCAGCCCAGGCTGCGACACCAGACCTGGGACCCCACGGGAGGCAGCCGGGGGATGTGGGCCCGGGTCTTCTGAGGCTAGGGAAGCTGCTGGCTCTGCTGGGCAGGGCGGCCGCGTTCTCCGTGTCTGGGCAAAGTGCACACCCAAGGTCAGCGCTCCCGTTCTGTCCCGGAACAGCCCTGGCCGCCGCAGGCCCGGCACAGCGAGGAAGTGACCCGGCCTTGCACAGGCCCAGAGGTCCCTGCGTGACTGGGCCGGGGGCTTCACGCTGGTGGACCTGCCAGACTGGAGTTTCTGTCCTGGCCCCATCCTGGGTTGGCCCAGGCAGGGGTCACCCCTCACCCACTGGGCCACACGGCCACAGCCCCACAGGACGGGCCTCACACAGAGGCACAGCGGTGTGAGCGAGGGAGGGGACAGAACCCACCCAGCCCACGGCCACCCAGCTCCACCTGAGCCTCCAGAGCCTGATGGGGGCAGGACTGGGGTGCAGCTCCCCTGCCCTCACTGAGGGGCGGGGCTTGGTAGTATGACTCCCCTGCCCTCACTGAGGGGGCGGAGCTTGGGGGTACGGCTCCCCTGCCCTCACTGAGGGGCGGGGCTTGGGGGTACGGCTCCCCTGCCCTCAGTGGGGTGGGGTTGGGGGACACTTCTCCCCGCCCTCTCCGAGGAGGCACCTGCCCCAGGACTCCCGTCAGCCACACTCAGCGAGCCCTGGCCGGCCCAGGTCCCCACCTCTGCCCTGGGTTCTGCAGCTGCCAGGACTTAGCAGGGGACGCGGCCCTGCTGTGAGGGCTCAGGAGGCCCCCCGTGGTGGCCACACCTGCGGAAGGGGCCCAGGGATGAGAGGAGGTGCCCAGGGGAGGACACAGTGTCCAGCCTGGCGTCTGTGCCCGCACTCTGAGGTCATGTCCAAGACTCAGGTGTGCGGCTCGGACACATGTCCCCCAGCCCCCTCCCCTGACCACAGCACGAGTCTGGCCAGAGGTGGAGCCTCGGTGGGGACCCGAGCTAAGGGACGTATCCCCCAAGGCAAGGCAGACGCCCACCACCCACATGGCCACGCCGGCCAGCGTCACTGGGAGTGCACTTGGAGCCCCATGGAGTGAGCCACAAGAAGCAGCCCAGGGTTTAGACCCCAGCACACACCTGCCCAGAGCACAGCTGCCCAGAGTGCACCTGTCCAGAGCACACCTGCAGAGCACACCTGTCCAGTGCACACCTGCCCAGAGCACACCTGCCCAGTGAACACCTGTCCATAGCACACCTGCCCAGCACACACCTGCCCGGAGCACACCTGCCCAGTGAAAACCTGTCCAGAGCACACCTGCCCAGCACACACCTGCCCAGCGCACACCAGCCCAGAGCACACCTGCCCAGTGCACACATGTCCAGTGCACACCTGTCCAGTGCACACCTTCCAGCACACACCTGCCCAGAGCACACCTGCCCAGCACACACCTGCCCAGAGCACACCTGCCCAGCGCACACCTATTCAGAGCACACCTGCCCAGTGCACACCTGTCCAGCGCACACCTGCCCAGCACACAACTGTCCAGCACACAATTGCCTAGCACACAACTGTCCAGAGCACACCTGCCCAGTGCACACCTGCCCAGAGCACACCCGTCCAGTGCACACATATCCAGAGCACACCTGCCCAGAGCACACCTGCCCAGCGCACACCAGCCCAGAGCACACCTGCCCAGTGCACACATGTCCAGTGCACACCAGCCCAGAGCACACCTGCCCAGTGCACGCCTGCCCAGCACAAACCTGTCCAGTGCACACCTGCCTAGAGCACACCTGTCCAGTGCACACCTGTCCAGTGCACACCTGCCCAGAGCACACCGGTCCAGCACACACCTGCCCAGCCGTGGGGGCGGTGCCTCTCTGGGTGAGTCCCCTCAGCCAGAGAAGGGCTCAGCCATTCCTACCGGCCTGTCAGTCACGAGCTCCCAAGGGGCTCTGTGGAGCTGGAAGTAAATACACGTGACCTGAGCGTGGCTGTGCAGCCGTGCCACAGAGGAGCTGGAGCCCAAGGGCTCTGCCGGTGCCACCCCACCACCCCCTGCCCTGCCCTGGGGCTGGCACCGCCCTGAGACGCAGAGGGGCCAGCCTGCCCCTGCCCTGTGCACGTCGCAGCAGGACGTCGGGGCCCCTGTGGGGGGCGCCCACCTGGCCCTCCTCGCGGTGGGGACCCAGGCCCAGGGGAGGAGCCCCGCGCATGGCCAGAGGTCAGGGAGCTGGACTTGAGCGTGGGCCTGGGGCCTGGGAGCCGAGCTCCTCTCCCTGGAGCCAGCCTGGCGTCAGCCTCACCGGGGCAGTGCAGGGGCGGGGGGTAGCCCAGGCTCGGCCACCCCCATCCCAGCCACTAGACTTCTGCCAGGAGCCCCCTACAGCCCCATCTGGGGCTGGTGTCTGTGCCCGTGTCGTTTCTACCCCCCCGGAAAGATCTGGAAGATTCTGCGAGAAATTCACTTCCTCCCAGCCAGCGGCCACGCGGTCAGGCTCCAACCTGGAGAAACTGAAAGTGAGGCATGTCCCGACTGATCCCCAGGGAAGTCCCCCCAAAGTCCCCCTGCCCCAGGCCTGCGGGCGCCCCGCTCCAGCCCCAGCTCCAAGGGGGATTCTGGATCCTGTCACACGGCCTTGGCTGCTGGCCGAGCTCCAAGGACCCAAAGAGGACGGAGTCACTGAATGCGGAACCCAGAGAAGCCAGAGGCCACCAACAGCACCCAGGGGATGGGGACCCCGACTCACAGGCCACATCCCGACAGTGCTGGGGAGGGCGACCCCAACACACACAGACCACACTCCGACAGTGCTGGGGAGGGCGACACCAACACACACAGACCACACCCCAACAGTGCTGGGGAGGGAGACCCCAACACACACAGACCACACCCCAACAGTGCTGGGGAGGGAGACCCTGACACACACAGACCACACTCCGACAGTGCTGGGGAGGACGACCCCAACACACACAGACCACACCCCAACAGTGCTGGGGAGGGCGACCCCAACACACACAGACCACACTCC
The DNA here is from genome assembly GCA_949820135.1 of Sylvilagus floridanus. NCBI lineage: Eukaryota > Metazoa > Chordata > Mammalia > Lagomorpha > Leporidae > Sylvilagus > Sylvilagus floridanus. Next base: position 2,478,130 of record OX463244.1, read on the forward strand.
GACAGTGCTGGGGAGGGCGACCCCAACACACACAGACCACACCCCAACAGTGCTGGGGAGGGCGACCCTGTCACACACAGACCACACCCCAACAGTGCTGGGGAGGGCGACCCCAACACACACAGACCACACTCCGACAGTGCTGGGGAGGGCGACCCTGACACACACAGACCACACCCCGACAGTGCTGGGGAGGGTGACCCCAACACACACAGGCCACACCCCAATAGTGCTGGGGAGGGAGACCCCAACACACACAGACCACACCCCAACAGTGCTGGGGAGGGCGACCCTGACACACACAGACCACACCCCAACAGTGCTGGGGTGGGTGACCCCCCACACACAGACCACACCCCGACAGTGCTGGGGTGGGTGACCCCGACACACACAGACCACACCCTGACAGTGCTGGGGTGGGTGACCCTGACACACACAGACCACACCCCGACAGTGCTGGGGAGGGCGACCCTGACACACACAGACCACCCCCAACAGTGCTGGGGAGGGCGACCCTGACACACACAAACCACACCCCAACAGTGCTGGGGAGGGCGACCCTGACACACACAGACCACACCCCGACAGTGCTGAGGAGGGCGACCCCAACACACACAGACCACACCCCAACAGTGCTGAGGAGGGCAACCTCGACACACACAGACCACACTCCGACAGTGCTGGGGTGGGTGACCCCGACACACACAGACCACACCCCGACAGTGCTGAGGAGGGCAACCCCGACACACACAGACCACACTCCAACAGTGCTGGGGAGGGTGACCCTGACACACACAGACCACACCCCAACAGTGCTGAGGAGGGCAACCTCGACACACACAGACCACACCCCAACAGTGCTGGGGTGGGAGACCCCAACACACACAGACCACACCCCAACAGTGCTGGGGAGGGCGACCCTGACACACACAGACCACACCCCGACAGTGCTGGGGTGGGCGACCCTGACACACACAGACCACACCCAACAGTGCTGGGGTGGGTGACCCCGACACACACAGACCACACTCCGACAGTGCTGGGGAGGGCGACCCTGACACACACAGACCACACCCCAACAGTGCTGGGGTGGGCGACCCTGACACACACAGACCACCCCCAACAGTGCTGGGGTGGGTGACCCCGACACACACAGACCACACTCCGACAGTGCTGGGGAGGGCGACCCTGACACACACAGACCACACCCCAACAGTGCTGGGGCAGGTGACCTCCGGCCACCAGCCCCCACCCTGGGGACCACAAACACCCCTACTCAGTGTCCCCTTCCCTGGCTGCCCCTCTGCGCCTGCATTGCCCCCTCCCTCATCCATCTTGGGGCAGAGGGGCCGGGCCCCACTTGTCTGGGCCACCTGCCCACAAGGCTGGCCACGGGGAGGCCACAGAAGTAGGAGTGGCTGTGTAGGGAGACAGGAAGTCTGGGCTCCAGGTCACAAGGTCGCTGGCCTGGCTAGTGTGGGGCCCTGGGGACTCTTCTGGGGACAGTAGCACAGGAGGGTCCTGGACGTGTCCACAGGAGCCCACGATGTGCCCGTGGGGGTCATGGGGTCTCCTGGGGTCGTGGGCAGGCCTGGTGCCAGCGCTGCAGCCCACCCCAGGCCCCCATCATGCACAGCAGCTGTCCCTGTCCCCAGCGCCCTTTGCCCTTTCCCTGAGAGCGGGAGCCGAGCCCAGGCCCTGGGGCAGTGGCGTTGTTGTGGTCAGGGGGCCTCGGGGCTGTGATCCCTGCTTGGGTGCGTGCACTCCTGACGTGGCTGGGGGCCTTCTCGGGGGCCGCAGGGCACTGGCCGGCCAGCAGCACCGCCCATGGCTGCCGCTGACCAGGGCGACTGTACTCTCACCCCGGGGTTTCCCCAGCAGCGTCTGTGTGGCCAGGGGCCTGTCCAGGAAAGTCCCAGACCACAAGTGAACCAGGAAACGAGCCCCAGGCTGCGGCCAGGCTGGGCCCACCTGCAGGCCCGCCCCGCTCCCAGGCCCTGGGCCAGCCGCTCTGACCTGGCCACTGTGGGCACTGAGATGTGGGGGAGATGCCCCAGGGGGGAGCTGACCCCTGCTGCAAGGGGAGAGAGACAGGAGAGTGGACGGGCCTCAGCAGCGGGGCCAGCCCCTCGGCGGCCACGGCAGGCAGTGGCGGGTGGTCTGTGACTATGGGGTGTGCGTGGCCAAGGGTAGTGGTCGGGGCTGTGGGCCGGGGCTGTGGGCCCTGTGTTCCCAGTCTCCAATAAAGGGAAGGGTGATGGCGACCTCAAAACCCAGCAACCACGCAGGTTCCAGGAGGGTCTGCCGGCCGCAGCCCAGGAGGCCCCCAGGCGCGCCGTCTGCGCTGAGCTCCCTGGGAATCGCAGTCCGCGGTGTCGTCTGGGGGAAGTGCACTAGGCGGGGGTGCCCTTGGGGCCCAGTGCTGGCCCTGTGGACCGCAGTGGTGCACACCTGCCCCTCACCCCACAGGGACCTCGCCTCCTCTGGCCGTGGTGCTCAATGGCCCACCGACCCCCGACAAGGCCGTGCCAGTGTGGACCCCCTGCCAGCCCCCAGTCCACAGGCCCCCCAGGAAGGGAGCAGCTGGGAGGAGCCCAGCCATTAGTCCTTCCCTGCCGCAGGCCGCGGGTGCTGATGGGCGGCTGGGAGGGGCAGGCAAGGCCCGGCTCTGACCCCACAGACTGGGCCGTCACACGAAGCAGACACTGGACAGCTCCAGGCTGGTGGTGGCAGGCAGGGGACAGTCAGCGTGCCCGTCAGTCATGCTCCGGGGCCACGTGCCAGCCCAGAAGGGGTTCCGAGGGACACTCACTGGTGACTTGACCTGCCTGGCTCCGCCCCACAACTGCCCGCAGCAGGTGTTATGGAGGGGGCGGGGGGAAGGGAGGGCGTTCTGGCCCCAGGAGACCACTGCCCAGGTCACTGGAGGTGCTGCCCTGTGGGGCTGGGCACCCGGGGGCAGAGGTCTCCACCCACTCCAGCCCCATGGGAGCCCCTCAGAGGCCGGCTACCCGGTCACCCTAGGGCCCGAGGACAGGTGCTGTCCAGTGGCGAGGCAGGCACCAGGGTGTGGCCATGGGGGCCCCACTGCTGGGAAGCCGCGCAGCCCCTAGGAGACCCTGCCAGGAGATCCTGGCAGCCCAGCCCTGGCTCTGACCCTGGCTAGTGACACGCGGGCCTCAGAGGCGCCGTGGGGCGGTGAGTGACTCCCTCTCGGAACCTGGAAGTTGCAGAACCCACGTTCAAAGGCGCCTGCAGAAGTGTCAAGGGTCAGCGGTCAAGGGGGGAGGGGCGTGGACAGCAGCTCCTGGGAGCCCGGGGGGGGGGGTCCAGCAAGTGTTCAGGCAGCAATGAAAGGCCTTGGTTTCGCAACACAGCCCTGCAGCATTGTCCAAGGTCAATGTCTCAGGCACAGACGATCCTCCCCTGACGTCAGAGGCCGGGCCAGCTGCCTATGGGCTGTCCCCGCCTCCCCAGGCAGCCGCTCCAGACCCTGGGCCTCCTGGAATGAGGCTGGGCCTGGAGGACCCTCCACCTGCGCCTGCGCCTGCGCCACCACAGCAGCCTGAGCGGCAGCGGGCAGATTCCCCCGGCCCGGCCTCCTGTCCTCACCCCGACCCACTTAGCTCTGGGACCACCTAGACGGAGCTCTGACGCATCTGCCAAGGGGAGCCAGACTCCAGCCGGTGTCTCCCAGTGCGGGGTGGTCAGCACTGCCCCAGGAGCTCTGAGCCCAGAGGCTAGCCTGGGCGGTGCACGTGTCAGGTCCACAGGGGGTCCCCGGGGAGCTGCATTTTTGTCCCGATGTCCAGGCCCCACCCTGCCCACACACCCAGGGGCAGTCTCAGCAGGGTACAGGGTGTGGCTTCCCCAGCAATCAGCAGGGGGGTCTGGGCCTCCCATCGGCCAGCGGCTGTCAGCAGGGACAGGAGGGCTGGCTCCTGTGGCCCTCCAGGCCTGGGGTGGCCGCGGTCGTTGGCCGCACTGTCCAGGCCCCGCCAATGTGACGTAGATGTGTTGGTGGGGCCAGGGGCAGGGGAGGTGGCCAGGCAGGCGTCTGGGAGCTGGGCCACAGCACGTGCCCACCCCCACCCCACCCCCTGTGCTCCTCCCTCCCTTGGCTGAGCTGGCCTGGGAGGGAGGAGCATCCCGCTTCCCAGACACGACGGAGCAGGGGCACCACCTGAGCGCCCCCACCCTGGGGCGCCCGTGCAGCGGGGACTCTGGCATGGCCGAGCGGCCTGCAGCGGCTTCGCGGGCCCCATGCCGGGGCACCACGGCAGCCTCCCCCTTCCTGGGGAGGAAAGCCAGAGCCCGCAGTGGGAGGGGCCGCGCCAGGGCTGGCTCTGGGCTTGGTGTGGCTGTGGTGGGCTCCTGCCCTGGGTTCTGGCACTCGCCCTCCGGCCTCCCTGGCACTGCTGCTCCCGGCGCCGTGGGGGGGGGGGGGCGGTGCCGGGGACTGAGGTCGCTGTGGCTCCTCCGTGCCTTCCTCTCTCGGGGTCCTCGATAAGCCGTCTGCCTGGAAATCCCCCGAAAAGGCCAACTTCCTCTCCAGAGAGCACAGCGGCCACAGCGGCCCTGTCACCTGCTCCTCGGGCAGTGGCCCTGCCCCTCCCAGCCCCTCCCACAGAAACCGCCTGGCCAGGTGAGGGCTGGGGCCCAGGGACAGGGGTCCCTGTGTTCCACATTCCCTCTGAAAGCACCCCGATAGAGCTGTGCCTCCTGGACGACAGCCCGGCCCCCGCCACGGGCACTGTGGCTTCCAGCAGCCAACGCCGCAGCCCCTCCTGAGCCCTGAGAGCTGCTCCCAGGGGCCGTGGCCCCAGTGTCCCCAGAACCGTGGCTGACACGTGGCTGCCTGGGCCAGCACGGCGCAGCCCTGGGTCAGGGCAGCTGCTCCACTCCCCCGAGAGACGAGACGAGGCAGGCCCGGCGCACGGTGGATGTAGAACCTCGGGACTTCTGCCCCATCGTCTGCGCTACCAGTGGTCCAGATGGCTCCCTGCTCCTGCCTGGGCACGGAGCTCACCTCGGCGGCTGCAGGACAGCCAGCCCGGCAGCCACGGCAGCCACAGCTCACGTGAGGCCCGAAGACCGAGACGGGCAGGAAGGGCTGGGGGTGGGTCCTGGGGCTCCCCTCGGGACTGCTCACGCCGGGGACAGCAGTGCCAACAGGAAGTACCTGGACCCACGCCTGGGCGAGCAGAGCCTCCACGGCGCTGCCCACACCAGCTCACGGGCACTGCCAGGCAGGACGGAGCAGCCGGCCAGGGCTTGGCACCCACAGCCCCTCCCGGGGGACGGTGGGCAGCAGTGGGCACCGGGGGTGGCTCATAGGCTTCCGGCTTTGGGTACGCTGGAAGGAGTGAGTGATCAACACTTATGCTACCCCTCGGCCCAACCCAGGAAGTGCAGGCACGCGTGGAGACAAGGACGGAAGTCGCGAGTGGCCAGACGGCTACCGGGCAGCAATTCCACAGTTCCTGCCAAGCCGGGGCTCACCCCTCCCACCCTGGCAGGATCGCCCAACTCTATGGGGCTGCATGGGGCGGGGGCCAAACCTCAGCAGCAAGTGCCCCCAGAACATCGGGAGTGGCTTCAGCGTGGAGCTCTGGGGAGCTGCTGGTGGGGCAGAGACCCGGCAGATGAGCACCGTCCCGGCGGGACACCGGGGCCCCGCTGCCAGCTGCGCTGGGGAGACGAGCTGAGCACGGGGGTCACCGCACCCCAACGGGCCCCAAAGGAGAGGCCGAGACCCAGGCTTGGTGGGTGTGAGGCAGGGCAGCGCCAAGCAGGTTCCAAGTCAAGGAATTTCTCCACGCACAGGCACACTCCGCTCACATCTCCACACACGCCTGCACACGTGTGTGCCCTCTGTACACACACTCCTGCTCACATCTCCACGCACGCCTGCACACGTGTGTGCCCTCTGTACACACACTCCTGCTCACATCTCCACGCACGCCTGCACACGTGTGTGCCCCCTCTGTACACACACTCCTGCTCACATCTCCACGCACACCTGCACACGTGTGTGCCCCCTCTGTACACACACACTCCTGCTCACATCTCCACGCATGCCTGCACACGTGTGTGCCCCCTCTGTACACACACTCCTTACATCTCCATGCATGCCTAAACATGTGTGGGCCCCCTCTGTACACACACTCCTCCCTCACATCTCCATGCACGCCTGCACACGTGTGTGCCCCCTCTGTACACACACTCCTGCTCACATCTCCACGCACACCTGCACACGTGTGTGCCCTCTGTACACACACACTCCTGCTCACATCTCCACGCACGCCTGCACACGTGTGTGCCCCCTCTGTACACACACTCCTTACATCTCCATGCACGCCTGCACACGTGTGTGCCCCCTCTGTACACACACTCCTGCTCACATCTCCACACACGCCTGCACACGTGTGTGCCCCCTCTGTACACACACACTCTTGCTCACATCTCCACGCACGCCTGCACATGTGTGTGCCCCCTCTGTACACACACTCCTTACATCTCCATGCACGCCTGCACACATGTGTGCCCCCTCTGTACACACACTCCTGCTCACATCTCCATGCACGCCTGCACACGTGTGTGCCCACTTCTGTACACACACTCATGCTCACATCTCCATGCACGCCTGCACACGTGTGTGCCCCCTCTTTACACACACACTCCTCACATATCCATGCACGCCTAAACACGTGTGTGCCCCCTCTGTACACACACTCCTCACATCTTCACACACACCTGCACACATGTGTGCCCACCTGTGTACACACACACTCATGCTCACATTTCCACACATGCCAGCACACACGTGCCCCCTTCTGTACACACTTCTCACATCTCCATGCACAGCTGCACACATGTGTGCCCACTTCTGTACACACACACTCATGCTCACATCTCCATGCACGCCTGCACACGTGTGTTCCCACCTCTGCACACACTCATGCTCACATCTTCATGCACACCTGCACACATGTGTGCCCACCTCTGTACACACACACTCCTGTTCACATATCCATACATGCCTGCATGCACGTGTGCCCACCTCTGCACACACTCATTCTCACAAGTCCAAGCACACCTGCACACGTGTGTGCCCACCTCTGCACACACACACTCATGCTCACATCTCCATGCACACCTGCACACGCGTGTGCCCACCCCGGTACACACACGCACACACTCCTGCTCGCACCTCTGTGCACACCAGCACCCTGCTGCATGTTCCCAGATCTGCCAGGAACTGCACAGCCAGGCAGACGGCACTGCAGGCGAAGGAAGTCGGGGAGCCACTCTCAGCCACAGCGCCTCCCAGAGGCCACGCGAGGGCGACAGGAGCTGAAGCCCAGCCAGGAGACCCAGCCCAGGGCTCCGTGTCCAGCAAGGAGAAGCAAAGACCTTCTCAGACAAATGGAAATCAGAGAATGTGCTGGCCGTCCACGTGCCTTGGGACACATGAGCCACTGCCACCTGTCACGCCGGCACCCGTGTTGGAGCCGTGGTTGACCCAGTTTCTTGCTGAGGCCCCTGCCCCCATGTGGGAGAACCGGATGCAGCTCCAGGCACAGCCTGGCTGTTGTGGCCATCTGGAGAGTGAAGCAGCGGGCAGAAAATCTCTCTCTCTCTCTCTCTCTCTCTCTCTCTCATTCTGCCTTTCAAATTAAAAAAAGTTACCTTTTCCAAGAAAAGGAAAATTACAGGTCAGAAACTAAGCTCTACACAAACGCAGCCTCCGGGGAGGATGGGCGCGGGCGAAGAAACGCTTGCACCGCCCTCATTCTCGACATCAGGGACTTGCCAGCGCCGCTAGCGCATGCGCACACATCCGTGCAGCCACCAGAGACACGCCTGGTCTGAGTCCCAGCTCTGCCCGTGCGAGTTTCCTGCCAGCTCCCGCTCTCCACGGGGGAGCCTTGGTTTGACTTCTTGGCTCCTGGCTTCAGCCCCGGCCTGGTCCTAGCCACTGTGGGCTTTTGAGGAATGGACCAGTGGAAGGAAGGGCTCTGTCTCTCTGCCTCTTAAATACAGCCTCGGGCCGGCGCTGTGGCACAGCGGGTTAAAGCCCTGACATTCCATACCGGTGCCGGTTCTAGTCCCAGCTGCTCCACTTCCAATCCAGCTCTCTGCTGTGGCCTGCGAAAGCAGTAGAAGATGGCCAGAGTCCTTGGGTCCCTGCACCCAAGTGGGAGACCTGGAGGAAGCTCCTGGCTTCAGATCAGCCCAGCTCCGGCCATCTGGGGAGGGAACCAGCAGGTGGAAGACCTCTCTCTCTCTCTCTCTCTCTCTCGCTCTCTCTCTGTAACTCTTTCCAATAAATAAAATAAATCTTTTTAAGAATTTTTAAAAATACAACCTGTGCAGAACAATGTAACCGAGAGGCTGAGAAACGAGAGAAATGGAACAAAATGCTCCTTACAGCCACACAGGCAGAGACAGGGGTAAGAAACAACCAGGGAGGCGAGACAGTCTACACAGGGGGAGGCGGTCTACACGGGGGAGACAGTCTACACAGGGAGGCGGTCTACACGGGAGGAGAGTTTACACAGGAGACAGTCTACACAGGGGAGATGGTCTATACAGGGGGAGACAGTCTACATAGGGGAAGATAGTCTACTCAGAGGGGAGACAGTCTACACAGAGAGAGGCGGTCTACGCAGGAGACAGTCTACACAGGGGGAGACGGGCTACACAGGGGGAGACGGTCTGCACAGCAGGGAGAGTCTACACAGAAGACAGTCTACACAGAGGAGATGGTCTATACAGGGGGAGGCAGTCTACACAGGGGAGACGGTCTACACAATGTGACTGTGTGTGAATGTGTGTGCTGTGTCCTGTGGGCTGTGTATGTGTGTGACTCTGTTGTAAGCATGCACACTGTGTGTTGTGGGTGTGCCATGTGCTGTATGTGAATGTGTGTGCTATGTGTGTGCATGTGCACACTGGATGTGTGCTGTGTGTGCTGGATGTGCCAGGCGGGCTGGACACTGGGCTGAAAGGGCCTCGGGGGTCTGCTGGGGTCTGGCTTGGACCTGTGGTCGGATGTGGCCGGGCAGGTGGCAGCCCGAGGGTGAGGTCTGGGGTGCCCAGGAGAGTGGCTGCAGAGGGAAGAGGCGGGTAGGACACAGGTGCCTGCCCACCCCCAGCAGACCCCTGGGAACAGCGGCCCCACTGTCCAGAAGGCTGGACTTGCAGTCCTCACTGGGTGGAGGCTGTGAGCGAGGGGTCAGAGAGGAGGGAGGGGGCTGGGACCAGCGGCAAGGAGGGGCAGGGCACAGCTGGGAGCCTGGGGTCCAGGACAGGCGGTGTGAGGGGGCCTGACAGGGCCGAGGAGACCTCCTGCAGACCAGCCCTGAACCTGTGGGCAGAGGAGCAGGCGGCTGGGGACACACCCACCCCTGGCTGGCCCTGGGAGCCTGCGGCCGCCTTGAAGACAGATCCACCACGCCCCCTGGTGGTGGAGCTTCAACTCAGGCTTTGCCGGTGTCACCCGGCAGAGGGCCCAGCCTCTGGGGTGGAGTCACCTCCCACCCACGCCCCGTGCTGTCCTCAAACTCCCAGGCTGACCCTTCCCTGCCCTCCCTCCTTCCCAGCTGTCCACACGGCCCCCTGCCCAGCAGGCTGCAGGGCCCACGGGGCAGTGTGCTGGCTGCTCCACCTGTGTTTGGTGAGGGGCACCGGGGCAGAGCTGGCCGGCAGCGGGCACTCGCTCACGCCTGGCAGGCCAGTGGCCCAGGCCCCCCAGCACTGCAGATCCACCCCAGGGCAGAGCTCACGGCCGCCCCCCGCGACGGCCTGCACAGCCAGAGCCTCTGGGCCACGGGGGCTGCTGGCACCAGGAAACACCGTGCAGGCCAGCACTGCCACTCGACCCGCCCCGTGGGAGCCTGGGAGGAAAGCACATCCCAGTTCACGTGGACAGTCGAGGCCACAGGACACAGGCCTGCCCACGGGGCCGTGCGAACACTTCTCGGGGTTTTCTCAGTCGTTCTCACTTCCCTCCCGCAGTACCTGCCCTGAGGCTCACGGGGGTGAAATCCAGGTGCCTGCTGCCTCTTGGCACAGCCCCTGTAGCCCGAGACCCCCCCACACAGGGCAACCCTCTAGTGGGTACAGGCGGGTGGAGGCAACACGGCACCCGAGAACCCCCGGTAAGGGGCCTCTGTGACCGGGGCATCCGCCCCCACCCAGAACACACGGAGGGGAAGCCTGGGGCTCCGACTGACCGACAGGACAGACAAGTGTCTGCTGGGTGCTCCCGGGCTGGGCGGCACTGCCAGCGAGCACAGCCAACAGCCCCAAATACGCCCAGAGGTGGGGCTTGCACACACGCTGGTGGGTTAACAAGCACCCAGAGGGGCAGGTAGTGAGGGTGCCAGGGACCCCACCAGCCCATCCCCCACCCCCAGTGTCCCACCAAGGGCACCCAGCAGGGGTGGCAGTGGGCACCCAGGAGAGAAGCCCCGCCTGGCGGGGCCACTGCTGTGCGAGGGTGAGGCACACAGGAAGAGCTGTGACCTGGGAGGAACCAGAAACTTCCTCGCAGCCCGCCCACAGCAGCTCCCCCAGCAGGCGGGGTGAGGGAGCCCCGTGCAGTCAGGCCAGCACGGGGCAGGCAGTGGCGGACTCCAGGAACCTTTGTACCCATCCAGCCACCCCAGCGGGGCTGACAAAGAACATTCCAGACGGGTGCCCAGGCTTCGACTTGAAATGCCTTCCCCAAGCCCCACACTCCCCATTCCCACGCGCCGTGAGCTCCAGCAGAGAACCATGGCCCAGGGCCACCTCACAGCGTGGCCGGGCAGGGCGTCGCGGGCTGCACGTGGCCTGGAGGGCGGCTGTGCGGGCTCTGTCTGTGAGAGGGAGTCCCTGGGGCCACGTGCCCGGCACAGGCGCTGTAGCCACACTCCAGACCAGAGGCCCTTTTTTCTTCTAAAGATTTATTTTCTGAAAGGCAGGTCAGAGAGAGGCAGAAATACTCCCCTCAACGGTCCACTCCCCAAATGGCCACGGGGGTCAGGGCTGGGCCAGGCGCTCCACCCAGGCCTCCCACGCGGGTGCAAGGCCCAGCCCCCGGCGGTCTTCCACTGCTCTCCCAGGTGCAGGGAGCCGGGCTGGAGCAGCCGGGATGGGCCCAGCGCTCTGCCAGGGACCTGGGGTCCGGCCTCACGGGTGGCGACCCCGGGGGCTTTCTTCAGTAAATGTTGTTTCTCGTTTCTTGATTAAACTTGTAAACCTACAAATTTTTTCTTCCCAAAACTAAGATTCCTGAGCCATCAGCCCAAGACTGGAATCGTGTGTTTCCACTTGATTCTCCTGAAAGAGCTGACTTTAATGCCAGGACCCATGGCTGAGGGGCGGGGCGCACTGGCAGCTGCCCGCCCCGTGTGCCTGGGAGGGGACCGAGGGTCCGGGCCCCTCCCTGGGAGAAAGCAGCTCCAGATGGAAGCGGAAAAATAACCCCCGCCCCTTCAGCGAGGCGCGGTCCTGCAGCGGGCTTGGCCGGGGTGCCGGGGTGCGTGGGGCGGTGCCACCGTCACTTCCCCGTGAGTTCCAGCACCTTCTTCACCATGAGGCCGATGCCGTCGTGGATGTGGTGCAGCGCAGCCTCACCCATGAAGGCTGGGGTGGTGACCACCTTGTTCTTCCCGTCCACGTGGGCTTCGTGTGCAGAGTCAGGGAAAACGGCACAGGAGCCTGGCTCCCACACGGGCACAGGCGCAGGCCCCTCAGCCCCCTCCTGCCCCCACCCATTCCCCTCCTGCGCCGGCCCAAGCCAGACCGAGCATCAGCTCTCACATAGTGGGGGGCAGGGAGGGGAGCAACACTCACCCCGCCACCAGCCCAGCCCCCAGCCCCGGGGCCCCCACCTGGCACTGTTCACACAGGACGCCCGCTGGGTGGACTCCACGCATGGACATGAAGCTCAGAGCAGGCCTGGGTGTGCCGTGGGGACATTGTGCTGCCCTCCCACGCAAGACCACGGTTACAGCTCCTGAAGGAACAGGCCACATGACCAGGACCAGAGGTGCCCCCTGCACGCCACGCGCTGACCCTGCACCCCCAAAATGCTCCCTGCATGCCACACACTAACCCCGTGCAGACCCCACACCCCAGAGGTGCCCCCTGCACGCCATGCACTGACCCCACGTAGACCCTGTGCCCCGAGAGGTGACCCTGCACACCACGTGCTGACCCCGTGCGCACCCCTCACCCCGAGAGGTGTCCCCTGCATGCCACACACTGACCCGGTGCCCGGCCACAGCAAGGATATGGTCACGTCCTTCACACAGTGCTTGGCGCCCAGGGCCTTCACGGCCTCCGCCGTCCCCGCGTGCGGCCACTTCCCGCCTTCCTCCTGCTCGTGGCCCACGGTGACCTCGACGCCTCTGAGCACCTTGGCCGCGAGCACGGGCGCGATGCAGCACAAGCTGCAGGGGCAGACGGCAGACCAGTCAGGTCCCCAGGGAGGGGGCAGAGGCCAGAGACAAGTCAGGCCCCACAGGGAGGGGGCAGAGGCTGGAGACAAGTCAGGCCCCACAGGGAGGGGGCAGAGGCCAGAGACAAGTCAGGCCCCACAGGGAGGGGGCAGATGGCGGAGACAAGTCAGGCCCCACAGGGAGGGGGCAGATGGCGGAGACCAGTCAGGCCCCCCGGGGAGGGGGCAGATGGCGGAGACCCGTCAGGCCCCCCGGGGAGGGGGCAGATGGCGGAGACCCGTCAGGCCCCCCAGGGAGGGGCCACGTGAGGCCTGTGGCAAAGGCTGCTCCACTTGCCCTACACACGCAGGGCACTCACAGCACCTGGGCCCCAGGGCCCACCCTGGCTCCGGGGTGCTCTGTCCCCACACAACAGTAGGTCACACAGCTGTGCCTCCCGGGCACACCGCATGCCCAGATGGGCAGCCTTGCCCCATCGCTGACCTCTGACCCGTGCCGGGACCCTCTGAAGCAGGTCCACGACTCCGCCGGGTCCCCCTCGCGGAAGCGCTGCTCAGATAGCGTGCCCGAGGCCACCCAGAGCCTGCCTCTTGGGACCTGCTCTGTTGGGCCCCAGGAGCAGCGCCGCCCAGTGCCTTAGAGCTACAAGGGTGCCAGCAGAGGACAGGGGCCACCCCAGCACAGCAGCCCCCGGATTTCACGCTGTCCCCACTGCACCTGCCACACCTGCATCACAGTCCCGCTCTCACCCATCTGGTCCCACTGGGCCCAGCCTCTGATAGATGCCGTTAAGAACCTACTTAGGCTGGCGCCGCGACTCACTAGGCTAATCCTCCGCCTGCGGCTCTGGCACCCCGGGTTCTAGTCCCAGTCGGGGCGCCAGATTCTGTCCTGGTTGCCCCTCTTCCAGTCCAGCTCTCTGCTGTGGCCCGGGAGTGCAGAGGAGGATGGCCCAAGTGCTTGGGCCCTGCACCCGCATGGGAGACCAGGAGAAGCACCTGGCTCCTGCCTTCGGATTGGTGCAGTGCGCTGGCTGCAGCGCACCGGCCATAGCAGCCATTTGGGGGGTGAACCAATGGAAAAAGGAGACCTTTCTCTCTCTCTGTCTAACTCTGTCTATCAAAAAATAAATTAAAAAAAAAAAAAAAAAAACGTACTTGTCAAACACCCCACAACCGAAACAACTCCTGCCTGCTGACCAAGGCCAACTCTCCCCGTGGCCCCCGAGCAGGGAGGAAGCCAGCGGGGCCACACTGTGGGCCGCCTGGTTCTGCTAAGCCCACCTGACCTCCTGCCGGACCGTCCCGCACGGCACGGTGGGGCTGCGGGCACACGCGCACCCAGTGTCGGCTCTGGAAGGAGGAGTCTGATTCTGTGTTCCCAGTGGACGCGGCGGCACCGGCATCCCTGGTCCACTGCGCCCGGGAGCCGGCAGTCAGGCCAGTCGCCAAGCGCTCCTCGGCTGTGGCGTCTGCTCACCGGGACGAGCGAGTGGCCAGCTCGGCCTTTCGTCCTCCTCCCTAGGGCAACATCCCCCAAGCCAGAGCCTCTCCCAGGGACAGGTCGCGTGGGCACCGTGGCTGCCACGTAGACGAGTGCGGGAGGACGTGGGCCATGTGCGTCCCGACAGTGGCCGGTAGCTCCTTAAACGAACGGTCACACTGTATGTGGACACGGAGGTCGCTGCTTCCATGCCCCATGTGGACGGGGCGGCCGAGGGAGGCAAGGACACGCTGGGGATTCCGTGGGAGTCACTGCAGAACCGACGCAGCACGTGACCATGGAAACGCGGGGCTGGAAGGCACCCAGGAAAGTCGGGGAAAGCCCCAGGTGGTCACAACTCACGGCGCAGGGCCCCGCCCACCGCGCACCCGATGGGCTTGCCGGCGCCATGGAACTCCTTCAGGACACGCTCCACGTCGCGATGGACCTTGCAGTCCTTCCCGTCCACGGCGAACGTGCTCCTGTCACGAAAGAAGAGGCTCTGGCGAGGCAGCTCGGCAGCCCGGACCCCACAGCCCCGCCAGGCGAGGTGTGAGCGCGCTGCCGCTCCGAGGAGGAGCGCTGGGTCTGCTGGAACTCAGAGCCCACGGTGTGGCCATCCTCCGGCCGGCCTGGCAGAGGGAGCCGGCGGGAGGCGGGACAGGGCTCCTGTGGAGGACGCGTCCACACCCAGGCTTGGGGCAGCAGTGGGGGAGGGTGCAGTCAGCTCCATGGAGACCACAGGACCGCTGGGTGCAGGGGCCAGTGGAGCAACCAGAGCAGGCTTCGGGAAGCCCAGGGCGCCCCCGCAGCCCACACGTGGCGGGCAGGTGGCCCACGGGAGGCGGGCGAGCGGCACTGGTGGCCACAGGACAACATGGGAAGCTGCAGGCAGTGCACTGAGCCGGCTCAGGACCGGCCGTGGGGAACCGCGGCGGGGTACGGTCCTGAGGCGAGGCCCCGCCGAGGCCGCGGAGCCACAGGGTCCAAAGAGGCAGCCTCACGGTGCTCACCCTCTGCCACGGCCACAAAACGAGGGTTTAGCCGCACCCCAGCACCTGAACCCCAGCCGTTTTCCTGAGCCACGACATCGCCGGACAACGGCCTGGAGGCCCGTTCACACTCAGTGCCACGCCCACCCCACAAGGGCTGGCACTGGACACTCAGCACCATGTCCATGCCATGAGGGCTGGCACTGGACACTCAGCACCACATCTACCCCATGAGGGCTGGCCCTGGACACTCAGCACCGTGCCCACCCTGAATGCGGGGAAGGAGGGAGGCAGGGTCCAGAGGTACGTGAACAGGGTCCAACCCAACACTGACCGCATGGCCCTGGCCAGGCCCCTCGGGGTCACCAGGTAGCTGCTACAGCAACAACCCAAACTCCCCACCGCTCCTCCCCCTGCAGGGGTCTCCAGAGAACTGGGATCCACCAAGAACACGGCTCAGACGGCCTGGGAAGTGGGGCTGCAGCATGGGGACCAGGGTGGGCCCGCCCCGCCCCGCCCCGCCCCGCCCCGCCCCGCCCGAGTGCCAGGCACCAGCTGCACTCAGAGAAGGGGGGGCAGAGGAAAACCCACTCGCTGAAGGCTCCCAGACCCCAGCCCTCAGGGGGGCTCCCACGCCCTAACCACCCTCGTCCCAGCTTTGGCCCGTGCAGGAGACAGCGGGAGGCTGGGAGGCTCGGACACGCACAGGTTCTTGGCAGCACCAAAGCCTCCGGGGAAGATGGCAGCGTCGTGGTTGGCCGCACTGAGCTGAGCCAGGTCCGTGATCTTGCCTCGGGCAATCCTGGCCGACTCCTTCAGGACGTTTCTGGAAGATGCAGAGCCGGCGAGCAGGGTGAGTACACGGGCGGCCCACACACACCACGGCCGGGACCAGGCAGGGTGAGCACGCGGGCGGCCCACACGGGACAGCCCACACACACCACGGCCGGGACCAGGCAGGGTGAGCACGCGGGGGGCCCACACGCGACAGCCCGCACACCACGGCCGGGACCAGGCAGGGTGAGTACACGGGCGGCCCACACGCGACAGCCCGCACACACCACGGCCGGGACCAGGCAGGGTGAGTACACGGGCGGCCCACACGGGACAGCCCGCACACACCACGGCCGGGACCAGGCAGGGTGAGTACGCGGGCGGCCCACACGCGACAGCCCGCACACACCACGGCCGGGACCAGGCAGGGTGAGCACGCGGGGGCCCACACGCGACAGCCCGCACACACCACGGCCGGGACCAGGCAGGGTGAGCACGCGGGGGCCCACACGGGACAGCCCGCACACACCACGGCCGGGACCAGGCAGGGTGAGCACGCGGGCGGCCCACACGCGACAGCCCGCACACACCACGGCCGGGACCAGGCAGGGTGAGCACGCGGGGGGCCCACACGCGACAGCCCGCACACACCACGGCCGGGACCAGGCAGGGTGAGTACACGGGCGGCCCACACGGGACAGCCCGCACACACCATGGCCGGGACCAGGCAGGGTGAGCACGCGGGGGCCCACACGGGACAGCCCGCACACCACGGCCGGGACCAGGCAGGGTGAGCACGCGGGGGGCCCACACGGGACAGCCCGCACAGCACGGCCGGGACCAGGCACTCACACACGCGACCTAATGCCGTCAGCTCAGCACTTAGTCACCCCCAGAAGTAAGAGCCCTAGATCTCTGCTGGAGTCCTGAGGAGCCTACACTAAATCCCTCAGAACCCCAAAGTTCAAGGGCCATCAGGGGCCAGCATCGTGGCACAGCCGGTAAAGCCACCACCTACAACGCAGGGATTCCCCGTGGGCACCAGTTCGAGTCCCGGCTGCTCCGCTTCTGATCCAGCTCCCTGCTGTGGCCTGGGAAAGCAGTGGAGGATGGCCCAAGTCCCAGACCCAAGACCCAGAGGAAGCTCCTGGCCCCTGGCTTCAGCCTGGCCCCAGCCCCCACCGCTGTGCCCATCTGGGGAGCTGAATCAGCAGATGGATGGTATCTTCCCTATAATTCTTTCAAATAAAAAATAAATCTTTAAACAGAAAAATGGCCACTTGGGACCCCAAAGCAGGCACATGGCAGGTCAGAACTCAGGTCAGCCCCGCACGACGATCCTCGTGGCACAGGGCACAGGCATGGCCTTGAGAGCCCGGGGCTTGGCAGAGAAGGAAATGGTGGGGACCAGAGCCCCAGGCTGCAGCTGTGCTCCCCAACCCCGCCTCCCGCTCTCGGAAGCCTGGCCGCTGTACACGCGGTCGTCCTGCAGTGCAGGCGCACAGGGAAGACAGGTGAGGCAGGGGCCGGCCTGTGCCTGCCGTGCCAGGGCCACACCTGGCGCAGGACAGACGCTGCTGCCGCTGCCGAAAGGCATCGGGGCCGAGAACCGGCATCCAGAGCCTCCAGCAGCCTCGCTCAGTGCACCGGGCCCCGTGTCCGGGACAGCACTGGGGGGTGGGGCATCCAGAGCCTCCAGCAGCCTCGCTCAGTGCACCGGGCCCCGTGTCCGGGACAGCACTGGGGGGTGGGGCATCCAGAGCCTCCAGCAGCCTCGCTCAGTGCACCGGGCCCCGTGTCCGGGACAGCACTGGGGGGTGGGGCATCCAGAGCCTCCAGCAGCCTCGCTCAGTGCACCGGGCCCCTGTCTGGGGCAGCACTGGGGGGTGGGGCATCCAGAGCCTCCAGCAGCCTCGCTCAGTGCACCAGGCCCCGTGTCCAGGACAGCACTGGGGGGTGGGGCATCCAGAGCCTCCAGCAGCCTCGCTCAGTGCACCGGGCCCCTGTCTGGGGCAGCACTGGGGGGTGGGGCATCCAGAGCCTCCAGCAGCCTCGCTCAGTGCACCGGGCCCCTGTCTGGGGCAGCACTGGGGGGTGGGGCATCCAGAGCCTCCAGCAGTCTCGCTCAGTGCACCGGGCCCCGTGTCCGGGACAGCACTGTGGGGTGGGGCATCCAGAGCCTCCAGCAGCCTCGCTCAGTGCACCGGGCCCCGTGTCTGGGGCAGCACTGGGGGGTGGGGCATCCAGAGCCGAGGCAGCCTCGCTCAGTGCACCGGGCCCCTGTCTGGGGCAGCACTGGGGGGTGGGGCATCCAGAGCCTCCAGCAGTCTCGCTCAGTGCACC
Source organism: Sylvilagus floridanus (assembly GCA_949820135.1). NCBI lineage: Eukaryota > Metazoa > Chordata > Mammalia > Lagomorpha > Leporidae > Sylvilagus > Sylvilagus floridanus. The sequence continues at coordinate 2,496,176 of OX463244.1, forward strand.
GGGCCCCGTGTCCGGGACAGCACTGTGGGGTGGGGCATCCAGAGCCTCCAGCAGCCTCGCTCAGTGCACCGGGCCCCGTGTCCGGGACAGCACTGGAGGGTGGGGCATCCAGAGCCTCCAGCAGCCTCGCTCAGTGCACCGGGCCCCTGTCTGGGGCAGCACTGGGGGTGGGGGCATCCAGAGCCGAGGCAGCAATATTCCCAGGACAGACACTCGGCCTGGGGGCGTCACGCTCGCGGGGAGTTCCCAGTCGGAGGAGCAGGGTCAGCTGGGGGGCAGGGGGAACAGAGAAGGGGGTAAAGGGAGCAGGGGGGTGCCAGGTAGCCCGCTCTCGGGGATCAGGGGCCTCGCACCTGGTCTCGCCCCCAGCGGGCTGCCCCTTGGTGTGGTCAATGACGTGCATCTGAGAGACGTCCGGAGCAAAGATCTGGACCTCGGCCCCGCCGCGGCTCAGGTGCACCAGGATCCTGCGCCAGAGCAAAGCGGAGACGTCAGGCCCAGCACGCCCATGCACGTGTGGGGCACCGTCAGTACGCCCGTGCACGCGTGGGGTACCGTCAGTACGCCTGTGCACGCGTGGGGCACCGTCAGTACACCCGTGCACGTGTGGGGCACCGTCAGTACACCCGTGCATGCGTGGGGCACAGTCAGTACGCCCGTGCACGCGTGGGGCACCGTCAGTACGCCCGTGCACGTGTGGGGCACCGTCAGTACACCCGTGCATGCGTGGGGCACAGTCAGTACGCCCGTGCACGCGTGGGGCACCGTCAGTACACCCGTGCACGCGTGGGGCACCGTCAGTACGCCCGTGCACGCGTGGGGCACCGTCAGTATGCCCGTGCACGCGTGGGCGCACTGTCAGTCAGGACTCAGCCAAGGGCCAGGTGCAGGTGCGGGTCCTAACAGCTGTCGCCTGGCGGGGACAGAGCCACCCGGGGGCTGCAGACGGTGTCTGGTCCCAGCAGCTCCCTTCACAAACTGGGGCCGGGGCCCAGCGGTACTGGGGCTGCGCAACCCATAGGTCAGCCACCCACAGGCACCCGCCACCACCCTTGAGGGTCCGCCGGGGCCTCACGCCGTTCCCTGGCCACCGCCTGTCTCGTCGGCTCTTTCTCCTCAACCCCGCTCAGCGAACTCTGCCGCTCTGCCACCTGGGAGCTCGGTCACTAGGCCACGCCCCGGCTCTTCCGGGCAGCCTGAGACACAGCGCCGGACACCCTCCGGGTCCCGCTCACCGGAACCTTCTAGCAAACGGGAAAACTGGAGAACAAAGCAGTCCACTGTGTGACACAGCAGCTGACCCGGGAGGGGCCGCCGGCTCGGGCGCTTGCAGCCGCGGGAGACCTGGACTGCTTCCCGGCTGCGTGTCCAAAAACACGGGACCAGCGTCGTGGTGTGCTGGGCAGTGCCGCCTGCTCACCAGCATCAGACGGGCGCTGGTTCGAGTCCCGGCTGCTCCACTCGCGGCCCAGCTGCAAGAAACCCTGGCTCCTGGCTCCGGCCCGGCCCGGCCCGGCCGCTGTGGCCACCTGGGGAGTGAACATCGATGGAAGACCTCCCCCTCCCCCCCTCTCTGTAACCCCGCCTCTCAACCAAGGGAATCTTTAAAAACGAAAAATCCTGAAAAACAGCACACGACCTCACAGGGCCTCGCTGGGTCAAAAACAAGAGAAAAAAAAAGCAAAGCGCGTGGAGCGCCGGGGCGGGGAGCGCTCCAGGAGGGCGGTGGGCGCAGGCCCTTTCCGGGGGAGAGCGGCGAGGAGCAGCGAGCCCGGGGGCCTGGACTTACGCGGACGCCTCGTGGATCTCCGTCCCGTCGTAGACCCCGCAGCCGGACAGCACCTGCGGGGGAGCGGGCGCTGACGGAGGGGGCGACCCCGGGCGGCGGGCGGTGATGAGGGGAGGGGCCGACCCCGGGCGGCGGGCGCTGGCGGAGGGAGAAGGGCCGACCCCGGGCGGCGGGCGGTGAGGAGGGGAGGGCCGACCCCGGGCGGCGGGCGGTGAGGAGGGGAGGGCCGACCCCGGCCCCGGGCGGTGAGGAGGGGGAGGGCCGACCCCGGGCGGTGAGGAGGGGAGGCCCCGGCCCCGGCCCCGCCGCCCGCACTTACCACCGCGACCTTAGCCCCGCCGCGCGGCGCGGAGCCGTGAAGGGCCGCTCGCGGGGCGCACAGAAGCCGCAGGCGGTCCGAAGGGGACACGAACGCGGAGGCTGCCACCAACCTCGACGCGGCCCGGCCCCGAACAGCCGCCATGGCGCAGCGGGACACCACGACCTAAGGTCGCCCGCCACTGAGGCGGGAGCCGCCGATCTGCCCGCCCACAGCTCGCCGGGGGGCGGGCCGCGCCTGCGCAGAGCCGCCGTGGTCGCCCCGCCCCGCCCTACCGGCCCTATCCCGTGAGCGCGCTGGTGGGCGGGCCGCGCCTGCGCAGAGCCGCCGTGGTCGCCCCGCCCCGCCCCGCCGGCCCTGTACTGAGAGCGCGCTCGCGCCTGCGCACAGAAGTCGAGTGGTGCCTGGGGCAGTGCCTGGGGCAGCGCCTGCGGCCGATGCTGTGGTCTCCACAGCCCACCTGTCCCCCTCGCTGTCTGCGGGACCCCCCGCCCCGCGTTGAGGCCACAGTGGTGGCGGACAGTAGTCCCGTGGCCATCGCCACGACCTCGCAGTGACCAGGGACCGCGAGGCTCGGAGACCCCGCCCCTAGGCCGAGAACCCTCGGAGGCAGGGCCACCCGCAGGGTCCGACGCCCCGGGGGTCCTGGCTGCCCCGCACCATGCCCGAGGAGGGGCCAGTGCCCACTGCCCTGGACAGGTAGGCTCACGCAGGACACCGCGGGACTGCAGGCCCGGGCTCTTCCTCCCTGAGCGCCAGGGGCTCCCCCTGCCCACAGCATCACCCCCACCCTGGCCCACGGGGAGGGCGCACCGCCCACCCCCACCCCTTGGCCCTGGGCCGGGGGCGCCCCCAGAAGCCCCCCTGGCCGGAAGTGCACTCACTGTGCTCCCGTACCCTTTGAGGAACCCTAGAACCCAGAGTTCTTCGACACTTTGTTAGAAACATAAATAACTCCACAGATTTAAAAAAAGAACCCAGTCCAGCGAGGGAGCAGCGGCCCCTCCCAGGGTGCTCAGCGTCTACAGCCCCAGCCCAGTCCGCAGCAGGTGCAGCTCCTCCTCCTCCCCCTCCTCCTCGCCCTCCCCCTCGGAAGCTGCTGCTTCCAGGCTGCGTTTCAGGCCCCGCTGCTTGGAGACTGCCAGAGTGTACTGAATGTTGTAGCGGTTCCAGTCACAGCTGACGGCACGGGTCCAGTCACAACAGCACAGGTCCGGTCAGCAGGCACAGGCGACGGCACACGGGGTCAGCCGGCAGAGGTGGCAGCACACGGGGTCAGTCGCGGCACACGGGGTCAGCCGGCAGAGGCACACCGGGCGAGGTGAGAACAGGCAACAGCACAGGAGGTCAGGTCAGCACAGCTGAGGAACCGTCTTCCACCCCATCGCGGACCCCAGCCCTCCCTGGCCCCGACCAGCACGGACGACAGGACAAGACGTCCCCACCAGCTTCCTCCTCCCCCTCCCGCGAGGCTGGGTTCCTGCCCCTGCCGTGAAGGCCCCAGCCCAGGTCAGGCCACGTGGCTGTGGGTGCCCTCGGTCAGCGCCCAGAGAGCCACAGCTCCAGCCACCAACACACAGCCAGACAAGGCAGCCCAAGGAGCGACCCGCGGGACGTGCACCTCTCCTCCAGAGCCCTGGGCACCTCAGGCAAGGCCAGGTGCGGTACCGGGAGGCACCCAGCTTCCTGCACCTGGGGAGACAGGCCCCAGGGGCCCTGAAGGCGTGACACGTGGGACATCTGGTGGGCAGTCAGCCCGGCTCTGCTGCCTGTAGGGCCGTGGACTGCTGGGACAGAAGTGCAGAACCGCCACGAAGCACGAGGCCGGGAGCACGTGCGCTGGCCAGGCTCTGCCGCAGGTGCCTCTCCAGGCTGTCTCCACCCCACTTCCAGCCGCAGCCACATTGCTCCGACCCGAGGGGCTGAGGCCACCTCCAGCTGCGGCAGCTGCCGCTGGCCCGCCTACTCAGCCCCAGCCTCAGATACGGTCAAGTTCCTCAGATCCCACCTGTGAGCTGTCTCTGCCCCCCCCATCGGGCACAGGTGACACTAGGGGGCGGGTCTCTGCCCCCCCGTCAGGCACAGGTGACGCTGGGGTGTCTGTGCCCCCCCGTCAGGCACAGGTGACGCTGGAGGGGTCTCTGCCCCCTCATCAGGCACAGGTGACGCTGGGGGGGTCTGTGCCCCCCCGTCAGGCACAGGTGACGCTGGGGTGTCTGTGCCCCCCCATCAGGCACAGGTGACGCTGGGGGGTCTCTGCCCCCCCATCAGGCACAGGTGACACCTGGGGCGTCTGTGCCCCCCATCAGGCACAGGTGATGCTGGGGGGTGGGTCTGGTAGGTAGGAAGTCAGTTATGAGCTTATGTGTGTGTGACATAAAGGCCTGAAGAGAAGACCTCTATGTCCAGCATACGCACCTGCATCTGAGTCATCCTGACAACATTCCATGGGCAGCCCGGCCTTCGCATCCTGCCCTGCCCCCTTCTACCTGATAACCTGCCTGGTGGGGGTCCCCGCCCCTTCTCCCAGATGCAGCCCAGTATCTGCATTTCAAACACGCTGCTCTGGATCCCCATTCTCCAGGGGGTCTTGCTCACCCTTCCTCCAAACTCAGGATGATGCCAGCTAGGCTTCCTCCTGTCTGATACCTTTAGGGAAAAACTCAGATAGGAGTTTTTCTATTTACATCCAAAAAGCCCTTTGTTCCAAGAGGAGCAGAGGTGGGGAAGCAAGACCCGTCTCCTTAAAAACCCCTGGCCTCAACCAGACTGCGCGCTCAGCCCTCTGCCTCTCTGCTGGGCCGCCCGCCTGACCTGGTCAGGTGTACTCTCTCTACTCAACATGTAACCTCGCTCCCCCCCCCCCCCCAGTCTCTCAGGCTCTGTCTGGAGAGGGGCCCATCCGTCCTTACGGATGTCCCTTCCCTAATAAACCTTGCTCTTTTACCTCCCACTACTCTCTGTCTCACGCCTGAATTCTCTCTTGCGCGAAGACAAGAACCCTGCACATTTCTCCGGTAACAGGTCTGTGCCCCTCCCCCCCTCAGGCACAGGTGACGCTGGGGCGTCTGTGCCCCCCCTCCCCCGTCAGGCACGGGGAGAATGAGCACTCCGACACCCTGGAGGACGCAGGGCCGAGCCCCGACTCACAGCCTGGAGAGGTCGTCCAGGTGCCGCTGGATGCTCCTCTGCAGGGACTGTACGGCGGGCAGCAGCGCCCCGGCCCTGGGGAGGCGGGGTCAGCGGTCAGCGGGCAGCGGGCTTCCCCGGGCGGGGCGGGGCGGGGCGGGCCGGGCCGGGCGTGCTACCTGGACTTCAGCTTGTGCCCGTGCAGCAGGAGCAGCCTCTGCGCCCACGTGAGGTAGAACTCGAGGTGGCGGGACGCTTCGAAGGACACTGCCAGGAACTGCAGCACCTTCTCCACGTAGAGCTCGGGGAGGGAGGCGCCCACGACCTCGACTGCAACAGAGGGCCGTGCTCACCCGGGCCCTGCCGCAGCGGCCGCCCCGCCCCGCCCGCCCCGCCCGGCCGCGGGCTCACTCTCGTCCCAGGGCACCGCCTCCAGGGCCTCCTGCACCAGCTTCTGCTCGTTGAGCCGGAAGGCCATGAGGATGGCTCGGGTGAACTCCCGCCGGCGCAAGGCCTCGCGGATCCGCCCGGGGGTGACGCTCGTGTCCAGCTCAAAGGGGTCGAAGAGCATCTGAGAGTCCAGGGAGTAGAGGAGGAGCCCCTCGGTGGTGGTGGCCGCCCAGCAGCGCCCTGCGGGGTCAGGCACTGAATCCTAGCAGTCTGAGTCCCCATGGCCCACAATGCCGCAGTACAAGAGGGGCCCGAGGCACAGAGCCCGCCAGTGGACTCTCCCAGAGCCGCGTCACACACAGCACTCTGTGAAGGGAGCGCATTGTGGCGTCGAAAGCCCCACGGCCTGTTGCAGCCACACAGGCCACACCCAGGCCATCCTGAGTGGCAGGTGCAGGCGGCCAGCTGAGTCCGCCCCCAGCCGCGGTCTGCAGGCGCCGGCTCACGCAGCAACCACGCTCCCACCCATCTCCTGCTGCAGCGGGAGAGCCTCTGCTCAGGGCGTCCCCTCCCCGCGGTGCAGTGCCGGGGGCTCGGGAAGCTGCCCACCAGGGCTCACAGCACCACACGCTGGCCCGCAGCCCACTCCGGGACCACCCTCGTCCCTGGGAGGAGAGGCCCCAGACACCCGAGCCGGGGGCTCACCCGTAGGAGAGAAGCGCAGCGAAGTCACCCTAATCTCAGGCTTGAAGTGCCGAGAGCTCATGTCCCCTGCGGAAGAGCGAGCGGAGGACCAGGCAGCCCAGGCCGCCCACCACCCCAGCCCAGCCTGCAGCCCGCCCTCCCGCCCTGCCCGCCAGGGCAGCCACGGGGCCATCACCCACGTTGGGCCCGTCCTGCCTGTCCACACAGAGCGGCTGGGCCCTGCGCAGGGCCTCCCCCATCCCGAGGGCACACAGCCAGACTACCTGCCGGCTCCAGGACAAGGCCCCCGCCCGGTACAGTGCCCAACGCCAGCAGAGGCGCTCCCGAGTGTGGCTGCTGGTGTCCCCGCACCCCCGACACCCGGCTTCCCACACTTCCGTGGAGACGCACGCTGGCCGCGGGAGCAGAGGGAGGGGCAGCAGCAGCCCCCAGCACAGCGCCCGTGCCAGGCAGACGGGGCCCCTACTCACCTTTCTTCACGCCTGGCAGCGGCACGGCCACGCCGTCCTCCTCACCGGCATCCTGGTCAATCAGTGCCAGGTTGCCAAACTCCGTCATTTTCCTCCGGTTCAGAAATTCCTGCGAGCAGAAGTCATGACCGCCCCGTCGTGTCCCTGACCCTGGATCAGCCCAGCCCAGCCCTGTCTGTCCAGACACAGGCTCGCTCTCGTCCTCTCCAGGCCTGCCCCGGCCATGCAGCACCAGCGAGCTGGCACGTCACCAAGGATGCTGGCCCCAGAAACCCGAGCAGAACGCCTCGCCTGCGGGGGCGGAGCCTGTGAACCCCGAGAGCCCGAGCGGGGGTCTGCAAGAGTGGAGACGGCACCGGCCAGGAGCTCGGCCCACGCGTGTGCAGGACGCTGTGCCAGGGCAGGGCCCACCAACAGCCCCTGCGGTCACACTGTCCCTGGCAGGCCGTAAGCGTGCGCCCTGCACCCCAGCCCAGCGTCGGAGCCGCCTGCTCGGGGCAGGGCCGCCCCGGGCTCACCTCCATGGCGTCCAGGGAGAGGTTGCTGGAGATCTCAAACTTCTTCCTCAGAATCTGCTCCCGCACGTGGTAGATGCACACGAACTTGGACATGCCTCCCGCCAGGATGCTCTGGCCGTCGGCGGAGTAGCACAGCGTGGTGAAGGCCCTGGGGCGGGGAGTCAGGGGCTCAGCAGGGCTCCTGGGCGGTGACCCCACCCGGCCCCTGGAAGGCAGACGCCTCACCAGGGCGCCCCAGGCCCCCTGCCTGCCTGGAGACCCTTCAGAAACCCAGCCTCCACGCCGTGGCCATCCGCAGCCGCGGGGGCAGCGCCGCAGTCGGGCATGAAGGAGGCGGGGAGGGAGCTGCCGGCCGCCTGCCCCCACCCAGAGCCTCTCCCTGCAGAGCCCACTTAGCTCTGTGGAAACCCGGAACCAGGCCCTCACCACACAGTGGGCTCCAAACGCAGGACACTGGCCTCAGACCAGGCAGATGCCCAAATGACGAGGGGGAACCCAGAGAAACTGGCTAGTGCCAAAAGTTAAACTTTCGCAGATCAATGACCCCCACCCAACACGTGAGGACGGCTCACGGCCTGGGCCGCTGCCTGAGGCGAGACTCAGACGGGAGGGGCGGAGGGGACGCCTCTCCCCAGAGGACGTAGACACGCACCAAGCTCGTCCAGCGTGCTATGTCACCCGGGAAAAACCAAACCAACTCCAGACCCCAGCCCGGTGCGGGTGAGGAGGCTGCGGCCACCGCGCACGCTGGCTCTCACTCTTCGACACGGAGCCCCGCGGGGAACTGGAAACGGGGGCTGTGGCCGGGCTCAGTGATCCCCAGAGACGGCCCTGCGCTGCTCCACAGCCTGGCACTGCCCGGCTCAGGGGCCACACAACTCCCGTGATGAGGGAATGGCGGCTCCACGCCCATGAAGCAGCTGAGCACCGGGAGGCAGCATCATGACGGAAAAGCGGACTCCTGCCTCTCGGCGGTCAAGAGGCAGCTGTGGCCGCCAACAGATCCACGCAGCCCGTGCCATCAGCGAGGCTGCTGGGAGAGCTCGGGCCCTGGGGCAGCGCGCGGAGAGGGCTTGGAACCCACAGGCCTTGGCAGGCGGAGTGGGGGTGGGGGCACTCACTTGCCCTTGGCCGAGTGCTTGGCTGTGATCTTGTCCAGCTCCTTCCTGCCCGTCTTGAGGTCGTGCCTGCCCTCGATGGAGCCCGTCTGCACGGCATTCTCAGGGTCCCAGAAGGTGATCTGTGCGTTCAGTGTGGCCACAGCCAGCTCCGCGCCATCAGGGCGAAAAGTCACAGCCAGAGCTGGCAACAGATGGGGGTCAGGCCTGGCCCGCCTGGACCCCGGCTGCCCCGCAGGCAGGAGGCCGCAGTCGGGGGTCAGGCCTGGCCCGCCCGGACCCCGGCTGCCCCGCAGGCAGGAGGCCGCAGTCGGGGGTCAGGCCTGGCCCGCCCGGACCCCGGCTGCCCCGCAGGCAGGAGGCCGCAGTCGGGGGTCAGGCCTGGCCCGCCCGGACCCCGGCTGCCCCGCAGGCAGGAGGCCGCAGTCCAGTGGGGCACGGCTCTGCACAGCGTGGCCCAGGCTGCGGCACACACGGGCGGGAGGGTGGTGACAGCAAAGGCTACGCGAAGGGGAATGCCAAGCCCTGCAGATGCTGGACTGAGTGAACGCCCCGCCTGGCTGCGGCAGGCACAGCAGGAGCAGGGGACCCACGGCACCCAGGCTGGCGGACTGTGCGTGGGGATGCAGGGTCGTTCAGCTCTGCCGTCCCTGGGCCCCTGGCTATGAGCCAGTGTCACCCTGCAGCCAATCCAGAAGGGCCAGCTGCTGGCCCTGACCTGGACAGGAGGCAGCACGACCCGGCCTGGCCCAGCCCAGCCCGGCCCGGCTCGGCTCAGCCCAGCTCGGCCCAGCTCAGCCCAGCCTGGACCGGCTCTGCCCAGCTCAGCCCAGCTCAGCCCAGCTCTGCCCAGCCCGGCCCCAGCCTGGCCCCAGCCCGGCCCAGCCGCCTCATGCCCAGGCTGCCCCCAGGGAGGCCATGTTCCTTCTTTCCCGGCCCTTGGGTTCAGGACCCACATGCACGGGGGCAGGGGGCGTCTGTGTGTGGCCAGGGCAGGACGACGGCCATCTGCACTCACCATCAGAGGTCAGCGCCAGCGTCTCCTTGGTCCTCCAGCTGTCATACATATCCCACAGGCGCACCGTCTTGTCCCAGGAGGCGCTGGCCAGGATGGACTTCATTGGGTTAAAACACAGGCCACTGATGGGCCCCTCGTGGCCGGACAAAACCTGCAGCAGCGTGGGGAGCAGAGGTGAGGGGGGGCGGCCGGCGGCCAGACCGGAGACCTCCTGGAAACAGCCTCCCCCAGCCCCTGCAGAGCCAGCCAGCCCTTACGTCCAGGAGCCTGCCCGTCTGCATGGACCACACGAAGATCTCGAAGGAGTCCTGGGCCCCCGCACAGACGATCTCCCCGCTCGAGTCCACAGCCACACAGGAGAACTGCGTGGGGCGCGGAGATGTGAACGTGCGGAAGTTGCGGTACCTGCCAGAGAAGGGAGCGGACGCGGGTCACGGGGGCAGCACACACGCAGCGCCCCAGAGCCCCCAGCCCCGAGGGGACAGCAGTCACCTGTGCAGGTCGAAGGCACGCACGGTGCCGTCCATGGACGAGGTCACGATGACATAACCGGTGGCAGCGAAGGTCACGCCCGTGACTCCACTCGAGTGCTCCGTGAAAGTGACGAAGCAGAAGCCACTGAGGGTGTTCCACACCTTGACCTGGGCAGGAGGGAGAGGGAGCGGTGAGGGGCGGGCAGGCCAGCCCCCCCCATGCCCAGGGCCACCCTGGCCGCGGGCCGCTGTGCCACCCGACCCCCTCCGTCCCCCAGGTGCTCTCAGGAGCCCACCTTGCCGTCGTCCCCGCCGGTGACGATGTACTGGCCATCGGGGGAGTAGGCCAGGGACACCATGCTGTTGAAGTGGCCCTGCTGCTTCAGCACGTAGGACTCGCTCTGCCACTCCCACACCAGCAGCTGGCCCAGGCCTGTGGCACAGGAGGGCTGGGCACACCCGCGCAGCAACCCGGCACCCTTCCCACCTGCACAGGCCTGAGAGGACAAGTGGGGAGGGGCGGAAGGAACAGAGTCCCTCGCACAGGGTCTCCACGTGACCCCAGCACTGCTGAGCGGGCTCAGGGTGGAGACTCCGCCCCCCCAGGCCATGTGCACCTGCCACGGCCCCCAGAGGCCAGGGCCAGGGCTCCTTCAAGAACGCCCCGCCAGCAACTCCAGCAGGAAACCCACATGGACTCAGGACTCGGTCGCGACTGCTGTACAAGTGTCACTGACGTTCCCTGGGCACAGCAGCTGGCTGCCCACCCACCCTGGCGCTGGGGGTCTGCTGTGCCCCCACACGCTTTCCCAAGGATGCTCCGTCTCCACAACCCGGGACGCACCTGAGCAGCCAAAGGCAATCCAGTCCCCGGTGCTGTTGATGGCCACCGAGGCGATCCTCTGATCCGAGATGCTGGGCGGAGAGCACAGCCGTGAGCAGACGGGGCGTCCAGCCGGGCCAGGCTCACGGCACGGGGCACCCTCCCCGCGGAGCCTCAGTGCGCCTCTTGGGCCGTGAGCAGACGGGGCGTCCAGCCGGGCCGGCTCACGGCACAGGGCACCCTCCCCGCGGAGCCTCAGTGCGCCTCTTGGGCTGTGAGCAGACGGGGCGTCCAGCCGGGCCGGCTCACGGCACGGGGCACCCTCCCCGCGGAGCCTCAGTGCGCCTCTTGGGCTGTGAGCAGACGGGGCGTCCAGCCGGGCCGGCTCACGGCACAGGGCACCCTCCCCGCGGAGCCTCAGTGCGCCTCTTGGGCCGTGAGTAGACGCAGCGTCCAGCCGGGCCGGCTCACGGCACGGGGCACCCTCCCCGCGGAGCCTCAGTGCGCCTCTCGGGCCGTGAGCAGACGGGGCGTCCAGCCGGGCCGGCTCACGGCACGGGGCACCCTCCCCGCGGAGCCTCAGTGCGCCTCTTGGGCTGTGAGCAGACGGGGCGTCCAGCCGGGCCGGCTCACGGCATGGGGCACCCTCCCCGCGGAGCCTCAGTGCGCCTCTTGGGCTGTGAGCAGACGGGGCGTCCAGCCGGGCCGGCTCACGGCACGGGGCACCCTCCCCGCGGAGCCTCAGTGCGCCTCTTGGGCTGTGAGCAGACGGGGCGTCCAGCCGGGCCGGCTCACGGCTCGGGGCACCCTCCCCGCGGAGCCTCAGTGCGCCTCTTGGGCTGTGAGCAGACGGGGCGTCCAGCCGGGCCGGCTCACGGCACGGGGCACCCTCCCCGCGGAGCCTCAGTGCGCCTCTCGGGCCGTGAGCAGACGGGGCGTCCAGCCGGGCCGGCTCACGGCACGGGGCACCCTCCCCGCGGAGCCTCAGTGCGCCTCTCGGGCCGTGAGCAGACGGGGCGTCCAGCCGGGCCGGCTCACGGCACGGGGCACCCTCCCCGCGGAGCCTCAGTGCGCCTCTCGGGCCGTGAGCAGACGGGGCGTCCAGCCGGGCCGGCTCACGGCACGGGGCACTCTCCCCGCGGAGCCTCAGTGCGCCTCTCGGGCCGTGAACAGACGGGGCGTCCAGCCGGGCCGGCTCACGGCACGGGGCACTCTCCCCGCGGAGCCTCAGTGCGCCTCTTGGGCCGTGAGCAGACGGGGCGTCCAGCCGGGCCGGCTCACGGCTCGGGGCACCCTCCCCGCGGAGCCTCAGTGCGCCTCTTGGGCTGTGAGCAGACGGGGCGTCCAGCCGGGCCGGCTCACGGCTCGGGGCACCCTCCCCGCGGAGCCTCAGTGCGCCTCTTGGGCTGTGAGCAGACGCGGCGTCCAGCCGGGCCGGCTCACGGCTCGGGGCACCCTCCCCGCGGAGCCTCAGTGCGCCTCTTGGGCTGTGAGCAGACGCAGCGTCCAGCCGGGCCGGCTCACGGCACGGGGCACCCTCCCTGCAGAACGCCTGTGCACAGTGCGCTTCTCATCAGCTTCCACGTGGTCTCAGAGAAGACGCGGACAGCCGTGACCGGGGACTAGGAGGTCCCAGCTCTCAGGACAGCAGGGACACAGAAACCACAACCCGACCCCGACCCCGACTCCCAGGGAGTCATCGTCCCACCGGCTGCTCTGGGCCTCCTGCCGGCCCCAGAGCCCTCACTGTAGGAGGCAGGCGTGGCTCAGCCTCCGCCCACCCAGCACAGGCCTCAGCACCCCAGACACCCAGTGAGCAGAAGACTCACCTCAGGGAGTGGATGAGGTTGAACTCCGGGAGCTCGTGAAGATGGAAGATTCCAGAAGCAAAGCCAGTGACCAAGAGGTGGATCTTCTTGTGATACGCCGCAGCTGTCAGGTTGTTAAAGTCTCCCTCTTTATTGAAGAAGTACCTAGCAGGGAGGTGGCATGGTGGGAAGACCACAGAGCCAGGCCAGTCTCTCCCCTCCGGCCCAGGCCCGTGGCTCTGCTCACCCCCAAGCTCCGGACCCAGGGAGCCTGTGAGAGGGTCTCCTCTCACTGGCTGACCCCGAGCCAGAGGCCGGGGCACGCAGCGGGACAGGCAGCAGGGGAGGGGAGGGCAGGGCCTGCCCTTGGGAGGGGCCCCACGGGGCCTTCCTGCCTCTCCCCCACCCCCCGAGCCCCTGGAACCCACTCACACGGACGTGACCCCAGCAGTGCCTCCACCCCCCCCACGTCTCCTTCACAGCAAAGCAGCGCCCTGCCCCCTCCTGCCCTGTGCCCCTCGGACGAGTGACCCACTGGAGACAGAGCCTCTCACCGAGGCGGTGGGTCACTCTCCCCACAGTTCCAGCTCAGCCGGAAGCCCCTCCCGGAACCTGACCTCATCCAGATGCGACGGCTGCTTCCCAGGGCTCCCCACAGGAGCCCAGACCGCTGGCTACTCCTCCCCTCTGCAGAGCCCCCGCACCCACAGGACCAAGAAGGATCCCACTCCCCCCACTCCCCTTCCCTCCCCAGCAAGGCTCTCATCCAAAGCCCAGAACCCTCCAGGACAGAACTGCCGGTGACGCCCACTGCCGCCTGTCACCCCACGTCCCTTTTCCCCGGATGGCAGGAAGCCACGAGGGCAGATGACGTGTTCTCAGCGGCTGGCAGGGCCCAGCAGACCATGGGCACTCAGCCCCTGCTGCCTGCAGGAGTCCAGGCTGGGACAGACCGTGACGGGCACAGCCGCCCACAGCCCACTCTGGGACAGCTTCTCGGCTGAGCCCAGCTTGGAACCGGCCTGCTGTAGGCAGCTACGGAGCCTGGGGAGTGGGGCTCAGCCCACCCAGGCGAGCAGGGCTGGAGGAAGCGCAGGCGACTCCCACTCAGCACGACGGCCGGGCGGGGGTCGCAGCAGCCCACACCCCAGCAGTGCACTCGGCCCCTCCCCTGGCTCCTCAGTGTTCCCCAAGAGGCTGACGATCCCACCCACACCAACCAGCACTCACCCTGGCCAGGCCACAAGCCCACACAACCAGCACTCACCCTGGCCAGGCCACAGACCCACACAACCAGCACTCACCCTGGCCAGGCCACAGACCCACACAACCGCATTCACCCTGGCCAGGCCACAGACCCACACAACCAGCACTCACACTGGCCAGGCCACAGACCCACACAACCAACACTCACCCTGGCCAGGCCACAGACCCACACAACCAGCACTCACCCTGGCCAGGCCACAGACCCACACAACCAACACTCACCCTGGCCAGGCCACAGACCCACACAACCGCATTCACACTGGCCAGGCCACAAGCCCACACAACCAGCACTCACCCTGGCCAGGCCACAGACCCACACAACCGCATTCACACTGGCCAGGCCACAAGCCCACACAACCAGCACTCACCCTGGCCAGGCCACAGACCCACACAACCAGCACTCACACTGGCCAGGCCACAAGCCCACACAACCAGCACTCACACTGGCCAGGCCACAGACCCACACAACCGCATTCACACTGGCCAGGCCACAAGCCCACACAACCAGCACTCACCCTGGCCAGGCCACAGACCCACACAACCGCATTCACACTGGCCAGGCCACAAGCCCACACAACCAGCACTCACCCTGGCCAGGCCACAGACCCACACAACCAGCACTCACACTGGCCAGGCCACAAGCCCACACAACCAGCACTCACACTGACCAGGCCACAGACCCACACAACCGCGTTCACGCTGGCCAAGCCATGAGGGCTGCTGGCGTCTCCGGGCCCCCCCACAGGGACGGGGACCTCAGGGCGCAGGGCAGGGTCTCAACACCCCAGCAGCCAAGGTTCTGGAATCTGGGCCGAGACCCAAGCCTGTTCTCAGTCCGCTGGGGACGCCACACCCAGGTCCCCCGAGGCAGGAGACCCCCCAGGCCGGCAAACGAGACCCCGCCCCCTGGACCTACTTGGCCAGCCGCGAGTACTTCACTTTTCCTTTCCGCTCCTCCTCCGGCGGCGCGGCTTTCCCCCGGACGGTGGTCTCCCGCGCCCCCTCGGCCCCCTCCTCCTCCTCCTCCTCCTCGGCTGCCTCTGCCTCCCGCTGCAGCAGCTCTGCCTTCCAGCCCGTGGGGGCCTTCAGCCGCAGGCCCTCGGGGGGGGTGTCACAGTGCCACACGCACAGCGCGCCGTCCTGGCTGAGCGAGTACAGCTGCAAGGGGAGCACCGGTGGGGGTCTGGGTCCTCCGTCCGCTCCGTCCCAAGGCCCCTCCCAGAGGCAGCCAGGGCCGTTACCCCCAGAGAGCCCAGGGGCAGCACAGCCAGCCCGGGGCAGGGCCCTCAGCAGACGTACATCCAGGCTGTTGGACTCGAAGAAGCAGGCCACGATGGCGTCCTTGTGTCCCCCGAGGGCGTAGTAGATGAGGTTGTCCCAGCGCTCGGCTCCGAACACCCAGGTGGACATGTCTCTGCTCCCAACCACGAAGCACCTGGAACACAGGGGATGGCGTCACCCTGCGTGGCGAGCCCAGAACAGCGTCTCCCTTCTGCAGAACCAGGACCGGAGCCCGGCTCCTCCCCGGGCCCCCCAGATGCAGCCTGGGGTGTGCAGCCAGGGCCCTGGGGGCCTGGCACCTGGCCACACACCACTGCCAGCCTCCACCCCCCATCCCCTCACACAGCCCCACGTGATGGACGCAGTAGGGCTGAGAAAGCCAGAACAGGGCCAGTCACGGGGAGGGGCAGGCCACACGCTCAGGGGCTCTCGTGTGACCACAGTGGGGACACCCCCGCCAGTCCCTCCTCACTGAGCCCAGAGCGTGCGCTCTGGTTTCCAGCAGAGCAGGCCCAGCCAGGACCCAGCAGCCCAACGCTGAGGGCCGCGCTCAGACTCAGCAGAACGTCTGGGCAGGGGGCCAGCGCCTCCCGGCCTCACTTGGAGTCGTCGGTCCAGTCGATGCACGTGGTCTCGTCATAGGGCCCGAAGTAGGTCTTGTCCAGGACGAACGCGTTGAATTCTCGCTTCCTCCCAGGGGCGTGGTACATCTGAGCGATGTTGCCCTTTGTGACGACAAACTTCCTGCATGGGAATCGGGGACAGTCACCCTGGGGGCCGCCCCCAGACAACAGCCCCCACGCCCTCCACCCGGGGCTCTGGCATCGCCCGTGCCCCGCAGGACGGACGCCGGCTTTCTGCTCCAGGTCACCAGCGCTGGACGCTGACTCCACGCCCGAGTCGGTGGCCGCTGACCAGAATCCCTCACCTGCCGTCGGGGGAAAAGGAGACGCTGTGCACGGAGCCCTTGAAGTGGAAGCGGTGCAGCACGGACCTGCAGACCAGGCTGACCAGCAGCGCGTCGCCCCCTGCAGGAGGCAGCGGACACGGCCTGTGGCCACCCCGGCCCCACCCGCCACGCAGGCCCCTCTCAGCCCAGCGCGGCCCTGGCACACAGCACAGCGAGGGCAGACACGGGCGCACGGTGGGGTGGGCCACCGGGGCCTGGGTTTGGCTCTGGCCTCCAGTCTCTCCCCCTGCACCCATACCTTCATCGACGATGATGGCGAGGCGGCCGTCCGGGGACAGCCCCACGCACTTGACGTTGTACCGAGTGGCCAGGGGCAGCGTTTCAGACTTGTTGCTGAGAAACAAAAGCCACACAGCGTCGTGGGTCTCCCCGCGTCAGACAAGGAGCCCGGCCTGGCCCGCAGCCGGCTCCACACCACGCCCTCTGCAGGAAGTCTGGCAGGACCTCCGACCCCAGGAGCACGGCAGGGTGTCCGACCGAGGGGCTGACCAAGGGGCTGCCACACAGGCGGGAGACGCTCTCTGGACAGCTCCGGGATCTGACCGTCACTTCCCAAACGCCCCTGGGCGGCCGCGGGTCCTAACTTTGCAAAGCCCCTTGCTCCCTTACCAAAGGGTCACGGCAGTAAGAGCCGGCGGCCGGGGCCCCCCACCCAGCATGCACAGGTCCAGGACCGCCGGCAGAGCCCCCACCGCCGCCTGACCGCGCTTACTTCTTAAGGTCAAACACGGTGACCCTGTTCCCCACAGGGCTGACGACCGAATTCCCATCCCGCGTGAAGTTCAGGTTTCCACGCCGGTAGACTGTGCCCAGCAAGTTTGAAAACTGAGAAGAAAGTAAATTTGAAGGTGTAGGTGAGGCACGCGGGCCACTTGGGCACGGAGGACCGGGCGAGCCCGGAGCCCCCACACACAGGCAGCCGCGCGGGGAACACCGCCCCACGCCCACCCCGTACCCAGCTCGGGAACACCGCCCCGCGCCCACCCCGTACCCAGCTCGGGAACACCGCCCCGCGCCCACCCCGTACCCAGCTCGGGAACACCGCCCCGCGCCCACCCCGTACCCAGCTCGGGAACACCGCCCCGCGCCAGCACCCTCGGGAACACCGCCCCGCGCCCACCCCGTACCCAGCTCCGGGACACCGCCCCGCGCCCACCCCGTACCCAGCTCGGGAACACCGCCCCGCGCCCACCCCGTACCCAGCTCGGGGACACCGCCCCGCGCCCACCCCGTACCCAGCTCGGGGACACCGCCCCGTGCCCACCCCGTACCCAGCTCGGGAACACCGCCCCGCGCCAGCACCCACTCGGGAACACCGCCCAGCGCCAGCACCCACTCGGGAACACCGCCCCGCGCCCACCCCGTACCCAGCTCGGGGACACCGCCCCGCGCCCACCCCGTACCCAGCTCGGGAACACCGCCCCGCGCCCACCCCGTACCCAGCTCGGGAACACCGCCCCGCGCCAGCACCCACTCGGGAACACCGCCCCGCGCCCACCCCGTACCCAGCTCGGGAACACCGCCCCGCGCCCACCCCGTACCCAGCTCGGGGACACCGCCCCGTGCCCACCCCGTACCCAGCTCGGGAACACCGCCCCGCGCCCACCCCGCACCCACTCGGGAACACCGCCCCGCGCCAGCACCCACTCGGGAACACCGCCCCACGCCAGCACCCACTCGGGAACACCGCCCCGCGCCCACCCCGCACCCACTCGGGAACACCGCCCCGCGCCAGCACCCACTCGGGAACACCGCCCCGCGCCAGCACCCACTCGGGAACACCGCCCCGCGCCAGCACCCACTCGGGAACACCGCCCCGCGCCCACCCCGCACCCAGACAGCGTCACCGCCATCCTCGTCCTCACTGCCCGACCCACGCACCCAGCTGGGCGCTCCCGGGCCCCGGCCACGCGCCCTCCCGGAGTGCGGAGCCCACGCCGCAGGGCGCTTCCCCCCTCGGCCCCAGGCCGTCCCGCTAGGCCCGCGGGGAGGCACGGCCGCGGCGGCTGGCTCACCCGGTACGAGAACTTCATCGCGCGCCTCACACGCGTGCCGCGAACCCGCCGCCGCACTTCCGGGACCAGACCCGGCCGGCTCCCGTGGCGCGCACTTCCGGGGCGGGCACCCGCGGCCGGCAGCCAATGCGCTCCCAGCGGCCGGGGAAGCGGACCCGCCCCGCCCGAGGCTCCGCCCCACCCACCGAGGCGGGGCCTTGCCGGAGCCCCGCCCCAGGCTCCGCCCCACCCACCGAAGCGAGGCCTTGCCGGAGCCACGCCCCAGGCCCCACCCACCGAGGCGGGGCCTTGCCGGAGCCACGCCCCAGGCCCTACCCACCCCACCCTTGCCGTCCGCCGTCCCCAGCCGGACCCGCGGATGCTCCCGGGGCGGTCTGAAGCTGCGGGCCCGCATTGCCCGAACTTAACGAAGCCAGGGAGGATAAGGAAGGGGCCCTAGGAGAACGAGACCCGTAGGAGGCTGAAGGCCGCCCGGGCCGACGACAGGGGCCCCGACACCCGTGCTAGCCCCCGTGGGTCCTCGGGCTGAGAACCTGGGGAGGCGGGCCGGGGGCCGGGCTACAGCCGCCGCGCACCGGACAGCTGCCCCGGGTCACAGCCCGGGGAGCGCAGGGACGCTGCGGGTGCTACCGCGGCCACCCGGAAGCCGGCCGGGCATCTCCGTGAACAGTGACAGCGAGCGGATCAACAGTCAGCCCAACTCCGCTTTAGTGAAGTTACCCTGGCTTTTCACTTTATATGCGGACAGACGTGTGGGGCTTACAACTCTGCACACTGCAGAGACCCGGCCGGCGGGAAGCCGTGTGTGCGCTCACTGCGCTCCACCCGTCCAGGGGCAGTTCCTCCAGCCACAGAAGTCTAGCAGCTCCCTCCCCACGGGCCAGCGCGTCCACGCGGCGCGTTCTCAGCGTCTGACCCGCATCCAATCCTGGCTTCCCAAGTTCATCAGCAAACCCAGCTCGGCTCAAACACGCAAACCTCGCCAAGACCCAGTGACGGCCTTTCACCGAGGAGAAACGTTAAGAAAACGAGAAAAAGGAGAACAAGGGCTCGAAGTTCTGGACGCGAGGGGACAGAAGCACCGGGACTTAATCGGGGCGATCAACAGGAACCACCTGTGGTTCTGTTTCCTCGGCCACAAGTACTTTAGGTTTCTCTGTCATCTTCCTCTGAACGCAGCAGCCATTGGAAACTTTCCTCCTGGGAACAGAACCGGATGGAGAGGACCCAGGGGCCACGTGCAGACTCCAATGGAGTAGACCCAGACAGAGGCCACGTGCAGACCCCGATGGGGAGGACCCAGGGGCCACGTGCAGACCCCGATGGGGAGGACCCAGGGGCCACGTGCAGACCCCAATGGAGAGGACCAGGGGCACGTGCAGAACCGGATGGGGAGGACCCAGGGGCCACGTGCAGACCCCGATGGGGAGGACCCAGGGGCCACGTGCAGACCCCGATGGGGAGGACCCAGGGGCCACGTGCAGACTCCAATGGAGTAGACCCAGACAGAGGCCACGTGCAGACCCCGATGGGGAGGACCCAGGGGCCACGTGCAGACCCCGATGGGGAGGACCCAGGGGCCACGTGCAGACCCCGATGGGGAGGACCCAGGGGCCACGTGCAGACCCCAATGGAGAGGACCAGGGGCACGTGCAGAACCGGATGGGGAGGACCCAGGGGCCACGTGCAGACCCCAATGGAGAGGATCAGGGGCCACGTGTAGAACCCGGAAGGAGAGGACCAGGGGCCACGTGCAGAACCCAGAGGCAGAGGACCCAGGGACCACGTACAGAACCCGGTGGGAGGACCCAAGGGCCACGTGCAGACTCCAATGGAGTAGACCCAGAGGCCACGTGCAGACCCCGATGGGGAGGACCCAGGGGCCACGTGCAGACCTCGATGCGGAGGACCCAGGGGCCACGTGCAGACCCCGATGGGGAGGACCCAGGGGCCACGTGCAGACCCCGATGGAGAGGACCCAGGGGCCACGTGCAGACCCTGATGGAGAGGACCCAGGGGCCACGTGCAGACCCTGGAGGGAGAGGACCCAGGGGCCACGTGCAGACCCTGATGGGGAGGACCCAGGGGCCATGTGCAGAACCTGGATGGAGGACCCAGGGGCCACGTGCAGACCTCGATGCGGAGGACCCAGGGGCCACGTGCAGACCCCGATGGGGAGGACCCAGGGGCCACGTGCAGACCCCGATGGAGAGGACCCAGGGGCCACGTGCAGACCCTGATGGAGAGGACCCAGGGGCCACGTGCAGACCCTGGAGGGAGAGGACCCAGGGGCCACGTGCAGACCCTGATGGGGAGGACCCAGGGGCCATGTGCAGAACCTGGATGGAGGACCCAGGGCCACGTGCAGACCCCGATGGGGAGGACCCAGGGGCCACGTGCAGACCCCGATGGGGAGGACCCAGGGGCCACGTGCAGACCCCGATGGGGAGGACCCAGGGGCCACGTGCAGACCCCGATGCGGAGGACCCAGGGGCCACGTGCAGACCCCGATGGGGAGGACCCAGGGGCCACGTGCAGACCCCGATGCGGAGGACCCAGGGGCCACGTGCAGACCCCGATGGGGAGGACCCAGGGGCCACGTGCAGACCCCGATGCGGAGGACCCAGGGGCCACGTGCAGACCCGGAGGGAGAGGACCCAGGGGCCACGTGCAGACCCCGATGCGGAGGACCCAGGGGCCACGTGCAGACCCCGATGGGGAGGACCCAGGGGCCACGTGCAGACCCCGATGGGGAGGACCCAGGGGCCACGTGCAGACCCCGATGGGGAGGACCCAGGGGCCATGTGCAGACCCCGATGGGGAGGACCCAGGGGCCACGTGTAGAACCCGGAAGGAGAGGACCAGGGGCCACGTGCAGACCCTGATGGAGAGGACCCAGGGGCCACGTGCAGACCCTGGAGGGAGAGGACCCAGGGGCCACGTGCAGACCCTGATGGGGAGGACCCAGGGGCCACGTGCAGACCCCGATGGGGAGGACCCAGGGGCCACGCGGCCCCTCCCCTTCCCTAGCCACCGCCAGGGCCCGGTGCTTGGCTCTGAGCTGCACCCACGAAGTGCAGACGTCCCGTCTGTAGGGCGATGGTCGGTTTTCACAGTGAAACCTGAGCAGTCGTCAAGTCTCGCTTGCCCAGCTAGTCTGACCAAGTTATTAGTTTTGAGCTGCACATTAGATCAATTTCTGAAAAGCTTAATTAAACACTTTAATACTCATTTTCTTTACACATTTCTCCAATTTCCACAAATGAAGAGACATGGGGGGTCACACCTCTTTTACTGAGCAGAGCTGCTCTGCCCCGCCCTCCCAGTCCCCTCCGCGGGGCCCTGTCCAGTTCAATGCCAAGCCGGCTTCGTGTGGAGGAAGAGTTCCACACGTCTGTACAAGACCACGTGCCCTGGAGCACCGGCAGTGCAGATGCGCGCTGACTGGCCTCCACGTTTGGTGCAGCCTACACATTACAGTGGTCTGTACTTTTAAAAATAACCCATCACCCATGTATACAGTCACATTCAGCCAGGTGCACCATGAGCCCGGGCTGAGGGCCGAGGCTGCTCCTCGCCGCTGCACGGCCGCCGGAGCCCAGGGAGGCTCCAGTCCTGGGACTCACGGTGCAGGAGAAACACGGCACACAGCGATAATTACAAGCAAAGACTTGACGTGAGAGAAAAGCAAACAGAGTATTAATACCCCCACACGTGTGATCATTAAAATAAATATATATTTAATTCCAAGTGCATATGCTCTCCAATCAACATCATGGGGGCACGGGTGCCGGAAGCATGTCTCCCTAACTCTCACCGCCGAGTGGTTCTCGCGCCCTGGTCTGGTCTCTTCCAAGCCGCGCCTCAGGTCTGCCCGGCTCCATCCCAAGGCACAGAGGGCTTCTGTCCCCTCCCCACCCCACCCCACCCCGGAAGGGGCACAATGAGATGATTCGGGGAAAGGCCGCCAGCCACCCTCTGAGAGATGGACGAGTCCACCTTGGTCCAGGAACTGGGCAGCAGCCTGACCAGGAGGCAGCCACGGGTCACCAAGGAGACCGCAAGGTCCGCTGAGACAGACGGATGTCCAGACACAGCCAGCACAGGGGAGGGTCCTCGTGGAGAGACGGACAGGTGAGGAGGAGGGAGCCGGGCTCTGAGCAAGCGCTGGAGTGGGTCGCCAGCCCAGGGCCGGGCCGAACCTCGGATCACAAACACAGAAACAAGAATGGGACCACGCCGACCACCCGCGGTGTCTCCACGCCAAGTCCCGGCGGGAGCTGTCCAGCCACGATCCCTTAAAGTGCACTCGCAGTCAGTCCCGCACCGCTCCCCGAGGTGCGGTCATGTGACGCTGACTTCCAGCACGTGGTCATCCTGGCTGGGGACCACCAGGACCTGGGTGCCCATGCTGGCGTTGAAGACCTGGCCAGCGGGAAGCGCCTGGAGCCGGGGCATGGGCAAGCCCCTGTGCTCGCTGCTGGCGGCCGAGTGCGCGCTGCCTCTCCTCTGGACGCTGCTGCCGTCCAGCTGGTCATCCACGTGCTTGTCCACGGACAGGGTGTCGTTCTCGATCCAGCTGTCTGCAAAACACAGGAAGTCAGGGCAAGCCACGGGGAGCTGGGCTGACGCGCAGAGCCTTGCCGGACACGGCCCCCGCCTGCAGCACGGCTGCCTCCCGCCCGCGACAGAGGCACTGAGCACGTGCGAACCGCCAGCCGGCCTGCAGGCCCTTACCGGCGTCCAGCTGCGAGGAGTGTGCGGAGTGATGGGGGAGGTACTTGAACAGCCGCACGTCGGGCAGTGGCAGGTAGCCGGCGAAGAGGGGCATCACCTCCATGCGCACTCTGTGAGTGGCCTGCGCGGCCACCGGCATGGAGATGACGCCGCAGCTCTTCCCACACACCGCCCAGTTGCTGCTGTTGTCGACCACTGAAACACAGGGGAGAGCCACGGGTCGGCACGCGCCAAAGGAAGCGCCATGCCGGCCACCCCCATGCGGGAGGAGGCGCCGTGCCGACCACCCTCCACAAGCCCAGAGAGGAGAGATTGGAGTCTCGTAACTAAAGATACCGCACCCACGCAGCTCGACACACCATGAGTTCCAGTTTAGACAGGATCACGCGGGACAGCGCAGAAGGCTACAGTTAGAACGGGGGGTGGTCCGGTGGGGTGGTGAGAACACCACGGCTCTCAGGCTGCCCGCCCAGGAGGGCAAGAGGAGACATAGCCTGGGCCCTCAGCCCCACGCATGCCCTAACCCTCATCTGCTGCAGAGCAGCCTGCCCTGAGACGGCTGGGCGAGCAGAACAAGATCCTGCCCTCAAGACGTGGACAGCACAGCCAGGAGGTCATGGTGTCTGGTCGCAGGGACACGGAGCAGCAGCCCAGGTCACAGAGGAGGGGCAGGGCCCGGCGCGTCAGCACTCAGTTGGGCTCTGAGCACCTGCACCCCACAGACCCAAGGATGCCATCAGGAGGCCGACAGCGGGTCCCTTCACCTCGCCTAGCCGTCGAGTGCTCACTACTAATATGGAAGGTTCAAGGACTGGGGCCGGCGCTGTGCTGCACTACGTGTAGCCTCCACCTGCAGCACCGGCATGCCATATGGGCGCTGGTTCCAGTCCCAGCTGCTCCACTTCCGATCCAGCTCTCTGCTGTGGCCCGAGAAGGCAGTGGAGGATGGCCAAGTGCTTGGGCCCTGCACCCGCATGGGAGACCCGGAAGAACCTCCTGGCTCTGGCCTTGGACCGGCGCAGCTGCAGCCATGTGGGGAGTGAACCTGCAGAAGGAAGCTCTCTCGCTCTCTCTTCCTCTGTCCCTAACTCTGCCTCTCAAAAACTAAACTTTAAAAAAAGGAAATCACAGAAGCAGCAGAGCAAGGCCACATGTTCCCGCCACCAGCTTCCCAGGGGGCCCCGTGACAGCAGGGAACCGGCACGGCCACGGCACGGGACCGCAGCCTTGCTGCAGGTGCGGCTTTGTCTCATGTGACCACACGTCCAGGCCCACACGGAGGATGCCCCCCTGCCGCCACCTCCCCCGTCTCCGTCACAGGAAGTCACACAGCACACAGCCTCCCGTGACCAACTGCCAAGGCAGTGCAGGGTCGCGGCCGCCCCGCCCGCCCACTGGGCCAGGCCTGCAGTGAGCAGCACACGCGCTGGTCTATGCTGTGAGCTGCACCAGTCCCGCCTTCAGGGGGCCTCGGTCTCGGTCCCGGGCGGGCGCTTTCTTGAAGGCGCGTGCTGTGAGCCCGTCACGTCAGCGGCACGGCCAGCGGTGCGTGCTGCCAACGCTACTCCTGCAGACTTGGAGCCGAAGTGAGCGATTTGGCAAACTCGCATGGGCCGCTGCGAGCTGGACAGAGCCCACCAGGCGAGCGCACCAGTGTCCCCCTTCCGTGCTGTCAACACCCGGACGCCCTGCACGACTGAAAGCCACACTTCCAAGCCACAGTGTGCGGTGGTGCACAGCAGCGCGCAGGTAACAGAACAAGGCGTCGATGGCACAGGAGCAGGAACTTCCGGCTCTCGTGGTCTCGGGCTGCACCCGGGGCCACCGCTCGGAGGACAAGGCATGAGGCTGCGCGTGCGTAGAAGCTGCCCCTTCGCGACACGTGCAGGAGGCTGGGGCTCTGAGCAAGCACGGGCGCCGGGCAGGGGGAGTCTGCTGCCGGTAGCTGGCCATGGCATAGCATCGTTCTGTGTGTTCATGAACAGCAGCATGGAACGGGTTAACCGTTTTGTTTCCAGGACACAAAGGGTGCAGGCACCATGAGCTCTGACCTGCTGGGCCGAGGCAGCGGAGGGCTGGCAGGATCCCAAGTCAGCGAAAGCAGGCGCTGTCCCGTGAGGCTGCCGGACCTGGCCTTGCCAGACGGTCCCCTCCGAGGATGCGCCCCGAGGACAGAGCCACACACAGGAGCTTGGGCCAGGTCTCAGCGGACGCCTGCAGTCCCAGGGCGCCTGTCCCTGACTGCGAGCCCTCCTCTGGGTGCACAGGGGCTGGGCCGCGGCAGAAGACCCACCTTCATACATGAGCTTTGTGGAAAAGTACTCGTTGGACTCGGTCAGCGCCTCGTCCTTGTCCACCTCCAGGAGGCCCGAGAGCCGCGTGATGGACACCTCGAGGCAGCACAGGGCGCCCGTGCGACAGTGCTCCATCCCCGCCGGGGGCGCTATCTCGGCTCTCACGGTGTACAGCGTCTGGCGGGCAGGGAGGGAGAAGCTCAGTCATGACCTCGGGAGGGCACGTGGACCAGCCCAGCCGGCCTGGCGGGGAGCCCTACTGCAGGCCCCCCACCCCACCTCGACCATCCGGGCCACTCCCACGCCCAAGCAGAAAGGACCACGTGTGAGCGCCCACTCCCACCCCCAGATTCAGAGAGACCCGACCGCTGCCCCCTCCAGCGCTCCCACCACGCCACACTTCTGTATGGGAGGGATATTCTGGAGCGCACTCCTGGAGCGGCTGCCTCACCCACGCACTTCAGCACGCAGCACTCAGGGATAGACATTTTCTTACCAAAGCACAGCGACCTTAACACAGATCCCTGGTCTCGGCCACGCCCACTCCCAGGCCCTCCACCCAGTCCTCCTGCAGCCTCCGCGCAGCTGGCACGGGTGAGGCTCCCTCACGGCCCACGACGCCCCTGCCCACCCCCGCATGCCGGCGTCTGGCTTCTGGAGCTACGCATTCTTCCACTGGGGACCCTGGGTACAAGCCGCAGCACGACTCGGTTCTGTCGGAACCGTAAGATCGCGAAGGGGGCCCTGAGGATGAAAAGGTGTCCGTTCGCAGCCCCTGTGGCCAGCCCGACAGACACAGGCCACAGTGTCCTCCCAGCGCCACCCAGGCTCCAGGCAGGTCTCGGATACCAATCAACCCCTGCAGAGCTGCGGCAAACGCCCACCAACCTCCACAGGGGCTGTGACCACAGGGCCAAGGCGGGCCGACACGTGCAGCCATGCGGGGCAGGCAGAGTGGCTGTCAGTCCAAGGGGCCCGGTGTGGGGAAGAACGGGGATGCTCCGAGCCCGGCGGGGAAGATGGGAACAGGGGAGTCAGAGCCGCGGGGCGCGGAGCTGGCCAGAGAAGGCTGCAGGCTCTTCAGAAGCGAGCTCAGATATTCCGGGCCAGTGCAGGGCCCAGGGTGTCCCATGAGGGTGCCAAGGCCATCGGAGGGGAGGGGCAGTCCCTTCAGCAAACAGTGCTGTGGCCACAGAGGAGGCACGTGGAGAGCGACTGTGGACCCTGACCACGCACCGCACTCAGAACCCAGAGAGAAGCAGTAACGACATCGGTGAAGCAGCGAGACTGTGCACGCACAGACGCAAGCACAGGAGGGTTCTCCCCGGCTGGAGTCACGCACGACTTCTAGACTGGACTCCGAAGTCCAGCGACACGTCCGAGTTCAGCAACACGGACACCTCTGCGCTTCAGGGGCAGCAGCGAGGAAGTGAGAAGACCACGGCCAAACTCCGGACGGGGAAAGCGTGGATAAGGCCACTCTCCAGACGGGGAAGGGCGTGGATAAGGCCACTCTCCGGACGGGGAAGGGCGTGGATAAGGCCACTCTCCAGACGGGGAAGGGCGTGGATAAGGCCACTCTCCAGACGGGGAAGGGCGTGGATAAGGCCACTCTCCAGACGGGGAAAGCGTGGATAAGGCCACTCTCCGGACGGGGAAGGGCGTGGATAAGGCCACTCTCCAGACGGGGAAGGGCGTGGATAAGGCCACTCTCCAGACGGGGAAGGGCGTGGATAAGGCCACTCTCCGGACGGGGAAGGGCGTGGATAAGGCCACTCTCCAGACGGGGAAAGCGTGGATAAGGCCACTCTCCAGACGGGGAAAGCGTGGATAAGGCCACTCTCCAGACGGGGAAGGGCGTGGATAAGGCCACTCTCCAGACGGGGAAGGGCGTGGATAAGGCCACTCTCCAGACGGGGAAGGGCGTGGATAAGGCCACTCTCCAGACGGGGAAGGGCGTGGATAAGGCCACTCTCCGGACGGGGAAAGCGTGGATAAGGCCACTCTCCAGACGGGGAAGGGCATGGATAAGGCCACTCTCCGGACGGGGAAGGGCGTGGATAAGGCCACTCTCCGGACGGGGAAGGGCGTGGATAAGGCCACTCTCCAGACGGGGAAGGGCGTGGATAAGGCCACTCTCCAGACGGGGAAGGGCGTGGATAAGGCCACTCTCCGGACGGGGAAAGCGTGGATAAGGCCACTCTCCAGACGGGGAAGGGCGTGGATAAGGCCACTCTCCAGACGGGGAAGGGCGTGGATAAGGCCACTCTCCAGACAGGGAAAGCGTGGATAAGCCCACTCTCCAGACGGGGAAGGGCGTGGATAAGCCCACTCTCCAGACGGGGAAGGGCGTGGATAAGGCCACTCTCCAGACGGGGAAGGGCGTGGATATGGCCACTCTCCAGACAGGTAAAGCGTGGATAAGGCCACTCTCTAGACGGGGAAAGCGTGGATAAGACCACTCTCCAGACGGGGAAGGACATGGATAAGGCCACTCTCCAGACGGGGAAGGGCGTGGATAAGGCCACTCTCCAGACGGGGAAAGCGTGGATAAGGCCACTCTCCAGACGGGGAAGGGCGTGGATAAGGCCACTCTCCAGATGGGGAAAGCGTGGATAAGGCCACTCTCCTGACGGGGAAAACGTGGATAAGGCCACTCTCCGGACGGGGAAGGGCGTGGATAAGGCCACTCTCCAGATGGGGAAGGGCGTGGATAATATGCGCGCCCAGTAAGGAGGGGCAGGCGAGACACACAGAGCACACAACTCAATGGCAGAAACACAAATGAGCGATACATAAATACCCATCTCTCCAAGAGGACACACAGGCTCCCACACAGGGGGCTCCTGGCCGCAAGGGCCGATGGGAACATGAGACAGAACCAGGAACGTGTGGCTTCTCTGAAAACATGCCAGCAGCTTCTCAGACATGAAGCCCAGCGCTGCCACATGACCCCGGATTCTGTCCTGAGAGCCGGGTACCTAGGGCCACGTGACCCCGGATTCTGCCCTGAGAGCCGGGCACCTAGGGCCACGTGACCCCGGATTCTGCTCCGAGACCTGAATACACAGGGCCACGTGGAAGCCAGGACCTAGGTCCTCAGAACAGCATCAGAGAGCACCCAGATTCCAGCCACTGACACATGGGTGCACAGCAGGAGTAAGCCTGCGCCACTGCCTGACGTCACAGGAATCCAGAGCCAGGTCTGCTGGTGCGTCAGGGGGCCTGGGGCTGACCACAGCGAAGAATGGGCGAGCGACTGCGAACGGGGTGAGGTTTCAGTCAGACTGCGGGAACAGTCACACAGTGCTGCGAACCCAGCCCACCGCAGAGACGCCTTAGAGAGCCGTGGCCCTGGGTGGTAGCCGTGGCCAGTGAGAAACCACTAAGCACGCCACCACTCCAAGAGAGCGACCGACGAGGTCCCAGAACACCACCTCTGCAAAGAGAGGCCCACTCATACTTTCCCTGGCCTCCACGCTAACAGGCCAGTGCTACGGGAAGCTCTTTATACTCGTTTGAAGAGAAAGGAAAAAAGAGAAGTAGCAACGGAATCTGCTCCCGAGCTGACGGCGGGCAGCGGGCAGCCAGGTTCACTGTGTCCAGCCGAGACACGGACGGCTGGCTGCCCACGGCTCTCCACACGTCTGTCACGCGTGCTCGTGACCATGCTTACTTCCCTGAGGCTGATAATTAGGAGTTCACGGGGTCGAGGGCCCCCCTGCGAGCAGCTGCAGATGCCGCGGCCCCTGCAATGCTGGCACCCGCGTCGGGCCAGTGGACCCAGCTCCCAGCTGACGCGCCTAGCAGAAGGTGGCCTAAGCGCTCGCGCCCCGCCACTGACAGAGGAGACCCGGATGGAGCTGCTGGCTTGGGCCTGGCCCGGCACCGGCTGTCGTAGGCTTTGCGGAGTCAACCAGTGGTTGGAAGATCTCTTCCCCACCCCCTTCACTCTGCCTTCAAATAAATAAATAAATCTTATACACACACACACAAGGGTCAAAACAATTAGTCTGTTTTGGTTGGAATGTGGAAGAGAAAAACATGTTAATAACAAATCATAAACACAAACACCTCAAATAAAACATCTCAGGACGCTCGGCAGTGGGGAGGAGAAAAGGCAACACCAGAGAAGTGGACACTGACGTCTGGACGTGTGCCCGACGCAGCCTCAGTACAGGACGCAGCCTCCCCCGCACAGCGCGGCCCTCAGCCCCGCACTTACACTGGCCTCTGTCGGGGGACGGCACTGTGGCGCAGCTAAGCCACAGCGTCTGACACCAGCCCCCAAACAAGTGCTGGTTCCGCCCCAGCGCCCTAGTCCCACCCCGCGTCCCTGCCAGGAAGGCGGAAGACGGCCCAGTGCTCGGGCCCCTGCGGCCTGTGGGAGACCCGGACGGAGCTCTGAGCTCCTGGCTCCGGCCTGGCACGGCTCCGGCCACTGCATCTACTTCAGGGTAAGCCAGCGACGGAAGCGTGCACTCGCTCGCTGGCTCTCCCGCTCTCCCTCACTCTGCTCTGAGACACACAGAACTACTTCTTACAAGAAGGTGCAACTGGTACACGAGCTCCCTTAAGGAGTAGACACGCCTCAGAGAGCCAGGCGCAGGGAGGGCCCGGAGGCACGTCCCCAGGTGATGGCGGCACTGCGGGGCAGGAGAGCTCCTAGGGACCAGCGCCCGCCGCCGCGTTCTCAGAGCAGCAAGCACAGGACACGCCTTCATCTCTCCCCCACCCACCCCCACCCCAGTAACACATTACGTACAAAAAAATTGTCCACTTGAAATTCGTACGTGTACGGCTTTAAGGAGACAGACAGCCGTTCTTCAGAAGCCGGGGAAAATCCAACGGAGAACCGGCAGTGCAGAGAAGGGGGGGGCTCCTGCACCCACTTGAGCTCCCAGACAAAGAACACCGACTGCTTGCTGCAGATGCGCTGCGGAAAGAGGGGCTGGCGTTGGCGACGCCGCAGACGGCACCGGAGGGAGGGAGTGCACGCGGGGGCAGAGAGGGGCTGGCGTTGGCGACTCCGCGGACAACAGCCCCCAGGGAGGGAGCGCACGCGGGGGCAGAGCCCTGGCAGGACCCTGGCCACAGCAGCGCCACCCGCCTGCCCTCTGTCAGAGCCCACACAAGTGCTGAAGACACTCAGCGCGCTAGGAGGCCGTCAGCTTCACCACGCCAGGGAGCGGGGACAAGCCGCCCGAGCACCGTGTCAGCGTCCGCGTGGGCCACGCGCTCCACGCCAGCCGCAGCACAGCTGCACCCCCAGCCGACTGCCCGCTGCCCGCCAGGAAGTCACTGGAGGAGCTAGCACAAATCAACGCAGCGCCTGGCCCACTGTCACTCACGGGTGACAGGAAGTGACAGGCTCGGGCAGAACTTGAAAACGGGAAAAATTTGAAAATGCTGACAATATGAGAAAAGCTCTGTAAACAGTCAGCATTTGCCACCCAGAAACACACACGGAAGACAGACAAACAGCACGGCCGAGGACAGGTGTGTGGACACAGAGAGGAGCCGTGACCCGAGTCCAGCACGGCCGAGGAGGACAGGTGTGTGGACAGGGAGGAGCCGTCACCAGTCACCCGAGTCCAGCACGGCTGAGGAGGACAGGTGTGTGGACAGGGAGGAGCCGTCACCCGAGTCCAGCACGGCCGAGGAGGACAGGTGTGTGGACAGAGAGGAGCCGTCGCCAGTCGCCCGAGTCCAGCACGGCCGAGGAGGACAGGTGTGTGGACAGGGAGGAGCCGTCGCCCGAGTCCAGCACGGCCGAGGAGGACAGGTGTGTGGACAGGGAGGAGCCGTCGCCCAAGTCCAGCACGGCCGAGGAGGACAGGTGTGTGGACACAGGGAGGAGCCGTCGCCCGAGTCCAGCACGGCCGAGGAGGACAGGTGTGTGGACACAGGGAGGAGCCGTCGCCCGAGTCCAGCACGGCCGAGGAGGACAGGTGTGTGGACACAGGGAGGAGCCGTCGCCCGAGTCCAGCACGGCCGAGGAGGACAGGTGTGTGGACAGGGAGGAGCCGTCACCCGAGTCCAGCACGGCTGAGGAGGACAGGTGTGTGGACAGAGAGGAGCCGTCACCCGAGTCCAGCACGGCCGAGGAGGACAGGTGTGTGGACAGAGAGGAGCCGTCACCCGAGTCCAGCACGGCCGAGGAGGACAGGTGTGTGGACAGGGAGGAGCCGTCACCCGAGTCCAGCACGGCCGAGGAGGACAGGTGTGTGGACAGGGAGGAGCCGTCACCCGAGTCCAGCACGGCCGAGGACAGGTGTGTGGACACAGGGAGGAGCCATCGCCCGAGTCCAGCATAGCCGAGGAGGCCAGGTGTGTGGACAGAGAGGAGCCGTCGCCCGAGTCCAGCACGGCCAAGGAGGACAGGTGTGTGGACAGGGAGGAGCCGTCGCCCGAGTCCAGCATAGCCGAGGAGGACAGGTGTGTGGACAGGGAGGAGCTGTCGCCAGTCACCCAGAGACTCCTCCTTCCCCCACAGACAGGCAGAACGGAGTCCTCTCCACTCCCTAGGGTAGCGGTGTCCGGGTGACCACAGGCTTGTGCGCAGAGGAGGGAGCACAGGCCTGAGGCCCAACCCTCCTCCGAGTGCCCATCCCCCGTGCTATGGAACCCAGGCCGCGCCACGCAGCCCAGGGACGGCAGGTGCGGGCGGGGCAACGTTTACCTGCCGGCACTGCGTGTTGAGCGGCACGAGCTGCAGGTGGGTGCCGGCACCGGTGTCCACGAGGGCTCCGTCTGACAGCTGGAAGTCCAGCTCTGACAGATTCTGCACACAAACTTGAACGTACTTCCTGGAGCAGAAAACGAGAAGCGCGACTTGGACGTTGAGCACCTCGCTGACCACACTTGAGCGTTCCTAAGAAGACCCTTTCTGCCCGGAGTCACGGGAGCGCCCAAGCAAGAAGAGGGTGTTGCAGGTAACTCTACTCTAGACTCCACAGGTACCACGCCGTCCTTCCTGCGGGAAAACGGCTCCCGACCGCGACGGCCGCGGGGGTGGCACGG
The DNA here is from genome assembly GCA_949820135.1 of Sylvilagus floridanus. Classification (NCBI taxonomy): domain Eukaryota; kingdom Metazoa; phylum Chordata; class Mammalia; order Lagomorpha; family Leporidae; genus Sylvilagus; species Sylvilagus floridanus. The sequence goes on from OX463244.1 coordinate 2,528,322, forward strand.
GCAGGGCAGCAGACGCCCTTCCTCCTCGCCAGAGGCTCCGCGGAGGCTCTCCTCGGTGCCACCGCAGGGGGAGTCCCTAGGGAAGACCCTCAGCTCTCCTGCGAGACCCCTGGTTTTTTTTGTTTTGTTTCATTTTGAAGATTTATTTATTTATTTGAAATTCAGAGCTACACAGAGAGAAGAGGCAGAGAGAGGGGTCTTCCATCTGCTGGTTCACTCTCCAATTGGCTGCAACGGCTGGATCTGGGCCGATACAAAGCCAGGAGCCAGGAACAACTTCCAGGTCTCCCATGTGGGTGCAGGGGCCCAAGGACCCGGGCCATCTTCTGCTGCTTCCCCAGGCCACAGCAGAGAGCTGGATCAGAAGTGGAGCAGCCGGGACTCAAACCGGCACCCATGTGGGATGCTGGCACTGGAGGCGGCGGCTTTACCCGCTATGCCACAGCGCCGGCCCTGAGACCCTGTTTGTAACCTAAGTATCTAGGGTGCCCTGGGCTCTGACACCTGTATATCCATCCTGACTTCCAGATGGCCTCCCACGGATGGGAGACAGAGGCTGGCACCCAGCAGGTGGGACCACAGCCCCATGAGGGGATGGGAGCCCGCCTCTCTCTCCTGTCTGAACCTCCTGGTGAATACCTGAGCAACATCTGGAGACTGGGGGTGTCACCCCAGCAAAGGGGACACCCCAGGAGCACAGGCTCACCGGCGTCTTGCAGGTACCCAGCATCTGCCACCGCACGGGGACAGATGCAAGCAGCAGAGGCGAGCTTCCAGAGGGCGTCCGGAAGTCCACAGCATAGAGAACACGGAGGGCCGCGAGGGACCTGGTCACCAGACGGGGACTCTGGACCCCAAACCAACACCCCCACTGCGAAATGCCATTGCTGAGACAGCTGGACTGGGCGCTGCACATTGTAACTGCTGGCCAATGGCACAGTTCCCTTGACTGTCACTAAGGCCAAGCTCTGCACACTGAGCTGAGGACAGCCTAGGGAAACAAGCGGGCCTGGCCCGCGCCTCGGTTACCGGGTTCCAGCAGACAGCAGGGCGTGTGTGGTCCTGAAGGGCACGCTGAACGTCAGCGCAATGACAGTGGAATAGATGGACCATGGGCAGTCAATGGACACCTGCGGAGGAAACAGGACACACACTCAGACCAGAGACCAGCCCACCGCGGTGTACCTGCGCCTGCCTGTGGTGGCCGCCAGGGTCCTGGACGTTCCATTCCGACACCACCATTCACCATTCAGAAACACACAAAGGAAACCCGTGCACACGCACACACGCGGAGACAGACGGGCAGGGCGTCCAGATGCCACCAGGACGGCCTCAGCGGCTCCGGACACGGACATCTGGGGCAGGGACCCCAAGTACACTGATCACGTGCAGGAGTTTAGGGTGCAGCGTGTGCGGCCACACCAAGCCAGACCAGATCCCTGACGCTCAACAGGCAACTGAAACTCAATCAGCCTGTGGAACGGTGAGGACAGGCGGGAAGCAGGCTGAGCTCCACCTACTGGCCACGTGCAACAAATGCCCACACCGAGAACGTGCGGCCACTCAGTGCTCACTCTGCTCCCTCGGGCCAGTGCTGGGATGCAGCAGGTCAGGGTGCCACATGAGGCGCCAGCGTCTCAGACCGGAGGCTCGATTCTAGTCCCGGCCGCTCGGCTCCCAGTCCAGCCTCCATCACATGCGAGGCCCAGACCAAGTAACCACTTCTGAGCCTTCTTCCCTCTACTTCCGGGCACAGGCTGTGCAAATGCCTTGAGAACTGTGTCTGAGCAAGACACGCACAGTCCCTGCACCCCTGAGTTCTTTCCCCAGGATTCTGGACCAAAGTCACAGATCTCTCTAGAAGTGATGCGCAGTGCACAGCAGCACATGGAGAGTGACGGTGCCTCATCCTGGCTGTGAGTGACGCGGACGGTGCAGGGAGACGACGCAGAGCGGGACCAGGGCAAGCAGACCAGCGACCCCGCTCCGACCCCTCCCCTCCTGGGAGACAGAACAGCTCAAGCCTGTCTTCCCACTGCTCTGCACAGACACAGTGCTCAGCACAAGTGCTCAAGGGCCTGAGACTGCAGGGGCCTGACACTCCAGCCCAGCCCAGCCCAGCCCCAGCCCCAGACCCGGCAGTCCCTTGGTGACATTCCGTGACAGGCGAGGTGGGCGGAGCCACACCACAGCCCTACCTTGTGGTCGGTGGAGTCCATGTGCAGGCTAGCCTTCTGCCTGTCCCTGTGCTTCTCGTGGGGCTCTGACGTCCCCAGCGTATCACCATCCCCCGTGGTGGTGGGAGCCGGGGGCATGGAGAGGACGTCCAGCTCAAACTCGATGGCGTGGTAGGCGGGGGCGGCGGGCAGGCTGATGCTGGTGACCTTGTCGGAGGACTGGATCCGCAGCCACGCGTCACAAGACTTTTCTGCAGAAGACAGGCAAGGTCTCGCCCAACGGCTCCCACCGTCCCTGTCCCTTCCTCTCTGACAGCCACAGCGGGGCTCAGGACAGAGGGCACAGCAGGGAGCCGGCAGGCTGCAGCCCGCACGGCTGTCACTGTCTTCAGCCTGGGGGGGAGGGGGCCGCCACGGCCTGTGTGCGTCCCTGCACACCGTCCTGCCTCTCCATCCTTCTCTCTCCAGTCCTCATGGCAGACTTTTAGGGCTGATGAGGCGTGTGCTGTGCTGTGAGATGGACAGGCGGCACCGCGGAGCCAGCCTGGCCGTGAGGCTGTACCTCATGTGCTCGGCGAGGGCGGAACACAGGCGGAACACCTAGCACGCAGCCCACACTCAGTCTGCTCTCCCAAGCACCGTGCCAGGCACACTGACCTCAGAGGCAGGACAAGTGCCAGCAGGCCAAGGCAGCCACGCGGACAAGCTGCCCAGCGCCTGGCACTCGGCACGGCCGGCACTCACCCCTCGAGTTGGAATAGATCACGGCTCTGTTCTCCGCCTGACCCAGGATGTGCATGGCTTCCACATTGCTGAGCTGGAGGCTGTCCCCTTGCTTCACCGTGTAGTGGCCGGTAGTGACAGTGAACTTGACCTTCTGAGGAATACCAGCCAAAAGCCTATCTAAAGGGGAAAGACAGAAATCAGCTCACGGTCGGTGGGACGCAGCAGCCAGGGCCGCCGAGGAAGGGAAAGGAGTGCGTGTCCCTACTGGAAAGACTCCTTCATGGGGACACCCCTAAGGCCCCTGCGTCCACTGCACCCTGTCCCTAGGCGCCCAGCAACAGGGTGTGGCCCGAGGGTTGAGGAGGACCTGGCTGGGCCACCACCTAGGTTTGCAGAGCTGGGGGTGACTATGGCAGCCGGAGGAGGGAACCAGGTGTGGGCGTCAAGAGAGGGTGGGGACGCTCGCATGTTCAGGATTTTCCCTGTTCTTTCCTGTCCAGGGCCTCGGGGAAGACAGATGACAGCGGGAGGCGGGGTCGGGGCAGGATGGGGGGAGTGGGCAGCCAGGCAGGTGAGAAACACCTGAGAGACTGCTGCAGGGCACAGAAGTCTGAGCAGACCAGCAGGGTGAACGGGGAAATTAAATGCAACAAAAGAGAGAAACTCTTGATTTTCCCCCAAGTGAAAGACACGAGCAAACACACACCCGGTGCCAGCTCACTCAGCAGCGAGGGAGCACACGGGCCTCTGCTTCAGCCTCAGCTAGGAGAACAGCAGCGTCCACATCTCAGGGGCCACGGCCAAGGGCCAGGCTCGTGGAGCCCACAGGACCCCGTCACTCTCGGCCTGGCCCTGGACCCTGCAGCGGTTCTGTGTGTTCTCTGAACCCCACAGCGGACGCCACTTCCACCCGGGAGTGAGTCGCTGCAGGACAGCAGTCAGGCGCTCCAGCATCATTGCTCTCGTGCTGCCCAGCTCTCCCCAGGCACACGCCGCGCAGGAGTGCAGACGCCCCCAGCAGGGACGCAGCAGGACCCCGCCCACGCCGCCGCAGCCTCACTCACCCGCCAGAGGCTCCACGTGCAGCTGGGGCTCCTGGGAGTACACGTCGTACTGCACCAGTGGGTAAATGTGAGGGAGGACAAACCACACGCGGCCCAGCACGGCACACAGCTGCCTGAGCGTGTACGTTCCTGGCTCCCTGGCCTAGGATCAAAAGCAAGCATTTGCCACGTTGGCACCCGTTTCGGCCAGGGAAGGCAGTGCCATACGGGTCTCCAGCGGCGGATTCTGTCCCCCAGGCCTGCTCTGTGCAGAGCCATGGGCACCAGCGCTGCTACCCGAGCTCCCAGAGCCTCCCACCCCATGACTTCCTGAGGGGCAGACGCTGACGTTCCACGGCTAGCGAGATGGCTTCCAACCAAGAAACCGTGTCTGCGGCGCGCCCCTCGAGAGGGACATGTAGTGGAGACGCGGCCCCGGGGTCTATGAGCCCCTCTGCAGCCAGACCAAAGCCACACAGGGCCAGGATCTGCACTTCCCACTGCCGAGCCATCCTGCACGGAACTCACAGGGCCGCCGTGTCGGCGACAGCCACTCCGCCACACAAGAACAGAGGCAAACGCCAGAGTCACCGGCTTCTCTCAGTGTGGAGTTTAGTGCCTGCTGGGAAAAGCTAACTGAATCCAGCCTGGCCCACCTGTGTCAGAACGTCACTCAGAACACGTTTGCCACCTGGAACTGCTCACAGAAGACACGGCCTTGGCGTGAGCGCCCTTCTCCATGGAGGACCCCGGGCTCCAGGCCCCGCACACCGCACTGCGCCCTCCACTCTGGACGCACCTGGGTCCGGAAGGTGATCCTGTTGGGCCCCGGCTCCAGCGTGACCCCGCTGCACCGCAGCACGTGCCCGCCGTCCTCCAGGGTGAGGCCCGCAGGCGTGTCCGGAGAAGAGCCGCTCTCCTGCCTGCGGAGCAGCAGGTGCGCGTTCCTGCAGATGATCCCGGCGGTGTGCAGGGCGTTGTCAGACGGGCTCCTCTCGAACACCTCGTGCAGCTCCAGGGCGGGCGGGCTGTGCTGAGACGCGGGGAGGGCCGCGGCCTCGGCGGGGAAGCTGATGATGCCGTTGGACGTCTTGTGCTTGGTGAGCCACTCGGCAGTCTTTCGGTAGCTGTTCTTCTCGATGCTGAAGTGGACGCTGAGCGCGATCTGCTCCACGTGGACAGGCACGGGCATCTGGCTGCACAAGGTCATCTCCACAGACAGGACGCCGCCCACGTGGACCACAGCATTGGAAGGGTCAAAGCGGAGGTCTCTCAGCTGTGCAAAGGAGTGCATGGGCAGCACCACCTTGTGACCTGTGGACACACGTCGCCACGCTTTACCGCCGGGCCCGCCCCTCCTGCCGTACAACCTGCAGGAGCGAAGGTGTCCACGTCTGCTCTGAGAACGCAAGACACACACCGATCACCTTCATCTCAGATTCCCGATAAAACTCGGAAACTGTCCAATTTCTGGAGGCGTTTCCCATCTACTTAAAGAAATTCCCACGTACAGAGGCCGCGCCCCACGGCGTGTCTGCAGTAACTCCAGGTCTGAGTCAGTCTGGCAGACAGCGGCCAAGTGGCCACGAATTCGTTGTGCTGCCCGGGGGCCCGCTGCACTCCTGCCCCGCCCCTTCCTCCCTGTCACAGGCACCCTGGTTTTGTCTAGAAAAAAGACCACTAACGCTCATCAACTACAGGACTGGCCATGACCTTGGTCCTAAGGCCATGGGACAACAGCAAACACCTGCCACTCACATTCGCAGAGGAAGGGCGGGAGGAAGCCTTAACCCAGACCCCCTCCTTGCTAAGCAGCAGGCACGGCGGGGACTCGGCCAACGATCGGCCGGCGCCCATGGGGGACCCATGCAGCCTGCCACCTCCCGAGGCTCCAGAGAAACAGGTGCGGATGGCTCTGTCCAGCGACCGCCACAGACTGAACCATGTACCCCAAAATCAGATGGTGAAGTCATAGCCCCCAGCGCGACGGCGTCTCGCAATGGGGTCTTCGGGAGGAAAGGAGTTAGACGGGCGGCGTGTGCGAGGTCCTCCTGGCAGAGGGTGGAGCGCAGCCCCACAGCCCTCGCCTGCGCTGGAACTGCCCGCACTGCTGTCCACTCCACCCAGGTGCCTGTTCCGCACTAAGTACCCTTGCACAGCCCGAACACGGAGGCCTCCCACAGCAAACCTCCACTTACAAGTTCCCAGGAGGGAACACCCAGAGGTTTGCTGGCGGATCAGACAACTGGCTCAGTCGGCCTGGCAACACACTGATGAACAGCGTCAGTCAGGGACGACTGTCACAGGAGACCACGTGGTGTGTCCGGCTGTTCAGATGGACACCAAATCAGGCGTCGGGAGAGACTGCCCGTCAGGGCTTGCTGAAGGGAGCAGAAATGAGTGTGTGGTTTCTTTGTAGAGGACAGACGAGTATAAAACTGACTGGGGGCTAGTGCTGTGGCACAGCCGGCATCCCACATGGGTGCCGTTTTGAATCCCAGCTGCTCCACTTCCCATCCAGCTCCCTGCTGATGCTCCTGGGAAGACATGGAAGACGGCCCCAGTGCCTGGGCCCTGCACCACGGAGACCCGGATGGAGCTCCCGCCTCCTGGCTTGGCCTGGCCAAACCCTAGCCCTTGCAACCATCTGGGGAGTGACCCAGCCAATGGAAGCTCTCTGTCTCTCTGTAACTCTGCTTTCAAATAAATAAAAAATCTTAAGAAAATAAAATAAAATTGACTGTGGTGATGGCTGCACACACCTGTGACTGTACTAAAAGTCACTGAATCGCACACACTTCAAACAGGGATGTGAATTCTGTTACGTACACATTTTCTGAAGTCAGTGTCTTCAAGAGAAAGAAGAGAAAGAAGTAGGAAGAATTATTGTTGTAAATTAGGAGAACCGATCATAAATCCAGCACGTGACCCTCACTAGAATCTATTATCTAGGAAAACGTGAACACAGCCTCCCTGGCAGATGGCAGGAGAGCCCTGTGAACTCCTGGGCTGTGGTGAGGAGGTACGGAGGTGTGGAGGTGTGGAGGTGAGGAGGTGAGGAGGTGAGGAGGTGCGGAGGTGCGGAGGTGAGGAGGTGAGGAGGTGCGGAGGTGCGGAGGTGAGGAGGTGAGGAGGTGAGGAGGTGTGGAGGTGAGGAGGTGTGGAGGTGAGGAGGTGCGGAGGTGCGGAGGTGAGGAGGTGCGGAGGTGCGGAGGTGAGGAGGTGTGGAGGTGCGGAGGTGCGGAGGTGAGGAGGTGAGGAGGTGCGGAGGTGAGGAGGTGCGGAGGTGTGGAGGTGTGGAGGTGTGGAGGTGAGTAGGTGCGGAGGTGAGGAGGTGCGGAGGTGCGGAGGTGAGGAAGTGCGGAGGTGTGGAGGTGAGGAGGTGAGGAGGTGAGGAGGTGAGGAGGTGCAGAGGTGCGGAGGTGCGGAGGTGCGGAGGTGAGGAGGTGAGGAGGTGAGGAGGTGCGGAGGTGAGGAGGTGCAGAGGTGCGGAGGTGCGGAGGTGCGGAGGTGAGGAGGTGCGGAGGTGAGGAGGTGAGGAGGTGTGGAGGTGAGGAGGTGCGGAGGTGAGGAGGTGCGGAGGTGCGGAGGTGAGGAGGTGTGGAGGTGAGGAGGTGAGGAGGTGCAGAGGTGCGGAGGTGCGGAGGTGCGGAGGTGAGGAAGTGTGGAGGTGAGGAGGTGAGGAGGTGAGGAGGTGCGGAGGTGAGGAGGTGCAGAGGTGCGGAGGTGCGGAGGTGAGGAGGTGAGGAGGTGCAGAGGTGAGGAGGTGCAGAGGTGTGGAGGTGAGGAGGTGCGGAGGTGCGGAGGTGCGGAGGTGAGGAGGTGTGGAGGTGAGGAGGTGAGGAGGTGAGGAGGTGCGGAGGTGAGGAGGTGCAGAGGTGCGGAGGTGCGGAGGTGCGGAGGTGAGGAGGTGCGGAGGTGAGGAGGTGAGGAGGTGTGGAGGTGAGGAGGTGCGGAGGTGCGGAGGTGAGGAGGTGCGGAGGTGCGGAGGTGAGGAGGTGTGGAGGTGAGGAGGTGAGGAGGTGCAGAGGTGCGGAGGTGCGGAGGTGCGGAGGTGAGGAAGTGTGGAGGTGAGGAGGTGAGGAGGTGAGGAGGTGCGGAGGTGAGGAGGTGCAGAGGTGCGGAGGTGCGGAGGTGAGGAGGTGAGGAGGTGCAGAGGTGAGGAGGTGCAGAGGTGTGGAGGTGAGGAGGTGCGGAGGTGCGGAGGTGTGGAGGTGAGGAGGTGTGGAGGTGAGGAGGTGAGGAGGTGAGGAGGTGCGGAGGTGAGGAGGTGCAGAGGTGCGGAGGTGCGGAGGTGAGGAGGTGTGGAGGTGAGGAGGTGAGGAGGTGAGGAGGTGCGGAGGTGAGGAGGTGCAGAGGTGCGGAGGTGCGGAGGTGCGGAGGTGAGGAGGTGCGGAGGTGAGGAGGTGTGGAGGTGAGGAGGTGAGGAGGTGAGGAGGTGCGGAGGTGAGGAGGTGCAGAGGTGTGGAGGTGAGGAGGTGCGGAGGTGCGGAGGTGAGGAGGTGTGGAGGTGAGGAGGTGCGGAGGTGAGGAGGTGCAGAGGTGCGGAGGTGCGGAGGTGCGGAGGTGAGGAGGTGCGGAGGTGCGGAGGTGAGGAGGTGTGGAGGTGAGGAGGTGCGGAGGTGCGGAGGTGAGGAGGTGCGGAGGTGCGGAGGTGAGGAGGTGAGGAGGTGAGGAGGTGTGGAGGTGAGGAGGTGAGGAGGTGCGGAGGTGCGGAGGTGCGGAGGTGCGGAGGTGAGGAGGTGCGGAGGTGCGGAGGTGAGGAGGTGCGGAGGTGCGGAGGTGTGGAGGTGAGGAGGTGAGGAGGTGCGGAGGTGCGGAGGTGTGGAGGTGAGGAGGTGAGGAGGTGCAGAGGTGCGGAGGTGAGGAGGTGAGGAGGTGAGGAGGTGAGGAGGTGAGGAGGTGAGGAGGTGAGGAGGTGCAGAGGTGCGGAGGTGAGGAGGTGCAGAGGTGGTCATGTTTTAAATTTCTATTGATTTATTTTGCTTGTCTGAAGCAGAGGGGTGGACAGGGATCTCCCGCCTGCTAGGTAATACCCAAATGCCCACAACAGCCAGGGTTGGGCCAGGCAAAGGCCAGGAGCCCAGAGCTCACTCAGGTCTCCCTGTGGGTGGCAGGGCCCAGGGACTTGAGCCATCACGGCTGCCTCCCAGGGGGCACCAGCAGGGGCTGGGATCGGAGCTGAGACTCGAACCAGGCACAGCATGTGGAGTGCTGGCTTTGCAAGTGGCGTCTTGAACCACTGTGGCAAACGCCTGTCCCCGCTCTTCTTTCCAGAGGTGTGTGAGAACTGTTTCAGAGTGAGGCACAACAGTGTATTCTGGGATCTCTTTTAAGTTCAGCAAAAATAAAAAATGGAAAAGAAACGGAGCTACGTGCCGGGCTGGTGCCGTGTGCGATTCCTCACGTCTCTGCAGCACTTGCCAAGCTGTAAGAGCCTTACCTGGGGGATCGGACTGCTGGCCGGCGAAGCTGAGCATCTCCTGGCAGAAGTGCCTCCGCTCCTGGTCTGTCAGGTGGCAGTCGCTGGCCAGGAGGCTGCTGGTCTGAAGGTAGCTGGGTGCAGCTAAGGGTGGGAGAGAGCAGCTGGCCGTGGCACAGCCTTCAGAGAGCCTGCAGGGTGTGCACTTGTTTTTTTCATACGTTATTAGCAACTTGAAACTACATTTAAAAAGAAGCATTGATGGGGCCTGCGCTGTGGCGCAGCAGATTAACGCCCTGGCCTGTAGTGCTGGCATCCCATATGGGCGCCGGTTCGAGACCCGGCTGCTCCACTTCTGATCCAGCTCTCTACTATGGCCTAGGAAAGCAGTGGAAGATGGGCCAAATGCTTGGGCCCCTGCACCCTCGTGGGAGACCCGGAGGAAGCTCCTGGCTTCAGATCGGTGCAGCTCCAGCTGTTGCGGCCAATTGGGGAGTGAAACCAGCAGATGGAAAATCTCTCCCTCTCTCTGCCTCTCCTCTCTGTGTGTAACTCTGATTTTCAAATAAAAATAAATAAACCATAAATCTTTTTAAAAAAAGAAGCATTGATGAGGCATTTAGTTCATGTTCTACACAATAAATACGCAGGTGGGTTTTTCTCTCATTGATTTACATGTTTATCTTAAACAGTGAACAGCGTTGCCACATAAACAAGACAGCAATTTTCCTACTGGGTGAAACGGCTGGGCTCAAAGGATACTTCTGCACCTGTCCCAGGTGCTTCTGACACTCAGCGAGCTGCTTCCGTGTATGCGTGAGGGGCAGCGCCCAGCCCTCCGCCAGGTAGGTCCTCAGCGCCCCTTGTAGATACACTTCTGCCTTCTGTGGAGACCTTTTTCTCCTTGCAAAGTCGACAAACAGAAGGTGTCGTTAGAGCTCACGACAGCCGGCAAACAGACAACTCATACCACGTGCGCCTTCTCCCGGTGCCTGCCACGGCAGGTGCTCCGCCCTCCTTCCTCAGCCTTCTTCTCCGCCTTCCTCCTCCCCCTTGCGTGGGAAAGCACACCTCACTCAGGACTGCCGAGCGCTCCAAGGTAGGGAGACCAGAAACGGGCCCCCACACACTCCACACACAGCTGGGCAGCATCAGGCAGAACCCCGGACAGGAGAGAGGGACTCCACTCTGAGAGAAGGCGAGGCTACGAGGAGGCAGCGACTTCCCCACGCGCCCAGCCGGTCAGCAACGGCACCCAGAACCCTGGGTGCAGGGCTGCTCTAGCCGAGACAGACGACACGAGGGTCTGTGTGGCCCAGCGCACAGGGAGACGAGGTCAGCCCGGGAAAGCAGCCAGGAGCTCCAGGCGGGCACCCACGAAGAGCTAAACAGCAGCACAGGCCCAAGACCAGGTTGTCCCAGGCCAGACCAAGTCCTGAAGAAGCTCAAACTGCACAGCGCCACCGACTCAGGGGCCACAGGGACCTTTGCCTGCACGGGGGGGCAAGGCCGACACGACACGGGCACCCGCTCTGCCCACAGCTGGGACCCTCGGCTGCACGGGGTGGGGGGGTGGGTCGAGGCCACCATGACACGGGCACCTGCTCTGCCCACAGCTGGGACCCTCACCTGCACGGGGGGTCGAGGCCGACACAACACAGGCACCCACTCTGCCCACAGCTGGGACCCTCGGCTGCACGGGGTGGGGGGGTGGGTCGAGGCCACCATGACACAGGCACCTGCTGTGCCCATGGCAGGGACCCTCGGCCAACAGAACACAGGCACCCGCTCTCCCCAGGCACCCTCCAGAGAGCCACCGTTTTTACCCCCCCCCCCCGCACTCCTGAGCAACGAGGATGCTCAAGCTGTCAAATTACATACGTTTCGAGTTAAATCTTCCTAAACCTATGAACTCACACATGCAATCACACCGGTTTTTCTAGGCTTTCGTGGTCTCCCTGCCAACCCTCACTTTTGAAGGGTCAGAGCCTGCGAAGCTTCTTCAGTTCCTCTCTGCAGCCGGACGCCTGGGCTCTGCAGCTGGGGCCTGCGGTGCGCGCGAGCCAAACGCACGGCCTCCGAGCACGTTAACAGCTCCCTCATCAGGCCACAGAGACTCGGGAGAGCCAGGCCCGGCCCTGACTGCCACTAACCGGCTGTCTGCCCGAGCTTCGTGCGGATGACCTACCAATCCTTTCAGCCAGGTCTCAGGAATTCACGTGAATTATTCTGTCCGAATTTCATCCAGTGAAAGTAACACAGGTTCCCGACCTCATTTCACATGTTTTTTTGGTTTTTGTTTTTTTAGATAATACAGACAAGCATCTCTTCGCTTGTAGCAGGGGTGGGGACCGTGGGGCCTGCGGGGCCGCGAGCTGCACAAGGCCCCATGATCACCTGGTGTGGCCCTGTCGGTGCACTCGGAACACGGCAGGCCCGCAGCGCCACCGTGCAGGGGCCGGCTGTGCGGGTGTCCATGAGGCCCTGGCAGAGGTTCCCCGCACCCCACCCCCCGCGATGTGCGAAGCCGCTTCCAAACGACTGTGGACAGGAGGACCAGAAGACAAGAGCTGTTCTGTGCAAAAGATCCTGAAGTCCACGCACACGAGGGTCTCCACAGCTCACGAGAAATGCAGTGTGTGAAAAAGCCGCGCCAGGGCTCCAGACACCGCCCCGCAGTCTGCTCCCTCCAGGCCGTCTCCCCTGCGCCCCCCACACCCCCAGTCTGGTCCGGGAGGAGCCCCGAGGCTGCGTGGGAACGCCCTCCCACTGCCGCTCACAGCCACCTCTCTGGCCTTGAGGCCCTCGCCCTGCGGGGTCGACACAGGCCAGAAAGCTGCCACACGACGACAGCCCACTGACCTGCTATGGGGAGAGAGTCCTGAAAAGCTTCTCAGCGCCATCTAGCTGAAGGTAGTTATGCTTTATGTCTATAATTCATGTTAAATAAAAAAACTCAATGGCAACAGTTATTAAGGGTGGGGCCCGCATTGTGTGGTGCTGTGGGTTAAAGCCCTGGCCTGCAGCATCGGCATCCCATATGGGTGCTGGTTCGAGTCCCAGCTGCTCCTCTCTATTCCAGCTCCCTGCTAATGCTCCCTCTCATCCCTCCCTCTCACCCCCTCCCCCCATAACTCTGCCTTTCAAATAAATAAATAATTATTTTAAAAATATATTTTTGCTGGCGCCGTGGCTCAATAGGCTAATCCTCCACCTGCGGCACCGGCACACTGGGTTCTAGTCCCGGTCGGGGCGCCGGATTCTGTCCCGGTTGCTCCTCTTCCAGGCCAGCTCTCTGCTGTGGCCCAGGAGTGCAGTGGAGGATGGCCCAAGTGTTTGGGCCCTGCACCCTATGGGAGACCAGGAGAAGCACCTGGCTCCTGCCATCGGATCAGCGCGGTGCGCCGGCCGCAGCACGCTGGCCGCAGCGGCCATTGGAGGGTGAACCAACGGCAAAGGAAGACCTTTCTCTCTCTCTCTCACTGTCCACTCTGCCTGTCAAAAAAAATATATACATACGTATATACATATATATATATACACACACACATATATATATACATACATATATATATATATATATATATATATAATTTAACAAAGCAGGTATTAAGGGTAAATGGCTGAAAACCTATCAGTGTGGTTGCCAGGAGAAACGGAAAAGCAGAATGGCGGGGCCGGCTAAGAGACGCCACACTCCTCAACCCGCAAATCCACGCACACTGCTCCGTGGGCTCCTTACACAAACCTCTTCTTACTGTACGTGCGAACTGCTTAAAACTCACAGAAAAGCTCAAGGAAAATTACATGTAAAACTCTGCCAGGTCTTTCCCAACCAGCTTAGCAGATCGGATTCTCCCGATGCTTGTGTACATCTCGATGGCGGCATGGGACAGGTCCTGCACAAAGAAAAAGGCTCAGTGACACGTCTGCAGTGCAGGGCTGACACACACAACACGTCTGCAGTGCTGACACCCCCACACACCACGTCTGGAGTGCTGACACCCCCACACACCACGTCTGCAGTGCTGACACCCCCCACACACCATGTCTGCAGTGCTGACACCCCCACACACCACGTCTGCAGTGCTGACACCCCCACACACGTCTGCCGTGCTGACACCCCCACGCACCACGTCTGCAGTGCTCACACCCCCACACACGACGTCTGGAGTGCTGACACCCCCACACACCACGTCTGCAGTGCTGACACCCCCACGCACCACGTCTGCAGTGCTCACACCCCCACACACCACGTCTGGAGTGCTGACACCCCCACACACCACGTCTGCAGTGCTGACACCCCCACGCACCACGTCTGCAGTGGTGACACACCCACACACAACGTCTGGAGTGCTGACACCCCCACGCACCACGTCTGCAGTGCTGACACCCCCACACACCACGTCTGGAGTGCTGACACCCCCCACACCACGTCTGGAGTGCTGACACCCCCACACACCACGTCTGCAGTGCTGACACCCCCACGCACCACGTCTGCAGTGGTGACACCCCCACACACAACGTCTGGAGTGCTGACACCCCCACGCACCACGTCTGCAGTGCTGACACCCCCCCCACACCACGTCTGGAGTGCTGACACCCCACACACCACGTCTGCAGTGCTCACACCCCCACACACCACGTCTGGAGTGCTGACACCCCCCACACCACGTCTGCAGTGGTGACACCCCCACACACAACGTCTGGAGTGCTGACACCCCCACACCACGTCTGCAGTGCTGACACCCCCCACACCACGTCTGCAGTGCTGACACCCCCACACACCACGTCTGGAGTGCTGACACCCCCACACACCACGTCTGCAGTGCTGACACCCCCCACACCACGTCTACAGTGCTGACACCCCCACACACCACGTCTGCAGTGCTGACACCCACACACCACGTCTGCAGTGCTGACACCCCACACACCACGTCTGCAGTGCTGACACCCCCCACACACCACGTCTGCAGTGCTGACACCCCCACACACCACATCTGCAGTGCTGACACCCCCACACACCACGTCTGCAGTGCTGACACCCCCACACACCACGTCTGGAGTGCTGACACCCCCCACACCACGTCTACAGTGCTGACACCCCCACACACCACGTCTGCAGTGCTGACACCCACACACCACGTCTGCAGTGCTGACACCCCCACACACCACGTCTGCAGTGCTGACACCCCCACACCACGTCTGCAGTGCTGACACCCCCCATACCACGTCTGCAGTGCTGACACCCCCACACACCACGTCTGCAGTGCTGACACCCCCACACACCACGTCTGCAGTGCTGACACCCCCCACACACCACGTCTGCAGTGCTGACACCCCCACACACCACGTCTGCAGTGCTGACACCCCCACACACGTCTGCCGTGCTGACACCCCCACGCACCACGTCTGCAGTGCTCACACCCCCACACACCACGTCTGGAGTGCTGACACCCCCACACACCACGTCTGCAGTGCTGACACCCCCACGCACCACGTCTGCAGTGCTGACACCCCCACACACAACGTCTGGAGTGCTGACACCCCCACACACCACGTCTGCAGTGCTGACACCCCCACACACCATGTCTGGAGTGCTGACACCCCCCACACCACGTCTGGAGTGCTGACACCCCCCCCACACCACGTCTGGAGTGCTGACACCCCACACACCACGTCTGCAGTGCTGACACCCCCACACACCACGTCTGGAGTGCTGACACCCCCCACACCACGTCTGCAGTGGTGACACCCCCACACACAACGTCTGGAGTGCTGACACCCCCACACCACGTCTGCAGTGCTGACACCCCCCACACCACGTCTGCAGTGCTGACACCCCCACACACCACGTCTGGAGTGCTGACACCCCCACACACCACGTCTGCAGTGCTGACACCCCCCACACCACGTCTACAGTGCTGACACCCCCACACACCACGTCTGCAGTGCTGACACCCACACACCACGTCTGCAGTGCTGACACCCCACACACCACGTCTGCAGTGCTGACACCCCCACACACCACGTCTGCAGTGCTGACACCCCCACACACCACATCTGCAGTGCTGATACCCCCACACACATCTGGAGTGCTGACACCCCCACACACCACGTCTGCAGTGCTGACACCCCCACACACCACGTCTGCAGTGCTGACACCCACACACCACGTCTGCAGTGCTGACACCCCCACACACCACGTCTGCAGTGCTGACACCCCCACACACCACGTCTGGAGTGCTGACACCCCCACACACCACGTCTGCAGTGCTGACACCCCCACGCACCACGTCTGCAGTACTGACACCCCACACACCACGTCTGCAGTGCTCACACCCTCACACACCACGTCTGGAGTGCTGACACCCCCCACACCACGTCTGGAGTGCTGACACCCCCCCCACACCACGTCTGGAGTGCTGATACCCCACACACCACGTCTGCAGTGCTCACACCCCCACACACCACGTCTGGAGTGCTGACACCCCCCACACCACGTCTGCAGTGGTGACACCCCCACACACAACGTCTGGAGTGCTGACAGACCCACACACCACGTCTGCAGTGCTGACACCCCCACACACCACGTCTGCAGTGCTCACACCCCCACACACCACGTCTGCAGTGCTGACACCCCCCACACCACGTCTGGAGTGCTGACACCCCCCCCACACCACGTCTGGAGTGCTGACACCCCACACACAACGACTGGAGTGCTGACACCCCCCACACCACGTCTGCAGTGGTGACACCCCCACACACAACGTCTGGAGTGCTGACACCCCCACACCACGTCTGCAGTGCTGACACCCCCCACACCACGTCTGCAGTGCTGACACCCACACACACCACGTCTGCAGTGCTCACACCCCCACACACCACGTCTGCAGTGCTCACACCCCCCACACCACGTCTACAGTGCTGACACCCCCACACACCACGTCTGCAGTGCTGACACCCCCACACACCACGTCTGCAGTGCTGACACCCCCACACACACGTCTGCAGTGCTGACACCCCCACACACCACGTCTGCAGTGCTGACACCCCCACACACCACGTCTGGAGTGCTGACACCCCCCACACCACGTCTACAGTGCTGACACCCCCACACACCACGTCTGCAGTGCTGACACCCCCACACACCACGTCTGCAGTGCTGACACCCCCACACCACGTCTGCAGTGCTGACACCCCACACACCACGTCTGCAGTGCTGACACCCCCCACACACCACGTCTGCAGTGCTGACACCCCCACACACCACATCTGCAGTGCTGACACCCCCACACACCACGTCTGCAGTGCTGACACCCCCACACACCACGTCTGGAGTGCTGACACCCCACACACCACGTCTACAGTGCTGACACCCCCCACACCACGTCTGCAGTGCTGACACCCACACACCACGTCTGCAGTGCTGACACCCCCACACACCACGTCTGCAGTGCTGACACCCCCACACCACGTCTGCAGTGCTGACACCCCCCATACCACGTCTGCAGTGCTGACACCCCCCATACCACGTCTGCAGTGCTGACACCCCCACACACCACATCTGCAGTGCTGATACCCCCACACACATCTGGAGTGCTGACACCCCCACACACCACGTCTGCAGTGCTGACACCCCCACACACCACGTCTGCAGTGCTGACACCCCCACACACCACGTCTGGAGTGCTGACACCCCCCCACACCACGTCTGCAGTGCTGACACCCCCACACACCACGTCTGGAGTGCTGACACCCCCACACACCACGTCTGCAGTGCTGACACCCCCACGCACCACGTCTGCAGTACTGACACCCCACACACCACGTCTGCAGTGCTCACACCCTCACACACCACGTCTGGAGTGCTGACACCCCCCACACCACGTCTGGAGTGCTGACACCCCCCACACACCACGTCTGGAGTGCTGACACCCCACACACCACGTCTGCAGTGCTCACACCCCCACACACCACGTCTGGAGTGCTGACACCCCCCACACCACGTCTGCAGTGGTGACACCCCCACACACAACGTCTGCAGTGCTGACACCCCCACACACCACGTCTGCAGTGCTGACACCCCCACACACCATGTCTGCAGTGCTCACACCCCCACACACCACGTCTGGAGTGCTGACACCCCCCACACCACGTCTGGAGTGCTGACACCCCCCCCACACCACGTCTGGAGTGCTGACACCCCACACACAACGTCTGCAGTGCTCACACCCCCACACACCACGTCTGGAGTGCTGACACCCCACACACCACGTCTGGAGTGCTGACACCCCCCCACACACCACGTCTGCAGTGCTGACCCCCCACACACCACGTCTGCAGTGCTGACACCCCCACACACCACGTCTGCAGTGCTCACACCCCCACACACCACGTCTGCAGTGCTGACACCCCCACACACCACGTCTGCAGTGCTCACACCCCCACACACCACATCTGGAGTGCTGACACCCCCCACACCACGTCTGGAGTGCTGACACCCCCACACACCACGTCTGCAGTGCTGACACCCCCACACACCACGTCTGGAGTGCTGACACCCCACACACCACGTCTGCAGTGCTGACACCCCCACACCACGTCTGCAGTGCTGACACCCCACACACCACGTCTGCAGTGCTGACACCCCCACACACACGTCTGCAGTGCTGACACCCCCACACACCACATCTGGAGTGCTGACCCCCCCACACCACGTCTGCAGTGCTCACACCCCCACACACCACGTCTGCAGTGCTGACACCCCCACACACCACGTCTGGAGTGCAGTGCTCACACCCCCCACGCACCCACCTACAGGCGGAAGCAGACGCATCCCTGCTGCACACCATATTTACTCGGCATTTCCTAGTCACCTGAGGTTTTGTTTTGTCCTTCCTCTTACCGGAGGGGCAGAAAGAAAGAAACAGAGCTCCCATCCTCTGGTTCACTGCCCACCGCCAGCACGGCTGGGGCTGGCCAAGGCTGACGCTGGGAACTCAGCCCAGGTCTTTCCCACGGGGGGGGGGGGTGCCTGCTCGAGCCATCACCTGCTCCCGTGGGCCCTCAGGAGCAGGAGGTGGAACCGGGGGCCACAGCTGGGCTCCAGCCCAAGCACTCTGCTGAACAGCAGGCGTCTCAATGGAAGCCTTAACCGCTCGAGCCGAACGCCCATCCTAGTCTTAAAGCGAGCAGGACAGCAATGCTGAAAACTGAACTGCTGTATTCTAGAAGACCACTCGCCGTCCTCCCTTACAAATCTGCTCCATCGACCTGGACAGAACTGCACGTCCAGAGATGCTTTTGGCTGACTCCGCCCCCTCGGCGTTCACTGGTGAGCGGCTCTTGCTCTATGCTGCGTCCACACTGCAGGCGACACAGACGCTGCGGCGGCCCAGCCCGGCCCCCTGCAGGGGAACGGCTGCCCCCCACGCCCCCCCACGCCCACGCTGGCTACTTACTAAGTAGTGCCTCTCAAACGCTTCCACGGAAGACAAGGCTTCTTTGAGCTTCTTGTAGGGACTCTGGGCGGCATTGGCTGAAACGCAAGGAGACGAGAGGTCTGCGCTCACCCCGCTGCTCGCGTGCAGAGCACACACAGCCCGGCGAGCGGGGCGACTGACTGCTACCTCCTTCCCCACTGACGCGCTCCCCAGCGCCCGCTCGTGTCTGTCTTTGAGAACAGGATTGTTACCAGTACACGTTACAAATACACCAACGAATTACAGTGAATTACACTGCTTCCAAAATGAGCTGAAATGGCCAAGTTCAACAGAGCGACATAAATATCATCCCTTAAAACGCATTTGATTTAGAAGCATCTCCAGTCCAGCAGGTATTCTTTCATTATACTTTGGCAAAGTTTTGCTAACTCCTGTTCCTCCCACGTTACTAACACAAGTACTAACGCTCCTTAGAGGGCATTAACACCCAGGAGTGGGAGCCTGGCCCAGGGCTCCCCTGTGACATAGCGCGGCCCACGCTCTGCAGTGCCCCGTCTACTTCTTCGATTCCACTGTGCTACTAAAAGCTAACATCTCCTAAGCAGCAGCCCAGTTTCCCAGAGAGGACCCAGCAGTACCTGTCTCAGGCCGCTCGGCTCCCAGGCCTGCCAGGAGATCAACTGTTCGGTTGAGATCCTCGGAATCCGGTCCTCTTTCTGACACGAGTCCACACAGATAGCCCAAGGACTTCAGCTGCGAGAACGCCCAGAGAGAGCTCCCTAGCGCCAGCACAGCCAGCAGCGAGCCGACGGCCGGAAACGTGATGGCCTGGAGCCCGCCGAGCCAGGGAGAAGCTCAGCTTTCCTACCTGACTCACACGCGGGTGTGCACACACACAGGGCTGTCAGCTCACACGTCTGCACACATGGGTGTGAACACACATTCACGGGGCTGTCAGCTCACACGTCTGTAAGCGTGGGTGTGCACACTCACGGGGCTGTCAGCTCACACGCCTGCACGTGTGGGTGTGCACACACACTCACAGGGCTGTCAGCTCACACGCCTGCACGTGTGGGTGTGCACACACACTCACGGGGCTGTCAGCTCACACGCCTGCACGCGTGGGTGTGCACACACACTCACGGGGCTGTCAGCTCACACGCCTGCATGCGTGGGTATGAACACACACTCACGGGGCTGTCAGCTCACACATCTGCACACATCCTAGTGCTCCATCTGCACCTCTGTGAGCCCCATCCCAGCCGCCCACCAGCCCTGTGGCCAGGAGCCACACGGCCTCGCTACACACTGGCTCCACAGCCAGGAGCCACGCAGCCTCGCTATGCACTGGCCTCACACCTTCTGTGGCGCCCACCTTCCGTATTCCTGGCACAGAACCACATCTTACACACACGCACAGCACACACTCACTCCCTGCTGAAGAAACACAGGCGGCAGGGAGCCACACCTGGACGTGCTGAGGTCACCAGGGCCGCCCACTGCCACAGCTGGGCCCCGCCCCACCCCGCACCTTCTCTGTGGCGTAGCTCCACAAGCCCACCGTGTGGGCGATGTTGGAGTCCATTTGCGCCCGATCGCAGCAGCCTTCTATCCTCTGCAGCACTTCCAGACAGCTCAGGAACACCCAGCAGTCCAGGGCGCCGGGCGGCACGGAGACCTGTGAGGGCACACGCGGGTGGGTGAGGACAGCCGGGAGGGCACAGCCCTGGCGGCTCAGCCTGGACAGGGAGCCCTGCCTGCCTCTCGGGCCAGCCACCAGGAAGAGGCTCCGCACGCTCAGGGACAGGAGGGGCGCCTATACCCAGGTGCGTCGTCGTCGGGCTTTCTGTGTGCCAGAACAACAGGGACCCACCCTCCCGAGATACAGAGGCCTGCAAGAGGCCGACTGCCCTCTGGTCCCTGGGTGTGCTGGCCAGCTCTGCGCCTGCTCACGGGGAGGGCAGAGCCCTCGGACGGCCGCTCCCGTCCAGCAGCAGAACCCGAGGACTCAGCAGGTCCCCTCAGGAGTGGGACTGTGCCTGCAGAGCAGGGCTCCTGTCACTCAGGCCGACACCACGTCCAGGTGTCAGGACAGTGACCGGGGCAGCGGGCGGGGCGGACTGCAGCAGCGTGGACAGTCACCTGCAAGTTCATTGCACGGCTGTCCTCTCTCCTGCTGGACACGCGTGTGCTTTTCCATTTCACAGCAGCACAACTGTGGATCATCAGAAGCAGAGCATGTCCTGGATGTGACCACACAGCACCAGCATCCCACACGGGCGCCGGTTCAAGTCCCAGCTGCTCCACTTCCGATCCAGCTCTCTACCATGGTCTGGGAAAGCAGTGGGAAATGGCCCAAGTGCTTGGGCCCCTGCACCCACATGGGAGACCTAGAAGAAACTCCTGGCTCCTGGCTTTGGATCAGCACAGCTCCAGCCATTGCAGCATTTGGGGAGTGAACCAGCAGATGGAAGACCTCTCTCTTTGTCTCTCTCTTTCCCTCTGTCTGTAACTCTTTAAAAAAACAAAATAGAACAAACAAAAAAACAAACAAGAAGTGAAGCACCTGCATCCAGCGAGGAAGACCCAGGGACTGCCACTCCATGTCAGAGTCAGGACCCCCACCCTTTTTTTTTGAAGATTTATTTATTCAAGAGGTAGAGTTACAGAAAGGGGTCTTCCATCCACTGGTTCACTCCCCAAATGGCTACAACAGCTGGAGCTGAGCTGATCCAAGGCCAGGAGCTTCTTCCAGGTCTCCTACATGGGTGCAGGAGCCCAAACACTTGGGCCATCCTCCACTGCTTTCCCAGGCCATCAGCAGGGAGCAGCCAGGACACAAATCCGTGCCCATGTGGGATGCCGGTGCTGCAGGCAGGGCTTAGCCCACTAGGTGGCAGCACCAGCCTCAACTTCCCGATTTTTGAAAGATTAGCTACTCAAATCCTTTCTTAAAAAAAAAAATCAGCACACAAAAAAGTTACACTATCAGAAGCGCTTATCAACTCCCAAAACTTTCTCAGCAAGCAGACCACGCATGAGGGTGGCCCCGAGAGGGCGCAGCTGAGACCCTGGACAGAGCGAACAGCTCCCAGGCAAGCAGCGTCCTCCTCAGCCACGCGGGGCAGGCCCTCCACCTGCACCAAGCCCGTGCCGCCGTCTCAGAGTGGCACTGCCCTGGACACGCGTGGCCAGAGAGACCTCCTGGGGAAAGCGCTCTCCCAGAGCAGAACCACAACGACCCCACACCCCAAACCAGAGCTGTGGGAAGTGGCAGCAGAGCGCAATGGGCCAGAGTGCAGGCGCCAGTGCAGGCAGCGGAGCGTTCTGGAACGAGCAAGTCTGAGCAGCAGGCCCGTAAAAGCAGCAGCAGGACAGCCCTCCGAGAGGCACAAAGAGCCCTCCAGGGGCAGCCGCGGGCCCCCCACGCTTCCACTTCAGCTTCCAACCCGCAGGACGCGCGGAGCACAGCCAGGTCCCAGGCAGGGCGCAGATGCAGGGTCCCAGGTTTCTAACTGAAACCCACAGCCCCATGACCTGCCGGCGCCTAGGCACTCGCTCTGGGGAGAACGCTCGCTGGGCACAATGGCTCCAACTGCCTGCACCACCACACCCCACTCCCAACCAGTCTGCTGAAGGCAGAGGTGCACAGTGACGTGGGGCGCCATTCACCCACCACATGTCCTCAGCTCCCAACCAGCTCCAGATACAAACCCCAGGCTTCCCGCTGCCTTCACAGCTGGGGAGGGCCCGGGGGAGGGAGGGGTGCCCCTGCAGCCAGCAGTCCCGCAGGCTTCAGAAACCTCAGTGGGACCACTTCAGGTCAGGTGGCTAGGGGGTGCTGTTTCCACTGCATGAATGTGAGCACATGCACAAGGTATGTAAGGGGTACAAACCCGAGACAGGGCCTAACTCCCACCAATCAAGGGGTACAAACCCGAGACAGGGCCTAACTCCCACCAATCAAGGGGCACAAACCCGAGACAGGGCCTAACTCCCACCAATCAAGGGGTACAAACCCGAGACAGGGCCTAACTCCCACCAATCAAGGGGTACAAACCTGAGACAGGGCCTAACTCCCACCAATCAAGGGGTACAAACCCGAGACAGGGCCTAACTCCCACCAATCAAGGGGTACAAACCCGAGACAGGGCCTAACTCCCACCAATCAAGGGGCACAAACCCGAGACAGGGCCTAACTCTCACCAATCAAGGGGCACAAACCCGAGACAGGGCCTAACTCCCACCAATCAAGGGGCACAAACCCGAGACAGGGCCTGACTCCCACCAATCAAGGGGTACAAACCCGAGACAGGGCCTGACTCCCACCAATCAAGGGGTACAAACCCGAGACAGGGCCTGACTCCCACCAATCAAGGGGTACAAACCCGAGACAGGGCCTAACTCCCACCAATCAAGGGGTACAAACCCAAGAGAGCCTAACTCCCACCAATCAAGGGGTACAAACCCGAGACAGGGCCTAACTCCCACCAATCAAGGGGCACAAACCCGAGACAGGGCCTAACTCCCACCAATCAAGGGGCACAAACCCGAGACAGGGCCTAACTCTCACCAATCAAGGGGTACAAACCCGAGACAGGGCCTAACTCCCACCAATCAAGGGGTACAAACCCGAGACAGGGCCTAACTCCCACCAATCAAGGGGCACAAACCCGAGACAGGGCCTAACTCCCACCAATCAAGGGGTACAAACCCGAGACAGGGCCTAACTCCCACCAATCAAGGGGTACAAACCCAAGACAGGGCCTAACTCCCACCAATCAAGGGGTACAAACCCAAGACAGAGCCTCTCACCAATCAAGGGGTACAAACCCGAGACAGGGCCTAACTCTCACCAACCCGACTACCACCTGACGTGAACTCCCGCTCTGACCCTCGTCCCATCACACCACACGTCCTGCACACAGCGCCCGGCGCTCCACATCACACCTGTAGGCCCCACGCTTGCCAACTGCTGGCAGCTTGTTCTGTGTGACTGCTGTGCACTGCATCCGTCTGCGACCCGGCCCCTGCTCTAAGTGCTGGGTGGCTCACTCACTGGCTCCTCCCAGTGAGTGCACTCGGGAGGCCACAGGGCTTGCTCCTTGTGTGGGGAAGCCTGCAGTGCCCACGCGAGGCAGGAGCAGCGCTGGCGGAGGCTCACAGCCCACAGGAGGCAGCGGGGCCAGTCCACGGGATGCGACCACAAGCAAGGTGCCTGGTGACACGGTTGCACCACCTGGCTTGGTCCCCAGGGAACAGAGACAAGAGATAAATCTGCGTCAGATCCTCCAGTGGGTCGTGTTCCCACGCTGGTTTTCCGGGTGGATTTCTCCTGGGCACACACCTGGGCATGCACCCCCCGGGGCACGGACAGGCACAGGACGAAGCCCCAGCAGTCTCTGCTGACTCCTGAAGTGCTCATACAAATGTCCATGTGCACGACCACACAAGGGCTCCAACCTCTCACGCCTTCATCAGTGCCCGGAACTCACAGCCTGATGAAACTGTATTTTATCCATCTGCTGGCACTTGAGAATTTTAAAAAAAATTTCCTTTGGGGGATAATGACGCACACCCCTGTGTATCTTGTGGCCAGTGGGGCGTGTATTTTGTGGAAAAAACTTCAAAACCCAATTCTCAATACCCGAGTCCACGGGGTGACTTTCGTGGAGGCCTCTCTGTCCTGACCTGTGTGTGAGGAACAGCGGCAGCCTGCCGCGTCCCAGAGCCAGAACTGAAGGCCTTCTTCTCTCTCTCGACAGGCGTTGCAAAGCATGGTGTCCTGTGAGAGCCCCGCCATGCCCACTGGAGGCAGAGTGGGTGGCCGCAGCCGGCCCCGGTCCCTCCACTCATGGACACGGGATGACAGCTCTCAGCAGACCTGCTGTGCTTAATCTTGAACTTCAGCGTAAGGAGGCGAAAGGCAGGTTATTCTTTCGTGTCTGACTCCTTCAGCTTGAGCTAACGCTGGCGAGACTCAGCCACTACAACTCACTCACCTCCGCGCTGGCTGCTGCCCCATGCATGGCCACAACAGGGCAAGGCCAACACTCCAAGGGGAGGGTCACTTGGGTTTCCGGCCAAGAGGGCTCGTGTGTGCTGCCGCACGATCCCGGGCACGCCGGGGCGGGGCTCTGGCTCCCTGAAAGTCTGACTTCCAAGGCGCTGTGGGCCTCTCACGGTCGGCCAGGGGGCTTCAGTCCTCCACCCTTCGGACACCCGCCGGCCTGAGCCTGTCGTGCAGTCTCAGCAGGCCCAGTGCACCGAGTTCCTCTTCCCAGGCCGGCCGGCCCACTTCCTCACTCCCTCTCCACTGACCCGCCATGCCTTCAAAAAGACTGAGGCACTCATCTGAAAGAGCTACAGAGAGAGACCCTCCACCTGCCGTTCACTGGTAGATGGCCCCAAGGCCCAGGTCGCCCATGCGCTGACAGGGACCCAGACAGTTGGGCCATCTTGTGCTGCTTTTCCTAGGCCATTAACAGGAAGCAGGATCCGCAGGGAGCAGCTGGGACACACACTGTGTCCACAGGGACGGCGGCGGCGCAGGCAGCGGCTTCACCCACTGCGCCGCAGCACAGGCCCCGTGGTTTGAGCTCTTTCCCGCTCTGGGGACGAGTCCCCCGACGCCAGCAGGAGGAAACGCTCCTCCGCTCCGTGGCGAGCCTTCCACACACTCAGGTCTACTCGGGTGAGGGTCCCATTGTCACGGCCCAGCAGGAGGAAACGCTCCTCCGCTCCGTGGCGAGCCTTCCACACACTCAGGTCTACTCGGGTGAGGGTCCCATTGTCACGGCCCAGCAGGAGGAAACGCTCCTCCGCTCCGTGGCGAGCCTTCCACACACTCAGGTCTACTCGGGTGAGGGTCCCATTGTCACGGCCCAGCAGGAGGAAACGCTCCTCCGCTCCGTGGCGAGCCTTCCACACACTCAGGTCTACTCGGGTGAGGGTCCCATTGTCACGGCCCAACGTGTCACTCTCTTCCTTTATCGTTAGTGCTTCTGTGTCCCGTTTGAGAATTATCTGCCAACATCAGGTCACCTTCCAGAGCTTTCTGGATTTACCACTCATGTTTAGATCAAAATCCCATCTGAGGAGCCAGTGCTGTGGAGTAGCAGGTAAAGCCTCTGCCTGCAGTACCAGCATCACACATGGGCGCCGGTTCAAGTCCCAGCTGCTCCACTTCCAACCCAGCTCTCCGCTGTGGCCTGGGAAAGCAGTGGAAGATGCCCAAGTGCTTGGGCCCTGCACCCGCGTGGGAGACCTGGAAGAAGCTCCTGGCTCCAGATCGGTGCAGCTCCGGCTGCTGCAGCCAGCTGGGGAGTGAGGAAGACCTTCCTTCTTTCTTTTTCGTCTCGGATGGAAGATCTCTCTCTCTCTCTCTCTCTGTCTCTCTCTCTCTGCCTCTCCTTCTTTCTCTGTGTAAATCTTTCAAATAAATCTAAAAAAAAAAACAACACAACCCTATCTGAACGCAATTGTTTTCATGGTGTGTGGTCCCAGATTCGTTACTCCACAGGGACATCCAGCAAAGCGCACACCATTCATTCACGAGGCCCACATCTCTTGAACTCGCAGACGTGAGAGCCAGCCGGCTGCTTTAGGGCAGACCCTGTGTGCCCCGGTCAGGGGCGAGGCAGGAACGCCTCTCCTTGCCACCTCCCAGTTCTCTGCTTCCCCGACCCTGGCTTTCCAGGGCATACTGGCTTCAACCTGCCAGTGCTTCCTCCTGGCTACAGAGCAAAACCAGGCCCCACACGGCCCACTGCAGACCTCCCAAGGCTCGCCCCACGCCCTGATGTACCCCTGCAGGCCCCAAACAGTCACTTTCTCAACCCCAGTGACTCCCGCTGGTCCCCTCCCTCAGGGAGAGGCACACGCCTGGGGAAGGAAGCTGGTTCTCTGCTAAAAACACAGCGCCCACGAACACGCCTGGCACAAAGTGGATGCTCAGTGAGTATTTGGTGAATGAATGACTCTTTTTTTTTTTTTTTTTTTACAGGCAGAGTGGACAGTGAGAGGGAGAAAGAGAGAGACAGAGAGAAAGGTCTTCCTTTGCCGTTGGTTCACCCTCCAGTGGCCGCCGCGGCTGGCGCACCACGCTGATCCGAAGCCAGGAGCCAGGTGCTTCTCCTGGTCTCCCATGGGGTGCAGGGCCCAAGCACTTGGGCCATCCTCCACTGCACTCCTGGGCCACAGCAGAGAGCTGGCCTGGAAGAGGGGCAACAGGGGCAGAATCCGGCGCCCCGACCGGGACTAGAACCCGGGGTGCCGCGCCGCTGGACGGAGGATTAGCCTAGTGCGCCTCAGCGCCGGCCCTGAATGACTCTTAAAATTGAGCTCACCCAAGACGTCCGACAACCTCCCCAGCACCCTGCAGGCCCTCTGTCGAGGTTTCACCGACCCCACCTGTGGTTCTCAGAGCTGCCCCCCCTCCTTCCGCGGCCCCTGCCAACCACTGTGCGGACGGTGGTGCCACGCAGGGGAGCGGGAGCCCTCGGCCTCTGATCTGCGTGCCTCTCCCGCTGGCAGGCCGGCGCCCACTTCCTGAAGGGCCCCGCCAGTCCCTGTCTCTCTTGTCCTGGGAGTGATCCATTCTCACCCAGCCCCCTGCAGCAGTGCCCCCGGCACAGATCCTGTCTCCAGGTCAGGTCCTCACAGCCCCCACGGAGCCCAGCCCGGTGTCTGGCAGGACGCAGGTCCTCGGAAAACAGCTGCTACACGCCCTCAGCGACACCTCCTCCAGGCCCACGCCTCCGCCAGGCCTCCGCCTCCGCCAGGCCCACGCCTCCGCCAGGCCCACGCCTCCTCCAGGCCCACGCCTCCACCAGGCCCACGCCGACAGCCAGGCCCACGCCGACAGCCAGGCCCACGCCTCCTCCAGGCCCACGCCTCCACCAGGCCCACGCCTCCTCCAGGCCCACGCCTCCTCCAGGCCCACGCCGACAGCCAGGCCCACACCTCCGCCAGGCCCACGCCTCCGCCAGGCCCACGCCTCCTCCAGGCCCACACCGACAGCCAGGCCCACGCCTCCGCCAGGCCCACGCCTCCACCAGGCCCACGCCTCCTCCAGGCCCACACCGACAGCCAGGCCCACGCCTCCGCCAGGCCCACGCCTCCGCCAGGCCCACGCCCCCGCCAGGCCCACGCCCCCGCCAGGCCCACGCCGACAGCCAGGCCCACGCCGACAGCCAGGCCCACGCCGACAGCCAGGCCCACGCCGACAGCCAGCTGTGACTGCAAACCGCATCTCTCCTCCCTGGTTCAACCTGGGGGTGCTGACACAGCCTCTGCTCAGACCGTCCACCACCAGCCACGACGGTGTCCCACACACGGCTCTGGCTACATCAGCCACATCAGCCACATCAGCCACAGGCTGGGAGCCTGTTCTGTCTGCTACACCACCACAGCCTACGCTGAGGAGAGAGAACAGCGCCAAAGTGCACACATTTTAAAGAACAAACAAGTCACAGGTGTCACCGTGACAGTCTCTGGAAGGATCCCCTGCTGCTCCTCCGTCCCAATCAGTGACGCCTACGGCACTGGCACAGCACGCCTCTCCTTCCACATCAGCTCAGCAGGCATTGCCGTGTCAGCTGAAATGGGAGACCCTTCCAGAACGCAGGCAGTCCCTGACCGGGAGAGGCTGCTTGCACAAACTCACTCACAGGTGGACGGTCCAGGCACACACGGCTGCAACCGCACAGCTCTCGAACCGATTTAAAGGTTCAAGATGCGACTGAGGACATACCTGCCATGGGCAAAGCCACAGGCCAAACGGGGCATGGCTGAGGGACAGGGTGTGGCACAGCAGCTAGGATTGGTCTTGGGTGGCCGACACCCCGCTGACAGTGCCTGGGTTCACGTCCCGGCCCCTTGCTAGTGCACACCATGGCAGGCAGCTGGACTCCTAACGTTCGCGGGAGGCCGGGCCTGAGCTCAGCTGCTGCTTTGGCCAGCCCAGCCGCAGCAACTGCAGGTGTCCGATTCGGGGCTGGAACAGCGATGGGCAGGCATGCGCTCACTCGCGCTCTTCCTGTCTCTCCCTATCAAGTCAACTAACTTTTTTTCTTTAAACACACAGATCAGTTGTAACACATGGGCTCTGCGTGGGCCCGGCCGTGAGAAGACCGCCTCCCTGCAGCCCACAGGTGAGCAGCTCCCCAGCTGCCTCGGGCTGCCTGGGCCACGGCTGCCACAGCTCAAAGCCCAGCACCACGGCCACAGCCACGCAGAGAGCACGGCCACAGTAGGGAGTGTCTCACTTGTGAGAGCAGAATCGGGAGTGCACAGAGACTGAATAACTCTCAGTTTTCTGAAGTTTAAATCTTCCCACAAAAATTTCAAAGACTTCTAAGAATAAATGTTCAGGTTACCTGCCAACTGGGAAGCTTTTTAAAGATAGAGCCCCTCCTAAGGGACGCCCTAGAGCACGAGGCGCAGTCGGACACGTGGACCACACGGCGCCACGGGATCCGCAGGCAGCGCTCTGTCCACGCCTTATCTCACCGAGCCTGACAAGCACATCACAGCCAGGCTCTGTCGCCAGCTCTCGGACAAGGGACACAAGGCTTCCAGGGGAGGCCAAAGGTCAGTGCTCGCAGCCCACAGGAGGAGGTGATGCGTCACTCTGCAGTGGGCGGGGGAACACCACGCATGGGGGCAGCTCTGCCACGGCCACCTGCACCATGTGCCACGCCAGGATGACACGAGAACCGTGCTGGGACAGCAGGGGAGGGGCTCCGGGCAGGCCACTGCTAGGGGTCTGTCTGTCTCAGGCTGTGGGCGCCTCGCCTCTCAGCTTCCGGAAGCCTGGAGGAGCCCAGAGGCACGGGGAAGGAGGCGGCCACACGAGGCCCTGCCTCTCCTCTCTGCTGGAGGCCATGGCTCTGTGGAGTTGGGGTCCGACTGGGTCCCACACGTGAGGGACTGAGGCTGCACCAGCTCGCCCCAAACTCTGCCACAACACTTCCCCATGAGCCCCCTGTGCTTCCTAACTTAACCACATCTGAACTGCCTGGGCTCCAACACCCACTCAGCTTCTCACCCTCCTTAGGTGGGCTCTCCCAGCCATGTCCCACTGGAGAAGGGTGACGGTGCCCTCCGCCTGGGCCACGCAGCTGAGCGACAGGCGGCCGGGAGCGGCTGCTTTGCAGGCTCTGGAGTTCCTGAGTTCACGACCAGCAAGATCCGCTCGGGAATGGGAACCTCTCCTTCCAAATTAACTGCCATCACTGCTCCTCACTGAGGTGGGCGAGCGTCCCATCTTTCCCGCTAGTTGAGACGCGCATCGCGCCTGGTGCTCAGCACTGCAGAGACCACAGGCGCCAGCACCGCACGCCACACACGAGCCCTGTGGCCACTGGTACCTGAGGCTGCTACAGAAGGCGCCCCGGGGCGCCGGGGCTGTCACGGAAACAACCCTGCAAGGGACTTGTGCCCCGGCAAAGCCGCCCAGCCGCTTCCGGCTCGAGGCGTGCAGCAGCCGCTGGGTGGCACACGCGTGTGCGCCAGCTGACGGAAGGGCCGCACGCCCCTCCCCTGCTCAGCCGCTCCTGAGTGCAGGCGGAGTCCTGGGTCCACGCGAGTGCGTCTACACTCTCGAGCGAAAGCTTCCTTCACACCCCAACACGTGTGTGCTTATCGTGTGATCACGGGCACGCATGTCACTCACGCTGCGATCTACACACCACGTGCAAAACCAGGCAACTGAACAGGCAGTCCCAAACAGAACAAAGAGCTGTGCACAAACCCGGCTGTGCGTCCACGAGGCAGGCCCCCTCAAGGGCAGAGCAGCTCCCACAGCACCAGCCGGGTAACGCTCAGGACCCACGTCCAAGGTCAGCCCTGCACCAACGCAAACTCACACTGCAGAGCAACCAAGCAAGACGACAAGTCCTGTGCAGATGACACAGTGCCAGGAAAGACGTTCGGGGAAGCAGGCTGCCCCGGCGCCAGCAGCCGGGCCGGCGAGCAGACGCGAGGAGCGGCACTCACCTCCAGCAGCTTCAGCTCCTGCACACAGCTGTGCAGCAGCTCCAGGGCGCGCTGGGCCACCTCCCACGGCCTCTGCAGGAAGAGGAGCAGGGTGCACTGGCGAGAGAAGAGGTAGCTGCGCAGGTCCAGCAGCGTGGCCTCCTGCCTCTGGATCAGCTCCCGCTTCTCCATGTCTATGGGCTTGCGCAGGACCAGGCCGTTCCAGCTCTTCACCGGCTGGCAGAAGAAAGCCAGCCAGTTGGCGCCGTCTAGGCAGACACACAGGGTGAGAGGTGCTGCCTGCAGACGCCTGGCCTTGCCAAGGCTCAAGTCCAAGGTCAGGGCACCTGCAGACCAACCGGCAGCTGAAGACCAGCTACTGCGGGCGCGGCAGCTGCGGTGGTGCCCGCAAGCGCACCCACTCAGGTCGAGCCCGCCAGGCGACAAGCCGTGGGTCCTACCACGTGCAGGACCGAACACTCGAGTTAGGAAGCCAGCCAGACCGACAGGCCGAAGGACAGGGACCTGAGGCCAAGTGAAGGCAGCAGCCTTGGGCAGGAGCACACCGGGCGAGCCGCGGGCCGGGGCGCACGCAGCCTGTTCACCTGGCCACACGGGTTGGTTTGTTTAAAATTCTCTTGGTTTCCAGAGCTGGCCTTACTTCCTTCCCAAACTCAGGCAGGCCAGGCCCGAGGGAAGCTCCTGGGGACAGCACAGGACGGCGCAGTGGCAGGCAGAGGGCTGTCCTGCTCCCAGGAGCAGCCGTCCCGCAGCTCCAGTCTGGGAGAGGACACAGGCAGCCGAGAACAGCTCCTCAGGCCTCGTGAGCCGAAGGCAGAGCCCTGGTCTCTCCAAGGCCAGCCTCCCGGGCGCAGGGGGCTCTCAGCATGAGGTACCACGCAGCAGCGCACCGTCCACCGCTCTCACCTCCTGCTCGGAGCTCCCAGAGCCCACAGCGGTGAGGGCCCATCACCCCTCCACGTCCCCAGCCCCCAGCTTCCCACGCCGCACTGAGGCCTCTGTGCCGATGCCACCTCCTCAGGGGCCGCCCCTGCTCTGGCAAACCTGGGGGGCACCTACATCACTGCGCCCCTGCACGCACACCCTCAGCCCCCTCGGCAGCCTGCACGCACGCCCCTCGGCCCCCTCCACACAGGCTCCGCACATGCTGCCTGGTGCCTGGTTTCCCCTTCGCAGGCGCTCCAGGAAGGAAGGCATTTTTGTCTTGTTGCTCACTGCACGGAGAACAGCGGCTGGCACATGATGGACCCACGGTCAGTGTCAGCAGTGAACAAAACCATCATTCAGCTGCACACACAGCCCAGGCTTGCTCTGGGATTCCAAGCTGTCCCACATTCATTTTTAAATTATCAGGGAAAAAAATTAGGTGAAACATAAGAAATGCAGTGTTGGGGGCTGGCACCGTGGCATAGTGGGTAAAGCCACCACCTGCAGTACCACATCGCATATGGGCGCCGGTTCAAGTCCCGGCCACTCCACTTCAGATCCAGCTCCCTGCTATGGCCTGGGAAAGTAGTAGGAGATGGCCCAAGTCCTTGGGCGCCTGCACCCATGTGGGAGACCCAGAAGAAGCTCCTGGCTCCTGGCTTTGGATCGGCACAGCTCCGGCCATTGTGGCCATCTGGGGAGTGAACCAGTGGATGGAAGACCTCTCTCTCTCTCTCTCTCTCTCTCTCTCTCTCTCTGCCTCTCCTTCTCTCTCTGTGTAACTCTGACTTTCAGATAAGGAAGGAAGAAGGAAGGGAGGGAGGGAGGAAGGAAAGAGGGAAGAAAAAGAAAGAGAGAGAGAGAGAAAGAAAGCCGGCACCGCGGTTCACTAGGCTAATCCTCTGCCTGCGGCACCGGCACCCCGGGTTCTAGTCCTGGTTGGGGTACCGATTCTGTCCCAGTTGCCCCTCTTCCAGGCCAGCTCTCTGCTGTGGCCCAGGAGTGCAGTGGAGGATGGCCCAAGTGCTTGGGCCCTGCACCCCATGGGAGACCAGGAGGAAGCACCTGGCTCAGCACAGCACGCCAGCCAGAGCAGCCAACTGGGGGGTGAACCAACGGAAGGAAGAGCTTTCTCTCTGTTTCTCTTTCTCTCTCACTGCCTAACTCTGCCTGTCAAAAAAAAAAAAAGACAGAAAGAAGGAAAGAAAAAGATGGACACACAGACAGAGCTTTTGGCCAGTGTTGTGGCCCAGCAGGGTAACCCATCATCTGCAACACCAGCATCCCATATGGGCACTGGTTTGTGTCCCAGCTGCTCCACTTCTGATCCAGCTCCCTGCTAATGCGCCTTGGAAAGCAGAAGACAATCCAAGGACTTGGACCCTTGCCACCCACATGGGAGAACCAGAGTTCCAGGCTCCTGGCTTCGACCTGTCCAGCCCTGACCATGTATGGCCACCTGAGGGGTGAACCAGCAGATGGAAGCTCTCTGTCTCTCCCTCCCTTTCTCTTTCTGCAACCCTCGCAAATAAAATAAAGCTTCTAAAAAAAACCAGAAATGTGATATTTAAAAGATATACATATATTATGGGTAAAATCACACATAAAAACACAGTGTTGCCCTTTCTAACCCCTCTCTATGTCACAGGTGAACACCTGGCTCTGGTCACACGTTGATGTCTACTTAAAGCCGAGTGCAGCAAGGTGCTGGATCCACTGTCACAGAACCTGCTCTGGGGCGGGCGCCAGCTCACTGTGGTTCTCACTCTCAGGCCCAACCTTCTGGAGGCCCCCTGAAACTGACAAGGGGTGTCAAAGAGGGGCCCAAAAAAGACGCCCAAGCTCCCAGCTCCTGGCTTCAGCTCAGCCCAGCCCTGGCTGCAGCAGCCGTCTGGGGAGTGAACCAGGGATCAAAGATCTCTTTCTCCCTCTAGTCCTATCTCCCTCTCACTTTTGCCTTTCAAAAGAAAAATAAAATAAATATTGAAAAATAAACACAGGGGCCAGCGCTGTGGTATAGTAGGCTATGCCTCCGCCTGCAGTGCCAGCATCCCACTTGAGCACCAGTTCGAGTCCCGGCTGCTCCACTTCGGATTCAGCTCCCTGTCAATGTGCCTGAGAAAACAGTGGAAGATGGCCCAAGTCCCTGGGCGCCTGCACCCACGTGGGAGACCCAGAAGAAGCTCCTGGCTTTGGCCCAGACCCAGCCACTGCAGCCATCCGGGGAGTGGACCAGCAGACGGAGACCTCTCTGTCTCTCCTTCTCTCTGTATGTAACTACGCCTTTCAAATACATAACACACAAGCGATTACAAAGAAATCAATAAACACATACAGAGCCTTGCCTGATGCGGAGAGGCGGACGTCGCTGCAGACACCGTGGCCTCCGTCAGGGTCAGCGTGGGGAAGCCGGGAGGCCAGGCCTCAGCCGCCCCGCGTGTGCGTTCACTCTGCTACTACGCCAGGTTTTTGTTTTGTTTTGTTTTGTTTTTTTAAAGATTTATTTACTTATTTGAATGGCCGAGTTAGAGAAAGGCAGAGAAAGAGAAAGAGAGAGGGGTCTTCCGTCTGCTGGTTCACTTCCCAGATGGCCTCAACGGCTGGTGCTGGGCCAGTTGGAAGCCAGGAGCCAGGAGTTTCATCCGGGTCTCCCACGTGGGTGCAGGGACCCCAGCACTTGGGCCATCTTCCACTGCTTTCCCAGGCCAGAGCAGGGAGCTGGATCGGAAGTGGAGCAGCCGGGACTCGATCTGGATGCCTGAGCAGCGGCTTTACCCACTGGGCCACAGCACGGGGCCCAGGGACCAACTCCTGACTCTCACCTCATCGCCTGTGGGCACTGTAACACGTCCTACACAGTCTGCACGGAGGCAGCTGGGCTCCTCACCCGCAGCCCCGGGGCGCCTCGAGACCACGTAAGCGGGGAAACCGCAGAGCACAGCCTGCAGCCGAAACCCCTCTACTCACCCCCGGCACCGAAGTTGACGACGTACTGGGAGAACAGGGCGTCCAGCTCGTCGTACTGCACCAGCGCGTCCTCGAACTGCTGCAGCATCTCAAACACAAAGGCGAGCTCCTCCTGTGCACCAAGACGACGCGGGATACAGAAATGAGCTCGCTGGGACCACAGGACAGCACACCGCACTGCGGGCGCGGGCGGGCAGAGGCCGCGGGACGTGTGAACGCCGGCCCAGCAGCAGCACTGGCCTCGCCTGGCGTTGCGACCAGGTGCCCCCTGCATTCCTCCCCAACCCCTAGCTGCAGCCCCTCAGTCCGCTCACGGCCCCTGTGCACTGAAGCTGTCTGCCGGGAGCCCCGCCTCAGCCCAGGCCCCCAGACTTGTCTTTCTACATGCACCAGTCCCCGCAGTGACCCTGGGCTGTGCAGACAGCGTGTGGCTCCAGCTGCACACGTCATGCTCGTCTCCAGGTCACGGGGGAGCCCCTCCAGACTGCACCCCGTCCCTCCCACCACACAGACCCCTCCAGACTACACCCCGCCCCTCCCACCACGCGGGCCCCTCCAGACTGCACCCCACCCCTCCCACCACACGGGCCCCTCCAGACTGCACCCCGCCCCCCCACCAGCCAAGCCCCCAAGGGACCCCCAGCCCTTCCTACTGCCGACTTCTGAGTTTACTCTCAGTTCCTGGACCCTTGGCACTGACGCTCCCCCTCCCTGTAGAGGGAAAGAGGAGCCTCCCACGAGGCCCACCTTTCTAGGAGCCTCCCACCAGGCCCGCTCATCTACTGCCTCCGACCCCCCCCTCCACAGCACCTTCAGAGCAGCCCCCTGCCCGTCCTCACCCCACACCCGAGACCGCCATCCTTCGGGCCCTGGCGTTCCACAAGCTCGTTCCTGGGATGCTGTAGGCTCCTGATCTCGCCCAGAACCCACACGACTGTGTGGCCCGCACAGAGGCCCCGAATTTACTGATAAGGGCGTGGGAGGACCATGGCTGACCGTCCCACTCCCACACATCAAACACGGACAACCAGGAGGACGCCGTGTGGGAGCCTGCACGCTGACCTCCGCGGGTGCTGCACTGGTGGATGGGAGACCCCGAGAGGCCTGGCCACACCCACAGGCCAGCTCCCGGCTGCTGCTGGGGGAGGTGGAGCCCGGCTCCCCGAGCTGCGTCATGGAGCCTGTGTGGGGACTGCGGCCCCTGCCCGAGCAGCGGGGCAGAAACACAGGCCGTCGAGGGCCCGTCCCGGAGGGGTTCAGGAGGAACTGCTCAGCTACCTGGAGCTCCTCTTTCTCTTTGTGAAGCATTTTCAAGGCTCAGCACTCCCATAAGCTCATTTCTCCTTTAGTTGTAATAAAATACACCTCAGATTGACCATCTTAACCATTTTCTAGTGTGCAGCTCAGTGGTGTTAACACAATTACGCCACGTATAACCAACTCCAGAACTTCCCATCTCCCCAAACTGGAGCTGTCGACACTCCCAAGCCCCCACTGCCTCCACGCCCGGCACGCACTAGGTGCCTTGGCCCCTTGGCCCCTGTCACCTGGCAGTGCCGTCCTGTGTCCCTGGCCTGCTTCACCCAGCACAGCCTCCGCCACACCCATCCCTGCCGCAGCCTGTGCCAGGAGTTCCTTCCTTGCTCAGTTTCAATTCTGAACTAATTTCAGACTTGCAGAAACATTGCAAAAAATGTAATTCCATGGCTGGCGCCATGGCTCACTAGGCTAATCCTCTGCCTGTGGCACCAGCACCCCAGTCCTGTCCCGGTTGCCCCTCTTCCAGTCCAGCTCTCTGCTGTGGCCCCGGGAGTACAGTGGAGGATGGCCCAAGTGCTTGGGCCCTGCACCCGCATGGGAGACCAGGAGAAACACCTGGCTCCTGGCTTCGGATCGGAGCAGCGTGCCAGCCGTAGTGGCCATTTGGGGGGTGAACCAACAGAAGGAAGACCTTTCTCTCTGTCTCTCTTTCTCTCTCTCTAACTCTGTCCAAAAAAAAAAAAAAAATAGATCCCACATCACCCTTGCCTCAGCGTCCTCTAACATCCATGTCTTCTCTACCCACAGCAAAATTGTCAAATGAACATGGGCACGATGCTGGTAAGGCAGCGTTGCCACGGGAGGCGCTGTCCTGCTCCAGGGAACTGGCCAGAGCCCCACCCGGCCCACAGCGCCGGCCCCTCGCCTCCTGCCGCTCCCCACCGTCTCGTCTTTCTTCCTGGGAGCAGAGCCGAAGTCTCAGCTTAGCCTCACTTGATTCTTCTGCAGAGAGAAGCTGGCACGGCTCTCGCTGTGCCTCTCGCCCAGTGACGTGTCTCACACGGAGGTGCTGGCGAGCCCTGGGCACCCCGGGGAAGCACCGTGGCAGCCCCTGCGCTGAGCCTGGGCAGGGTCGGCTGAGGGGCTGGTAGGCCCCGAGACTGCCTCCCCTCAGGCCTCGCCCCTCAGGCCACCTCCCACGGCGCCGGCTCAGCAGGTGCCTCTCTGTCCCTCTCCACTATTAACTGGGACTCTTGTGTGCTCAGGCTAACCAACCACGCGTGTCAATACAGACACACGGGTACTCATCATTCCTGGGGTTAAAATCCAGCTCCGCCGCAACCTACTGTCTCTGAAACTCCCCATGGGCCCTCGGGCTCCCCCTGGCGGTGCTGCGCTCCCCAGCGGCTCCAGCTCTCCGCGTGCAGCTCCTCACTGGCTGGCCCT
This sequence comes from Sylvilagus floridanus, assembly GCA_949820135.1. NCBI lineage: Eukaryota > Metazoa > Chordata > Mammalia > Lagomorpha > Leporidae > Sylvilagus > Sylvilagus floridanus. The sequence goes on from OX463244.1 coordinate 2,565,736, forward strand.
ACCGGGTGTCTCCCACCCAAGCCCTGTAACCCACCTCTCCTCCTCCCATCAGAGAACAGAGGCCAGGCACCAAGACCTGCGCACCAGCTTTGCTTCTTGCCCCGAGGACACAGCAAGGAAATGCTGGTGCATGTACATGTACCAACACGTGCTAACACACTCGCCCTCACACACAGCTCCATTCCCCGGTCCACTCCCGGCGGCCCGAGGCCCGGGGTGGGCATCTGGCACAGCGCTCAGACGCTGCAGGGGCCTGGTCCGAGCCCAGCTGCTCTGCTCTGCGCCAGCCTCCTGCTGAGCTGCGCCCTGGGAGGCAGCGCTGAAGGCCCCGGACTCAGGTCTCAGCCGCGCACGTGAGGCCCACAGAGCTCAGGCTCCGCCTGCAGCCTGGCCCAGCCCTGCTGTCGCTGGCGTCTGGGGAGTGAACCGGCAGGTGGAGGACCTCTCTGCCTTGACGTCTTTTAGATGATAAAAAGGAAAGTCACGTCACGCATGGGTCCACAGGACATAGCAGGAAGGGGTGGGCGATCGGTCACACAGCGCTTAGAAGCAGGGCCCAGACCCCAGCAGACCACCCTCCCAAACCCTGCAGAAGTGAGCCTCAAATAAGAAATCAAAATCAAAATCGACAGTCCTAATAGAGCAAGTCTCTCATTTATTCAACCGGCGTGACTTCCTCAGTAACTGAGCCACAACCGATACCTCGACGTGAAATCAGGCTTTTTCACTCGGAACATGAGATTAAGAGCCAGCAAGCAAGGCGACGCCCCCATCACTCTCTGGAGGGAAGGAAGGCTCCTGCCCCCAGAAACTCGCCACATCTCTTTGTTCACCTAGGACTTTTCTTCTTAAATGGGAAAAAGAGCTGATTACAAACACAATCTAAAATCCTACACATCTCTGTAAGTTGCAGTTCAGAAATGGCTTCATCCAAGCTTAGCTGGACCCCAGGTTCTACAGCTAACGCGCACAGGAGACGCTCCCAGGAGGCCTCGTTCAGCTCAGCACCTGGCAGGTGGAGCCCTCACAAGGCTGGAGCCTCCGCCTAGGTCACGGTGGGCACCCCAGGGGCTCTGCGGCAGCCGGGAGCTGTGTGAGCGGGGCTGCCCCTGCCTCTGACCTCTGAACCCTCTGCTCCGGCTGCTCCTTCCTGCGTTGTTAGGAACTAGGCCTGGAAGAAACACTGAGCGTGTGAGCTCCCTTGAGAGAGGAGGAGGACGGGCGGCCAGCAGGAAGTACCTGAACCATGAGAGAGGAGGAGGACGGGCCCGCAGGAAGTACCTGAACCATGAAATATTCACAGAAGCTCCAGCCAGGCTCGGTCCTCTTCTCCCGCAAGGTCCTCATGTCGTCCTCAAACTTGCCCAGGTTTTTGGTAAAAGACATCAGCAGCAGCGTCCTGAGCTTGGTCAGGAAGGCATTCCAGGATTCCTGAGTTCTGGAAGAGTCCTTCAGGGGGTCGGAGAGCACGACGCACCTGTGAAGACAGGAAGGGACGTCGGGAGAGACCCTTCGGGCCCGCCCGCCACGGCCGGCTTCAGCCAGCCAGCTCAGGGTCGCAGGAGCGCAAGGCGGGTCTGCCGCAGGCCCCAGAGGGAGGGCTTTACCACGTGCCTCGGCCGGCGCCCAGGGCTCTCCCGGGCCTGGCCTCGGAGCCCTCGCTCTCCCACCCGCAGGGCAGGGCTCTCACGGCTGCCGCCGGGTGCTCCCACGCTCCCCAGCCCAGCCAGCAGTGACCACAGGTGTGGCACCCAGCTGCAGGCGGAGGACTGACACCGCCTGGCCAAGGAGACCGCAGCCGGTGTCAGCCAAGTCAGTTACAGGACAGCTCCCAGCGCACGTGGAAAAGGCCACCCACTCGTCTAACGGGTTGGAAGTGGTCTCTCTCTAGCCTGGTAACTGTAATTTAGAAAGACAGTGAATAAACCTGAGCACACAAATTATCTGAAAACACGGTGCAAACATGTAACCTGAGGTGTCACCATCTGTGCCCAGGATAGCCCAGGGGGTCGGCCACAGCCACACAACCACACACATCTGCAGACGGGGCAAAGCCCCAGCAAGGCACAATCAGAGCCAAGAGGAAACCAGAACTGGGCAGCTGGCTCTAGTCCTGGCCCGCCCATCCCACCGGCTACCGCTTCCGCCCAAGGGCCACAGCCAGTGCGATCCCAAAGCTGGGAGGCCCAGAGCTATACACACCTGCCATTCACCGTGGGCGCTGCTAGGGCCAGGCCACACTGGGCTCTCCCACACACCCGGGGCGGCTGGGCGTGGAACGGACACACACACTCATTACACTCTCTACCCTCTACCACACCCTCCACCTTGCACTACCGCTAGGCGGCCATCATCTTCTCGTGGTAATAAAACTTACTAAGCTTGAGAAACACCAAGGTGAGAGAACGCGAGCCCAGAACAGCCAGTGAGCTCAGAGGAGGAGGTGCACACCGGGCGCGGGGAGGGGGGCACACACCCGCCCACACGGCAGCTCACAGGGAGCCCCTGGCTGGAGGCTCAGCCAGGCCCTGGGTCTGCTACTGGCACAAACCATCAAAAGTCAGTCCTCAGATGACCAAAAACATGAAAAAAAAAATGCACACAACTTTTGGCCAACCAATTTTCCTTAAGAAATTTATATACAGAAAATAATCAAGGATATTCAATAGCACTTGATGTTCGTAATGTTGCTATTTGTAATAATAACCACGCGATAACCTATACTCCAGCAGACTGTATAAACAACCCACGGGCCAGCTGCTGCTCGCGACACCCACATCCGCTACAGAGGACCAACTTAAGTCCCAGCTGCTCTGTCCAATCCAGGTTCCTAAGCTGGGAAGGCAGCGCGAGATGGCCAAGTACCTGGGCCACTGCCGCCCACGTAGGAGACCAGGACGGAGCTCCTGGCTCCTGACTTCAGCCTGGTTCAGCGGTGGCTGCTGCAGGCATTTGCGGCATGAACCAGTAGATGGAAGACCTCTGTCTCCCCGCATTCTCTGTTGCTCTGCCTTTCAAATAAATAAACAATTAAAAATACCTATGCTACATCAACACTATGGAATATTATATACTCACAATAATAGTACAGAAATGCAATTACTGCTCTTGGAAAACTTTTAGAACATTTTCATGGAAAAACAAGTATGAAACATGCACAGTATTACACCACTCTAAATGTACACGTGGGTATGTATGCACGATAAGAAAAAAGCCCAGGACACACACCAAAACACTGAGTTACTGCCCATTTTCTTTTTGCTCATTCCTTTTTCCTAATAATTCTATAATGATTATGTAATTAATCAAACGTTAAACACAAGTACAGGCCAGCGCTGTGGCGTAGCGGGTAAAGCTGCCACCTGCAGTGCCAGCATCCCATATGGATGCCAGTTCAAGTCCCGGCTGCGCCACTGCTGATCCAGCTCTCTGTGTGGCCTGGGAAAGCAGTGGAAGATGGCCCAAGTGCTTGGGCCCCTGCATCCACATGGGAGACCTGGAAGAAGCTCCTGGCTTCGGATCAGTGCAGCTCCGGCCAGTGGAGCCAATTGGGGACTGAATCAGCAGATGGAAGACTTTTCTCCCTCTGACTCTCTCTGACTCTCCTTCTCTCTCTGTGTAATTCTTTCAAATAAATAAATCTTAAAGAAAAGAAAACACAAGTACAAAGTAAGCCACATCAGGGCTACATGTTCCAAACTATTCAAAGGGCAGAAATTATACTGTGTAATAAAGAAACTGTGAATACACTCTACTCGTTTAAAAATTAAGAGAAACAGGCCCAACCACTTATGTTTAAGAAGAGATCTGAGGCAAGGTGGCTTTGCAAATTAACAAAGGCAACATGGTGGAAAGCACCTTTAACCCACTGAAGACTACATGTGAAGAAGTTCAGTGGTTAAACTTCATGTATGAAAAGGGCATTAAGAAGCAGTTAAGTAGGCTAAGGGGAAACACGCTTTTTAACACAGAGCTAAAAATAATCAACAGGCACTTTAAAAAATCATTACACAACGTGAACAGTTCAGAAATGCCGAGCGATACACCCCATTACCACCAGCTGCTGTTCTCAACAGAACCCTGAACCCGAGGCGTGGGCCCGCACTCTCACCCGGCCCGGCCCAAGCCTCGGGGCGCTGGGCACCTGCACCGCCCCCACCCCAGCCCCCTCAGCACCTGCCTGAGCACAGCGGGGAAAGGACCCCGGCCTAGGCGGCGCCATGTGAGAACGCTGACTCATTTCGGAACAAGCGCTTCAGGAAAGCTTCCCGAAGTCCAGAGTGCGTGAACTCTCTCTGAGCTGAGCGCTGAGTGCACGTGTTGACGTCACCCGTGCCCCGCATGCCGGGGGACACGACAAAGACGCCACTGAGGAGCTGAGGAGTGGCGAGGGCGAGGCTGGTGCAGCGAAGGGCCACGTGAGCAGCGCGAGGCCATGTGGCTGGCACTCAGCTGCCTCTCCTGCATTTCTCATCCACCCCAGGGCACTTCCTTCAGCCCGCAGAGCTGGTCAGCTCTCACAGCCCTGGAGCCGCCCATCAGGGCCACTGCCAAGCGGGAACCCCGGGATGACAGGGGCCGGGACCCGCACTGCTCCCGGGGCATCGGTAACATGAGTTAGTGTGTGGGCTGGCCCAGCTCGGGCCGCGGCGCTGAGGCGGGAGGAAGCAGCAGCGCAGGCCGAGGGGAAGCAGCGCACGCGTCTCGACGCTTCTGAAGGGTGAAGCCAGCCTTCTGTAGCCCACACTGCTCTGCAGGGCACTCGACAGGTGTTCAGGAAACAGAGGCCGGTGCTGTGCTGCAGCAGGTAAGGCTGCCGCCCCCAGTGCCGGCATGCCATATGGGCGCCGGTTCAAGTCTCGGCTGCTCCACTTCTGACCCAGCTCTCTGCTGTGGCCTGGGAAAGCAGAGGAAGATGCCCAAGTCCTTGGGCCCCTGCACCCTCCTGGGAGACCCAGCAGAGGCGCTTGGCTTCGGATCAGATCAGCTCTCGCCGTTGCAGTCCTTTGGGGAGTGAACCAGCGGGTGGAGGACCTTTCTCTCTCTCTCTGCCTATCTTTCTCTCTCTGTATAACTCTGACTTTCAAATAAATAAATAAATCTTAAAAAAAAAAAAAAAGTAACAGAAACACAGGGCCCCAGAGCTAGAAACAAGTGTGTCTGATACAGGACTCCAGGGTCCTCACTGGGGGCCTTCCAGGGGCCCACCTAGTGGGGGGCCTCCCCAGGGCCTGCGCCCAGGAGCACACCTCTGGACGGCAGACTGAACTCCCCACCGAGAAGACAGGGACCAGGCACCCACCCCGCTCGCCAGAGACCCCCGCACCAGCCAATGAAGCAAGACCGCAGGTGCACTTACCTGTCACTCTGCTTGTTACAGAAGTCATTTCTCATCTTGTCCGCAATCGAAGTGCGGGGAAGGATGTTGGTTTTGTTTTTTTTCTTGGCATCATTTTCGACGACCACTATTAACCAGTCCACAGAGCTATGAGCTTTCAGGACGTTCTGCCACTTGGTGAGGTCGTCTTTTACTGTGGCCTTGTACACTTCAGTATCCTAAAAAAAAAAGTCACCATGCTTTAGTTTACAGGTAAAAGGTGTCCAGTAACCCAGTGGCCACAACGTATCAGTACCAGACAGTGCCCCAAAGCCAGTGCCCGGGGCCTGGCAGCCTGTGGACAGGGGAAGCAGGCGCTGCGGGTGAGAGGGCTAGGCTCCCATGGCAGTACTGTGGGCATGTTCAAGCTGTCCACTGCAACCTGCCAGGGCTGAAGGCCCTGCTGGGGGTCTCAGGACACGTACAGCAGCCCCACAGCCCCTCCTGGAAGCTTCTGCCCGTGTCCCAGCTCTCTGGGAGCCCTGGGGCCGCCTCAAGCTCAGTGGCCTATGCGGGCCACGTAAGGGGCAAGCAAGGCAGGTGCCAACAGAGGCCAGAGAAGAAGGCCGCTCCACCGTCCTCCGTGCCACACTATGCCCGGCAGGAGGGGCCCGCCCGGGCCTGAAGGGCATCCCGCGTCTCGCTCCGAGCCCCAGATGTGAGCATTTCTCCTGCGTAAGAGCGAGCAGTTCAGCTCAGTTCTCTCCCGACGTCTCCCTTGCTACCCGCTCCCTGGTTGAACTGCCTTCTGCTCCATAACCCCCCTGGCAGATTCTAACTCACTTCAAATGCGGTAACCCTGTACACACCTTCCCCTGCTCCGGTCTCCTCTCCGCACAACGCCCCAGGGCACACATGCTCTGCTGGCCGAGCACCAGCCAGAGCCTCCATCTCCATTCTGTACCCAGTCTCACCTCCACTCTGTACCCAGTCTCACCTGCATTCTGTACCCAGTCTCACCTCCACTCTGTACCCAGTCTCACCTGCATTCTGTACCCAGTCTCACCTCCACTCTGTACCCAGTCTCACCTGCATTCTGTACCCAGTCTCACCTCCATTCTGTACCCAGTCTCACCTGCATTCTGTACCCAGTCTCACCTCCACTCTGTACCCAGTCTCACCTCCACTCTGTACCGAGTCTCACCTCCACTCTGTACCCAGTCTCACCTCCACTCTACCCAGTCCCACCTGCATTCTGTGCCCAGTCTCACCTCCACTCTGTACCCAGTCTCACCTCCATTCTGTACCCAGTCTCACCTCCACTCTGTACCCAGTCTCACCTCCATTCTGTACCCAGTCTCACCTCCACTCTGTACCCAGTCTCACCTCCATTCTGTACCCAGTCTCACCTCCATACCCAGTCTCACCTCCATTCTGTACCCAGTCTCACCTCCACTCTGTACCCAGTCTCACCTCCATTCTGTACCCAGTCTCACCTCCACTCTGTACCCAGTCTCACCTCCATTCTGTACCCAGTCTTACCTGCATTCTGTACCCAGTCTCACCTCCACTCTGTACCCAGTCTCACTCTCAGTTTAATTCAGGAAGCAGGAGATTTCAAAAGGAAGCACTTCTCATTTTTAGCCTAACTTTAAAAATCACTATCTGAGGTTGAAATTAGAAAAAAATACTAATATCTAAAAGCTGAGAGGCCAATCATCTTAAACAATCAATTTTCAGGGCTGGCACGGTGGCACAGCAGGTAAAGCCACCGCCTGCAGTGCCGGCATCCCATATGGGCGCCGGTTCAAGTCCCGGGTCCACTTCCCTTCCAGCTCTCTGCTGTGGCCTGGGGAAGCAGTAGGAGATGGCCCACGTCCTGGGCCATCCAAGTCCCTGCACCGTGTGGGAGACCCGGAAGAAACTCCCGGCTCCTGGCTTCAGATCAGCACAGCTCCGGCCGTTGCAGCCATCTGGGAAGTGAACCAGCGGTTGGAAGACCCCCCCCCTCGTGTGTGTATGTGTGTGTGTGTGTGTGTGTGTGTGTGTGTAACTGACTTTCAAATAAACAAATAGGTAAAAAAAAAAAAAAAAGGTCACCTTAAAAGAATCAATTTCCAGCAACTACACATCCGAAAGGAATGTAGCCGCACCCGGCACTTTCCCACAGAACACACTGTGCGGGTGTGCTGGCGCGGCTCCAAGACACCCACGCACTGTGCCCGGAAGCAAACCCAAAGGCTCAGGGCCGCCCGCCCTGGAGGAGCAGCACCCAGGTTCGGGCCCAGGGTGCATGCCGCTGCAAAGGAGCTGTCCCCACCCCACCCGGGAGAGGCCTGGGACGGCACAGCAGCACACAGGGAGAACGTGCAGGCCCGACAACCCTGCGGGAAGTAGCTGCCACGCCGTGCTCGACCCAGCAAGTGGCACCCCACTGGGAGAGCCACTCCAGACTGCCGCAGCCGGGCTGAGCCGAGCCAGCAAAGCTAAGGCCGCTAAAGAAACGAGGCAGGCACAGACAGACCACCACCACCACCACCACTCACACCCCGTGTACGATGAGACACGGAAGGAAAACTGGGGAGCAGGCCTCAGAGCCCAGACCTCAGCAGGGTGAGGAGGGCCAGATGGTGGCAAAGGGCAGGGCCACCTCTCAACAGGGTGCAGAGGACCTGCCTGCCGATGAAGATCACGGGAGGGCCCACAGGCCAAGTGAGGCGAGGGTGCAGGTGCACTGGGAGACGTGACACAGCACAGGGCCAGGTGCACTGGGAGACGTGACAGCACAGGGCCAGGTGCACTGGGAGACGTGACAGCACAGGGCCAGGTGCACTGGGAGACGTGACACAGCACAGGGGTAGGTGCACTGGGAGACGTGACACAGCACAGGGCCAGGTGCACTGGGAGACGTGACACAGCACAGGGCCAGGTGCACTGGGAGACGTGACACAGCACAGGGCCAGGTGCACTGGGAGACCTGACACAGCACAGGGCCAGGTGCACTGGGAGACGTGACAGCACGGGGTCAGCCATGCGCAAGGCCGGGCTGTCTACTCAGGAAGCATGGTGGCAGAGAGGAAGATGCTCCTCCCAGGGCGTGGGGAACGGTGGGGGTGCAAGAAGCAAACCAAGGGAGGAAAACGAGTGCCTAACCTCTGTCAGAGAAGGGAGTCACAGTACAGAAAGCGCAGGGGGGGAAGGAAGTGGACCAAGCACACAGGAGTCGCAGGTACAGAAAGCGCAGGATGCACGCACACAGCCACCTGACCACGACATGAGCGTGGATGCAGACGTGTCTGAGTGCACCAGTGCATCTCTCCATGTTCTCCAGATGCGGCTGCGGCCCGCCCAGAGCACACCTGAGTGTAGCTTCCACGCCCCAGGGACCCTGGGGGAAACAGAATGGGACCAGGGATGGTAAGGTGAGCCCCCAGCATCTCGTGTGGAGCTGTCAGAACAGAAGCGCGGTTCTAGAGCTGTCAGAACGGAAGTGCGGTTCTAGAGGTCACAGGAGCCGAATGCAGGACAGCTTCTGCATCCGAGCACGTGAGGGCAGTAACAGATCACAATCCAGCGAGAGCGCAGCGTGAATGAGCGCACACAGGTACCAGTAACAGGACGTAGTGCTTGCTGCCCACATAAAGTGATGGGGCTGGGTTTACGCCACCACTGAACAAAACAAAAACAAAAACAAGGGCTGGGGACATGGTGTAGTGGGCTGAATCACTGCTCAGGCCCCCACACCCCGATGGAAATGCTGGTTGAGTCCCAACTACTCAGCTTCTGATCCAGCTTCCTGCTAATGCGACTGGGAAGGCAGCCCAAGTACTGTGTCCCTGACACCCACATGGGAGACCCGGATGGAGATGCTGGCCACTGTCTGCAGCCTGACCCCATCCTGGCTACTGCAGTCACTTGAAGATTGAACTAGCAGACAGAAGCTCTATCTGTCCCTCCACCTCCCTCTACCACTCTATGTTTCAAATAAATAAATAAAAATTTATAATGGAAAAAAAAAACAACCATAATGGGGCAGTAGGACTTGGGCTAGAGGTTAAGAGGCTCCTGATCCAGCTTCAAGCTGATGCTGCCCCTGGGAGGCAGTGCTGATGGCTCAGGTAACTGGGTTCCTGCCACGCCTGGGGAGACCGGGACTGTGTCCTGGCTCCTGGCCTCTGTCTGGTCCCAGCCCAACTCTGGCCGTTGTGGGCACTCGGGGAACAAGCCAGCAGAGGGAAGATCTCGATCTGACACTAAAAAAATTTTTTAAATAATGTACTGTTTAAAACAAAACTAATCCTACACTGTGGGGTTTACAATAAACAACAGCGAGACTGGGAGAGCAGTTGTTCAGCGGCTGTAGACAGCAAACTCCAAACGCTCAAGTCCCCTCCTGAGACAGTGCAGTGCTACACAGAGCCACAAACATCATCGCATGCAGGTCACTCCACCCGCACCACACCAATGCGACGTACGTGCTTGACATACTGTCAGCAGGAAAACGCTACGAGGCTGTGATTCCGTCTGCGGCTGGTGGGACCTGCGGCTGCAGTGGGGTCAACCGAACGCTGCAAGGCTCCACACCGTGTCACGTGAGGCCTGCAGAGGCGCACCGGGGCCCCACCACAACCCCGACAGACCCAACACAGGACCTTCATCAGTCCAAAACCCGCAACAGCATCCACTTATCTTAGAAGTCCTTTTGCTAAATAAACAATAAGACTTTAAAAAAAAAAAAACAGGGCCAGCGCCATGGCGTAGCAGATAAAGCCACTGCCCGCTGTGCCGGCATGCCACATGGGCACCAGTTCGAGTTCCAGCTGCTCCACTTCCAATCCAGCTCTCTGCTGTGGCCCGGAAGTGCAGTGGAGGATGGCCCAAGTGCTTGGGCCCTGCACCCCATGGGAGACCAGGAGAAGCACCTGGCTCCTGCCTTCGGATCAGTGTGGTACGCTGGCCGTGGTGGCCATTGGAGGGTGAACCAACGGCAAAGGGAGACCTTTCTCTCTGTCTCTCTCTCTCTCACTGTCCACTCTGCCTGTCAAAAAATTAAAAAAAGAACTTTTTTAAATGAATAAAAATAAAAAGGGCAGGATATTAAAAAAAAAAAAAAAGGCTTCCTGCTAGAACATAATTACTTTGAAAGTCAGTGTTACGGGGAGAGGGTGCTGTGGCATAATGGGTAAAGCTGCCGTCGGCAGTTCCTGCATCCCATATGGATGCCAGTTCAAGTCCCAGCTGCTCCACTTCCAATCCAGCTCTCTGCTGTGACCTGGGAAAACAGCAGCAGATGGCCCAAGTCCTTAGGCCCCTGCATCCGCGTGGGAGACAAGGAAGAAGCTCCTGGTGCAGCTCTGGCCATTGAAGCTCATAGAAGACACACCTTCCCACCCTCCCCTCTCTCTCTGCCACTGCCCCTCTGTGACTCTCCCTTTCATATAAATAAATGAACTTTTAAAAAATTGGAATGTTATGAACATCTTGTACCAGGTAATACATCAACATCTAGCCAAAAGATAAGCTACAGGAGACACAAGAGAAACAGAAACACACTAATAATAAATGACTTTACCATGTCATTATCAGTTACAGACAGACGAAACAGATAAAAAAGTGTATAGACATCTTATGGACACATGTCACGCTGCCGTCAGCAGCAGAACGGACTGCTGCAGAGAACAGCCACAAACACTGGTGCTATATTAGGTAAAGGACACATGAGGCCACGAGCAAACCACAGACGACACCTTCTCATCCCAGTGAGCAGACCAGAACAGGTAAGTGAGCAGACCAGAAAAGGTAAGTGAGCAGACCAGAAAAGGTAAGTGAGCAGACCAGAAAAGGTAGGTGAGCAGACCAGAAAAGGTAGGTGAGCAGACCAGAAAAGGTAAGTGAGCAGACCAGAAAAGGTAAGTGAGCAGACCAGAAAAGGTAAGTGAGCAGACCAGAAAAGGTAAGTGAGCAGACCAGAAAAGTTGAGTGAAGCAGACCAGAAAAGGTAAGTGAAATTTAAAAAAATTTTCTCCCTAGAGACTAAAAATTCCATTAAATGAGTATTGGCTAAAATAAAAATACAAATAGAAGATGGAGAATTTCTGAAAAATGATAAAACATTGGGATACATTTCAGCTAATAATAAGAGGAAAATTCATTAACTTTGAAGATTTAAATTTTAAAAATTTAAGAATGAAAATAAGTATAAACAAAAGTTAAAAATATAAAAACAAAACAAATCATCATAAAACAAAAAGAAGGAATAAAATGAACATAGAAATTGATAGGAAACATATTAATAATAAATCAGAGTAACAAAAATCCCAGCACTCTGAAGAAAGCAAGCAAAACCACTAGAAACAGACAAGCAGAAAACAGTGAAGGGGAAATAGTGCGACACAAAGCACAGTTTTTTAAATTTTAATTTTTTATTTGAGAGGCAGAAACAAATAGAAAAAGAAGAGACAGACACAGAGAAAGGGCTCGGCCACGGACCCCGCTCAGCGTGGACTGGGCCTGGGACACGCCAGGCGTTGGGCGCTCCCCCCGGCCTGCGCCACCTCCAGTGCCTGCAGGGTGAGGCCAGCAGGCGCCCGAGCCTGGAGCTGCAGCCCGGGGCTGAGCGTCACTACCGAGGCACACGGGCTCCTCCTGGTAGCTGCCCGCGAAGCTACCGCCCACCGCACACATTTTTTTTTTTCATTTTCGAATCTGCCTTTTCCAAGAAAGAAAAGAGAGAGAGAGAGAGAGATGCATGCAGAGTGTGCGTTCCCAGTTGAAGTTCACTCATCAAATGCCAATAGCCATGGTGGGTCTGTGCTGAGCTTGGAAACCAGGCCCAGAATGCACCTCTGCTACATGGCAGCAGGCACCCAATGACTTGAGCCAGTTCTGCTGTCTCCAGCATGGGAAGTCAGAAGCCAGCATCAGGAACCACAACCAGGGGCTACAGTGTGGGTGTGGGGTCACAGTGTGGGTGTGGGGTCACAGTCTGGGGTGTAGTGACACAGTCTGGGGTGCAGTGGAAGTGTCTTAATGCCTGCTCCCACAAAATACATTTTTTTTTTTTGACAGGCAGAGTTAGACAGTGAGAGAGAGAGAGAGAAAGGTCTTCCCTCTGTTGGTTCACCCCCCAAATGGCCACCATGGCCAGTGCACTGCTCCGAAGCCAGGAGCCAGGTGCCTCCTCCTGGTCTCCCATGGGGTGCAGGGCCCAAGGACTTGGGCCATCCTCCACTGCCCTCCCAGGCCACAGCAGAGAGCTGGGCTGGAAGAGGAGCAACCGGGACAGAAGTGGCGCCCCGACTGGGACTAGAACCCGGGGTGCTGGTGCCACAGGCAGAGGACTAGCCTAGTGAGCCGCGGCGCCGGCCCCCACAGAACACATTTAAAAGTCAGGAAGATCACGCTGTACATCTCAATAAAAACGAACTTAACAACTCAGCAGAAATGCACACTGCCTAAGGAAAACATAGGTTATTATCAAAGTCGCCAGCTGTCTGAAACAGACCTCCTTCTAGGGAGGCACCAGGAACTGTGCCCCAGAGACGCCACGGTCCAGACGGTGTCACCGGGGAGCCCCCCACCCTGAGGACGGGGGCTGCACGCTGTGCCAATCCCGCATAGCCCAGCGGCCCCCGAGAGGGCGGCTCCACTGCAGGACCCGGCGTCTTCTGCTGCCACATCCTGAAGCACCCAAGGACACAAGGGCCGGCCTGCAGTGGCCCTCAGTGGCATCGAGCGGACCACGCGGCTCTGCCTCGATGCAGAACACGGGCTGACCACACCGCAGGGAGGGGCTGGCTGCCCTTGATAAAGGTGGGGCAGGAAAGAGCCTTCTGGGTCAGGGGCGATGCTCAGAGCTGAGCCCCACAGACACTTGGGAAACGAGAACTGAGGGGTCCCAGAGACAGCCCCTCCCCCGAGGCCACACCGGGGAGCTTCACCACGGCGGGGCCCCACCACCCAGGGAAACAAGGACCTCACCGGGCCTCTGCTGCCTGCGCAGTGTGGTCTGTGCTGAGCCCCTGCTGGAACTGGGCTACAGGCGTCAGGAAAGCGACACCAGAGTACAGCAGCTCAAACAACCGACACCGGTGGCCATCGGGGCCACAGGCAGAGATGTGCTGGACAGGCGGGCGCACACGTGCACAACCACAGACCCCGCTAGAGGACGGAGGAAAGTGAGTCCCCCGCAGCAACTGGAAGTCAGAGCAGCTGTGGCTCACGCCACAGCCGGGAGCCTGCAGGCTCCTGTCCTGTGGACACTTACGCAGCACTCGGTCCAGTAAATGTGCAGGAAGGGGAACGTGAGCAGCGCCTTGTTCCCCTCCTTGGGCAGCAGCTCCTCCTTGAACTGAACAAAGTTGGATTCCAGGTGGATCATCTTGGGAGCCCGGCCATAGGACCTGTAACAGATTTTTATTTTTATTTTTATTTTTTATTTTCTACGTAACTGAGAAGAAAAAACTCCCAAGGCGCAACAGAAAAAAAAAAAATCAGAATTCAACCACATTTGGGTTCAGACTTTTTTTTTTTTTTTTTTTGACAGGCAGAGTGGACAGGGAGAGAGAGAGACAGAGAGAAAGGTCTTCCTTTGCCGTTGGTTCACCCTCCAATGGCTGCCGCAGTCAGTGCGCTGCGGCTGGCGCACCGCGCTCATCCGATGGCAGGAGCCAGGTGCCAGGTGCTTTTCCTGGTCTCCCATGGGGTGCAGGGCCCAGCACCTGGGCCATCCTCCACTGCACTCCTGGGCCACAGCAGAGAGCTGGCCTGGAAGAGGGGCAACCGGGACAGAATGCGGCACCCCAACCGGGACTAGAACTGGTGTGCCAGCGCCGCAAGGTGGAGGATTAGCCTGTTGAGCCACGGCGCCGGCCGGTTCAGACGTTTTTATCGCATGCAGCCTGAGTCATCACTGCCGTGTTCTGCCGACTTGCTCTTGACAGAGCGCACGCCACCCGCGCCCGAGCTCCCTCGTATCTCAGCAACACGCACACAGCCGTGCACCCACCCGAGCACTGACATCTGAGAGCCAGCTCAGCCTGTACGTCTCCACGAGCAACCCAAACACCAAACGTGCATGTCAAGTCGCCTACATTACCAAAAAAATGAAATTATTTAGTGATTACACACCTGCCTGGGGGGCGGGGCACAGCCACAGCCACAGTGCAAGGCGCACGGGGGGGGGGGGGGGGGGGGCAGGGGCGGGGCACAGGGGTCTGCTCCCGGCCTGCACTCTGCCTGTGAGGGCTGTGTCTCCCGCTCACACCTGCAGCTGGATTTGGTGTGTTGTATGCAATCTAAGGTGGGTCGCCGCCTGCCATGTGGACCGTGGCTGCGTGCACATTTGGACCTGTGTGCGCTCCGAGTGCCGGCGCCCATCTCCCGCCCTTTCTGACAGTGGTCACGTTCTCCTTCCCCAGCCGCCCACCTCTACCTGCTGTTGGCTACACTGCTATTTTGAATATGTACAAACCCAGACTTTTCTTCCGACCACTGAGCTAACACGCCCCTCCTTGCATACTCTTCTCTGGTCTGCTCCCACACTGCTGAGATTTTAGATTTTTTAATTTCTCTTTTAAAAAAATTTATTTATTTATTTATTTATTTGGAAGTCAGAGTTAGACAGAGAGAGAAGGAGAGGCAAAGAGAGAGAGAGAGAGAGAGAGAGTGAGTGAGTCTTCCAGCCACTGGTTCACTCCCCATATGGCCTCAACAGCCGGAGCTGCACCAATCCGAGACCAGGAACCAGGAGCTTCCTCCAGGTCTCCCACGCGGGTGCAGGGGCCCAAGCACTGGGGCCATCCTCCACTGCTTTTCCAGGCCACAGCAGAGAGCTGCGTTGGAAGTGGGGCAGCCGGGCCCATATGGGATGCCAGCGCTGCAGACAGAGGCTTCACCCGCTACGCCACAACGCCAACCTCGGATTTTTAATTTTTCAAGGACTGATACCTCTACTTCAGCAAACATTTGTAGGACGTGTTTGCTGACAGCTGCTTCTGACCTGTGCATCCCGGTTCGCCTTTCTTCTGGCTGGGACCCTTGGGAGGCGAGGAGGGTACCAGTGCTTCCCAGCCACCTCCCTGGCACGAGCGGCGGAGGACAAGTGGCACCCTGGGGCACACAGGCGGCATTCGTAGCTAGAAAGGATGAAGCAGGCCCCAGCCATCCCAAAGCCTTCGAGCGCAAACCCTTGCTGCGCTGGCGTCTCAGGGCCCTTGGTGGGGCCGCGGGGCTGGCCTGGTCCTCAGCGTGCTCCAAGGTGTGAGAGACTCCAGGCCCGAAGGTTTTCTCAGCACTCTGAGATCACTGCTAAATGCGCCTTACGCTGCGCTCTACACGCTGTCACAGGCCGCAGGCGCTCTCCTTCCTTTTCTTTCCGACTGCAAGACCTGACTTTTGCTTGTTTGGTTCCCAGTGCAACCTCTCCCCTGCAGGCCTGCCCCGCCCCCACTCCTCCTCCTCTCCCCTGCAGGCCTGCCCCGCCCCCACTCCCCCTCCTCTCCCCTGCAGGCCTGCCCCGCCCCCACTCCCCCTCCTCTCCCCTGCAGGCCCCGCCCCCACTCCCCCTCCTCTCCCCTGCAGGCCTGCCCTGCCCCCACTCCCCCTCCTCTCCCCTGCAGGCCCTGCCCCGCCCCCACTCCCCCTCCTCTCCCCTGCAGGCCCCGCCCCCACTCCCCCTCCTCTCCCCTGCAGGCCTGCCCTGCCCCCACTCCCCCTCCTCTCCCCTGCAGGCCCTGCCCCGCCCCCACTCCCCCTCCTCTCCCCTGCAGGCCCTGCCCCGCCCCCACTCCCCCTCCTCTCCCCTGCAGGCCCTGCCCGGCCCCCACTCCTCCTCCTCTCCCCTGCAGGCCCTGCCCGGCCCCACTCCCCCTCCTCTCCCCTGCAGGCCCTGCCCCGCCCCCACTCCCCCTCCTCTCCCCTGCAGGCCCTGCCCGGCCCCACTCCCCCTCCTCTCCCCTGCAGGCCCTGCCCCGCCCCCACTCCCTCTCCTCTCCCCTGCAGGCCCTGCCCCGCCCCCACTCCCCCTCCTCTCCCCTGCAGGCCTGCCCCGCCCCCACTCCCCCTCCTCTCCCCTGCAGGCCCTGCCCCGCCCCCACTCCCCCTCCTCTCCCCTGCAGGCCTGCCCCGCCCCCACTCCCCCTCCTCTCCCCTGCAGGCCTGCCCCGCCCCCACTCCCCCTCCTCTCCCCTGCAGGCCTGCCCCGCCCCCACTCCCCCTCCTCTCCCCTGCAGGCCTGCCCCGCCCCCACTCCCCCTCCTCTCCCCTGCAGGCCTGCCCCGCCCCACTCCCCTCCTCTCCCCTGCAGGCCTGCCCCGCCCCCACTCCCCCTCCTCTCCCCTGCAGGCCTGCCCCGCCCCCACTCCCCCTCCTCTCCCCTGCAGGCCCTGCCCCGCCCCCACTCCTCCTCCTCTCCCCTGCAGGCCCTGCCCGCCCCCACTCCTCCTCCTCTCCCCTGCAGGCCCTGCCCCGCCCCCACTCCCCCTCCTCTCCCCTGCAGGCCCTGCCCCGCCCCCACTCCCCCTCCTCTCCCCTGCAGGCCCTGCCCCGCCCCCACTCCTCCTCTCCCCTGCAGGCCCTGCCCCGCCCCCACTCCCCCTCCTCTCCCCTGCAGGCCCTGCCCGGCCCCCACTCCTCCTCCTCTCCCCTGCAGGCCCTGCCCCGCCCCCACTCCCCCTCCTCTCCCCTGCAGGCCCTGCCCCGCCCCCACTCCCCCTCCTCTCCCCTGCAGGCCCTGCCCCCACTCCCCCTCCTCTCCCCTGCAGGCCCTGCCCGGCCCCCACTCCTCCTCCTCTCCCCTGCAGGCCCTGCCCCCACTCCCCCTCCTCTCCCCTGCAGGCCCTGCCCCGCCCCCACTCCCCCTCCTCTCCCCTGCAGGCCCTGCCCCGCCCCCACTCCCCCTCCTCTCCCCTGCAGGCCCTGCCCGGCCCCCACTCCTCCTCCTCTCCCCTGCAGGCCCTGCCCGGCCCCCACTCCTCCTCCTCTCCCCTGCAGGCCCTGCCCGGCCCCCACTCCTCCTCCTCTCCCCTGCAGGCCCTGCCCGGCCCCCACTCCTCCTCCTCTCCCCTGCAGGCCCTGCCCGGCCCCCACTCCTCCTCCTCTCCCCTGCAGGCCCTGCCCCGCCCCCACTCCCTCTCCTCTCCCCTGCAGGCCCTGCCCCGCCCCCACTCCCTCTCCTCTCCCCTGCAGGCCCTGCCCGGCCTCCACTCTGTCCTGCCTCCTTTCTCCCCATCCTTGGGATAGAGTGGAGCGTGTGGACCCCACCCGCCTCTGCGCTTCCCGCCTGGTGCTCAGCACTCCTCTCCAGGCGTCTGGGCCCCATCCTCCAACTCACGCATTTACTCATCCACACGGCTGCTCTAGGCCGCTGATAGCGTCTGTCTGATTTTTGTTCCCATCTCCAAGGTCTACTCAAAGGTGACTTGGAGTCTGCATCAAAGCCAGCTTGTGTGTGCTGTCCTCACGCAGGGTGGCAGGCGCCTCTAGCCTCCTCTGTCCCGCCCCGGGTGCCTCTCGCAGAGCCCGTATCCGACTTCCGCAGCGCGTTCACCCTCACACAGGCGTGCAGAGGGCTGTCCTCTGCAAGCCCTCCCGCGCCACTGCCGCTGGCTGCAGGCGACCCTGGGGCTCCTCGGCCAGGCCCCCCACCGTCAGAGGACCTGCCCGTGTCCTCTCTTCTCTGTCTCATGCCCTGATTTCGAGTCCACCCTATTCCGGGCTGCTCTCACCTCTGCGAAGACCGTTATTCTACATCAAGTCCCCTTTAGGACGCGTCCTTCTAACACGACGCGTTCCCCACGTCTGACGATCCAGTCCCACCGCTGTTCTACAGAACAGATGTGGCTGCCTGGCACGCGTGCCCACTCTGGCGGGAGCGCGCCCCACATGGTTCACAACTCCGACTTGCCGACGTCAGAGCGGCACTTCCCCACTCCTGCAGTGCCTCCATCCAGGACCCTGGGGCTTCTCCACACAAAGGCCTGCTGGGTTCCTGCACAGGCAGACAAGAGCCACCCGCCACTGCAGCAGAGGGGCCCGTGTCTGACAGCTCCCCCTCTGGGCCTCGCTCCCCACTGTCCTCACCCTCGGCTTCCAAGTCCCACACTTGGCTGTTGGGCACACACTCTGGCTCTTAGGAGGCACCCGGCAGACGGGGCGGGGCGAGCTTTCTCAGCCGTCTTTCCCAGTTCCTCCATCAAAAGCGTATTCACACCTTTCAGCTGCTGTTGAGAGATGTGTGCGTCACTCCTCCCTTCCCACCTGCTACAGCCAGACTGTGTCCACCAAGGTCCACGTGTGGAAACTCAGTCCCCAAAGCAACTGCGCAAGCTGAGACCTGGAGGAGTGTCTGGCACAACAGCTGGAGACATGCTTGGGACATCCACACCACCCTGGACCGCCTGGGCTTGGGACATCCACACCCTACCCTGGACCACCTGGGCTTGGGACGTCCACACCACCCTGGACCGCCTGGGCTTGGGACGTCCACACCACCCTGGACTGCCTGGGCTTGGGACGTCCACACCCTACCCTGGACCACCTGGGCTTGGGACGTCCACACCACCCTGGACCGCCTGGGCTTGGGACGTCCACACCACCCTGGACCGCCTGGGCTTGGGACGTCCACACCCTACCCTGGACCACCTGGGCTTGGGACGTCCACACCCCACACTGGACCGCCCGGGCTTGGGACGTCCACACCACCCTGGACCACCTGGGCTTGGGACGTCCACACCACCCTGGACCGCCCGGGCTTGGGACGTCCACACCCCACACTGGACCGCCCGGGCTTGGGATGTCCACACCACCCTGGACCACCTGGGCTTGGGACGTCCACACCACCCTGGACCGCCCGGGCTTGAGCTCCAGCTCTGCTTCCAGCCTCAGCTCCCTGCTGCTGTGCACACACACACACACACACACACACACACACCCCGGGAGGCAGCAAGTGGCAGCTCACGTGTTTGAGCCCCTGCCCCCCACGTGGACAGCAGGATTGGGTGCTTGGTGCTTGGCTTCAGCCTGGCCCAGCCCCAGCTGTTGCAGGCATTTGCGGAGTGAAACAGCAGACAGAAGACCTCTCTCTTTCAAACAGAAAATATCTATTGCTTTTAATTTAAAAAGTTTCAAAAGAGGGAGGGCGTCTGCAAGGGCTCTGCCCCCGGGGCCCCTCCCCACACTGGGATGACACAGCAGACCCTCACCAGGGGAAGCCCTCCCCCTCACTGGGATGACATAGCAGACCCTCACCAGGGGAAGCCCTCCCCCACACTGGGATGACACAGCAGACCCTCACCAGGGGAAGCCCTCCCCCTCACTGGGATGACACAGCAGACCCTCACCAGGGGAAGCCCTCCCCCTCACTGGGATGACACAGCAGACCCTCACCAGGGGAAGCCCTCCCCCACACTGGGATGACACAGGAGACCCTCACCAGGGGAAGCCCTCCCCCTCACTGGGATGACATAGCAGACCCTCACCAGGGGAAGCCCTCCCCCTCACTGGGATGACACAGCAGACCCTCACCAGGGGAAGCCCTCCCCCACACTGGGATGACACAGGAGACCCTCACCAGGGGAAGCCCTCCCCCTCGGCCAGCCCAGGGGCCCCTCCCCACACTGGGATGACACAGCAGACCCTCACCAGGGGAAGCCCTCCCCCTCACTGGGATGACACAGCAGATCCTCACCAGGGGAAGCCCTCCCCCTCGGCCTGCTCAGCCTCTAGAACACACTTCTGTTGGCCCCCCTGCCCAGTGATGGCAGGGTGTGCGGCACACAGGGGCACGACGCCAGGCCCTGGCGTGCCCAGGCCTGCCCAGGCCACCACCTTCAGGGGCGCCTGCAGATCCCCTGTTGCACATCGCCCCTCCTGCTTCACAGACTCAGAAGCTGCAGTGAGGCACACGTCCTGGGAGCCCTGCAGACCGGCCCGCCTCCCCGGGTAGTGAGTCCTCCCCGTGCTGACCTGCGTCCTCGCCCTCACAGCACTGGGCCTCTCGTGTGCTGAGCACTGCTTGCCCAAGCAGACCCCTGGCTCTCCAGACGCTCTTGATGTTCAGGATCAGTAGTGAGACGTGACCGGGCGCAGGAACCTCACAACTCACCAGAGAGCCACGGTAACTCACGCTTCCAGGGCACAAGCCGGGGTCAGCGAGAACCAGCACGGCCGGAACCCGAGTGATGACACCCACCTGGACAGACGAAGGCCGTCTGTGCTGGCAAGCGAACTCCACACATTGTTCCCAGCAACCGAATCTCACCATAAGGAAGCTGGTGAAGACACTGACCTCCAGCCACGACCTCCCCTGAACACAGGAGCAACGGGAGTGGCCACCCTGGCTTCAGCCCTACACCATCTGGTTTTTCTTCTAATTGTTCAATGACACCTTCTGCGTACTTCCTCATTCTTAAGGGCGCAGAAGCTCAGCTCCGGGACAGCTGGGGTCTCCCCCTCTACATCAGGTAGGGTGGGTGTTCCAAAATGCTCATGGCTTTAAGACACTCTGATCAGCCATGACGAAGCCATTCCCGTAAAAGTGAACTGTCAGAGCTGGCGCTGTGGTGCCAGTTCGTGTTCCAGCTGCTCCACTTCTGGTCCAGCTCACTGCTAATGGCCTGGGAAAGCAGTGGAAGATAGCCCCAGTACTTGGGCGCCTGCACCCACGTGGGAGACCTGGAAGAAGCTCTTGGTTCCTAACTTTGGACCAGCCCAACCCCGCCTGTTGTGGCCATATGGGGAGTGAATCAGCAGACAAAAGATCTCTCTTTCTCTCTCTGTCTCTGTCTCTGTCTCTTCCCCTCTCTCTCTGTAACTCTGCCTTTCAAATAAATAAATAACTCATAAATAAAATGAGCTGTCTTGCTTCTAACACCCCTCGTCCCACAAGACGCCCAACACCTGAAGAGCGAGACCTGCAGAGACGCAGCCCACGCTTGGCTCCAGGCTTCTCAACGCCACCATGCCGCTCACCCAGACACCTGGGACCCAGGGGGCTGCAACCCAAGCAGGTGCCCGTACCTTCTCCACTCCATCGGCTCTCTCGGAAGCTGCTGGGAAAGCGTTGGATAGAGAGAGGTAAACAAATTCTGATCTCCAGCACCTGCATGGGGAATAAAGAGAAATGGAGTTATGGCGTCTTTAAGGAAATATAAATTACTCTCCAGTTCTTAAACTGATATTTCAGATAATCTTACACTTAGTAGAATGACATCATAAAGCAGGATTGCTTCAGACCCTAAAGGACTGGTCTCCAGAACCCACACCTGACATTTGCAGGTGGACTTAACCCTCACAGCGCCCCCACGAGGTGGGCGTGAACTCCCCTGGGAGGGGAGGGTCAGCAGGCTGCCAAGCTGAGCAAGCACACAGCGGGCTCCGCCCACCCAGCTTCCGGCACCTGCAGCCTCTGCTGTCTTCACAAGAAAACAGTAGAAAACTCCACAGAGGGGAACGGGACATGCAAATGTGAACTTCTCCCCCAAATGAGTCCAGGGTTCACCCAAGGCCAGCACTCCCCACGTGCACAGCCAGGGCCAGGCATCCTCCCCGGGGGTCCTCACCACCCCTCCCCAGGACCCCGCTCACAACCCAGGAAGCTGAGGGCTGAGGTCACCAGGCCCAGGCACAAGCTGGCCGAGGGCAGACGCTACTGACACACAATGCAAGTGGGTGTGAGAGCCACCTAGCTCTCTCTCCCAGAATGACAGTTCAGCCCTATTATCCCTAGCCTCAAAAGGAACCTTTTAATATAGATGACTAAAGTTCTTACACTCAGAGGATCCTCTTTAAGCAAAACTATCTTCCTAATTGCTTTTATATTGATCTTAAAGAAATCACTGGGAATTGATGTGGGCCATTAACATGGCTGCTTATTTTTGCTACTGTGCGCATAAAAACAGAAGCCTCCAGGATGTTAAGTGGCTGCAGACAGAGAGGGTGGGCGTGGCCGCAGGAGCCCGATGCTCTCCCACAGGCTTCCTGGAGAGGACGGGACCACTCGAAGCCTGGCACGGAGCAGTCACCAAGGGTTACTGGCTCTACAGTTGGGCCAAGATGAAAACAATCTCTACATTTCAGCAGCACTTTTCACGTTGTTCTCCTGTTTAGCATCCATCTTAGAAAGCAATACAGAACACCCCGAGTCAGCTCAGGCTCCCTATCCCTGAATGCCAATTCCTGCAGCCTCATTACAAGGTTCCAAGATTAATATATAAAAAGCATTACTCTTCACTAAATGGAAACCAAGCCAGCTACGTGGTGGCGGTCTCCTCTCCTGGTTTTCTAGAGAAAGCTGCACACGGCCCCTCCCATGGGAATCACACAAGTGCACTAACAACCTACACTCAGAGTCAAGGACAAACACCAGGGCCGGCACCATGATGCAGGAGGCCAGCTCGCTGCCTCCCCCCAGCACCCATCTCAGAGTGCCAGCTAGAGTCCTGGCTGCTCCACCTCTGACCCAGCTCCCTGTTTACAGCACCTGGGAAAGCAGCAGAAGACAGCCCAGGCGCTGGGCCCCAGTCACCCATGTGGGAGACCCGGATGGAGCTCCTGGCTCCTGGCTTTGTCCTGGCCCACTCCCGGCCATTGCAGTCATCTGGGTAGCGAACAGCAGAGATTAAGGAGCCGCCGCCTGTGGCACCAGCATCCTATTTAGGCACCAGCTCAAGGCCCAGCTGCTCCACTTTTGATGCAGCTCCCTGCTAATGTGCCTGGGAAAGCACTGGAAGACAGCCCAAGTGTTTGGCCCCTGCACCCACACAGGAGACCCGGGTGGAGCTCCTGGCTTCGGCCAGCCCAACCCTGGCATCACAGCCCCTGGGGAAGAGAATCAGTGGGAGCATCTCTGGTCCCCCGCCCCGGCCCTCTCCGCCCTCTGTAACTCTGCCTTTCAGTAAGTTTCAAATGCAGAAGAGAGATGGAATGCCCCCACACCCCTCCTCCCACGCTCACCTCCCCAGACGCCCCAGAGTCCTCCCAGGGTCTGCACTGGACGGCTCCCCACACGGAGCCTAGGAAGCATCGGTGTTCTTGCTTGCTACCAGGGACTGGGACCTGCAGCCAGTAACCACACGAGGACAGAAGGCGTGGGGGGCTCTCACAGCGTGGCAGTGGCAGTGTGTGTGGAAGCAGGGTCCCAGACATGCCAGGAAGTGGAGGGAGAGGCTGGGCCCAAACGCGGGCTCTTCTGGAGACCGCCTTCCCAGGCCACAGCCCGAGTGACCTCAGGACCTCTCAGGGGCCACCTCCCAACAGCACCACCCGGGGACCACACCCGTGAGGAGCATCAATCCCCAGGCCTGCTACAGCTCAGTCGGCACGTCGGCCAAGGGCAGAGCTGTCATCTGGCGCGGCTGAGGACTTTTCAAATAAGTTCTTTAAAGGCTTATTTGAAGGCAGAGTGACAGAGAGAGGTGAAGAGCGAGGGAAGGAGGGGCGGGGTATCTTCCAACCACTGGTTCACTCCTCAAATGGCTGGGTCTGGTCTAGGCTGGAGCCGGGAGCCTGGAACTCCATCGCCGTCTCCCATGTGGGTGCAGGGGCCCAAGTATTCAGGCCATCTTTCACTGCTGTCCCAGGCTCATTAGCAGGGAGCTGGACCCAACGCAGAGCAGCTGGGAATCAAACGGACACTGCCATACGGGATGCTGGCATCGCAGAACAAGGGTTAACCAGCTGCACCGCCAAACTGGCCCCATAACTGGGGATTTACCCTGCAACCTGTTAAGGCCTGGACTGTGTTTGGCTCAAGTCCACATACTGAAGCACCAAGCCCCAGCACCTCAGACCACCATGTATTTGATGGCAAAGGTGAACGGGCACGTTAGGTTGAAATGGCCCTAATCCATCTGCCTGAGTCCTCCCTCTGAGAAAATCTGAACAGAGAGACAGCAGGGCCGAGGGAGGACACACGGAGAAGACAGCACGGGCCAGCCAAGCACACAGACCCCAGAGGAAGCCGAGCGGGCCAACTCCATGACCTGGCACCTCGAGCCTCCAGAGCAGCGGCGGTGGGCACCGGGGCGGCAGCACTCGGTCAGCACAGCACCCAGGTCAGGTCTAAGAACCAGCGTGAATCTCTGGACACACAGCTGCACGGTCAGCACAGCACCCAGGTCAGTCTAAGAACCGCACCACGGATCTCTGGACACACAGCTGCACGGTCAGCACAGCACCCAGGTCAGTCTAAGAACCGCACCACGGATCTCTGGACACACAGCTGCACGGTCAGCACAGCACCCAGGTCAGTCTAAGAACCGCACCACGGATCTCTGGACACACAGCTGCACGGCTAAGCTGCTCCTCAGTCTCTGAATCAAGTACTAGGAAAAGCACAAACGCTTTGAAAACCGGCAGAGAGCGACCGGCACAGGAAGAATAAGAAAGGGCAGACCCCAAACACCTCCCCCGCTCACTGCAGGTCGTCAAAGCCACACACACGCCACATGGGTCACGCCACACGGGTCACGCCACGTGCTGAGTCTGAGCTGTCACAGAGCTGCTGGCGGGCTGCCTGCTCACCTGGCCCACGGGCAAGGGAGGGGAGGAAGCCGGGGGACCCGGGGGTTCACACAGCAGCTACCAGCGGCAACAGTGGCTACAGCGAGGGTCCCAACACTGCTCAGAGAGCACTGAGTTCCCTGCTCTCCCTCAAGAGCCTGCTGCGA
Source organism: Sylvilagus floridanus (assembly GCA_949820135.1). Taxonomy (NCBI): domain Eukaryota; kingdom Metazoa; phylum Chordata; class Mammalia; order Lagomorpha; family Leporidae; genus Sylvilagus; species Sylvilagus floridanus. Next base: position 2,590,720 of record OX463244.1, read on the forward strand.
GTCAACAACTAAGAGGCCCTGTTCTGGTGCGGGAGAAGGGCTCCTCAACCACAGCTGGATCGTGCCCAGCACAGCAGGAGTCCGTCACGTCAGCCTGTCTCCCGCGTGTGCGTCCCGAGCCCCACCTGGGAAGGGCAGGGTAGAGCATCTGGGGAGGGGTCCGGCGCCCCTCGGGGCAGCCTGGACACGGAGGAAAGTGCAGCTCAGAGGAGCCCAGGAAGGGAGGCAGGGCCCTGGCTCTGGTCAGGTGCGCCCAGGGTCTGCTCACCACTCCCGCCCGCGGTGAACTCCTGCCCCAGGGAGTCAGAGTGAGACCCGACTTTCTACTGCAAAGCAGAGTCCCACACCCGCGTGATTCAGAACGTCCACGCTCAGAGCAAACACAAATTACACCGGGGACAGCTGATCGCATGCTCTGGGCACTGAAGCCCCGCTGCTCCAACGCTCACCACACAGCCCGGGAACTCACGGCTGTCGGCTCTGCAGACTGCCAGCCCAGTCTGGGAGAGGCTCTGCTCTCTTCAGGCACTGGACCCTGTCCTGGGGGCCCACCCTCTCGCCTCACCTCCTCTGAAGGGCCCTACCTCCTGAGAGCGTCGCCGCCGGCTGCCCCACACGGCTGGCGGGCAGGCCCAGAGGCCAGGCTAGCTCCACGCTCCCACACCAGCAGCAGGAAGGGCCATTCCACACCTGGAACCCAGGCACGGAGAACCTCCGTGAGGGCCCAGGCCAGGCAGCTCACAAGCCCAAACTGTAATTCAGACCCTGCCTTTAGCCTCCGTGCTTTGCTGCGGCTCTGAGCTGCTTCTCAATTTCTCAGTTTTATTAAGCGTGCTAATTAATCTGCAGCCGCTGCCTTGACACTGGTCCCAGAAACCCCTGTAAACAGAGGGAAGATTTCTGTCATCTGCTCTCAGTTCCTTTGTTGTTGTTGTTTCAATTCTTGAACTCGCAGAGCCTCAAAGGTCTTTGTATGAAACAACCAGGAAACCCTAACAGGAGAAACAGGCAAAGACGACAAAGCGCTCACGCGGTGCGCAGCCGCGCACTTTCTATGTGAAGGCTCTGTGGGGTGGAAGATGTTCTCAATATTCTGGAATGTTTTCAGTCTTTAGGAGAATCTTAGTAAAGTGAAACAGTCACTTTCCTAATCAAACAGAGCTCTCATTTCACCTTAAACACTTGAAGACACCCGTTAACACCACGGCCGTCTCCAAGACGTCCTTGGCTGTGACTCGTTCTTGGGCAGGTGCACGAGGGGTGGGAAGGCAGGGATGGACTTGAGCAACAGGTAAAGTGCTCTGGTCCCAGACAGACCCTGAGCGCAGGGGTGGCAGCCAGCACCTCTGGAGCTCTTGGCCAGGACTCAGAGCCTTAAGAAGCAGTGGAGTGGATGGACGAGGACTAGAAGGCTCTCATTTTAAGGCCCATCAAACAAGATTCCATGACACTGTTTCTGGACAAAAACCTCAAACACAGGGGCCGGCGCTGTGGCGCAGAGGGTTAAGTCGCAGTCTGTGACCGCAGCATCCCATATGAGCATCAGTTCAAGTCCTGGTTGCTCCACTTCCCTGCAAATGCACGTGGGAAACACAGCAGAAAATGGCCCAAGTTATTCACGTGGGAGACCTGGATGGAGTCCCAGGCTCCTGGCTTCAGAGCCATTTGAGGAGTGAACCAGCGGATGGAAGACCTCTATCTCTCTTTCTCTCTCTCTCTAGCTCCGCCTTTCAAATAAATTAATCTTTTAAAAAAGTCAAATATGATTCCCCTAATATTTCCTTTACAGTAAACTCTTTCAGCTCGCCACAGCAGCAGTCATCCACACTGCTAACAGTGCCCTCGCAGGCACCGTCTCTGAGCTCAAGAACACGTGTTCTCGGCCAAGACGACACATTAATTTCCTCTTGGTGGCTGGGGAAAGCCCTTTCACATGGACAGCAAAACACCCAAGGTCACAAACTAGGAGTCCTCCCAGCCTGTCCAATACTGCATAGAGCAGATCTGCTCGCATGGACAATGTCAATGCAATAACGAACATTAATTAATGCTTCGAACTGGGCGCCTTCCGTGGGGAAAACCAACACAGCACACCAAAGGACAGGGGACGGCGCCGTCCGCGGGCCCCTCCCGGAGCACTGGTGGTGCAGGGCCTTCACGTTGCCGGGGCTGCCGCCGGGCGCGGAATACAAGGAGGCAGACGCTGTGCAGCTTCTGCAGCAGAAAACGAGTCCAGTCCACCCACAAACGACCAGCGGCTGACACACTGCCCTCCCCGCACCGGAAGGCGCAGTTCTGAGAACCAAAGCACAGACCCGCACCTCAAAGGCCACGCGTGAATGCCGTCCATGCTGATGTCTGGGGTCTGTCGCACATCGCATCTGCCAGAGCGACCGTGCCTGGACTGTGGAGCGCAGCCCCGGGGCATTCCTCCTGCCCTCACTGTGCTCTCTCTGTCCTCGCCCAGCTCCTCCATCGTAAACAACTCTCCCCGTGACCAGTGCTGCCCCTGGTACCAGAGTGTCCACCAAGCTCACCACTGCAGCGTCTGCAGAAGAGGACCCGCATACATAACGCACAGTCACAGACTCAGGACCCGCACACAGAGCACCCAGACGGTCACAGACTCAGGACCCGTACACGGAGCACACACAGTCACAGACTCAGGGACCGCACACGGAGCACACAGACAGTCACAGACTCAGGACCCGCACACGGAGCGCACAGATGGTCACAGATTCAGGATCCGCACACGGAGCACACAGATGGTCACAGACTCAGGGACCGCACACGGAGCACACAGACGGTCACAGACTCAGGACCCGCACACGGAGTGCACGGTCACAGACTCAGGGACCACACGGGGAGCACACAGACAGTCACAGACTCAGGGACCGCACACGGAGCACACAGACAGACTCAGGGACCGCACATGGAGCGCACAGACAGTCACAGACTCAGGACCCACACACGGAGCACACAGACGGTCACAGACTCAGGGACCGCACACGGAGCACACACAGTCACAGACTCAGGGACCGCACACGGAGCACACACAGTCACAGACTCAGGACCCGCACACGGAGCGCACAGACGGTCACAGACTCAGGACCCGCACACGGAGTGCACAGTCACAGACTCAGGGACCGCACACGGAGCACACACAGTCACAGACTCAGGACCCGCACACGGAGCGCACAGGCGGTCACAGACTCAGGACCCGCACACGGAGTGCACAGTCACAGACTCAGGGACCGCACACGGAGCACACAGACAGACTCAGGGACCGCACATGGAGCGCACAGACGGTCACAGACTCAGGGACGCACACAGAGTGCACAGTCACAGACTCAGAGTCCCAAAGTCTTGCCCTGCTTCCACGCAGGCCACGGATGCTGAGAGGCACACGGGAACAGCTCAGCTGAGCAGACAACAGCCTCTTTTCCAGCCCCAGAGACCAGACAACTTCAGAAAAAAGCGAAGACTGATACAGCTGAGCCTAATGCTGAGTTGTGGTCTTCCAGAGCTGAGCAGTGAGTGTCAGGAGACCCTGCCTGCTCCTGGCCGGCCCCTGCCCTAGGGCTTCAGCAGAAGACCTCGTGAGCTGCCCCCACTCCCAGTGTCCCTAAGTGCACAGCCATTAGCAAGAGGAACGAGACAACGCCTGGCAGGATTACACACACGTGTAGTCAGGCGTGGCCACCCCCACCCCTACAGCACTCCAGCCCAACAGGCACACCTGCCGTGGGAGCAGACGGATGTGAGCATGGGGCTGCACCACATGGGACAGCGAGAACAGCCCAGTTCCACCAACGGGGCCACAGGACCAACCACGGAGCAGCACCCGCCTAGCAGGGTCCTCCAGACCTGGAACCAAGGGCGAGAGCTCAGCACGCATGTGTGTGGCTGCCAACCGCCTGCCCGAGAGAGGACACAGATGTTTGGATTTGCTAATGGGAGAATCAACCCTATGAAGCCCCCAGGGTGGAGGGGACGGAATACGGGCAGCTTGGGGACCTGTGGTGGCCTGGTTCCAGGACCCCGACGGCACCAGAATCCGCAGGTGCTCAAGTCCTTCCCATGACACGAGAAGCCGCGTGTGCACAGCCCCTACGCAGTCCTCCCACCCCCGTGAACTCAACTCCAGACTACTGATAGAACCCACACGATGCCACGTAGTGCTGTCTGAGCCCTCGTTGCGCTGCAGCGTTCAGGAAATGAGGGCAAGAGTAAGGCTCGGGGCCGGCGCCGTGGCATGGCGGGTAAAGCCACTGCCTGCACTGCTGGCATCTCGTATGGGCACCAGTTCGTGTCCCGGCTGCCCCACTTCAGATCCTCTCTGCTGTGGCCTGGGAGAGCAGTAGAAGATGGCCCAAGTGCTTGGGCCCCTGCACCCACATGGGAGACCTGGAAGAAGCTCCTGGCTTCAGATCAGCTCAGCTCCTGCCGTTGGAGTAATCTGGGGAGTGAAACAGTGGACGAAGACCTCCCTCCCTCTCTCTCTCTCTGCCTCTCTGCCTCTCCTTTTCTCTCTGTGTAACTCTTTGAAATAAATAAATAAATCTTAAAAAAAAAAAAAAAAAAACCTTGCAGTACTCAACTTCAGTTGAATAGGTCTTATTTTGAAAATGTAAAAAGAAGGCCCACTTCTGAGCTCTGACCACTGTAAAAGCCGGCGGGCGACCGTCAGAAAGCCACTTTTCACCAGCAGGAACCAGGACTCCTCAGACAAACGCCTGACACAGATCAGGGGCAGGAAACGTACACATTGAGGCTGCCGAAGGGCTAGGAACCTAACCAAGGAGGCCACACCTCAGGACACAAAGTGGCTGTGGTCAAAAGGACAGCACAATGCACACACGCACGAGACAGACAACCATCCAGGCTGTTCCTGATGACAGAGCTCACTGGGAGGGTGAGCCTGAGAGCGTTACGTGGCGGGAAAAGCAAGCGCACAGCCCGTCACAGTCGCGTGCAATCAGCTGAGCAGTTTAGAGGCCACACCCCACTTCAGGGGCCTGGGCCGGACATTCCGCTCCGGCCTCCGATGCCAGGCTCCTGCTCACACCTCCCTGGCAGGCAGCGGTGAGAGGCCTCACACAACGGGATCCTGCCAGCCCTGGGGGAGTCCTGGCCTCAGCCTGGCCCCCAGCTTCAGCTGGGGCCATGACAGGCATCGGGGGATGAACCAGCAGACTAACTTTCTCTGTCTGCTCCTCAAATGTTTCAAAACACATCTAAGTGGATATATCCATGTATACATGAAAAAGTAATGGCAAAACCAGAATCACCATTTTGCAACCTTCAGGGAATTACTGATGCAAAAACAACCGACTGCTGACAAAAGAACGCTCCACCGCCTGTCAGTCTTGCCACAAACAGCCCCCAGCCCAAAACGGTGGGGCTCCCTGGCAAACTGCAGAGAACACAGACGGAGGGGAAAATAACATTACTGTATAGTTTTAAAGATTTATTTATTCACATGGAAGGCAGAATGAGACACAGAGGAAGAGACAGACAGAGGGAGGGAGGGAGGGAGGGAGACAAAATCCGTTAGTTCACCCTGAAATGGCTGCAGCATCAGGTCTGGGCCAGGCAGAAGCTGAGAGCCAGAAACTCTACCCGAGTCTACCACCTGGGTGCAGGGGCCCAAGTATTCAAGACATCCTCCACTGCTTTACCAGGCACACCAGCAGGGAGCGGGACTGGAAGTGGAGCAGCCAGGACTGGAACTGGAACTGGAGTATCGGATACACGTCAAAGGCGGCAGCTTAATCCACTACACCATGATGCCAGCCCTGGCAAACCCAAAGTTTTAGGAGACTTATCCGAAAAACGTAAAAGGCACTTAAGACACACTGCAGCAGGCTGCATTCGGGCAAAGCAGGTTAAGCCACCACCTGTTCACATCAGCATCCCACATGCCCTCAGTTCAAGTCCCAGCCGCTCCACTTCTGTTCCAGCTCTCTGCCAAAGCACTGGGAAGGCAGCAGAAGACGGCCCAGGGACCTGGGCCCCTCCCGCCCCATGGGAGACCTGGATGGAGACCCATGTGGGATGCTGGCACTGCAGGAGGTGGCTTAACACGCTATGCCACAGCACCAGCCCTCCTTAAAAAAAAAAAAAACAGGGGCATGACTGGTGAATCCCTTATGGGTGCCAGTTTGAGTCCAGATGCTCCATTTCCAACCCAGCTCCCTGCTAATGTGCCTGGGAAAACAACAGAGAATGGCCAAAGTGCTTGTGGCCCTGCACCCACGTAGGAGATCCGGAAGCTCCTGGCTTCAGATTGGCCCAGCTCCAGCCATTGCGGCCATTTGGGGAGTGAACCAGCAGATGGAAGATCTCTCTTGATCTCTCTGCCTTTCAAATAAATAAGTAAATCTTTAAAAAAAAAAAAGAAAGAAAGAAAGAAAGAAAGAAAGAAAGGAAAGGAAAGGAAAGAAAAAGAGTGACAGAGAGGGAGAGATCGCCCAACCACTAGTTCCACTGGTTCATTCCCCAAATGGCTGCAACAGCCATGGCTGGGCCAGACCAAAGCAGGAACCAAGAAGTCCATCTAGGTCTCCCACACAGGCGGCAGTGGGGCAGTGGGGCAGGTACTTGGAGGTCATCTGTTGCCTCCCAGGTTGCTTCGGTAGGAAGGTGGATCAGAAGCAGAGCAGCCAGCACTCAAACCAGCATTCTGATACGTCATTCATGTCATGGCAGCTTGACCCCCTGTGTCACAAAGCCCACCCCACTTCCCCTCATCTTACAGGGCCACTGATCCCATCACAAGCCCCGACCCCCGTCCCCCGACCCAACCTAAGCAAGCATTTCCCAAAGGTCGTCCCTCAAATACCACCCTCTGGGAGTATGCGGCTCTGGAAGGGGCACCAACACTCCATCCTTAGCACACACGTGCACGTCAAATCAGACGACAGCTGAGGACTCGCTTCAAAACCACAGAGGGCTGAGGGCATCGAGGCTCCAGGGAGCCAGACCGCCCCGCGCACCCAATGGTGGAAGCCAGGTGCAGTCTGTGGGCTCCTGTTCTGCCTCCTTGAGTACCCACTGCAGGTTTCCACAATAAAACACAGAAACTGCGCTCTCCAGTTCCCGCCCCTGTTCTCCTGCGCATCGCTGATGTGCACTGTCTGCCCCCCGCCCCCCGACCAAGGACTGCTGGGTGGAGCTGACGCCCTCACGCTGCTCGCTGGGCCCCTGCAGGGGACGGAGGCAACGGCACCACTGCCCGCAGCTCCCTGACCCTGCACTCAGCTCTCGGATGAGCACGGTTACACGAAGCGCTTCTGTGTCTGCTGGCTTCCTCACTTCCTAGAACGCTGAAGTCAAGAAACAGGATTTTTACTTAACCCCAAGACAAAGGCTTTCCCTGCGGAACAACTTCCGGGACAAACCTCCCCTTCTGTGCGGGCAGCAGTGTGGCTGCCCCAGTGCTGGGGGGGTGCAGGCTGCGCGGCAGGGGTCTGCGCACGTCCTCAGTGCTCCCCCTTTGAAGTGACCTCTGCTGGCCCCTCGATTGTCCACCTGGTGTTTAGACCCTTACCCACTGGTCCAGTGAACCACAAGTGCCACAAATAAGATGCTATCGAGGGAGTAAAAACCACCACCCAAACAGGTTCTTGCAGCCCTAAGGCACCTACCAAAAATGTCAACTCTGAAATGTATGCAATGGCTCAACGCTAACAACCTCAGTTAAAAACTAAAAATCCAGGCCGGCGCCGCGGCTCACTAGGCTAATCCTCCACCTGTGGCGCTGGCACCCCAGGTTCTAGTCCCGGTCGGGGCACCGGTTCTGTCCTGGTTGCTCCTCTTTCAGTCCAGCTCTCTGCTGTGGCCCGGGAGTGCAGTGGAGGATGGCCCAAGTGCTTGGGCCCTGCACCCCATGGGAGACCTGGCTTCAGATCAGCGCAGCGCTGGCTGTAGCGGCCATTAGGGTAGTGAACCAACAGAAGGAAGACCTTTCTCTCTGTCTCTCTCTCACTGTCTATAACTCTCTCTCTAACTCTGCCTGTCCAAAAAAAAAAAAATCCTTCTAAACATAAAACAGCCCCCTGACGAAACCAAGACCCAAACCTGCTATCGGTTTCTTCATCATTGCTCCAGTCTTGTTTTTTTAGCTTTGCAAACATGGAACTACCAGAGAACACACGTCCACAGGTGTGCACTTCCTAGGGACGGGCAGCTCGCCCCAGAGCTCGTCCCCTGGTCAAAAACACAGGACACACTTCCAAGGACGGGGCCACAACACAAAGCCTCAGCCCACAGCAGGCAGGCGCTGGCGTGGTGTCCCCGAGACACGCCCACAGCCTCACCTTCAGACCTGGAAGGTGACTTGTTTGCAAAGAGGATCTCTGAAGACATAATTAAGCTCGGGCTCTCAAGATACAGTCAACCTGGATTACCCGGGAGGGACCTAAATCCAATGACAAGTGTCCTTGTAAGAGCCACAAACAGCGGGGAGAGGCCAGAGGGACTGGCCGCAGGGCAGAAATGCCCAAGGTGGGCCGCTGGAGCTGCAAGGACAGGACGGGCGTCTCTGGGGACGTGAGCAGGGCCGCCTGCCGACAGCTGACTTCACACTCCCGGCCTGCAGGACCTGTGATTCTGTACAGCCACCCCAGGAAACCAAAGAATGCGGCACGGAACACAAGAATAAAACGTGCATCCCCCACCCACTGCCAATGCAAACAGCGTCAGCCGTATTCTTGCTGTACTTCACAAAGGCCAGGGTAAGCACAAATGCACACGCATTCTGGAACAGGTCAAATCACTAGGCTAATCCTCCGCCTTGGGGCGCCGGCACACCGGGTTCTAGTCCCGGTCAGGGCGCCCGATTCTGTCCCGGTTGCCCCTCTTCCAGGCCAGCCCTCTGCTGTGGCCAGGGAGTGCAGTGGAGGATGGCCCAAGTGCTTGGGCCCTGCACCCCATGGGAGACCAGGAGACCATGGGAGACCGCGGCGGCCATTGGAGGGTGAACCAACGGCAAAAGGAAGACCTTTCTCTCTGTCTCTCTCTCTCGCTGTCCACTCTGCCTGTCAAAAAAAAAAAAAAAAAAATCAGACCCTCTTGTTTCATCTGCATAAACCAGAATCCACTGTGCTACTCTTCAGAAACACATTTAAATTAGCTATGTGCGCTAAAGTCCGTACAGTAATTATCAGTTCAAATCCAGCCTGAACAGGGCAGGCGCTGTGGCGTAGCGGGTAAAGCTGTCACCTGCAGTGCTGGCATCCCATGTGAGCACCAGTTCCAGTCCCGGCTGCTCCACTTCCAATCCAGCTCTCTGCTGTGGCCTGGGAGAGCAGTGGACGATGGCCCAGTGCTTGGGCCCTGCACCTGCGTGGGAGACCCGGAAGGAGCTCCTGGCTCCAGATCGGTGCAGTAAACCAGCAGATGAAAGATGAGAGATCTGCTCTGCCCTGCCCTGCCCTGCCCCCGCCTCTCCGTTAGCTCTGCCTTTCAAGTAAATAAATCTTAAAGAGAAAATCCAGGCTGAAGTTGGGCTAATCCACTTTCAGTAAGTCCCCAAACTGTGCTCTGGGCTCATCAGAGGACTCAGCAAAGCCCAGACACACCAAGAGACGCTGTTTTTTAAATTTGCTTATTGAAAGTTACAGAGAGAGAAAGAGACAGAGACAGAGAGACCCTCCATCCACTGGCTCACTCCCCAGATCGCCACAAGGGCCAGGGCTAAGCCAGGAGCCAGGAGCCTCCTCCGGGTCCCCCTCGTGGGAGCAGGGGCCCAAGCACTCGGGCCATCCTCTGCTGCCTTCCCAGGTGCATCAGCAGGGAGCTGGATTGGAACCGGGGCAGCCAAGACTCGGCTGGCACCCACATGGGATGCAGACAGTGGCTTAATCTGTTGCGCCCCAGCACCGGTCCCCCAAGAAACATTTTAACTCTGAGAGGGGACCAGCAAGCTCGAGGTGCACAGACCCCACCTGAGGTGTTCACAATTCACCACGCCACACTCCACCTCCGTACCTGTCAGTGACATCAGCACGGCCACCACACGGGGCGACTGCTAACAGGCCGGTGCCTCACCCACCCAGACGGCAGCGGCCCTGGTCCCACCTCGAGGAAGTCGGCCAGGGCCCGTTAGAGGCTCACCGTGGAAATTCCAGTATTGCTTTCCTTCCAACGTTTTACTCCACACAGCGCTTACCAAGTCTGAGAACTGTGCACTTGGTCAGCGGGACAGCAGGTGCTCCCCGTGGCCAGGGGCGGCGTGAAGTCACTGGGACACCTCAGCCCGCTGAGCAGAGACGATCCAGGATCCGTCCTCAGCACTGAGCAGCCCAGGCCTCCCAGGGCTCACACACTCCTCCTTCCACACACGATCCCCAGACGGGCGCCGTACCTCCCCGTGTTCGCATGTGAGGTGCAGAGAGAGCAGAACGCCCCAGGTCACACATGTAAGGCGCGGCACTGCTTCAGAGGAGCCAGGTGTGTTTCGGCCTACAGCTGGCAGGGGACAGGCCGGGATGCGCAGCCCCTTGTTGGCACAGCCGCACAGTGAGCCAGGAAACAGAGAACCCAGACCCAACCTAACTCAAGTGGGTCAGAGGGCGGGCTCCCAGCAACCTCGCCCCCCAACACACCCAACCCTCGGGTCTCCACCAACCAACCACATCAGGAGACAGGCAGGTCGGGGGAGTGCAGCCTCACCCCCGCCCCCTGTGCTCTTGCAGGACAGCGGGCCTCGGGGAGCTACTCCCGCCCTCAGCCACAGCTCCCTGCTGGCCTGAGAACTCCACAGGGATGGGCACTGCACCTGCGTCTGCCCATGGCTGAAGTTCCTTTTCTGGTCATCAAACGGACAGAGGTTCAGCTACAAGCACCAGTTTCAGGCTTGATGCAACTGTTGACCCTCTCAGGGGGGAAACCCAGCCCCGGAGACCTGCTGCTTTCTGTTGCCGGCCCCTTCCGAGAGGACAAGGTCAGCTCTGGAACCCCGCCCACAGGGAGAGCAAAGCGGGCCGGGCAGAGCAAGACGTGACGCGTGAGGAGGCGCCAGGCAGCGGGCACGGCCACTCCCCAGATGCCGTCTCCGCCAGTCCACAAAGGACCACTGTCGCCTCCCACTGAACTCCCGCACACAGCTTCGGCCGGAAACGGACATCTTCATTCTCAAACACAACCCCAGGACTGAAGGGAGCAACTGTTAAAACTTAAATTCAGCTCCGGCGGAGCGCGGGGCGCTTCTCAGGATTAGTCAACCACACGGCAGGTTTTTACACTGCTATGATCAAGAAACCGCTCACCCGAGCCCACGTCGGCGCTGCCCGGCTGCGCACTGCGGCAGCTCCGTCCCGAGACGGACCCCACACCAGGGGCCACCAGGCAGGAGGGTAAGGCACTTGGCCCCAAGGCTAGAGTCCAGTGACACGCTAGGTCGCGGGCCGGCGCTGTGGAGCAGCAGGTTAAGCTGCCATGTGGGACCCCCACATCCCACATCAGGACGCGGGTTCAATCCCTGCTGTGCCACTTCCCATGCAGCTCCTCGCCAATGCCGCCTGGGAAGCAGCAGATGGTGGTCCAGGTTCTGGAGTTCCTGCCAGCTACAGGGGAGACGGGGATGGAGCTCCTGGCTTTGGCCTGGCCCAGCCCTGGCTGTTGCAGCCATCTGGGAGTCTAACTCTGCCTTTCAAATAAATGAATGAATCTTTTTAAAAAAAATAACTCAGCACCACGGCTCACTTGGCTAATCCTCCACCTGTGGCACCGGCACCCCGGGTTCTAGTCCCGGTCGGGGCACCAGTTCTGTCCCGGTTGCCCCTCTTCCAGCCCAGCTCTCTGCTGTGGCCCGGGAGTGCAGTGGAGGATGGCCCACGTGCTTGGGCCCTGCACCCCATGGGAGACCAGGAGGAAGCACCTGGCTCCTGGCTTCAGATTGGCGCAGCGCACCAGCTGTGGCGGCCATTTGGGGGGTAAACCAACAGAAGGAAGACCTTTCTCTCTGTCTCTCTCTCACTGTCTAACTCTGTCAAAAAAAAATAAATAACTCAGCAAACAACTTTTTTTTTCTTTTTTTGACAGGCAGAGCGGACAGAGAGAGAGACAGAGAGAAATGTCTTCCTTTGCCATTGGTTCACCCTCCAATAGCCGCCACGGCCAGTACGCTGCGGCCGGCGCACCGCGCTGATCCAATGGCAGGAGCCAGGTGCCTCTCCTGGTCTCCCATGGGGTGCAGGGCCCAAGCACCTGGGCCATCCTCCACTGCACTCCCTGGCCACAGCAGAGAGCTGGCCTGGAAGAGGGGCAACTGGGACAAGAACCTGGTATACAGGCGCCGCAAGGCAGAGGATTAGACTGTTGAGCCACGGCGCTGGCCAGCAAACAACTTTTTAAGCAATCTATTGTGTTTCCTGTAATCCGTGGGAACCTGTCGTTCTCCTCTGGGCAGACTCCTTCGTGCTCCGGCTCCTCCTAACCTGCCAGCCACACCTGTGTCTCTCTCAGAGCGGTTGAAGCACAGTTCCCACCAAAGTAAACGCTCTAACTTCTAGGGGAAGTGGTAACACAAACTGCTCTCGTTCCCTTAGGAGCAGCAGGCTGAGCGAGCGCCCGCCTGGCCAGTGTGAGGAGCAGCCTCCAAACAAGAGAACCACACCCAGAACAAAGGGCGTGGGGGCAGGCCGGCAGCCCACCGCCGCCCCAACTCCAGACCCCAGCAAGTCCCCTGACGGTGACGGTGACGGTGACGGCTCAGAAGCTGCCGGAGACCTGGGCCCAGTGCCCAGATGCTGGCCGAGGACGCGGCTGCAGGAGAGCGCGCTCCGGCCACCGGAGGGACTTCCCTGTGTCCCCCCAGACCACAGCTCCAGGAGGGAGCGATAAGGACGGGGTGACGGGAGCCAGGGCACCAAGCGCTGCCACAGCCTCAGCCGAGTCCAAGAGAACCGAACTGTCAAGCCAGGTTCTCACCATAAAAAAATAAAATAACTTCTAAGAGCAGTGATCTTTCTGTGTTGAGTTAGCTCTCTCAGAGTTCACTGACGCCACTGCCTCTTCTGAGTCCAAAGGTGGCAAGGCTGGGGCTTCCAGGGAGCGGCGAGCAGTGCACGCCAGGCTCCTGTCGCTTCCCGGGCTGGCACAGTCCAGCGGAGCGCACCCCACGGCCGGACCGCTGCCTCCCGGGCTGGCACAGCCCAGCGGAGCGCACCCCGCGGCCGGACCGCTGCCTCCCGGGCTGGCACAGTCCAGCGGAGCGCACCCCACGGCCGGACCGCTGCCTCCCGGGCTGGCACAGTCCAGCGGAGCGCACCCCACGGCCGGACCGCTGCCTCCCGGGCTGGCACAGTCCAGCGGAGCGCACCCCACGGCCGGACCGCTGCCTCCCGGGCTGGCACAGTCCAGCGGAGCGCACCCCGCGGCCGGACCGCTGCCTCCCGGGCTGGCACAGTCCAGCGGAGCGCACCCCGCGGCCGGACCGCTGCCTCCCGGGCTGGCACAGTCCAGCGGAGCGCACCCCGCGGCCGGACCGCTGCCTCCCGGGCTGGCACAGTCCAGCGGAGCGCACCCCGCGGCCGGACCGCTGCCTCCCGGGCTGGCACAGTCCAGCGGAGCGCACCCCGCGGCCGGACCGCTGCCTCCCGGGCTGGCACAGTCCAGCGGAGCGCACCCCGCGGCCGGACCGCTGCCTCCCGGGCTGGCACAGTCCAGCGGAGCGCACCCCACGGCCGGACCGCTGCCTCCCGGGCTGGCACAGTCCAGCGGAGCGCACCCCACGGCCGGACCGCTGCCTCCCGGGCTGGCACAGTCCAGCGGAGCGCACCCCACGGCCGGACCGCTGCCTCCCGGGCTGGCACAGTCCAGCGGAGCGCCCAGCTCTCCCTTCGGACACACACTCGCACGGCGCCCGCGGACACTGCTGCTGCGCGGCCCGAAGCGAGCTGACAGGTAGGGGCCACGCGGAGCGCTCCCCCCGCGCGACACGCGGACCGCACCGGAGACGGGGACACCCACCCGGCTGGGAGCCCGGCTGCATCCCAGAGCACCCCCGCGAGTGCCCGGCGGCGAGGGCGCAGGGCCGGACCTCGCCGGGCTCCCGCGGGTCCATCGCGGGGGAGGCCGCGCTCCCGACCTCGCCGGGGAGCGGGGACGAGGGGGACGCGCGCCCCGGGCCTGCACGGCCGCCGCTTCCGCCGCCCGGACCCGAAGCCTCCTCCCGACGCCGCCCCACGCGCCGCCGCGCCGCCGGGCCACCTGTGCGCGCCCGCCGCCCGGCCACGCCTCCGGGCCCCGGGCCGCCGCGGCCGCGCCCTCCCCGCCGGCACTCACAGGTGACGATGGGCTTGTTCTCCATGGTGTAGATCACCGGCGGCTGCGGCTCCTCAGCGGCGTCCATGGGCGTCCGGCGTCACCGGCCCGGCCCCCCGCGCCCCATGGGCGGCCCCGAGCCCGCGCCGCGCCCAGCCCGCGCCCGAGCCCGCGCGACGCCGCCCGCCAGGACCGCGACGCCCACCCGGCCGCGCGAGGCAGCTCCGGAGCCGGCAGCGCAGCCGATGCCGCCCGCCGCCGGCCGCTGGCCGCTCCACTTCCGGCCTCGGGGCCGCCGCGGGACCACTTCCGGGGCGCGCGGCTTAAAGGGGAGGGCCCGGCGCCTTGTCCTCCGACTGGAAGGCGACGTCGCCGCGGGGCGGGCGGAGGAGGGCGGCGGGCGTGGGTTGCGGGCGCGGCTCCTGGGGCTCGCGGGTCGCCGAGAGCGGGGCATCCGCGGCCTGCTCGGCTCGGCTCGTGGCCACCCGCCCTCCAAGGAGCACGACCCGGGCGGGCTTCGCTCCGTGCACCCCACCGGGTCTCGGGGCCCCTGGCCGCGCCCTGCCCACGGGGCTGCACGGGCGAGGCTGAGCAGGTGCAGCGGAGCGCGCTGACGCGGGCAGTGACACCTGCAGCCGTGGCCGGCGGGGGTGAGCGGGAGCCTAGGGAGGGGAAGGCCGAGGTCCTGGGCCAGCTGGGCCCCCTGCGTCCTGGGTGCCACTCTGTGGCTCTGCAGGAAGTGGCCGCTGGAGGCCAGAGTTCAGGCAGTGCCGCGGGGCCTGGCCCCAGGCCGGTCAGGAGCCTCGGGTTCAGCCTGCAAAGGCCCAGAGACTCTGGAATTACGTTAACAACTCTTTTTAAAGACTTCATTTGTTTGAGAGGTAGAGGCAGAGAGAGAGGTCTTCCACCTGCTGGTTCACTCCCCTAACGGCTGCAAAGGCTGGAGCTGGGCCAGTCCAAAGCCAGGAGCTTCTTCCAGGGCTCCCACGCGGGTGCAGGGGCCCAAGGACTTGCGCCATCCTCCGCTGTTTCCCCGGCCACAGCAGAGAGCTGGATCAGAAGAGGAGCAGCCAGGACTGGAACCGGCGCCCCTGTGGGATGCCGGCGCCGCAGGAGGAGGCTCAGCCCGCTGCACCCCAGCGCCGACCCCAGGGACGACTCTTTACAGATATGAAAGCAGTTGTTAGCTCACGGCTAGACGGGCCGGATGTGGCCCGGGGGCCATGGTTACCAACCCCTGCCCTAAAAGAAGGCCTGGTCAAGCAAAGCTTGACACAACCTGCAGGAGGGAAAGGAACAGCCTAGCTGAGCAGAGCACGAAGCCACACCCACGGGAGCCTGGGAGACGATGAGCCATGAGCTACTGCGGGGGAGGTGACCTTGGGTCCCCTGGACATGAGAGACTCGGGAAACGTAGACCGTCCTCAAGGTAACAGCGGTCAGTAGACACCAACAGCCGGGGCCTGGCTGTTACGCTTACAGAGGCCGGTGCAGCAGTGGCCAGTGTGTTCCGTGGCTGAATGGAAACAAAAGGAGCCCGATATCTTGAGGACGGAGGAGGAGAACTGACCCAGCGTGGGAGACCAGGACGGGCTGGGGGGAGCGGGCGGGTGTGGAGCTGCGCCGGCCCTGCTCGCGACGCCGGCCTCCCATGTCAGCTGCCGGTGCAGCGCTCTGCTGATGCCGCACCCGGGAAGCCGTGGAGGGTGGCCCAAGCACCAAGCACTGCCCGAGTGCAGTCCCAGCCTCCTGGAGTGGTCCCAGCGCTTGTGACCGCGTGGGCAGTGAACCAGCAGGTGGAAGTTGCTTCTTTCTCTTCTCTCTCTCTCTCTCTCTCTCTCTCTCTCTCTCTCTCTCTCTCTCTCTCTCTCTCTCCCTGCCTTGCAAATACATGTTTAAAAAGACAGAGACAGAGGAAAAGGTCTTGGCGGCCTCGCACGCATGGAGTACCAGTACCTGGAGCAGAAGAGATAGGCCAGGAGGGGGAAGTTGAAAAATAATGCCCAAAAATCCAAACAGCTGGTGAGACACTTATGTACAAGTAAGAAACGTAGCCAGACTTGAGGGGATCCTTGCGGAGGACATGAAGCAGACGCAGCACAGCCCAAGGCTGAAAGCCACGGAGCAAGGGCAGACGTTCCAGGCGAGGACCTGGCGAGGAGGACCCCGACTCCGCCAGGCGCCCCGAGGGGAAGAAGGCAGCGTGGAGCCTCCCAGCCTCACCGGCCGCGCCTGCACACCAACCCTCTCAGGAGGCGGCACGTGGGCTTCCGTCTCGCGCTGCTGTCTGGAAGTTGCTGGCGCCTGAACTCGCGTGGCCTTTCCTGGCACCCACTGCGTTGTCACAGGCGGCCGAGAGCCTGCTGCGTTGTGCATCGGGTTCTGCAGAGGCTGGACACAAAGGGAGCCCAGTGGGCTTGCCCAGGTCCCCTCCCCAGCAGGCACATTCCCGTCCACCCAGCACCTTCCACGGGGACGAGGTCCACGGGCCGCAGCACGGTCAGCACATGCCGAGGTACAGCTCTCCATGGAACCCCAAGCCCAAAGCTCGCGGATCGCGTGGGTCCGCCTGCAGGACATTCTTGAAATGACAGAACCGTCGGTGCAGATCCAAGAGCAGTGTTTGCTGGGAGCGCGGGGTGGGGGGTGTCAGGAGGGACCCTGGGACTTGATGGGATTGGTGGCAGCATCTGGTGGTGGTATTGCCCGCGGTTTTACAAGGCGTCAACCCTGGGGGACGGCAACTCCTCTGTCTCTGAAAGATTCATTCTTTATTCGAACACAGAGTTAGAGAGAGAGAGAGAGAGAGGAGCTGCCATTGCCGGTTCACGCTCCAAGTGGCCACAACAGCAGAGCTGGCCAGGCTGAGCTCGGGAGCCAGGAACTGCCTCTGGGTCTCCCTCGTGGGTGGGGGGGCCCAGGTACTTCGGCCATCTTCGCCTGCTTCCCCAGGGAGCTGGTCGGCATGCGGCGTCAGCGCCAGCCCCAGCGTCTCCCGCTCGACTGCACGCGCAGCCCTAGGAGCGCACAGGTGAGAGCTGACTTTGTAAGGACCGAGTTTTCAGGTACGCCGCAGGTGAGCGCGCGGTGGGTGGCTCCACGTCACCTGCGCTTCCTCCCCACGTTCCCTCCCCTGGTGTATCAGGAGCACCTGTGTGCCTGGCACTGGGCTGGACCGGGCACGCGGGAGCCGGCCCGCTGGTCCCCGCCTCTCCTCACCTGCGTTTCTGTCGTGCACTGAGCCGGCGCCTCCACGAACAACACCCTCGGGAAGCAGTGGTCCACAGAGGGGGAAATAAGACAGAGAAGTAATCGGCCTGGCGAGCAACCCGCGGATTGCCAGGGGAACACTTTCTTCCCTAATAACTAACAAAAACTTGCTGGACGGGAAGAGAAAAGCCCAGATGGCGCCGGGGTCGGGCAAGCGCTCCGCCCACCTGCACAGACCCAGACGAAGCTCCTGGCTCCTGCCTGGCCCAGCCCTGGCCATGACGGCCGTGTAGGGAGTGAACCAGTGGATGGAGGATCTCTCTCTCTCTCTCTCTCTCTCTCTCTCTCTCTCTCTCTCTCTCTTTCAAATAAATAAATCGGGGAAAACAAGAATGGCTCGCAGGCTGCAGACAGCCCCGCCCCTTTCCCCACTGACGTCAGAGTGGAGCCGCGGGTGGGCAGGGGCAGGGTCTGCAGCAGGTCAGGGACGTGGGTGTCCACGGCCCCCAAGTCTGCTCCGTCGGCTGAGAGCAGGGACCGCGGTGGCAGCAGGTCTCCCGCACGGCCATCCCACTGGGGTTCCGTGGCTGTTTCCGCCTGCGCCCGCACCGGCCCAGTCCCCCATGCACACTGCTGCTGTGGCCAGGCACGGAGCCGACGCCCTGGGCCCGGGTCCGAGCCTGCACGGTGCGATTTAAGGAAGGCAGCAGGAATGAACCCAGCCCTGGCGCCGTGCACGGCTTTCCGGGCACTGTGCTCATGCTCCTATTTTTAACTCGCTGGCCTCTTTTCTTGGCTCCCAGGCAGTCTGGGTTCTCGCTCCCTCGCTCCAAGCCGAGGTTACACCCCGAGAGTTCTCGGGTCCTCACTTGAGCCTCTGCACCGTGGGGGCAGGGAGGGGACAGGCCTGCCCTTGGAAGGCCTCACCTGCGCTCCTTTTACCAGCTCCCCCTGCCTACAGCCCTGGTGGCAGAAGCCGTTGCTGACTTCGCCAACAGCTGTCACGCCAGCTCCTGGCACATCTCATATTGGAGTGATGTGGGCCAGGAGGGTGGAGGGGGACCCAGGGAGGGCCCAGCCACGCAGCGCGCTCACCTCCAGGGGACAAAACCATGATGCCAGAGGCCAGAACCAGGAGTCAGCCAACTCGGGTCTCTGAGCCTCTTCCTACACAACTGGGACAGTGGAAACTTGTCCAGCCAAGGCGGCCTGCACAGCGACGAGTAAGCAACCCAAGCAGATGCATCGGCGTGCCAGGCCACGTGCCCCCACCTCAGCTGCCGCCGGGCGTGGCTAGGGTCCCACTGGCACCTGCTGGGGACCCCATTTTCTGCCCTAGGCCCAGGACCTTCCGCAGAGCCCAGAAGCCAGCTGAGCTGGGGAGTGCCAGAAACAGACTCAGAGGGCCTTCCCTCGACAGCGGGGCCCTGGGGCAGGGGCAAAGGCCCAATTCTCCCTCGCCCAGAGCCACACCATGCTCAGCTTCTCAGGGGGCCACGGAGGGCTGAGCCCAGGCAACCTGCTCAGGGACAGTCCCCGGGGCGGCCCCTTGTGCTTTGCCTCCGCCCCCGCCCTCTCCTCTCTCTGGGACCCCCTACAAGCCGCACCTTGCACCATAAAGGATGTCCCGGTGCGCGCTGCTGTCCAGTGCCCGCCCTGGGAGGGGCACCAGGGACGGAACGGGCAGCGTCACTGCCGCCCTGCAGCTCTGCTGGCTCCAAAGCTGCTGGACAAAGGACTTTAAGACATCAAACGTGTGTCCTGCCAGCAAATGGGGAAGCAGCGTTTGGAGCCCACGGGCCCAGAGGGACCCAGAGTTGTCCTGGCCAGACCTCGCCCAGGGCTGCTGGGAGCCAGAAGCCCCCTCGACGCAAGCAGCCCGTGGTCCCGGCCGGGCAGGTCAGCAGCTGCATACCAAAGGACGGCCAGCGGTCGAGCTGGGGCAGGTGTCCCCGGGACACAAGTCCGTCCTCCTCTGGCCCGGGCTGCTCTCTTCCAAATGAATAAAGTAAAGAAAAATCTTGAAGATTGCTGCGCTGGCACTGTGGCATAGGCGGCTAAGGCTCCGCTTGCAGCTCTGGCATCCCATACGGGCTCCTGTTCGCGTCCCGGCTGCTCCACTTCCAGTCCAGCTCTCTGCTGTGGCCTGGGAAAGCAGTAGAAGATGCCCAAGTCCTTGGGCCCTGCACCCACGTGGGAGACCCGGAAGAAGCTCCTGGCTCCTGGCTTCAGCCTGGCCCAGCCCCAGCCGTTGTGGCCATCTGGGGAGTGAACCAGCAGATGGAAGACCTCTCTCTCTCTGTGCCTCTCCTCTCTGTAACTCTACCTCTCAAATAAATAAATAAATAAATCCTTAAAAAAAAGGATTGGTAAAAAGAAAAATATAGACCAAAAGTGCACAATTCCTGAAAACCAAAAAACCCTGCAGAGCAGGACCTGTGAGCAGTGCTTGGGTGAACACAGACACCCTTAAATCCAAATACGTCAACTTATTTTTATTTTTAAGATTATTTGTTGGGGCCGGCACTGTGTTATAGTGAGTAAACCTGCTGGCTGCAGTGCCAGGATCCCACATGGGCACCAGCTCGAGTCCCAGCTGCTCCACTTCCAATCCCGCTCTCTGCTGTGGTCTGGGAGAGCAGTGGAAGATGCCAAGAGCTTTGGTCCCGGCACCCACGTGGGAGACCTGGAGGAGGCTCCTGGCTCCTGGCTTCAGATCAACTCTGGCCATTTCAGCCATTTGGAGAGGGAACTAGTGAACAGTGAACCTCTCTCTCTCTCTCTCTCTGCAACTCTGCCTTTCAAATAATAAATAAATCTGTAAAAAATATTTTTTTATTTGAAAGGCAGAGTCACAGGGAGAGAAGGAGAGACAGAGAGAGATCTTTCATATGCTGGTTCATTCCCCAAATGACTACATAGCTGGCACTGGGCCAGGAGCCAGGAGCTCCATCCGGGTTTCCCACATGGGTGGCAGGAATCAAAACACTTGGCGTCTTCCACTGCTCTCCCAGGCGCATTAGCATGGAGCTGGATTGGAAGAGGAGCAGCCGGGACATGAGCCAGCGCCCGTTCGGGATGCCAGCACCCCAGGAAGTAGCTGAATGACCCCACAACAGTCCATCAACTTATTTTTTTTTTATTTATGTATTTTAAAGGCAGAGAGAAAGGTGGGGGGAGGAGATCTCCCAACCACAGGTTCACACTCAAATGCCCATGACAGCCAGAGCTGGGCCAGGTCAGGCCAAAGCAAGCAGCTAGAAACTCCACCCAGATCTTCTCACAGGAACCCAACCACGTGCGCCACCACGGCTGCCTGTCAGAGTCAGCATTGAAAGGAAGCGGGGCGGCGCTGTGGTGTAGCAGGCAAAGCTACCACCTGCAGAGCCAGCATCCCGTGCGGGCGCCAGTTCGAAACCCAGCTGCTCCGCTTCCGATCCGGCTCTGCTATGGCCTGGGAAAGCAGTAGAAGATGCCCAAGTCCTTGGGCCCTGCACCCACGTGGGGGACCTGGAAGAAGCTCCTGGCCCCTGGCTTCGGATCAGTTCAGCTCCAGCCATTGTGGCCAACTGAGGAGTGAACCAGTGAGTGGACGACTCTCTCTCTCTCTCTCTCTCTCTCTCTGCCTGGGCCTCTCTGGCTCTTCCTTTAGAATGAGTAAAGCAATCTTTGGGAGAAAAAAAAAAGGAATCTGGAATGCAAAGCGGAGCTGGGACCCCAGGCCCCCCCACATGGGATGTGGCATCCCGAGTGGCGTCTTAACTGTTGTGCCAGATTCCTGCCCTTTTCAGATTTTTAAAGAGGAAGAATCAGAGTAAGCGAATTCTGCACTGACTTTAAAGGTCAGAAAATGAGAAACAAAAAAAAATGATAAGGATACAAATAGTGGCCGGCGCCACAGCTCACTAGGCTAATCCTCCGCCTGCGGCGCCGGCACCCCGGGTTCTAGTCCGGGTCGGGGCGCCGGATTCTGTCCTGGTTGCCCCTCTTCCAGGCCAGCTCTCTGCTGTGGCCCGGGAGTGCAGTGGAGGATGGCCCACGTGCTTGGGCCCTGCACCCCATGGGAGACCAGGAGGAGGCACCTGGCTCCTGGCTTCAAATCAGCGCGGTGCACCGGCCGCATCGCAACGGCCACAGCAGCCATTGGGGGGTGAACCAACGGCAAAGGAAGACCTTTCTCTCTCTCTCTCTCTCTCACTGTCCACTCTGCCTGTCAAAAAAAAAAAAAAAGATGCAAGCAGAAGGAAGGAGCTAATAGAGCCCGGAGCCAAGGGGCCGGTGTTGTGGCCTCGCGGGGTTAAGCCGCCCCTGGTTCAGTCCCCAAGTGTCCGCAACAGCCAGAGCCGGGCACGGCCAAGGCCTGCACCAGGAGCTCCATTGTGTCTCCCACGTGGGTGGGAGGGACCCAGGTGCCTGGGCCGCCAGCTGCGGCTTCCCGGGCTGCACGTTAGCAGGGAGCTGGCCTGGAAGTGGATCCAGGACTCGAAGTCGGGCATTGATACGGGATGGTCTCGGCGGTGGCTCGGCCCTGCACCAACACCAACCCCTGTTGCTCCTTTGCATCGGAGAAGAGCCGTGTGGATGCCCAAACCTGGCGAAGACTGGACACGAAGAAAGGCAGACACCAGCACACCCTACGGATATCAGCACACGACTCCCAAGAAAGTTGCTGGAAAGCAGATCCGTTGACTTGACTGAGAGAAGCAGAAGCCCTTAGGCCGAGCAGGATTTGAGCAAACCCCGACAGATGCATTGAAGGAAGCCTCCTGCTGCTAGACTTAAGGAGAGAACCCCTTTGATCATTACCTGTTGGGATGTGTCCCCAGAGGACAAGTGCTGGAAACCTGCTCCCCACGGCAGCAGCGCGGGCAGCTGCGGGCGTCCAGGTGCCCCGGGCGCCGGGCTCCTGCGTGGACTCACGCCAAGGGAGAGATGCTCTGGACACGCGAGTTACTCCCGCTGAAATCGGAAACGAGACAGGCATGCCGGGACCGCCGCAGCGGCATCAGAGGCACAGAGGTGACCGCTGCTCTGGGGACCGGAAGACTGCGTGTCGCAGGGTCAGTGTTAAAGCAAACACTCACCAGGTCAGTCACGAATCTGTCTGTGCACCTGTCAGCGGGCGTCTGCCCGTAGCTGTCTGTGCACCTGTCAGCGGGCGTCTGCCCGTAGCTGTCTGTGCACCTGTCAGCGGGCGTCTGCCCGTAGCTGTCTGTGCCCTGTCAGCGGGCGTCTGCCCGTAGCTGTCTGTGCACCTGTCAGCGGGCGTCTGCCCGTAGCTGTCTGTGCACCTGTCAGCGGGCATCTGCCCGTAGCTGTCTGTGCCCTGTCAGCGGGCGTCTGCCCGTAGCTGTCTGTGCACCTGTCAGCGGGCGTCTGCCCGTAGCTGTCTGTGCCCTGTCAGCGGGCGTCTGCCCGTAGCTGTCTGTGCCCTGTCAGCGGGCGTCTGCCCGTAGCTGTCTGTGCCCTGTCAGCGGGCGTCTGCCCGTAGCTGTCTGTGCCCTGTCAGCGGGCGTCTGCCCGTAGCTGTCTGTGCACCTGTCAGCGGGCGTCTGCCCGTAGCTGTCTGTGCCCTGTCAGCGGGCGTCTGCCCGTAGCTGTCTGTGCCCTGTCAGCGGGCGTCTGCCCGTAGCTGTCTGTGCACCTGTCAGCGGGCGTCTGCCCGTAGCTGTCTGTGCCCTGTCAGCGGGCGTCTGCCCGTAGCTGTCTGTGCCCTGTCAGCGGGCGTCTGCCCGTAGCTGTCTGTGCCCTGTCAGCGGGCGTCTGCCCGTAGCTGTCTGTGCCCTGTCAGCGGGCGTCTGCCCGTAGCTGTCTGTCGGTAATCGGGAGGAGACAGACTGTGGGGCGGATGTACAGGAAATGGTGGAACAGAGGACCCGATCCCAACCACGATGGTGAGCCACCTAGAAACACACAGGACACACAGGAGGCGGCCCTCGAAGCTGACGACATGAGATGCACCTCCGGAGGCTGCGAGACGGAACCCCGGGGATGCGCCCCTCTTCCGAAGGCGGGGTCCGGGACACAGTGAGTCCTCAGATGAAGAGGACCAAAGCTTTGTTCTTCTGTAGCCAGAGAAACTGACCGCCAAGCCGTATGAAAGGCGGGTGCACACAGGAGTCTGCAGGCGACCGGTGGACGGGCTTTCTGCCTTCAGGTAGAAAAGCACCCACGAGGCCGGCGCCATGGCTCAACAGGCTAATCCTCCGCCTTGCGGCGCCGGCACACCGGGTTCTAGTCTCGGTTGGGACACCGGATTCTGTCCCAGTTGCCCCTCTTCCAGGCCAGCTCTCTGCTGTGGCCCAGGAGTGCTTGGGCCCTGCACCCCATGGGAGACCAGGAGAAGCTCATCGGATGAGCATGGTGCGCCGGCCGCAGCGCACCATCCACGGCAGCCATTGGAGGGTGAACCAACGGCAAAGGAAGACCTTTCTCTCTGTCTCTCTCTCACTGTCCACTCTGCCTGTCAAAAATAAAATAAAATAAAATAAAAGCACACACGAGCCCTTAGCCTCAGGCAGTGCGGCACCCACAGGGCACAAACTCAAAGTCATTCCAAGGACACACTGGAATTTGGTGTGCGATAAGGTTGGAATTCCAAATCCAGGGCTGTGAAATGGATGTGAGCGAGTTATTTGCACGTATCAGGGAGCGCAGGCTGAGGAACATCGATGAAGAAGAGTAGAATCACATCTACGTTCCTTTATCACTGCTTCAGGAGCAGAGCTGAGTTAGTCTAACAGACCAGAAAACACTCCTGTCAGTTTGTGCTCTGCCACCACCATCACCAACACCAGCACCGTCACCAGCACCGTCACCACCACCATCACCATCACCACCATCATCACCTCCATCACCAGCACCGTCACCATCACCACCACCATCACCTCCATCACCTCCATCACCATCACCTCCATCACCACCACCATCATCACCTCCATCACCACCACCATCACCTCCATCACCACCACCATCACCTCCATCACCATCACCACCATCTCCACCACCACCACCATCATCACCATCTCCACCATCACCATCACCATCACCATCACCACCATCATCACCTCCATCACCACCACCATCATCACCTCCATCACCATCACCACCACCATCATCACCTCCATCACCATCACCATCATCACCACCACCATCATCACCTCCACCACCATCACCACCATCACCATCACCACCACCATCATCACCTCCATCACCATCACCATCACCATCACCATCATCACCTCCATCACCATCACCATCATCACCACCACCATCATCACCTCCACCACCATCACCACCATCACCATCACCACCACCATCATCACCTCCATCACCATCACCATCACCATCACCATCATCACCTCCATCACCATCACCATCACCATCATCACCTCCATCACCATCACCACCACCACCATCACCACCACCATCACCACCACCATCATCACCTCCACCACCATCACCACCACCATCATCACCTCCATCATCACCATCACCACCACCATCATCACCTCCATCACCATCACCATCATCACCTCCATCACCATCACCATCACCATCACCATCATCACCTCCATCACCATCACCACCACCACCATCACCACCACCATCACCTCCACCACCATCACCACCACCATCATCACCTCCATCACCATCACCATCACCACCACCACCATCACCTCCATCACCATCACCTCCACCACCACCATCATCACCTCCACCACCATCACCACCACCATCATCACCTCCATCACCATCACCATCATCACCACCATCACCATCATCATCACCACCATCACCTCCATCACCATCACCATCATCACCTCCATCACCATCACCATCATCACCTCCATCACCACCACCATCATCACCTCCATCACCATCACCACCACCATCACCACCACCACCATCACCACCACCATCACCACCACCATCATCACCTCCATCACCACCACCATCGTCACCTCCATCACCATCATCACCTCCACCACCATCACCATCACCACCACCATCATCACCTCCATCACCATCACCACCACCATCATCACCTCCATCACCACCACCACCACCATCACCTCCACCACCATCACCACCACCATCATCACCTCCATCACCACCACCATCACCTCCATCACCACCACCATCACCTCCATCACCATCACCACCATCTCCACCATCACCTCCATCACCATCACCACCATCTCCACCATCACCTCCATCACCATCACCTCCATCACCACCACCATCATCACCATCACCTCCATCACCATCACCACCACCATCATCACCATCACCACCACCACCATCATCACCTCTACCACCATCACCATCACCACCACCATCATCACCTCCATCACCATCACCATCACCACCATCACCTCCATCACCATCACCACCACCACCATCACCATCACCACCACCATCATCACCTCCATCACCATCACCTCCATCACCATCACCACCACCACCATCACCATCACCACCACCACCATCACCTCCATCACCATCACCTCCACCACCACCCATGCTTATATTGTGAATCTGTAGCAGAGTGATTCTGACTCAGTACACTAATTTTTTTAAAAGTCACATATTAGGGCAATTGCTATGGTGTGGTGGGCTGGGCCTCCACCTGCAGTGCTGGCATCCCATATGGGCACTGGTTCGAGTCCCAGCTGCTCCACTTCCAACCCAGCTCCCTGCTAGTGGCCTGGGAAAGCAGCGGAAGATGGCCCAAGTGCTTGGGCCCCTGCATCCACGTGGGGGACCTGGACAAAAGCTGCAGCCCACACAGAGGCCAATCAGCGCGGAGACGAGCTGCACGCCCAGCGTTTGCAGCAGGCAAGCAGCCAACGGCAGCTGTGGCGGTCACAGCCCCGGGGTCGGTCCTTGTGCCTGCAGGACACGGAACATCCTGAGTCCCACCGGGCGAAAAATCCTGACGTCTGTGAAACCTGAGACCAGGCTCAGGACGGAGGCTTCTGCGCGGGAGGCCCAGGGAAGGCGGGCAGCGGGCAGAGCGGTTGCCGACTCCAGGGAGCCCTGGGCCTGCCTTGGAGTCCACGATCGATCCCCGAAGCCAAAGGCCTGGCGGGCAGCAGCGCCGTCGTGCATTTCTAAGTGGCCATTAGCCGGGGTCAGCCCTCTAAATGGGCTGCTGGGCTGCAGAGGCTCCGGCTGGGCGGCGGGGGGGCCAGCAGCTCCACACGCCACGGCCTCCCGCCAGGATCCCCGCGTGTCTGCCAGGAACAGGCCCTTCTTACATCCTGCCCACAGGGGCCTCTCGGTCCTCACAGGGCAGGTCGGCCTCCCAGGAGGGCCCCGCGGCACCAGCCCGGCCAGTGGCCATGTCCCGGCAGCATCAGAGCCTTGGTCTCTGGGAGAGCGAGTCTCTCCCTGTATGCTCTCTGCTCCCAATTCTGCATGTTTAAAATAGCCGGAGCCACACATAGCTTGCGCTTGGGGTCAAGGTGTTCCCAGGATTCACACGGCACTGGCCTCGGGCGGCAGCATTCAGGCAGGGCACCGGGAGGGTTCCCAGAGTCCGTTCTGGGATCCCCTGGGTCAGGTGCACCGGGTAGCTCAGAGACAGGTGGACGCCTGGGCCTGACCCCGAGCCCCTGCAGCCAGCCCATGTGCGGCACTGAGGCAGAGGGAGGGCCAACAGCTGCCAAACAGCCACACCCGCCTTTCCCTGCTCTGTCAAGTGCTGGAGAAGTGATGCTTAAATGAGTTTTTGTCGGCCGGCGCCGTGACTCATTAGGCTAATCCTCCGCCTGTGGCACTGGCATCCCGGGTTCTAGTCCTGGTTGGGGCGCCAGGTGCTAGTCCTGTTACCGATGAATGGCAGGGTTCTTGTTTTGCACAAGAAAGAATCCAGGCGTGAGACAGAGAGTAGTGGGAGGTAAAATAGCAAGGTTTATTAGGGTGGGGACATCTGTAAGGACGGATGGGCACCTCTCCAGACAGGACCTCAGAGAGAGTGCCCAGTCCCTCGGACAGGGGCGGGGGAGTAGGTTACATGGTTGAGTAGAGAGATTACACCTCTCAGCAGAGAGGCAGAGGGCTGAGCGCGCAGTCCGGTTGAGGCCGGGGGTTTTTAAGGGGATGGGTCTCTGTCTTCACACATCTCCTCCCGAAACAAAAGACTTTATGGCTGTAAATACTAGAAACTCCTATCTGAGTTTTCCCCTTGAAGGTAGCAGACAGGAGGAAGCCTAGCTGGCGCCATCCTGAGTTTGGAGGGAGGGTGAGCAGGACCCCCTGGAGAATGGGAATCCAGAGCAGGGTGTTTGAAATGCAGATACTGGGCTGCACCTGGGAGATTGTGGAAGATTTACCAGGCAGAAGGGGCGGGGACCCCACCTGGCAGATTATCAGGTAGGAGAGGGCAGGGCAGGATGCGAACACTGGGCTGCCCCTGAAACATTATCGGGACGACTCTGAGATACAGATGTAGATGCTGGACATAGATGTCTTTCCTCTAGGCCTTTGTCATACACACATGAGCTCATATCTGACTTCCTACCTAACAGTCCCGGTTGCCCCTCTTCCAGGCCAGCTCTCTGCTGTGGCCCGGGAGTGCAGTGGAGGATGGCCCAGGTGCTTGGGCCCTGCACCGCATGGGAGACCAGGAGAAGCACCTGGCTCCTGCCATCGGATCAGCGCGGTGCGCTGGCTGCAGCACACCGGCCACGGTGGCCACTGAAGGGTGAACCAACGGCAAAGGAAGACCTTTCTCTCTGTCTCTCTCTCTCTCACTGTCCACTCTGCCTGTCAAAAAAAAAAAAAAAAACAAACACGTGGTACTAAAGACGGAAACATGGAGATGCAGGCTCCTCAGGCAGTAGAAGGCAGCTCAGGGGCTCCCGGGAGAGAAGAAATGATCGAGAGTCACCCGAAATGCAGCTCGGAGAGGCGGGGGCAGAGCGGGCAGAGCCTCTGTCGGCAGGGTCAGGAGCGCAGTCACATTTCAAGCCAGGAAGAAGTGACCTTGGACTCCGACACATTGTAGCCAGAGCCTGGAAGACCCGGAGGAGGCAGAACTCAGAGTCAGAGAGAGGACCCTTCAGCCGCCAAGGAATAAAACACCTGCCGACTCCTGGGCGAGACGTGCAGCAGCGAGGGGCCTGGGAGACGGGGCGGGGCGGGACGTGCAGCAGCGAGGGGCCTGGGAGACGGGGAGAGGCGAGACAGTGTCCCGGCAGCCTCTGGCTGCTCACATGGGGATGCCTCGACCCCAGCCCCTGGCAGTGTGGGCGGAGCCAAAGACTGGGGGAGCTGAGGCGAAGCCACGGGGCAGCGGGAGAACAGAATTGGTGCTTGCTTCACTACAGCGGTGGGGACGAGAAGGGGAGAAGAGGCAGGCGGAAATGCCGGGACTGGGGCAACAGTAGGTGCGGGTGCCGGCGCCTCCTGGGCCCCCCGGCATCCCCTGTGGGCACGCAGTCCCAGCTGCTCCACGCCCAGCCCAGCTCCCTGCTAATGTGCTTAAGAAAGAACACCCGCGTGGGAGACCCGGATGGAGCTCCTGGCTCCCGGCTTTGGCCTGGCCCAGCCCTGGCCGTTGGAGTCATTTGAGGAGTGAACCAGCAGATGGAAGATTGAAGTTTCCGTCTCTCTCTCTCTCTCTCTCTCTCTCTCTCTGTAACGCTGCACAAGCCCAGGAAAGGGGATGCCAATGGTTCCACCCTGCAGAATGGTGAGGCCGGCCAGCGGGGCTGGGGTCCTTGGGGAGGTGGAATGTCCGTCACCACCGGGCGGCACTGTGGCTGGAAAGCCTGGCTCAGCCCGGCGGCGTCTCCCCACGGCAGCTTCCTGTGCTGCGTGTGTGACCCTGCGGCCTTAAATCTCACCTCCAGGGGCTGCGGTCTTCCACCCAGAGCTGGCGGAGGGGGCTGAGCCCCTGGGGAGGCGGGCCTTCTCCAGGAGACCCCCCCCTCCATGAGCCCCGGGCCAATCAGCACACGGATGTGAGACCCCGCCCAATGGGCGCCCCCACAGAATGACCCAGTGGACGGACAGTGACGCCTTAGACCCGGACACTACCTCGGAGCCGGCGTCCCGCCCGGGCTCTCCCGCTCTCCTCTCCCCCAGACGCCTTCTCTGCCGCCTGCCAAGTGAATCAAAGTTTCTGCCTCTTTGCTAATGGTTTCCCGGCTTTTCATTTCTGTACTGAGCTGAGGAAAAGAACCCACCAGACTCGCTCCAGCCACCGCCCTCCCCTCCTCGACTGGTAATGAAGGGGAGTGGGCCGGGTCTCCACGCAGGGCAAACCCCCCTGCGGCTCTCGGGTGGCCGCCCCGTTCACTGGGTGCTGGGGGGCAGGGAGCAGGCCACAGCCAGTCTCTGTGGGATTGGGGCCAATGGGTCACCTCCCACTGCTCGGTTCCTGCAAACCCAGATGGCGCAGCGGCCTGGCCTTGCTGGCTCCGCGGACCCCAGATCTCTCTCCAGGGCAGGCAGTGGGCGGGGGAAGTATTTGCATTCCTAGTCACACAACAAGAGCCCTGGACGGCTCACACCCACCCCATGAGCAAGGCGTCCTGGGCCGTCCCGGGCAGGAGCCAGGCCACGGTCTGAACACATGACTGTGAGGAGAGCACCCGGACCCTGTGTGTTCAGGACAATGGACAAGGCCTGTCAGGGCAGGGGGCCACCCTCGGGCAGGAGCAGCGTTCGGGATGAGGAGGATGTGAGGCAGCAGGCGCAGCCAGCGAGGCGGGCCCACAGGCAGCTGAGGCTCTGCAGCTCTGCAGAGAGACGCATGGCGGGTTTCCAGGCCCTTGTCAGACAGAGCCCCACAGCGGGACAGCCTCTCGGGAACCATGCAGGAGGGCAGGGCAATGCGACTCCGTGGGGGGGGGGGCTCACAGGTGACCCCCAGGAGACCTGCTGGGGTGGGGGAGGAATCTCAGGGCTGGCGCCCTGGGCTGTCACTGCCTGGCCTCTCAGGACACACAGGCCATTTGCACACCAGGAAGCGTCCCTCCTCACCCCAGGACACTGGAGGTGCTCAGGGCGGGGCTGGAGACAGGGGCCAGCTCGGGGTGACCACATGCCCCCTGGAAGGCCCGGCTCGGCGGCACCTGACACTGCAGGTTGCAGCCAGGACACCGAAGACCTGAGAGGGCGTGACCCAGAGACGGGCCAGGCACTGCTGGGCCCAGTGGACAGACAGCACTGGGTGCTGTGTCACTGGCCGGGGAGGCAGGCGGCCTGGTCTGCGGCCGGCGTCTCTGCTCCGTGAAGCGGCAGTGGGACCGGTGCGGCCCCCGGGCACAGCCGGGACAGGGGGAGGGGCGTGCTGTGGCCCACGCTTCTCTCCAGGCAACTGCAGACACCCCGATGAGTGTCAGGAGTAGGCGACAGGTGCTACAGTTTGTGGGGAAGCCGCCTTCTGGACCTCCCGCCCTGAGCAGACCGGGAAGCGCCGCATCGTCTGTGCGGCTAGGCGGGGCGCGCCTCTCCCCGTCCTGCTCGCCGAGCGTGAGCCCTGCTTGTCTCCAAGGACCCCTCAGGTCCACACACACCTGGTCCACAGGCCCTCAGGAGCCGAGCCTGCAGCACCTCGGGTACCCTGGGTACGGAAGTAACTCCACCACGGGCTTTGTGTGCACGCTGCGTGCTGCGGCTGTGTGTTGCACGGCGTGTGCTGGGCGTTGCAGGCTGTGTGTTGCACGGCGTGTGCTGGGCGTTGCAGGCTGTGGGCTGCACGAGGACAGGTGAGGGGCAGAACGAGCCCGGCTCCTCCTAGAAGAGCTGCTGCCGTTGGCCCCAGGGTCACCCCCGCCCTCCTGGGCTCCTCTGGGTGGCGGATTCCTTCAGCTACGCACAGGACCACCCCTGGCAGCTCTGCAAGGCTGATTCCTGCTTTCTGACGAGGCTCGGTCCCTGGCGGCTCCCCGGGCTGCTGGCCTGGCATTCCCGAAGTGTCCCTTCGGATCCGCTGCACGGAACACTGCTCGCGCTGGGAGGCCCTCCCGAGGACAGCGGCCTCCCGTGGCCCGAGGAGCCAGAGGCCCCACTGCAGGAGCCTCGCGGTGCTTGCTGGGTGCCCACCCTCCTCACGGGCCCCAGGGAGGCCTGTAGCTGGCAGAGACAGATGCCTGTCCGTCACCAGGCCCCAGGCAGTCGGGGTGGACTCTCAGGGGGCCTGTACCTGAGACTCGCAAAGTCCACGAGAGCAGAGCCGCCGTGAGAAACGTGGCAGGAGAGGAAGCGAGCTGCCGTGGGGCCCCTCCCCAGGGCAGCGGCCAGGGCCACGGGCGCCCGTGCGTCACCCTTCACCACCACCCGGCTCGCAGACCTGCCGCGGCCGGGCAGAGCGCCCTGGCTGCCCCCCCCGGGCTCAGCCCGGAGGCCTCAGCCGCCAGGACAGAAGCCTCCCCTCTCCTCTCCCTCGACCGACCGGGGAAGCTGCCTGCCCCTCCCCAGGGGACCTCAGCACCCAGGGTCCACAGAGGCCCACAGGCTGCTGTGCATCCGGCCCCTCCATCCCTGAGACTCCACCCCTCCCAGCTACACCTGTCCTCTACCCGTCGTTGTCCCCCCTCGGGGGTTCAGCGACAGCGCAAGCCCCTGCTGGTGTGTACACACACGTGTGTACATGTGTGCACACGCGTGTGTGCAGGTGTCTGTATGCTAACAAGACCCGCCGCAGCCATGTGACGTCACCCCCGGCTGCCACAGGACCCGTCCCTCAGGCTCTGGGGAGCACTTTCTGGACGAGCAGACCTGTCCGCACCAGGCCTACAGCGGAGGCCTCCCAGGGTCGGCCAGGGCTGCAGGGCGTGTGCCGGGAGGACAAGGCAGCCCGTGTGCTGACCCAGCTGTCCTTGGAGGCCCCCCAGCTCTCCCCGGCGGTGCAGGGCGTGTGGGGGGCGTGCAGGCCTGGGGCATACGTGCCCTTGTGCATCTGCGTGTGCCGTGTGCAGCTCTGCAGGCGCACACACCGCACGGCGCGGGGGCGGCAGTGGCCAGGCCCCACCCTGCGGTCGGCGGCCGGGGGCGTGTCCCAGCAGCAGGAAGAGGCAAAGTTTCTTTCAGCGTGTTTATTTCCGGAAGACAAACGGGAACCTGGCCATCTGCTGGTTCTAACGAGTTTCTGTTTGTTTTTAATAAAGAAGAAAAAGGGGTTCCTTGGCTTTCCCACAGAACAAAGGGGATTTTTCAAGGAAAATAGCTTTGGGGCTCTCCAGGCCGACTCTGGGGAGCCCCATCCAGCCCGCGTGCAGGCGCGGCCAGCAGAGCCCCTTCCTCCCGGCTTCACCCTGCAGAAGGCCACGCGGGGCGCAGGGAGAGGGCCGGGGGCGTGGGCAGAGCAGGCTGGGGCGCGGGGGTAGGAGGCGGAGCCGCGCCCACCTCGCATCCTGGCTGCTCCATCCTCCTCACAGCAGCTCTACCGGAAACCACACGGAGCTGGCGCCCTGAGGACAGGCCTGCAATACGGCCAGGGCTCGGGGACGCCAGGGGACGCGGGCCTGGCACGGTCCCCCCACCCCGGCAACTCTTCAGCCAAAAATACCTCTGAGCCCGAAGACACAAAGCTGTGAGTAGCAAAACTCGTAAAAATAACGGGTACAAAGGAAGCATCCACACGGCACGGCCGCGCCCTGTGTGTGCCGCGCCCTCGGGGATGGGCGACAGTCGGGGGTGGCAGATCCCGAGCCTCAGGGACAGGACCCCAAGCGCCCGGGCACCTGCCCGTCAGGGAGGTCTCTGCACACACGGCGCTCGCGGGCGAGCTGTGCTGGAGCCGGCAGATTCCGGCACGCAGGCAAGGAACGTCTGATTGTCACACGGTACAGGTCTGAGACAGGAACATGAGCGAGCCGGACGCAGGTCTCCGTCGTATCAAGTAGCTCCAGTTTAACTGAACACAACTCAGCGCATTTCAGTCTCGTTCAGAGCTCCACTTCCGTCCAAATGCTCTCAAAATAAGCTCACGGGAGACGCGCGCGAGGCTGAGAACTCCAGGCGGGCTTTGTCATCACCAAGTTCAACACTTCGACACCACTGATCGTCTCCGAGATTGCCGGGGCTGCGGAAGGACGATGCCACCGCCCCGGCCACTTCCTGGGCACTCTTACAAGTGCTTGTCCCCTTACGAATCCCCCAGCAGCCTGGGACGCTGCCGTCTTCCCTGAATTACCGCACGGCGGAGGCTCGCCACGCCAGAGCTCGGGGTGTGCCCCGCTCGCTCCAGGTCAGTGGGAGACCTCTCGTCCCAAAGCAGTGTCTGTGTGCAACCTGGCCCCAACGGCCGCAGCACAGAGCCCGGGTGTCCACGGCACTGATGGCTCACGGCGTCCCAGCAGCAGTGCCCACGCCTGCCGGCTGTAGGTGCTCCGAGCGTCTTGCCTCTCTGGTCTGCGGGCCGGTTTACGAGGGACAGAGGCTTCCAGGGGGCAAGCAGGCAGCTGGGCGGGCCCGGCTCCCTGTTTCACCCCTGAGCCTGGATCCATGGCAGGAGGGTCGGTGTCACCAGCGTCACCAGCGTCACATGCCGGGAACGCATGCAGCCAGCCAGCGTGCAGGTGTGAGACTGCAGGGGGCGCACAGCCCACCACTGAGCAACATGCAGGAAGGCCAGCGGACAGGCGGGCGCGGGCAGCTCCGCCCACAGCCCCCGGCTCTCTCTCCAGGTCCAGCGAGGACCCCTGGGGTGGGTGGCACGGGCCCGAGGTGGGGACCAGCAGGGGAGAGGCAACACCGGCGGTGTTTTCCACACCAAAAAAAGCCCCTGCTCATCGGGGGCTGCAGGTGGTCTATACAGAACTCAGCTCGCCGGACTCGCGGTGGGGACAGGGACCTCGGAGAGCCTCGGGCGCCGTCCCTCCTTAAGGCCTCAGCTCGGAGAGAAAGGTGGGGGCTCCCTCCCCTCTCCAGCTAAGCTCTTCCTGGGGCTGCTCACTACTTGCGGTGCCAACCGAAGGCCCCTGGACATGGGCAGCCCCATAAAGGCACTGTGCGATGCCATACACACCTTGGAAGGCCCTGGGACCCACCGAGGGCCCAGAGAGCTGTGATCCCCGCCCCAGCTCCAGCCCGTCAGCTGCCTGGGGGGCAGGGCAGGGGTGCCCAGAGGCCGAGCATCCTCCCTGGGCAGGGCCAGGGCTTGCACTGGGAAGACATGGAGGCAGAGGACAGAGGCCCCAGGCAGGTGGGCGGAGACCCCACCCCCACCTGGTGCCTGGGCCTGAGCTGAGACAACGCCACCCAGTGGCCCCTGGGAGGCCTGGACCCTGGCCCGGGGCCCAGCACGCCAGGTTCCCTTGGGAGCGACTGGTGGGGGCCAGCCCAGCAGCCAGGGCCACGCCCCGGACCCAGGGCAACGGGGTCAGCAAGTGCAGGCCTGAGCTGTCCCACCCCAGCCCCCACCATGACCAGCGGACTCCCTGGGCCACCTGGGTCAGGATCTGGACACAACAGGGCGCCAATGGGGGTGGGAGGGACAAGGGCGCTGCCCCGCCTGGGAGTCCCCCACTGCAGCTTTAGGGATCCCAGGGGCCCCTGCCCGCTGTTGCTAGGGCAGAGCGAAGCTGGCCCCTCGGGAAAAGCAAGAGCCCGGGAACATTCGTGGTGCATTTTTATTGCTCAAGTGCGTGGTGCGCAGGCGCAGGGGCTGAGCCGCCAGTCAGGAGCCGCGGAGCTGGGGGCGCCCTGGCCGGGCCGCGGTCCCTGGCTCGACGCGGGGCTCACGTGGCAGGGGCCGATTGCCGGGGGAGGGGTTCTCTCTGGGAGGTTGGAGCTCCTGATCCCAGGCCATGTGGGTGCTGGGCTGTGCCCTTCAGCTTCCGTAAGATTTTTAGGGTTAGCAATGAGCAGAGGACCCGGGCCTGATGCTCTGATGAGGCCGGAGCAGCAGGGGGTTCTGGGATGAAGTCTCCATGCCGGGCTCCCCGGGTGGGAGGGCCACGCTTCCGTGTCCTGGCGCCTGGCTTGGCTGTCCACTCGGCCTGCAGGCCTGCACCGTGCAGGGGCGAGCAGCGGGGAGCCAGCCTGGCCCTCCCTCCTGCCTCCCCCCCCCCGCCACCGTGCTGTCTTCACGGACTCGCCCAGACACGGCTTTCTGATTAAAATTCTTATTTTCTCCACACCTCTTTCCCCCCGTTTTTCTCTAGAACACAAGCAACACAGCGCCTGTTACTCAGGCGCTGGTCACGGTACAGAGAGGGGACGCCATGTGTCCCTTCTCGAAGACGTGACTTCACGGCGAGGGCAGGGCCACCGGGGTGGCTGGGGCTGGGCGCTGCTCTGCTGGGGCACCTGGCCGGCGCCACCCCGCCCCAGCACGAGGAGCCGCGGGCACAGCAGCTCTCAGGGACAGCGAGCGGCCAGCGGCAGCCCCCACTACCTGGAGAGAAAGGGGCCTGGGGGGGGGCCTTCTCAGGGCGCAGCACCCGGCTCCTGCACGCGGCGGAACGGTGCAGGTGGCCCCGGGGGTCACTGCACACTCCCGGGCAGGCGGAGGCGTCCCCGGGACCCACCGGGCTCGTGGCTCACTTACATTCGGTAGGGTGGGGCCCCAGCCGGCTCACCCCCAGGAGGACAGCAGAGACGGGGCCGGGGCTGGGGGAAGCCCCTGAACCAGGTGCCCAGGAACCCAATCCGAGTTTCAGAGGAGGAAGCGGCACGGGGGGGGGGGGGGGGGGGGCGAGCTGGGTTGGGGGGGGGGCGGCGGGCTGGGCCCCGGCCCCAGCCGCTGACCGTGTGTCTGGCAGGCCGTCTGGGTTTCTTTTCTCTTGGCTCAAGTTTTATTTGTTAATATTAGTCACCAGTTAATAAGAAAAATAGTTTCTAAGTGTCTCTCTCCCCTCGCTCTGCTGCTGTTTTAATTGAGTTAATTGGATACCACCGTCGAGGAACGCCTGTTCAATCACAGCCATCAATTATTCCTTTTTCTTGAATTCTTGGTTGCCGTAGTTGGAGCCTTTTTCTATTTCCGTCACTCCTATCAGTCTGCGGACTCCAAAGGACGCTTTGGGAACGGGAAGAGAAGAAGGGAGGTCAGACGGGGGCTGGGCCACGGGACTGCGGCCTCAGACCAGCTGGGCCGACCGCCCGCACCCAGCGCTGGGCCAGCCTGGGCAGGGAGGGCCCAGAGGACCAGGCTCGGTGGCCTCAGAAAGCCCCAGCAGGGGGCCTCATCCTGTGCTGACCACCACAGCCGCCTGGGGACAACGCACATAGACGGCTCCTCCCCCACCCCACAGGCCCCGCCCACTTACAGGGAACACCCACAGCAGCCACCCCTCCCCAGCTGTCCCAGGAGCCCCGCAGGTGCACGACTCGCTGCTCAGGGCTGGGCACACAGGTCGGGGGGCCAGCATGGAGTCCTGGCTGCATCCCCAGAGCCACCCCCCACCCAAGGCGGCCGTGCCACCCCAGGGCCCGCGGTGCGGGGCCTCGTGAGCGGTGTGCAGGCAGCTCGTTACCTGCTCCCACAAACCCCAGGAAGGTCAGGATCAGGAGGGGGGATCCGCTGGCGAAGACGCCCAGGACGAAGCTGAAGAGGGGCGACAGCAGGACGGTGGCCCAGCAGAGGAAGTTGAGCAGCGTCCAGGGCCGCCGGGCGGGTCTGAACTGCTGCCCCGGGAAGGTGCCCTGCAGCTTGTAGGCCTCCTGCAGCGCGTCCTGGGGGGGCGGGGCGGGGGTGAGCGCTGGGGACAAGGAGCCGGAAGAGACCGCGGCACCAGCCCGTCCCAAGTGTGCAGGCGCCCGGTGCCGGGCCTGGAAGACCCACAGCCGGGGAGAGAAGCTGCGGCTTTCAGCGGCTCCTTGTCCCTTCTGCAGCTGTGGAACTGGGGGCTGCCCCCCGGACACCTGCCGCCCGAGCAGCCTGCGCGGGGCCAGGCCGCGTGACGCGGAGCCTTCTCAAGGACAGGAGAGATGGCCGGACAGACACATCGTTACGACGTCTCAAAATCACAGGTCAAACGCTGTCCTGTGCGCCAGAGCATTCTAGAAAGCAGGCCCGCAGAGCTGGACAGAGGCCTGCGTGCTCCTCCCGCGCGCCCCAGCCCCGTGCCTGGCCGCACTCGGGACCCCCGGCCCCGCACCCTGCAGCCCTGGAGCCCCAGCTGGGCCGGTACCATGGGGACTCGGCTCACGGCGTCTGGGTGACAGCTCACTGGCCGCTCGCCGGCTGGGCCTACTCCATCCCTGTCTAAGTGCACGCCAGTTTTACGCGAGGTCGCCGGTCTTATCGGCACTTTTAAAGAACGCTTTCGGGGCAGTGGACTCGCTCTTCTGCGGCTCGGCTTTGTCACCCTCTGCCGTATCTAGGCTGCTGGCTCTGTCCGTGTTCTCTGGGCGTCCCTATGTGCCGTGACACTGTTAGCAGGACATGTGGGCGGACCCTGTGCACGGCAGGTGTGCGGGTGCCCGTGTGAGGGGCACCTCGTTCGTCACCCCAGGCCCTCCCCTCGTCCTTGGCATCGTGTCCGCCCCCGGGACACGTGCCTCCACACCACACCTGAGGGCTGCGTCGCCTCCGTCCTAGAAGCTTCCAGCTCTTTCCCCCGGGGGCTGCCCGTGGACGACCTCCCTGCAGCCGCACCTAGCCCGCTGCTGAGCCGCGGGACTCCGCCCTCAGCGCTGGGCTCCCTCAACTCTCCCTCGCCTGTCAGAGTGCTCAGGCTGCGCTGGGAGTGTCCGAGCCCCCGCCTGTGTGTGCCGCCCTGACGCTCAGCGCCGGGGTGGTGCTGTGGCCGAAAGCTCAGCTTCACAGGTCCCCAGCGCTACTCTGCTCCTCTCGGGAGCCCTGGAATGGCTCATCTACGCCCAGGCCTACGCACTCGATCTGTGCTCACGTCAACTCAAACCCAGCCCAGCTGCGGGCAGACCTGTGCCCACAGGTCACACTGGGCGGACCATGTGCCCATGGATTACACTGGGCGGACGTGTCCACGGATCACACTGGGCGGATCACTTGCCCACGGATCACACCGGGTGGACCACGTGCCCACGGATCACACCGGGTGGACCACATGCCCATGGATCGCACCGGGCAGACCACGTGCCCACAGATCACACTGGGTGGACCACATGACCATGGGTCACACTGGGCAGACCATGTGATCACGGATGACTGGGTGGACAATGTGACCATGGGTCACGCAGGGCAGACCACATTCCCACATGTCACCAGGTGGACCACGTGACCATGGAGTGGCCCATACAACTATGGATCACTGGGCAGACCGCCCTGAGCCCAGGAGGGCAGGTGCCATGGTCACAGCCCTGCAGTCCTTCCCAGGCCACATGTGCACAGTTCCACAGTGGGGGCCATGCCTGACCTCCTGCCTAGAATGAGGTGAGAGCCTCCTGCTCTGTTCCCTGGAGGGCGCTGAGACTCGGGCGTCAGCGGGACTGGCAGTGCCAGCCTGGGGTTCAGCGAGAACTCCCTGCTGTTCCTGGAGCCCTGCAACGCACTGAGAAGGTGCAGGCTCTGCCCTGGGGGGGCCCTGGCTGCCCGGGTCCCACGAGGTGCCCTGAGGGGCTGTGGAAGTACCAGTGCTGTGCTGGGAGGCTGGGCAGGAAGGGGCTCCTGGCCTGCCTGTGCTCCCACGAGACATCGGCTGGCAGCCACAGCCTGCTTTCACAGACCTGGGCAGGTGTGGGGCGACATCCTCAGCAGGGGTCACGGGACAGGTGTGGGGTGACGTCACCAGCCGAGGTCACAGGGCAGGTGTGGGGTGACATCACCAGCCGAGGTCACATGAGCGCCCTGACCCTCATGCTCGTCTCCTCCCACGCTGAGGTCAGGGTCAGGGAAAAAATGGGAAGGACGGGGAGCCTGGGGGCTGCAGGTGCCGTGCAGAGGGGAGGCCCCGCCCTTGCCCCGCCCCACCCCAGGGGAGGGCCCCGGCCCCGCCCTCACCTTCTCCTGGTACAGTTTGTGGAGCCACTGGGCCATATGTGGGGGAAGGTCACGCCCCAGGGGAGGGCCCCGCTCCATCCCCGCCCTCACCTTCTCCTGGTACAGTTTGTGGAGCCACTGGGCCGCTTCTTTCTCATCCAGCGGGATCTCTTCTAGAGGAAATCTCCTGTTTCGGGAGAAGAGAGACGGCGGTGAGCGAGGCGGGGGTGAGCTCCCGGGGCCGGCACACGCCAGGGAGGGGCACTGGGGCTGCTGGCGTCTGCTCCGAGCCCACAGAATCAGCCCCGGTGCTCTGGGGGGGCTGCAGAGACCGAGGGGCTGAGATGCACCCCAAGAGGAGACGGCCACATGTTCCACACAGTGACACCCGCCCGGAACCCCATGAGCCCACGGGACCTCCAGCGCCACTGCCAAGGGCAGTCACACAGAGCCTCCCACAGTGACCACGTCCACTCCAGGAATGACCAGCACTGCAGGCGTCCGTCACCAGGCTAAGACCACTACGCATCTCACAAATCCAGCCCACGGGCCTCAGACAGGAGGCGTGGCCGGGATACAGGTTCACCCCCCGCCTCACCAGCACCCTGTGGGGCAGAGGAGGCCTGGCGACCGCATCCTGCCAAGGCTGGCCGGCGCCGTGGCAGCTCCTGCTCTGGAACTGAGCTCGGCCACTCGTGGAAGTTACAGTGGAACCTTGCCAACAGCTCACGCGTTACAGGAAAACGCAGTCAGCCAGCCTTCTAGAGGGACACCTCTGAGACAAGCAGACACTGCCCCCGCCCCCACGCCCACCCCCATGTGCAAAGCGGGGGTGCAGAGGGGCACCAGAGCTAAAGCCATCAGAGGGCAGAACTTGCTGACCATGGGCAACCGCAGTACCCCAGGATGCCCAGGAGGGGGCGCAGAGCACACACAACAGCGACACTGGCAGGGTCTAGGAGCGCCCTGCCCTTCCCAGCTCCTCCCAACCCTCGTGCTGTCTGCCTCCGGGGCCATCACTGGGTCACCTGTGACAGCGGCTCTGGGAGGGGGG
Source organism: Sylvilagus floridanus (assembly GCA_949820135.1). NCBI lineage: Eukaryota > Metazoa > Chordata > Mammalia > Lagomorpha > Leporidae > Sylvilagus > Sylvilagus floridanus. The sequence continues at coordinate 2,631,120 of OX463244.1, forward strand.
CAGCTGCAGGCTGACCAGTTCAGTGTGGCTGTGCCAGACACAGGGGTACGGCAGCGTGAGGCTGCACTCACCGCTCAGCACAGCACACAGTGCAAGACCCACGACTGTGGACAATGGCTGACCTTGGGTAACAAACCACGGACCGGGGGCCACCATCAGGGGCCTGGCTGCCACCCTCTGGCCATCACGTCTCACACATTGGGGTGAAAATGAGGCCCCAAAGGTCCCGGAGTGTACACAGCCTCCTCTAAGGCTGCACCCGGGAGCGGTGTGCTCACAGCCTTCTCCAAGATCACACCCGGGAGTGGTGTGCGCACAGTTTCCTCAGAGATCACACCCGGGAATGGAGTGTGCACAGCCTCCTCCGAGACCACACCTGGGAGCGGTGTGTGCACAGACTCCTCCGAGACCACACCCAGGAGTGGTGTGTGCACAGACTCCTCCAAGGCCACACCCGGGAGCAGAGTGTGCACAGCCTCCTCCGAGATCACACCCGGGAGTGGTGTGTGTGCACAGCCTCCTCCGAGACCACACCCGGGAGTGTTGTGTGTGCACAGCCTCCTCCGAGACCACACCCAGGAGTGGTGTGCGCACAGCCTCCTCCGAGATCACACCCGGGAGTGGTGTGTGCACAGCCTCCTCGAGGCCACACCCGGGAGTGGTGTGTGCACAGTCTCCTCCGAGACCACACCCAGGAGTGGTGTGCGCACAGCCTTCTCCGAGATCACACCCGGGAGTGGTGTGTTCACAGCCTCCTCGAGGCCACACCCGGGAGCGGTGTGTGCACAGCCTCCTCCGAGACCACACCCAGGAGTGGTGTGCGCACAGCCTCCTCCGAGATCACACCCAGGAGTGGTGTGTGCACAGCCTCCTCCGAGATCACACCCGGGAGTGGTGTGTGCACAGCCTCCTCCGAGATCACACCCGGGAGTGGTGTGTGCACAGCCTCCTCGAGGCCACACCCGGGAGTGGTGTGTGCACAGTCTCCTCCGAGACCACACCCAGGAGTGGTGTGCGCACAGCCTCCTCCGAGATCACACCCGGGAGTGGTGTGTGCGCACAGCCTCCTCCGAGACCACACCCAGGAGTGGTGTGCGCACAGCCTCCTCCGAGACCACACCCAGGAGTGGTGTGCGCACAGCCTCCTCCGAGACCACACCCAGGAGTGGTGTGTGCACAGACTCCTCCGAGATCACACCCAGGAGTGGTGTGTGCACAGACTCCTCCAAGATCACACCCAGGAGTGGTGTGCGCACAGCCTCCTCAGAAACCACACCCGGGAGCGGTGTGCACACAGCCTCCTCTGAGGCCACTCCCAGGAGTGGTGTGCGCACAGCCTCCTCGAGGCCACACCCGGGAGTGGTGTGTGCACAGACTCCTCCGAGATCACACCCGGGAGCCGTGTGTGCACAGACTCCTCAGAGATCACACCCAGGAGTGGTGTGCACACAGACTCCTCGAGGCCACACCCGGAAGTGGTGTGCGCACAGCCTCCTCCGAGGCTGTCTCCTGTAGTGAGGGGCGCCCTGCAGGTGCACAGACCTGACACGCATGTGCACTTATGCACACGTACATCTCATGCCACACATAGGTTCCCTGGTACACTTGTGTTACAAAATATTTGTTTCTGGAGGAAGACCCAGACCCCATGCCCTTACATGACCCCGTCTGAAGGTGATCAAGGCCTCTCTCGATTCTGTCTAGAGAGCTGTCCATTCGCTCTGATGGACACCCCCATCACACGTGCTACCCTGCTGACCACGGCTCCATCTCCCATCTGGATTCTCATGCAAAGTCAAGAACCCATCCCACCCGTCTACCCAGACTAGGCCACCCTCTGCACACCCCACCCGCCACGTGCTGGCCTGGCCATGGCACCCACGGGCCCGGGGACCACCTCCCCCACCAGCCGCACTGCAGCCCCGGCTGGGGCTTTAGAGACACTGGGAGAGGACCTCAGCCCATGGCCCTCCCCTGGGGTGGACAGAGACCCCACGCCAAAGACACAGGGCCACGCACCAGAACCGGCTGCCTGCTGCCTGCCCTGGAGAGATGTGGGTGGCTCCCCCCAGGGTGAAGGCAGCGGTCAGCAGGGCCAGGCGGCTGGGGCCCTGGTGGCACCAGAGGGCACGCACCTCACGCACATGTCCGCCTCGTACTTCTTCCCGTAGAGGATCCCGAGGAGCGACGGGTTCTTGTTTCCGCGGAAGTTCAGCGTGACGTCATAGATGGCGGCGACTGCGGGGCGGGGAGGGTAGGGGTGCGTCTCACTGGCCTTCCCGCCCTGGGCGCAAGCCTGGGGCCCGACCGCCCGAGTGACCGCGGCATGACACGGTTTCCTGCCAGGCGCTTCACCCTCAGTGGGCTAACTGCGTGCCCCCGCCCAGCGCTTGTGCCTCGGTGCCCCCACCCACCCGTGCCCCGCGCCCCCGCCCACCACCGCGCCCCCAGCCCCTGCCCAACACCTGTGCCCCTGCGCCCCAAGCTCCCGCGCCCCCTGCCCGCTCGCACCTGTCCCCTGCAGACACTGCACGGCTGTGGTGAAGCCCTTGGTGCGCGGGAGCAGGTGGTACTTGAGCGGGGGCAGCCCCTTGGAGGCAGCCACCTCCATGCTGACCCGGTGCTTGGTCTCCGTGAAGCGCGTGCCTTCGCAGTACAGCAGGAACTGGGGGGAACAGGACATGGGGGACACAGGGTGACCAGGGCGCCCGGTGGGGAGGGGAGAGGGCTGCCAGGCTGGGGACATGGGGTGACCCGGGCGCCCAGCGGGGCAAGGGGAGGGCTGCCAGGCTGGGGGGACATGGGATGACCCGGGTGTGGGGTGGTATGGAGGGCTGCCAAGCTGGGGGTACACGGGCATGGGGGACACGGGGTGACTCGGGTGCCCCGCGGGGCAGGGTGGAGGGCTGCCAGGCTGGGAGGACATGGGCATGGGGGATACGGGGTGACTCGGGTGCCCCGTGGGGTGGGGCGGAGGGCTGCCAAGCTGGGGGAACACGGGCATGGGGGACACGGGGTGACTCAGGTGGGGGCTGCCAGGTTGGGGGACACAGGCATGGGGGGGACCCGCTTTATTTTAGGGCAGCGATCTGCTTGCCAGCCACACAAAGCAGCTTTGCAGATAGAATGTTCCAGAAGGAAGGGAGGCAGGATGGAGTCTGATCACACAGGCGTTGTCAGGGATGCACGGACGCAGCCAGTTTTCACCCAACAGACCACAAGGGAGAAGGGAGAGGGGGCGGAGGGGGCGGTGGTGAAGGGGCAGGCCTGAACCGGTGGGCATGTTGGGGCGTGGCCTGTGACCCACAGAGGCGGGTGGGGTGTGCCTCAGCCCGGGGTGGGGGCCTGGGGTGTGGCCTGTGGGCCATGGGGACATGCTGGGGCGGGGCCTGCAGGGCACACTCACCCACATGTACTCGGGGTAGTCGCACAGGCGCCTCAGCCCCCGCACGACCGTGTCGCGGTCCTCCTCCCACTTGCGTTTGCAGAACACCACCTCTAGGAAGTACCAGGTCCAGCCGATGAGGGGCACGTACAGCAGCTCCTTCTTAGCCAGGACTTTGGAGCTCTGCAGGGGTGGGGGATGAGGTCAGCTCCGCCAGGAAGCCCTCAGGGCTGGCGCCTCTGAGCGAGTGCGACGGACGGGACCCCAGCTTCTGAGCCAGGCAATGCTCGGGTCAGCACCACCAGAAGCGAGGCTGGGTCCAGGCCGGGAGAGGACGGTGCCGGGCTCAGCGGTCCCCACTGTGACCCCCAGGCTTCCCGCCGAGGGCCGGTTGCTGTGCGGTGCAAGGCCCCAGCCTGTCTGCAGGACTCACTGGGAGCAGCAGATCTCCGCTGTCCTGAGAACCAGCCTGGGACGGGGCCCACAGATCCACACAGTGCCCCGCCCAAAGCCACCAACTAGGGACCCTCCCAGGAAGGGACAGCCAGAGGCCTGGAGACCCCAGCCCTGGGCTCCCCCACCCCAGCCCTCTACCCCATCCCCTGCACCCCAACCCTCACCCCTGGCCCCCATGGCTCACCCCTGAACCCCCATCCCTCACCTCTGCACCCCCTGAACCCAAGTCTTCATCCCTGTACCTCAGGCCCCCCATGGCTCACTCCTGCACCCAAGACCCCTGTGGCTCATCCCTACCCCATCCCTCACCCCTGCACTCCTTCTCTCACCCCCTGCATCCCTGGCCCACCGTGGCTCACTCCTGCACCCCGGGGGCCCCATCCCTCACCCCTGCACCCCGGGCACCCGTGGCTCACCCCCAACACGCCAAACCGCTCGCACATCGTCCACCCACAGAGGAAGTCGATTTCGAAGTTGTGGTTGAGGATGACGACCACGTGCTCCTTCCCGAAGTGGCCCAGGGTGTCCTCGTCCGTGAAGAGGGTGCACTCGGTGCATGACCACCACTCCAGCAGCATGACCAGCTCTGCAGACGGGCGGGGCGTGGGCAGGTGCACAGCCCGGCTCTCCCCGACAGCCCACCCAGCACCCTGCTGCAAGACCCGAAGCCGCCGGGTGCCCAGAGACAGGTGATGAGCACTTGGGGACCCCCTGCACCCCTGGGCCACGAGCAGGAGGAGCCACTGCCAGAGCCCCTGTCCACTGCTCCGAAGCCCTCGCCCGTCCGTCTTCCCAAGGGGCTCGGGTCTGGGTCTGCCGAGCACAGGCCCCGGCGGGAGCGAGTCGCTTGCGGAGGCCGTGGGGTTGTGCGCACCTGGCCAGCCCAGCACCCGTGAGACAGGCAGCCAGAGCCATCCCCGCTGGCTGGTGCCTCACAAACCAGGACGCGGCTCCTGGCCTCTCATGCTGGACACCAGCCCGTCACTCCCGGGTGCTCCCATGGGGCACGTTCCGATGTGGGGCGTGGGCATCGGCCCCCTCCTCCTCTGCTTCCCGCCCCCGCCCCAGTCTGGTACCCTGGGCATCCGGCCCCTGCGCCCTCTGCCTGCAGGTGGGGCCTCGCCCCTTCCTGACGGACGCGAGTCCACGACGCCCGATTCTGAGACCCTCGCTCCTGACACAGTCTGGTCTGTTTAAAAAAAATGCAACTGAATCCACCCCAGCACGGCGGGCGTCTGCGCCTCACTTAGTGAGTCCTCCCCGGCACGGCGGGCGTCTGCGCCTCACTTAGTGAGTCCTCCCCGGCACGGCGGGCGTCTGCGCCTCACTTAGTGAGTCCTCCCCGGCACGGCGGGCGTCTGCGCCTCACTTAGTGAGTCCTCCCCGGCACGGCGGGCGTCTGCGCCTCACTTAGTGAGTCCTCCCCGGCACGGCGGGCGTCTGCGCCTCACTTAGTGAGTCCTCCCCGGCACGGCGGGCGTCTGCGCCTCACTTAGTGAGTCCTCCCCGGCACGGCGGGCGTCTGTGACTTCACTTAGTGTTCTATCTCATCTGAGAGGCAGGGGACACAGGGTCACCCCCAGATGCCACAGCGGCCAGTGCTGAGCCAGGCCACAGGTCTCCCGCACAGTGGCAGGGACCCCAGCACTGTGGCCACCACCACTGCCCCCGGGGGGTCAGCAGGGAGCCGGGTGAGAGGCGGATTTGGGGTGCCCGGGTCCCGAGTGGGGCCTAACCACCACAGCGCAGTGGCCCCCGTCTCAGCCTCAACAGCGGGGCTCGGGATGGGCGGTGGCCATCGGAGGTGACCACGGAGGTCTCTCCCTTCTGTGGCCCCAGAAACTCAGACCCACTTCTACAGCTCCTCTAGATCTCCACAATCCAGCCCCAAGAAGCAGTTCCCCTGGGCACCTCCGGGCGGCCCCCAGCCCCCCTCACTGGCCGCAGCCTGGCCGAGGATGTGCCCGCCCAGCCACTACCGCCTGAAACTCTGGCAGGCGCCCCCCGTGGGGCTCGGCATGGCTCCCGTGGCTCCCGCCCCCACCTGCTCAGCCTCCAGGGCCTTCTCTGTCCTGCCTGCCCCACATTTGCGCCCAGTGCACCCACTCACTGAGGCTAATCAGTGTAAATGCGTCCAGTAGGACTGTAGTGAAAACTTCCAGAAGTTTCCTTCAGAGCTCCCCTCGGCTCCTCTTGGGTGTGGTCGCCTTGGTCGCCCCGTGTGAATGTGCTGGTGCCTGATCCCTGGGGCGCCAGGGCCTGCTCTGGGGGTCTCTCTGGGTCTCAGCTGTCCGGCTGCAGCCTGGGGGCACGGCCGCCTGCTCTGGCCCAGCTCTGGCCGCAGGGTCTCTAACGCTCTCTTCCCAAGGAAAGGAGCGGCTTTTTAGCTTGAAAGCGCTCCAGGTGAGGGGGCTCCAGGGATGGGGGGAGGCAGGCGCAGGCTCCCGTCACCCCGTCCCACGCCACACACACCCGCTACAGCCACAGAACAAGATGGCGGCACGCCCCACGCTTTGAGGCTGCCCAGGTCCCTGCTGTGCCATAGATGAGCCACGGGGGTGTCCACAGGCAGCCATGGGTTGCTGCCAGCCCCGTGCCAATGTAAAAGACAACAAAATGAGGCGCTCTCCCCACACCTCCGGAGGTGATGGCCCCCGGTCACTGAGCCACGAGCTGGAAGGCACGCTGCAAACCCCTGGTGGCCTCTGCTGCCGTGGCGTGGCCATCGAGCCTCAGGTGCATTGTGTGCAGCAGGTGCAGACACACACACCCACACGTTCATTCAGACATGTGCCAGGTGCCCAGGCCGGGCCGGGCTGGCCGTGGACCAGGGCCGTGGGCGCTGGATGTCGAGTTCCTTACTCTCAGCTGCAGAGCCCTGCCAAGCCCACAGTGCCCGTGTCTCCGATTCTGGCCCAGCACCGGAGTTGGGCTCCACCGGCTTGGGCCCCTCCTGTCTCAGGAGCCCGCCCAGGGGAGCCGCCCAGCACGGGGTGGGGGACACTCACGGCTCCAGAGCGAGTAGGCGAGGCGGCAGTTCAGGCGGCGGTACAGCTGCTTGTTGACGGGCCAGAGGGCCAGCGTGCACAGCTGGGTGAAGTTGATGACCAGCCCGCTCACCACGAACACGAACCCGATGAGCAGGTGCACCACGAACTGGGTCTTCAGGTAGGCGAGCAGGCCCATGGTCGCCGCTCAGGAGCGCGTGCAGGGTCCCTCGCTGAGAACAGCCGTCCTGCAGGCACAGGGGCAGGGAGGGGCACAGCGCTCAGCGGGCGGGTGGGGGGGTGCCCAAGTGTCACGGAAGGTCCCTGTGCCTCCGCTGGGGCAGCCACTCCACCTGCCGTAACCAGACCTGTGACGCGAGACACACGGCACCCACCTGCGCTTCTCACACCCACCACACACGTCCCACACGCACACCAAGCACACGCCCAGGTACCACATACATGCCAACATGCTTACCACGGCACTCACACATGCACCACATACACACCCCAAACATGCATGCCACATGCACCACACACACCTTAAACATGCATACCACAGCACTCACACTCCCACCACACACAAACATGCTTACCACAGCACTCACATGTACCACATACACACCCCAAACATGCATGCCACAGCACTCACACTCCCACCACACACACCCAAACATGCTTACCACAGCACTCACATGTACCACATACAGACCCCAAACATGCATGCCACATGCACCACACACACCCTAAACATGCATATCACAGCACTCACACTCCCACCACACACACCCAAACATGCTTACCACAGCACTCACATGTACCACATACATGCACACACACATGTACCACACATCACAATGCATCATGCATGCCAAGCACACACCCATGAACCACACCCCAGACATGCATACCACTGCAATCCCACATGTACTACACACTCAAACACGTATAGCACATACGTGCCACACCCCATTGCGCAGCACTCACACATACACATACTGTCGGGCACACGAGGCAGGCGAGGGGACAGGAGTGACGTCCGTCCTATTGGTTATGCCTCCCTGAGCTGGGGCTGCTCTCGGGAACCCCTCACTCCCCTCCACCTCTGGGCAGCTGCCCTGGGGTCCCATGTGAAGCTGTAGGTTGAGGGTTCCCCGCCAGCCCCTCGGTGGGGGACAGGGAACAGGCCATGACCAGGACGATGGCGCCCACGGTTCCTGAGCTGAAGGAAGACCCTGGGTGGACACTCGCTGCCCCCACCTGTCTGGCAGAAGCTGGCCGCCCCAGCCGCCAGCCTGCCCGGGCCTATAGAGCTGCTGCTGCCCGTCCCTGGGAGCCACTGAGGCCAGCGTCGTCCTGCCAGCCTCTGGACACCCCAGGCGGGAGTCGCCGCTGCACGCACAGCTCAGCTCTGTGCCTCCAGGTGAGCTCTGGGCGCCTGCGGCCCGTCCACAGTCTCAGTCTCCCCTTCCTGAGGCCTAGGCGTGGGCACCGGGCGGCTGTCCCGGCCACGCCGGCTCTGACCAGCAGACCCAGGAGGGCAGGGCTGCCCCAGCCCCTGAAGCCCAGGGTCGGGGCATGTGGCCAGCCCAGAAGCATCAGGGCCCCTAAGGCTCACAGACGGTGCATCAGCCATGAGCCCGTGCCCCAGAGCCGCCAGGTCCACCAGTGGGGGGCGAGCACGGGCCTCTGAAGCCACCATGGCTGAGGCACAGCTCACATGCAGCCCAGCTGCACACGCTGAGGTCACAGGGCATGTCCGGCACAGCAGGAGACGCTCCCATCCTGGCCGGTCCCACCCGCGCCCCGGCCACCCCGATCCCCTTCCCAGTGCCATGGACCATTTGCCTGGACACCCGCCGTGTCCACCCAGCCAGGGCTGTGCTGCCGCCTCGCCGCACCCACGCTCTGAGCCCCGTGGTTGACGAGCAGTAGGCTGCCGGCTACATGCTAACTCGCTGCCACACAGCCTCGGGCAGGACAGCGTCAGGAAGGGGCCAGACTCGGCGGCCCCCACAGGCATCCGCTCACGTGCCTCCTAAGGCAAGTTTTAAAGCGCAATGCGTCCCCAGTTTCAAGCTGACGCCTGCATCTTGTGCCCAAGGTCACAGGTGTCTCGACACACTACACACCGGAGAGCTGCACGCACGGAGCCATGGGGACCCAAGTCACCCTGGCACCCTCGCACGCGGGCTGACTGCCTATCCACTGAGGAGGCCAGGCTCGCCTTTCGCCCTGGCCTAGAAGCGAGGCCTCCGGGAGAGGCGGGTGAGGACTCGGGCCAGGCAGGCACCAGGAGCGCTCAGCACAGGCACTGGGCCACCTCTCCTGCCCGGGTCACCCCTGGTTACAGGAGAACGAGCACCCTTGGAATGGGACCACGGCAACAGGAAGTTAAAGACAGGGATGGAGGAGCACTGAGAACACGCCCATGTATGGCCCATGTGGGACATGGCCCACGGCCCACGTGACAGGACCCACGTGGGGACACAGCCCATGGCCCACGTGACAGGACCCACGTGGGGACACGGCCCACGGCCCACGTGACAGGACCCACGTGGGGACACGGCCCACGGCCCACGTGACAGGACCCATGTGGGGACACAGCTCACGGCCCACGTGACAGGACCCACGTGGGGACACAGCCCACGGCCCATGTGACAGGACCCACGTGGGGACACAGCTCACGGCCCACATGACAGGACCCACATGGGGACACAGCCCATGGCCCACATGACAGAACCATGTGGGGACACAGCCCATGGCCAAAATGACAGGACCCACATGGGGACACGGCACACACAGGGACACAGCCCATGGCCCACGTGACAGGACCTACACAAGGACATGGCCCATGTAGGACACAGCACACGTGAGAACACAGACATGGCCCACGCAGGACACAGCACATGTGAGGACACGGCCCACGCAGGACACAGGCCATGAGGACATGGCCCACATGAGGACACGGCACATATCAGGCCACAGCACATGAGATGACACAGCCCATGCAGGACACAACACATGTAAGCACACGGCCACCCACAGCCTCCCAGGGTGCACTCTGATCCAGGAACCCAGCAAGCTCACAGCCCTGCTCTCAGCAGTCAGGCCCCTCCCAAGTCCTCTGCCCGGTGGCCCCACTCCCCACTCCCCCAGTAGCTCAGGCATGCCAACCCCCTGGGTCACCCCCTACCCCGTGCCCACTGCAGACGCCCATGCTTGGTGCTTCGGCTCTGCTTCCTTAGGCCTGGCCGGGTGGAGGGTCTGACCTGCAGGCTGTCCCGGCACTGCCTCCCACAGAGGTGGAAGCGGGGGCACTGGCAAAGCCCCCGCCGGGCCCTGGCTTCCCACTGCACACAGAGGCGCCTGGGCTCTCCTTGTGGTCGGCATCATTCCCTCACCACGCGTGTCCACAGCAGGCTTGCCCTGCACAGGGAAGGGGCGTGACGTCCAGGGAGCAGGTGCACCCACCCCACGGCCTCCCACGGCCCCACCCCAGTGACCTGCGGGAGAGCAGGGCCAGCCCTCAGCAGGCAGCGGCCGGTGAAGGAGAAGACTGAGATGTACTTGAAGGGCCACATCTAACACCACAGAACAGAGACCCCCCAGTTCCACGTGGACCGCCACGCCCCAGATCCCAGTCCATGATGAGAACCCACAGTGGCTCCCACCCTCCCTACTCTGGCCCTCCTGCGTCCATCCATCCCTCTCTCACACTCCCACCTACCACCTACCCATCCACCGTCTACCCATCCGTCTACACACCTACCCACCCATCTACCCATCTGTCTACACACCTACTATCTACCATCTGTCTACACATCCACCTACCAGCTACCCACCCCCTTGACTACCCATCTGTCTACACATCTACCCACTTGTCTACCCATCTGTCTACATACCTACCTGCCCATCTACCCATCTATGCATCTGTCTACACACCTACCATCTACCATCTATCCATATCCACCCACCCAGCTACTCATCTGTTTACACATCTACCTACCCATCTACACACCCATCTACCCATCTACCCACCCACCCATCTCTCTACACATCCACCTACCAGCTACCCACCCACTCATCTACCCATCCGTCTACACACCTACCCACTCGTCTACCCATCTGTCTACACATCCACCTACCAGCTATCCACGCACTGGTCTACCCATCCAACTACACACCTACCCACCCACCCACCTACCTATCTACCCATCTATGCATCTGTCTACACATCCACTACCCAGCTACCCATCTATCCATGTCTACATATCCACCCACCCAGCTACCCATCTGTCTACACACCCATCCACCCATCTACCTGTCTACCCATCTATCCATGTCTACATATCCACCCACCCAGCTACCCATCTGTCTACACACCCATCCACCCATCTACCTGTCTGTCTACACATCTACTCACTCATCCACCCATCTGTCTACACATCCACCCACCCTCCCCCCACCAACCTGTCCTTGGCACCTTGGCTGAACTCGGGTGTGCAGACGGGAAAGGCTGTGCTGGCTGACCGGCCAGGTGGGGACAAGGGAGAGGCCCTGGCTTGGGACTCCCATGTGGACAGCCCTGCCTCTGCCGAGCCAGGAAACACCGGGGCAGGGAGCTGACCGATGGCCCTGGCTCTGACAACAGAAGGCAGTGGAGAGAGTGGTGCCTCAAAGCGCCTGGTTTAGGAGGTGGCATGCACAGCCAGGACACAGGAGACATGGGGCAGTGACCCAGTCCACAGCCAGGACACAGGAGAGACGGGGCAGCGACCCCGGTCCACAGCCAGGACACAGGAGAGACGGGGCAGTGACCCGGTCCACAGCCAGGACACAGGAGAGACAGAGCAGTGACCCGGTCCACAGCCAGGACACAGGAGAGACAGAGCAGTGACCCGGTCCACAGCCAGGACACAGGAGAGACAGAGCAGTGACCCGGTCCACAGCCAGGACACAGGAGAGACGGAGCAGTGACCCGGTCCACAGCCAGGACACAGGAGAGACAGAGCAGTGACCCGGTCCACAGCCAGGACACAAGAGAGACGGGGCAGTGACCCCGGTCCACAGCCAGGACACAGGAGAGACGGGGCAGTGACCCCGGTCCACAGCCAGGACACAGGAGAGACGGGGCAGCGACCCGGTCCACAGCCAGGACACAGGAGAGAGAGAGCAGTGACCCCGGTCCACAGCCAGGACACAGGAGAGACGGGGCAGCGACCCGGTCCACAGCCAAGACACAAGAGACACAGAGCAGTGACCCGGTCCACAGCCAGGACACAGGAGAGAGAGAGCAGTGACCTGGTCCACAGCCAGGACACAAGAGAGATGGGGCAGTGACCCCGGTCCACAGCCAGGACACAGGAGAGACAGAGCAGTGACCCGGTCCACAGCCAGGACACAAGAGAGATGGGGCAGCGACCCCGGTCCACAGCCAGGACACAGGAGAGACGGGGCAGTGACCCCGGTCCACAGCCAGGACACAGGAGAGACAGAGCAGTGACCCGGTCCACAGCCAGGACACAGGAGAGACGGGGCAGCGACCCCGGTCCACAGCCAGGACACAGGAGAGACGAGGCAGGGACCCGGTCCACAGCCAGGACACAGGAGAGACGGGGCAGGGACCCGGTCCACAGCCAGGACACAGGAGAGACGGGGCAGGGACCCGGTCCACAGCCAGGACACAGGAGAGACGGGGCAGGGACCCGGTCCACAGCCAGGACACAGGAGAGACGGAGCAGTGACCCGGTCCACAGCCAGGACACAGGAGAGACAGAGCAGTGACCCAGTCTACAGCAAGGACACAGGAGAGACAGAGCGGTGACCCGGTCCACAGCCAGGACACAGGAGAGACAGAGCAGTGACCCGGTCCACAGCCAGGACACAGGTGAGACAGAGTAGTGACCCGGTCCACAGCCAGGACACAGGAGAGACGGGGCAGTGACCCGGTCCACAGCCAGGACACAGGAGAGACGGGGCAGCGACCCAGTCCACAGCCAGGACACAGGAGAGACGGGGCAGCGACCCAGGTCCACATCCTGGACACAGGTGAGACAGGGCAGCAACCCCAGGGGGTCCCGGCAGGCAGCCTAAGGTCAGCTGACCCTCAGCACCCTCACTGGCTCTGCCTCTTCTCACCTCTGCCACCCCTAAGACACATGTGGGCACACAGCTCCCCGTACCCAGCTCCTCTGAGGTGCTTGAGGGGCTGAGGGAGGCAGGCATGGCCACATGGCGAGCAGGGATGGGAGGGCACCCTCAGAGCATGTGCATGAGGGGAACCGGGGGGGGGCAGGGTTGGGGGCAGGGCTAGGGGGAGCAGGGCTGGGGGCAGGGCTGGGGGCAGGGCTGGGGGGGCAGGGCTGGGGGCAGGGCTAGGGGGAGCAGGGCTGGGAGGGCAGGGCTGGGGGGGAGCAGCAGTGAGGGGCAGGGCTGGGGGCAGGGTTGGAGGAGCAGGGCTGGGGGAGCAGCACTGGGGGGGCAGGTCAGGGGGCAGGCTGGGAGGGCGCCCTTGGAGCCTGTGCTTCTGGGCTGGGGGAGCAGGCTCCAGACCCAGGCCTCTGAGTGACATCATGTGTGAAGCCACAATGCAGGCCACGTCCCACCCTAGGGAGCAGGGAGTGCGGTAGATGGAGCTCGACCACAATCTGAGGCTTGAGGGACCGCCCTCGGCACTCGGGTCCTGCACAAAACACGCGTGTGCTCAGCCCACGCAGCACTCATCCCGAATCGTTCCGGCAGGAGCCGCGCACAGGGAGCCGAGGGGCAGGGCTGACCCCGGGCAGGCAGGACGGCGATGGCCGCCACTTCCCCACCTCCCCAGGCAGCTGACCGAGCGGCACCAGCACCGCCGGGATCCCGCTCCCACCACACTCGTGGCTACTGAGCACCACGGGTCAGAGGCCACTTGGGGAGGGGCCCTGGAGGGCGCAGGGGCACGGAGCGAGGCCCCGGTCTTCCTCACAGAGCGAACCCTGGCAGCAGGGGGACGGGAGGCGGGCTGGGCAGGCAGCAGGGGCCGCGGCAGGCCCCGACCTCCAAGGCACCCACCTCGCCCGCGTCTCCAAGCTCTGGACTCCGTCCCCTCCTGGGTGTTGTGGAGGCTCTGCCGGCCGAGCAGTGTGGTGTTGGCCTGGGAGCTGCCCAGGGGAAGCCCCGGGCGGTGACTGCACAATAGGCCAGTGACAGGTCCCTGGGGCTGTGGGCACGGCAGGGCTCCTCACACCCGGGCACCACCATGCAGGGCTGCAGAGCAGGGGCAGGGGACCACGCTCCAAACCATAAAATGCACATGCGTACACACACATTCAGACCCACCTATACACACACACGCACACAGAGACCCACCTACACGCATACACACAAGACCACACACATGCAGACTCACATACACACATGCACACACATATGCAGAGACCCGCCTACACACATGCACACACGTGCAGAGACCCACCTACACACACACACCCACATACATGCAGACTCACGTATACACATTAATATATACAAATGCAGAGACCCACCTACACACACACACACATACACACACGTTCAGACCCACCTATACACACACGTCCACATACATGCAGACTCACATATACACATAAATATACACAGATGCATGCACATACACACATATGTTGCGCACACATGCAGAGACTCGGGTATACACATGCATACACACATGCTGTACACTTGTGCAGATCCACCCACACATGCACACACATGTGCTGCACACGTACAAAGACCCACCTACACTCAGCTGCTCATTTAGATTCATGTATATTCACGTGCATACACACATGTGCTACACATATGTGCAGAGACCCACCTACACACATACACATGCTGCGCACATGAGGAGACCGATGTGCACAAATGCACACACGTGTTGCACAAATGCAGAGGCCCACCTATACATATGCACACATGTGCAGATGCACCTACACACATACGTACAGTGCGTGCACACAGGTGCTGTACACGCGTGCAGTGTCCACCTGTGCACATGCACACACACAGCAACGGCTCTGTGGCCTGCTGCACTGGCTGCGTGTGACTTCTCCTGAGCCTTGTGCTAAGGACGCGTTACTCTTAGGGGTGCTGCCAGCTGCCAATCACTCATCACACTGTCACCCACACCCACACCTCTCGCCACTGTCCCAGCTGGGGGTGCTCAGTGCCCCCCCCCAGCAACAGGAACGAAGCCTCAGGCTCCTGACCCCTGGGGTGGCCGGCCGATGGGGCCAGCAGGGACGGACGATCAAGGTGAGGGCAGGGTGTGGGCCGTGGTCGCCCTGGGGCCACAGGCAGGGCCCAGGCTGGGGACATGTCCACAGACACCCCGTATAGCTCCCAACCTAGGACCCCCCAGCCTCTGGGGGAGGTGCTGACTGTGTGGCAGGGACAGCTCCTCCCTGAGAGGTCAGCGGGGAAGTCCCGAGCCTGGAGTGGACGCTGGGTCCGTGGCTCCTGAGCCGCCCCACGCTGCCCGTCTCTCTCCCGTGCCCTTTTCTCTGCTTTCCCCACTTCCCAAAGTCCAGTCTGCGATCCGCCCTCTGTAGCCAGGCCCTCGGCCCTGGCGGAGGCGCAGGGTGGCACTGACCTCTGGGCTGTCTGCCCGGCCAGGCCCGGCCCTCTGTGCCTCTGTGGGGAACGAGCCTCCTCCGGTCTCCCCACGCAGTGAGAGCTCTCGTGGTCTACACCCGCGGCCCTGCCCTTCTCGCTCCTCTCCCCTGCTCCTGCTCGGCTGGCACGCCAGGACCGCGCGGCCACACTGCCGAGCAGGTGGAAGGTCAGGGGCCCGGGCGCCTCCTGCTGCAGGCTCACGTCCACAGCAGGCACAGCGGGGCAAAGGCAGGAAATGCCAATGCCACGGAGACCCCCGCCCCAGGCAGCCCCCAGACCTCCTGCTGTGACGCCCTGGGGCCGAGCACCAACAGCAGTGTCAGTTCTGGCCTCTCGGACACGGAGCCACACTGGACGTCACCCTCGCCGCCTTCACACAGAATCTCGCCGGCCCTCAGCTGCCCCAGCACCGCGTCCTGGCCACTCGCGTTTCCACGGAGGGCCCCCGGGGAGGGTTAGGAGGCGGGGGAGCCCTGCAAAGCTCCCCTGCACCGAGAGCGACTGCACACACAGGACAAAGGCGGTGCACAATGGGGGGGGCTCTGAGCGGAGGAGGAGGCTGGAGCTGCGCCCTGCACCGCCCCGCATGCGGCAGGCACTCAGTGAAGGCTGCAGGCAGGGAGAGTGCGCTAACAGCTCCAGGGAATGCCCAACCCCAATGCCAGCACCCAAGGGGGACCGTGGGCAGCCGTGGCCACAGGGCTGGGTCCCCTCTCGAGCAGTCTTCGTAGGTGCAAGAGCCTGGCTGGTGCTGGCTCCCATCTGTCAGCCAACTGACACCCGCCAGGCAGGACCACGGAGCCACCACGGCCTCCCTACGTCCCCAGGTCGGCACTAGAACCAGGACGAGGGCAGACGGAAGGGGCTGCCCTCCCTCTCCCCACTGCGGCCGCCCGTGAGCGCTGGACAGAGGCCCCGCTAGCCTCGGTGGTCTCCACCCTGGGCCCAGCAGCCAGCCAGGCTCCCAGTGTCTCTGTCAGCCCCACCACGGCCCTCCAGACAGAACTGGATGGGCACAGACTGCATGAAGTCAGCTTCCAGAACCTTCCAGTCCATGTTGCCGGCACAGCTGAAGGCCCCGAGGGGGACATGTCTATCACCTGAAGACGCCCCTCTCCCGTCACCCACGCTGAGATCCAGCCCTGGAAGGCAGCAAGATCACTTCTGCCAACTACCGAGGAAGCCAGAGGCCACACCCCCCGCTGCCAGGCGGGCTGGGGCCCCGCTCAGGCCCCCGAGGCCGGGGGAGGGGCGCCTGTGGGCGCGGGGCACACGCAGGCTCCCCCGAGGAGGCGGCGTCACAGAGGTCGCCTGCTGTGAACAGCGGGGCTCAGGGCTCAGAGGTGCGTCCTGTGTTCCGTGTCCCTGGCTTACATGTGTGCATGTGTACAGGTGCGGGCAGCCGGGGCCTTAGCGGCAGGCAGAGGTGGAAACGCCGCCCGCCAATGCTTCTTCACGGGTCCCTGGCAGTGACACATCGTCACGGGGGGCTACCCCCCCCCCACCGACACGCAGCTCCGTGCCCACGGCGAGCACCCAGCTGGCCCTCATGGCCACGGAGCCCCGGGGAGCCACGGCAGCCGCCTGATCTGCCGCTCTCATTAGGGCTCTCCTCGGACGGAAGGAGACACCGTCGGGGAGAGCTCGTGGCCGGCAAGGACACTCGGGTTCCGGAACGTTCGGGAGCCCTGCCCATGCGCTCCACCGCCTGAACCCGTCTTTCAGAAGTGCCAGCAGCTCTGACCTGAAACACGCCTAACACACGCCTAAAACATGCCAGCGCTCCACGCCTAAGCTCTGGAGCTGCCGCTCCTCCCAACTGGCACGCGGCCCACAGGCCTCCTGCTGGTCCACACCCAGCACAGCCGCCCCTCCCCCACCACAAGGCTCCATGTTCTCCCCATGAGAGAGAGGGCCCCCCAAAGTCTCCACAGCTCCTGTGACTTAGAAGCCGCCTGGACTTCGGGATCCTTTGCCCCAGAACGAACTTTTATCCCCTGGGAGGTCCCCTGGGAGGCCCTCCCCGCCGCACTCCCAGGGCCTGGCGGGGCCCCGTGGAAGCCAGGACGCCACGAGCCAGGCCCCGTCACAGGACTTGGGCCCAGGGCTGAGAAAAGTCGACTCCGACTCCAGGACGCTGCGGCTGCCTGTCCCCCAGCTTCTGTCCCCCAGCGCTGCGTCCTCAGCGCTGTCCCTGACCCCTGCCCAGCCTCCCGGTACGGCCCCTGGCCCGTCCTCCTCACTCCACGACCCCAGGACAGATGCAGAGCGAGCCAACAGAGAGGACGCAGAGAGCCCCGGCCGGGACAGTGCATGGGGCAACGGGAAGCTAGGCCGGCACTGTCAGGAACAAGGGACAGCAAACAACGGGGCGAGGGGGTCAGGACTGAAGACGGCGTACGTTTCTTCTCAAAATACTTAAAAGCAAAGAAATGAGGATTATCAAACAAACAGGCTATGCAAATAAATCACGATCCAAACGCAAACCAGATTAACACACACGCTGAGCGGCCCGGCCGGGCGCTGCTGGGCCCCGCCACCCACCAGGAGACCGGGACGGGCTCCGGGCTGCCAGCCTTTCCCACTAACTGAAAACGCGCAATGTCCCTGGGCTTTCAGGAGCCTGATTCTGCACAGCACAAGCTGCGCACTGTCAGCCCGCGTCACTCCACGTCACTCCACGTCACGTAATCAAAAGGTTTCTGTCCACGCTGGGGCAACAGAGTCTAAGGAACGTGGCAAAGAAGCTGACGATGTGAGACGGCACCGCGACGGACGCCCCCCCCCCCGCCCCCAGGTGCCAGGAGCGGGCGCCAGGGCCTCTGTGGCGCCGAGGGCTCCGTCTGTCTCATCCACTGATGACCTAAAACGGCCAGCAGGGCCAGGCACCAGGAAGCCTCGACGGCCTGACAGGTGCCCCACCCGCGGGAAGCCCCCGCTGCATGTCCGGAGCTCCCAGCCCCACGCCCCTCGCCATCCTGACCACTGCAACACGTGGGCCACACGTGGGCCACACGTGGGCCACACATGGCCGCGAGCGGGCGTCTCCCAGGAAGCAAACGCCGTTCTGTGAGTCGGCCACACCAAAGGCGCCCGCAGGGCCCCTGGTTCCCCCGGGCCGTCCCTCGGCGTGGCGTGCACGGGCAGCTGGCAGGTGCTCAATATGAGGGCCTGTCAGGAGGAGGAGGACAGCCACTCCTCCCCCTCAGAGCCCCAGGGGCAGGAGGTCCGACAACCCCGCCCCACCCCCCTGAGCTGCGGACCCCTCCCAGCCCAGCAGTTCCCACCTGTTACTCAGCTCCCAGGCCAGCACACAAACAAGAGGTCTTTGATTAAGCCAAGCATTTTCAAGCCGAGCGATTAACGCTGCATAATTAAGCCACTAAGCCCCAGGGGACCCACCTGTCAGGGTCCCACTGGAACGCTGCCCCCCCAAGGCGCTCCCCCCACCAAGGGCCTGAAGGAGCTCCACGTTCCTCTCCCTCGGACTCCCTCTTCCGAGCAGCCGGCATCCAGGAGGGCTCGATAGCTGACACGCGTGTGCACATGCACACATGCAGGTGACATAGAGGGACAGCTGGCTGAGCCGGAGTCACAAAGCCCCAAGCCCTGCCCATGTCACTTTGTCCTCTCCCAGGATGCCATGTTCTGAGCTGGGACCTGGAGAGGGTCACCACGCAACCACATGTGTGAACATGTGTGGAACATGTGTGTAGACATGTGTGTGAATACATGTGAGTGTGTAAATGACTGTTTATGTGGCTTGGTGTCACAGATGCACACGTGTCTATGCATGTGCACATGAACGTGTCAGAAAGCTCCCAGGGGGCCACGCCACCTCACAGAAGGCGGTGCGGGAGGCGCCTACTCTCCTCCGGGGGCCAAGGACGAGAGGAGGCCAAGGGTGCCCCTCCCGCTGCCTCCCTTCTCTCTCTGGGCCATGTGCTCTAATCACACCCACACATGTGTGCACGTGTGTGCGTCTCACCTTTTAAAAACACTCCATCTCTGTGTGCACCCCCGTGTGCCTGTGCTGACAGAGTTTTCGAAGGCCTGGATCTAAACTGGACCCCACTGCTCACGGGGTGGGGCTGGCTGGCTGCTCACTCCCATCACGGGGTGGGGGCCGACCCCGCCCACCCACCAGTGGCACCTTTATTCCCTCCCACGCCCGTGTCCAGGTCGCCCTGCGTGTGTCCTTGGATCCGAACACAGACAGGCAGAGGTGCAAACCTGGCGCCAGGGCCAGGCTGGCCTGTGACCCTCCCAGCACTCAGCAGTAACAGTCGCACGGACCCGGCTAAGGAACCCCGGGTGTGGGGACCTCGGCTCACGGGCACAGCAGGAGGCATCGCTCTGCTGGGGACCAAGCCCCGCCCCCACCCCGCCCGGCTCACCAGTAGAAGTAGTAGGCCAGGGCCGTGGCCAGCAGGGCCGAGCAGAGCCCCGCGAAGAGGCAGGTGGAGGAGCCAGCCAGCATCTCGCCCTCTGTCCCAAAGGCTTCTCGGAGTCCTGGGGAGCAGCCTGGTGGACAAGCAGGCGCCAGCCTCTGGCCAGAAGGATCCGGAAGACAGTTCAAGGACAAGGATTAGCCCAGGCCCACACCCCCACCCTGGCAGGCGCCGCGGCTAAAAGAAAAAGCACCTGCTCAGCACAGAGTAGGAGACGGGCGGCCGGGGCCAGTGCACGGGACGGAGCCGGACCAGCCCGCCCCGCGGGCTCCACTCCCAGGCACCCACTGAGCTGCTAAGCCAGTAAGCAGCTTTTCCAGAAGCTGCTACCAACAGGCAGTCACGGGGCGGGCCAGGGTGCAGGTCAGCGGGCCCCGCCCAGAGGACCCCAGGAGGCAGACCCCACGCTCAGCCGGGGCTGGAAAGACCCCGAGGCCCTGGGGGAGGCACAGACTCCGGCAGGAGGCACCCAGGCCCCAGGGGCCCTGCACCCCTCGCCCCTCCCCGAGGAGAGCCCAGACACCCAGTCCAGCACACCAAGGACGCCCCCGCGTCTCCCCAGCCGGAAACCCGTGCATCTGAAGTGCGTGGGTTCAAAGGCACAGGGAAAACAGGCTGAACCCGTGGGGTCACTCAGCCGGCCGGGAACGGGGGCTCGCAGGTGCCTTCTCCTCCAGCGGATGAGGCCAGGACAAGGCCCAGGTCTCAGCTGCAGGCCGCTCCCCACGGTGTCCACCTGCGCTGCCTGGGCACGGAGGCCCGCAGAGCTGTGGACTGCAGGGCCCTGCTCACTTCCCCTCCCCCACCACACGCCTGCCGAGGACTGGGGACCGGTAGCTCCTGGCAAGGGAGACCCCGCGCGGCCACTCTCGAGCCCTGGCCCCTGGCACCATCATCAGCTGTGAAGCAGGCGTGAGCTGCCACACGGGGACGGACCCCGGGTC
Source organism: Sylvilagus floridanus (assembly GCA_949820135.1). Taxonomy (NCBI): domain Eukaryota; kingdom Metazoa; phylum Chordata; class Mammalia; order Lagomorpha; family Leporidae; genus Sylvilagus; species Sylvilagus floridanus. Next base: position 2,651,974 of record OX463244.1, read on the forward strand.
GGCACACGGCAGCCTCCAGCCCTGCCAGAGCCCTGGGAGATGCGGCGCGGGGACTCAGCCCCCAACGAGCACCCCACACGCAGCGGCCAGGAGCCCCAGCAGGTGCAGCTCCAGGGTCCAGAGTGGGCACAGCTGCTGCTAGGCAGGGAGTTAGAAATCAGCCTGTGTGGGGGAGAGGGGCCTCAGGAGCAGCCCAAGTCCTGCCCAGACCCTGCTAACTTCCGGGCTGCCCCGCCCCCAGGGAAAGCTCCAGGAGAATTCTCTCCAGCACAGCCTGGGGCAGTGAGACGTCGCATCCTCCAAGCTCTGCCAGGACAGAGTCGGACAACACAGCAGCAAACCCCAGGGAGGGACTTCCTGACGGACGCTCGGCAAACCCTGTCCCGGGAAGGATGAGACCCGTTCCCTTGAACAGGAACCCGGCACTCCCAGTCCTGCCTGGAGAGGTGCCGCTCTGCCGGAGGCCCTGCCCCAGCAGCCCTGCCACTCGGCTTCCACTGCTCGGTCTCACGCCCCAGTCCTTCCTTGCGTGAAGACGAGGACCCCACACCACTCATCTCCGCTCACGGCGCTGGCCCATCAGACCCAGGGGGGCTGCAAAAAGACCCCACCCCGCCCTGCCATCGGCCTTCCCCACATGGAGACATTGCGACGGCCACCAGGCCAGCAGTGAGACCAAGGGTGGCAGGGCAGAGGGGGCCTGGCCCAGCCTGGCCCAGCACAGGCCGACAGCGGCGCCGGCAGAGCCCGAGCGCTCCCCGGCCCAGTCAGCTCTGATCGGATCCTGCACGGGAGCCATGTGGCCTCACACACGTCAGGGGGCCCGATGCCTGGCGGGTTAAGCTTCTCCTTGCTTATGGTGCCAGCATCCCACATGGGCACCAGTTCAAGTCCCGACTGCTCCGGTTCCCACCCAACTCCCTGCTACGGCACTTGGGAAAGCAGTGGAGGATGGCCCAAGTGCCTGAGCCCCTGCACCCGCGTGGGAGCCCCGGACGGAGTTCCAGGCTCCTGGCTTCGGCCTAGCCATGCAGCCACCCAGGAAGTGAGCCAGCATTTTATTACATAAAATAGTCTCAGAAACAAAAAACCCACGGCACGGCCGCGGGCACTGGCTGACTGGACGGCACCTCCAGGGAGGACGCACCTGCGCCAACAGGTCACGGCACAGCCGAGAGGGCGCCGCAGCGAGAGGCCTAGGACAGCGGCTGACGGCGCGACTCCCGAAACCCGCGCTCGACGGGCGGCAAACAGACGAACGGGCTCTTTGCTTCAAAGTTTCCGCTCCACAGAGCAAACCACAGGACGAAGAAGCAGGAGTCCGCGGGCCGCGCGTCCGAGCCGGGCTGACCCCCGAAGCGCTCGAGGACCGGACGGCAGCAGGGCTGCTCACGAGAAAGCACACAGGGGGTCTCAACAGGCGGCTGGGGAACAACGCTCACACCACGGGCAAAGCGCAGATCAAAACCAGAGCGAGGGGCAGTGGGGGAGCCAGCACCCGGATGCCGGCATCCTGGATCGCGTGCCAGTCCTGCTCCGCCTCTGCTCCAGCTCCCTGCCGTGCACCCGGGGGCAGTGGGTGCCTGGGGTCTCTGACTCCCACATGGGAGACCCCGAGGGGTCCCAGGGTCCTGGCTTCGGCTTGGCCCAGTCCTGGCTGTTGCGGGCGTTTGGGGAGTGAACCAGCAGATGGGAGATCAATCAGCCAATCTCTCCTCTCTCTCAAGTAAGAAAAAAAATGCTTTTTAAATGAAAGTCCCACCGTAAGACGTCTCCCGGCTCCTGTTAGAATGGCTGTCGAGAAAAATAAAGGATACCAGGTGCTGGCGAGGACGCGGATGACCGGAAACCCTGCCCGCACAGAGGGGAGGACGTCAGCGCGGCCACTGTGGGGATGGGCGTGGAGGGTCCTGGGAGACCTGGAGACAGAGCGCCCCACGGCCCGCGAGGCCACCGTGGCACACCCACCTCTCGGGAGGCACCGAGGTGACTCCCTGCCACGCACAGCAGCCCGGCCTGGAAGCAACTGCGCGCCCACCCGCTGCCCTGTGACCACGGCACCACGGATGGACCAGCCGGCACGCAGTGAGGCCAGCGGGCACTCACACACACAGCCCGGGCCCTCCTACACGTGCGAGCGCAGGGCCGTGGCTCGGAGGAGACGCCCATCCACTGAGTCCACGTTCAATGTGCTCACCACGAGAACATCGCCAGGCAGCTGAGCTGGTGGGCGTTAAGGGGCTTGGCTCAACCCCACAGATGCACTGGAGCACGGCCTGTCCATCAAAGGCAAGTAACGGAGACCTGCCAGTCCTCCCCAGGCCAGAGGAGCCCACGGGGGTGCTGGGGCTGCGACCTGCCCCACGGCCGCCACGCAAACGGGGCGTTGGGGATCTTGCTGCTACACAGTCGGAAATGATGGTAGTCAGCGCATTTTGCCAAAATCCCCTTGCAACGGTGCTTCTGGTGAGGGAGTGGGGCCTGGCCACACCAGGACACCGAGCGGTCAGGGAATCAGAGTGCTCTTGGGGCAGGCGCTTGGCTCCATCAAACTCAGGACAGAGTCGGGGGCCTGGGGCCCTGTGTGTGCGCCACCACCAGAGGGGACGACGGTGAGCCGACCTCAGGCCCCAATGGGCAGGCATCACTCACTCACCCCAACCCCCTGCCTGTGCAACTCACGCGGGGGCCGGGAAAAGAAGTCGAGTGGAGTGGGCCCTAAAGTGTGAAGTGAAACATGGGGGTGGGGGTGGGGAGGCTGCACGGAGGCACCCAGGGCTGCACTGTGGTCTCCAGGGACGGCCTCGGCGCCCACGGAGATGAGCCCCCTGCAGCCTCCAGAGAACCATAGTGCCCAGCCCGCCCGGCCCGTCCTGGCCCACCCTGGCCCCTGAGCTGGCCTCGCAGGCTCCCTTCCCAGAGCTCCTCTCTCCCAGCCTCCCGGCAGCCTGTTCTCACTGCTCACCTGGCCCAGGTGTGCGCAGGTCCCCCTGCCTTCCCCTCGCCCCACACAGGGGCCACTGCCCACCCTCCCTGCCAGCCCAGCCCCCACCTCTGCGGTCAGGACTGCAGCCTCTCCCCCCCCGTTCCGTACATTCTGACGATGCCCCACCCCGGTGCACCTCGTGACCTCGCTGACCACTGCTCCCTGTCTCACGACTGAATTCTTCCTTGCGCGAAGACGAGCAGCTACACCCCCCGTCTCCGGTGACAGCTCCCCACGCCCCGCCCACCTCAGAGGACCCCTGGCTCCGCCCCCGCCAGGCGGAGGGTCCCAGGCAGCAGCCCTCCCGGCTGTAGCCTCCGCAGCAAAGCTGCCATGGGTAACGGCTCCCAAGTCTCCCAACACCCTGCACTCGGCTGTGCCCACAGACCATTCTGCACCTGTGCACGGTGGCGCCTCAGTCACCCACAGCCCAGGTCTGTGCACGGAGGAGGCTAACGAGCCCCCTGGGAACGCCCCGTGCGCCAGCTGTTTATCTAGATTTAGCTCAGACGCTCACGAGGCCGGCTACAGGGGCAGGGTCGGCCAGGGGCCAGCCCTAGAACCCGGCTCCGCACCTGCGTCCCAGTGACGGCTCCTATGACACCAGGAGGTTCTCACGTCCACGCTGACACGGCTCAGCTCTGCGGCCCCGGCTCCGGCGACGTCTGCTCCTCTCCCACGTCTTTAAGGAGCGAGTAACACAAGCAAGGCAAAACGCACTCCGGAGCAAGCGCGGACGTGGTGGAGAGGCTGGGGGAGCCGGCGTCTCGGGGACGCTGGCACAACGTCCTTCCAACCCACAGGGGACACGGGATGGGGTTACTATGCAAACCAAACACAGCGTAAACAGCCAAGGCGCGGGCCCAGGCCCCGGCCAAACCTGCCGCCGTGTGCACAGCTTTGCTTCCCATGGCGTCTGCGAAGGCTGCAGGAGGAGGCGCCCTGGCACCGAGGACGGGGCTCCAGGGGGAGACGCAGGGCCAGCGGCACGGCCCCCTGCCCTGGGGCTGGGAGCACACGCGCTCTCAGTGCTGCCCGGCTGGGGGCTGTTTCCTCGGTCACACGGCCGCCACGGAGGCGAGGATGGCGGGCACCGTGGGCACGCTCTGTGTGCCGCTGCTGGCCGGCTCCCGGGGATGAGGACCCCCAGCTGGAAACTCATCCCAGAGGGAAAATCCTACACGGAAAGCAGAGCTTCAGACGCTGCTGTGACAGCCACGTGGACTCGTGAAATCCACGGGAACCCACGGGAATCCGCATGCCCTGCTCCTGGCATCGCAACAGAAAGCTGCTGGGAAACTCCCACGGAGCCTCGAGCGAGGCCACGCACAGCAGGGCGGGGGCTCCGGCCCGGGCAGCAGCGCCGAGAGCTCTCTACTTGCTCTTGCGACTCTCCCAACGCGGGGGCCGTCATGCACAACATCCTTCCTGGGACAAGCACTGGGCCCACGGGTGTGGCCTTCTCCCATCCTAGGTGTGGATCCCAGTGGCGTGGCCCAGCGCCTTCATGTTCAGCTCGAACCTGAACCCCTCCCTGCCCATCAGCGAGGGGGTCCTGTTTGCTCCTGCTGCATCCAGTGGCCTCGGCAGCGGCCCAGGCAGGCACCATGCGCACCAGCCCTTGCGCCCACTCTAGACTGTGGCAAGCAGCAGCAGCAGGCCGGGCCGGGGGCCTGCCCAGCTGTCCATGCCTGCAGGCTCCGTTCAGACCCAGGTGCACAGAGGTTCAGTCAATCAGCAGAGCACCCAGGCCATGGGCACCCATCAACAGCAACTGTATCCTAGCAACAGGCCCACCTCTCCGCCAGCGCCCACACACACGTTCCACCTGCTGGTTCTCTCCCCAAATGCCTCCAACAGCCAGGGCTGGGCCAGGCCCAGGCCAGGAGACAGGGTGGGTAACGGGCAGTCCCCACTGTCCCCAGGGCACACATCAGAAAGGAGCTGGACTGGAAACATGGACAGGTGTCACTCCCAAGCGACCCTGGGATGTGGGAGACGAACTTAACCCATGAGAGTTATAGGGAGAGAGGTCTTCCATCTCCTGGTTCACTCCTCAAATGGCCACAATGGCCAGGGCTGGGCCAGGCTGAACCCAAGAGCCAGGAGCTTCCTCCAGGTCTCCCACGTGGGTGCAGGGGCCCAAGGACTTGGGCCATCTTCCACAGCTTTCCCAGGTGCATCAGCAGGGAGCTGGATCAGATGTGGAGCAGCTGGACTCGAACCAGCGCCCATGTGGGATGCCGGGGTCCTAGGTGGTAGCTTTGCTGGCCATGTCACAGTGCCGGCCCCTTCTTTCATGAACTTTTTAAAAACGCCTCAAATGCATGGATTTCAAAAGATATTTTTTAAGGGGGCATTTTTGTGGTTTATCTACATAGCGCCTCCAAGGAACACCAGGTGGCAGAAATAGGGCGACACTGAAGGGACCCTCGGAGGACACGGCCGCTGGGTGGATGTCGGCCGTCTGCGGAGAACTGAGCAGGGTGTCCGTCCATCTGTCCGTCCGTCCTCACACACACCCTGCCTCCGTCCTCACAGGGACAACGTAGAGAAGCCCTATGGCACCTCGGCCAAGGCCCCAGCGAGTCTCCCACCAGGATGAAGTCGGCTTCCCAGGAACCGTGGGAGGTGCCGTGGCCTTGGCGTGGAACCACACACACTGCCACAGTAGGTGACCCGGACCCCCGTCCCCTGCCCCTGCCGGCTGCTTCTGTTGGGGACACCCCTGCTTAGGTGCTTCCTGCAACGGCTCCTGTGCGAGGTCCTGGATGGAGTTCCTGGCTCTCAGCTGTGGCCTGGCCCTGCTTTGGCCATTGTGGACACTTGGGGGGACTGACCTGTGGATAGAAGCTCTCTCTCGGGGGCCAGCGCTGTGGCTCACTTGGTTAATCCTCCACCTGCAGTACCGGCATCCCATATGGGCACCGGGTTCTGGTCCCGGCCGCTCCTCTCCCAGTCCAGCTCTCTGCTGTGGCGGGGGGGGGGGGGGGGCAGTGGAGGATGGCCCCCTGGAGCCCCTGCACCTGCATGGGAGACCTGGCTCCTGGCTTCGGGTCGGCACAGCACTGGCTGTAGCGGCCATTTAGGGAGTGAACCAGCGGAAGGAAGCCCTTTCTCTCTGTCTCTCTCTCTCACTAACTCTGTCTGTCAAAAAAAAAAAAAAAAAAGCTCTCTCTGTCTCTTGATCTGTTTCTCTCTGTTCTCTGCCTTTCAAATAAAAATACAGAAAGCAAAACAGAACAAAACAAAAAGCCACTGGCCGTCCTCAAAAACACCACGCTGTTCGGGTAGCGAGGAGGCCAGCCCACGTGTGCCGCGGGGCCATGGAGAAAGCAGCATGGCTGTGACCCCCGCAGCCTGCCGCCCACCCTCCCCCGCCCGGCACCGAGGGGCCACCAGGCCCAGCACGCCCAGGCTGACCAGGTCCTGGGGTTTTCGGGACTCCACCCCCCCGACAATGCCCCAGGAGAAGCAGCAGCAGGAGAGCCCCACTCAGTCCACGGAGTGTGGGTGCAGGCGCACTCCAGCCCCTCCCCGTCTCCCGGCCAACCTCTGCCAGCAGAGCCGGCGCTGCCTCTCCCAGCCACGCTCCCTGCGCCACGGGACAGCCCCTGCCCTCACGGTGACCACCGCAGCCGCCAAAGCAGGACCGAGAACCCCGGCACAGCCAGGGCTTCCTGAGAGCGGGCACTCAGCTCTGCACCTGCCCCCGCAGCCTCGAGCCACACGCCCGCCTGTGCGCCGCCTGTGCGCTGCCTGTGCCCCGCCTGTATTCCCATGTGTGCCCCACCTGTGCGCCGCCTGTGCCCTGCCTGTGCGCCACCTGTATCCCCACCTGTGCCCCGCCTGTGCCTCCACCTGTGCCCCACCTGTGCCCCACCTGTACCTCCACCTGTGCCTCCACCTGTGCCCCACCTATGCCCCACCTGTGCCCCACCTGTACCTCCACCTGTGCCCCACCTGTGCGCTGCCCGTGTCCCTGGGCACGCACCCTTCCTTGTCCAGGAATCACATGGCTCAGAACCTGAAACGCTGCTTGGGAACATACAGAAGGAAGTGTAAAATGGGCCTGAGTCTTCATAGTTTAAAGGGGAACCTTGTGAGGACCAAGTCCACCCAGAGTATGCAAAGCCAGTGCCCTGCCCAGGGGGCCAGGAACAGGACCTCACAGTGAGGCCTGAGCGACCGGAGTACAGCAGAAACGAAATGTTCTTAAAACTAAGCCCAGAAGCAGCCAGCGGACAGCAACATTAAATTTTAAAACCACCCAAGCTGACGGCCAGGAACCCAGGATGGAGGCCAGGGCGGTGCGGGCACGGCCCCAGTCCTGGCTGCCCGGTGCTCCCGAGCGCGCTCCCTGCTGACACACCCCCTGGCTGGAGTGCCGGGGTCCCCGCTGCCCGCAGGGGTCACCCGGATGGAGCTCCTGGCTCCTGGTTCTAACGTGGCCCAGCTCTGGCTGCCGCAGTGAGCTGGGGAGTGAACCAGCAGATGGAAGGTCTCTGTCTCACTTCCTCTGTCACTCTGCCTTGCAAGTAAATAATCTATTTAAAAAGTACAAAGAACATGAGCACCGACAGCGGCAGGAAGGGGCCCCTGCCCGGCCGCTCTCCCCTCCACCCCTGTCCTGGGTGGGGTCCGGCTGCCACCCAGCCTCCCAAGCCCTGGGGGCTGGAGAAGGGTCCCTCGCTGGGGGGTTAGGGGAGCTGCACGGAGGTCTGCAGCTCATCTGGGCCTCAGCTGACGGGCGGGAGGGAGCGTCCCTGGGTGCCACCGTGCGGAGGTACAGCCTGCTCGGGGCTCGGTACCGCTTCTGCTCCTGGCACCTGGGGACGTACATCTTGTCTCAACGGCCACGTCCCTGGGGGAGGTGTCTCCACGTGGTCCTCTCAGTTTGGAGCGGGGCTGCTGGCCAAGCCAACGCCGCCGAGAGCCTGGAGCGCACCGAGAGTGAGGCAGCATCCCCCCCCCCCCCGCCGCGGGCTAACGCCTCGGGGGCTGTCTAGTGGACACAGGAAGCCGGGGAAAGCCCACAAGGGGAGGGGCAGCTCTGGACTGTGCAGAAAACAAGCGCAGGCGAGCGGGGGCATGGGGCACGCCCAGGTCCCGGAGCCCACGTCCTGCTCACTGCACCAGAGCCGCTGAGAGCTCTGACGGGGGGGGGGGGGGGGGGGAGGGAGGAGCCGGGTCCTGAGCCTCCCGGCTCTCCCACCTGCTGACAGCCGGACGCACACTCCGAGGGTGCAGACCGCGTATGCTGAGTGCAGTGTCAGGTACTGGCTCGTCCCCAAGGCTCCTGCTGGCATCAGCTTCCCCAGAGCCCCACCCAGGCATCCACCCTCCCCGGTGCACCCCCATGGGCGCTCACACAGGGCTGAGGCACAGCTTGGCCCCTGCACCCACACCACCGCCATGCCTGCTCCCCGACACACCAGGCAGGCCCACACGGTGGGTTTCTGCGGCCCCGTCCCCACGACAGCTCCCAGGAGATGGCTCCCAGGATCTGAGGTGGAAGGGACAGGTCCCACGTCCGCTAGGGACAACCGCTAGGCAGCCCCCAGCAGCAGCTTTCCTACAAGGTCTCAGTAACTGGAGATCAACCTCAGTCTGAAATACTCAGAGAAAATTCTAGAAGCAATGCCGAAGTTTTAAATAGGTCTTACCATATCGCATTGCTTAGCTGTTCTTCCTCATTAGCTGTTGCTATTAATCTCTTCCTGCGCCTAATCCGTAACTTTATAACTGACCAGGAAACAGGGCCGGAGCAAACCATGGGTGAGCCCCACGACGCCTTCAGCCCAGCCCCACCTCCTGTGAAGAAGCCCGCCCCACAGGAAGTCTCTTGCCACAGAGGCATGGAGACGGTGCCCCGGGGAGGCCCGGGAGGAAGTGCGCACGGCACAGCCAGCAGGAGAGCCGGCCCACCGACGCGGCATCAGCCAGCTGGCTCCAGCCTGCAGCCAGGTTTCACAACCAGCAGGGACGCAGGGAAAGGCGACTGTGTCGCAAGTGGGCGTCCCCGGGGAACACTGCAGGCAGCAAGTGGGCGTCCCCGGGGAACACTGCAGGCAGCAGCACCAGCCTCCCACAGCACGGCCGACCTGGAGGCAGGCGCGAGCAGGGAGGAGATGGGGCTCACGGCAACAATGCCGTCCACCCGACCTCGCACACGCCACGCGGGCGGAACTGCTCGCAATGCGCGCCACAACGCCAGCCACGACGCCAGCCACGACCAGACAGACGCCCACGCTGCTCTTCTCAGTGCGGCCCCCTGCTCTGTGTGGCTGGACACCAGAGGCCTGGGGACCACCCGGGGAGAACAGGGCTGACCCCTGATGGCGCAGCTGCTCCGGCCTCTTGGGCCGTCAGAGCGCTCTGGGGACAGACCCAGCTGAGAGCCGACACCGGCTCTCGTCTGGCTGGAAGCTCGGGGGGAGTCCGAGCCACAGAACAGGCAGAACCTGCGGACATGGTGGCATCAGGGACGGATGCCCCGGACCCACCAGGAAAGGCACCAGGCTCCGTGCACAACGGCTCCACCCTTACCTGTTGGCGCTCCAGACCTGAAGAGCAGCTGCGTCCCAGCAGGGCAGCCAGTGACGGAGGAGGGATGGAGGCCGGGCAGCTTTCACTCCTCCTGGGCCCCTCCCAGGCTGGGAGGTGCAGGAGGCAGGCACCCCACTGACCGCGTCTGCCTTCTGTCCCACGCGGTGCCGGCATGGCCTAGGGCAACCTGCAGGTGCCCGACAGTGCCTTCGGCTGCCCAGGGCCCTGACCGCCCACGCCTGCTGGGACAGCACCCAGCAGGGAGGGGCCTGAGGAGGCGCCGCGCGTCCTCTGGTTCCCTTTCCGACCTTCACCGAGTCTGCACACAGGACCCGGCCAGCACCTGTTTTACCAGGCACCACTGGAGGGCGGGGCAGAGGGGACCCCGGGCGTCTGTCCTGACAATCCGCTACGTGCTGGGGGAGCTGCTGCCAGTCTCCTAACCCATGCCCTGGGCCCAGCCACCGAGGTGAGCAGGAGGCCATGCGTGGCCGAGGGGAGAGCTGAGAATGCACTGCCCCCAACGCCTGCCTGGGGACATTCTGGCCTCACCCTGGAGCGGCCGGACCCCTGGCTGGGTCCTCGCACACTTGGCTCTGTCCCAGAGACGCCCTCCCTGTCTGACCATCTTCCTACAGTGGCAGGAAGCCGCCGCCCCCCTCCCCCCGCAGTGGCACTCAGACTCTGACCCCAGGTCTGACCCAGGAGCAGGTCACGCAAATGCAGCCTGCCTGCACAGCCCTAGTGAACCTGTTCCCGGAATCCGTTCACGTCCATCGATCAATAATGCCCTGGTAGCCGGCCTGGGGCTCAGAGGAGACGCAGGACCCCTGGGGAGGCCCAGGGCTCGCGTGGTCAGCGGTCTACGGGGTCTTCTCCTCCCCCACAACTGGCTGTTACCAGACCAGCACAAAGCTCAGACGTCCTCCTGCACCGGGCGCGTGAGCCCTGAGGGGCTGGGTTCCAGCTCCTGCCAGGTGGGGGGCGGGGGTGCAGGAGCCCCTCACGGAACCCCAGGCAGACCACTCAGAGGGCTCTCCAGCTTCGCTCCGCACCTGTGACCTGGGTCCCCTGCGCTACACCAGGGAGCCCCATTCTGGCCGCTGGGAGCTTGCGAGCGGAGCTGGGCTGACATACGGCCAGCAGCCTCGCACCGAGCCCCGTCTGCACCCGACAGGTAGGAAGTCAGAATCAGCTCCGTGGGTGCCGGGCACCTGGTGAAGGAGGCGGCACCACGTGGATAGCACAGTTCCCACCACAAGGTCCCGCCCAGCCCGACAACCTCAGGGGGTCCCAGCCTGGCGACACTGGGCACTGAAACTGTGGAGGGGATTTCCCCATTCCACACCCAGCAGACACTGTCCAGGGAAGGGGTGGGGCAGGGAGAGCTGGACCCCTCCCCGCAGGAGCCCCAGGCTGACCACAGCCAGGCTGATCACCCCGAGCTGAGCCCCCGCCTGCCCAGCAGGCTCTCTCCCGCCGCTCTCTCCCCCGGCCTGGGTGCTGGGCACTGCCTTGGGTCCTGAGGGGCACCCCGCCCACCACAGCTGGCCGCCTCGCCGTCCACTCCTCTGCTCATGTCCGAGTTCCTCCTGTGCAAAGACCAGAGCCTGTCCAGGCACCTCCGCCAGCATGCTGACTGAACACGGCTGCCGGGTGGCATGCCTGTCCTTAGCGTGCACACGGCACCCTGGCACCTCCAAGACGGGGGGGGGGCATGGAAGCGAGTGGTCACCCTCTGCCCCACTGGATTTCAATCAGGGCAGCAGTAGCCCTACTCTATAAAGGGACGGCCAACGCTGGGGGGAAGCTGCTCCCCTTCCCTGTGGAGGGCCCAGGACAGCCCCCGGCCCCGCAGAAAGAACTTCCAGGGTGGGGTCTCCATCTTCCAGCTTCCCAGCGGGGGACAACACCCAGGGCCCCCTTACCACAGCCCAGGCTGACACTCGCTCACCCGACACCCAACGGTGCTCCTGAGACCTGAGGCTCTGGGAACAAACCTGCCCCAGCCCCCACAGAGCCCAGAACAAGCAGAAGAGGCCCCCACCCTAGGACACAGCTGGCCAGGCCTGCCAGTGCCCGAGCCCACAGCCAGGCCCCGAGCCCTGACCCGGTCCCTGAGCTCACACCCAGGCCCTGAGACCCCAGCTGGTCCCTGAGCCTACACCCAGCCCCGAGGCCACACCCGGGCCCTGAGCTCACACCCGGGCCCTGAGACCCCAGCCAGGCCCTGAGCCTACACCCAGCCCCGAGCTCACACCTGGGCCCTGAGACCCCAGCTGGGCCCTGAGCCCATACCTGGCCCTGTAGCCCACACCCGGCCCTGAGCCTACACCCGGGCCCTGAGCCCACACCCGGGCCCTGACCCGGTCCCTGAGCTCACACCCGGCCCTGAGCCCACACCCAGGCCCTGAGCCCCCACCCGGCCCTGTAGCCCACACCCAGGCCCTGAGCTCACACCTGGGCCCTAAGCCCCCACCCGGGCCCTGAGTCCGAACCAGGCCCTGTAGCCCACACCCGGCCCCCGAGCCCACACCCGGGCCCCGAGCCCACACCCGGGCCCTGAGCCCCCACACTGGGGCCCTGAGCTCACAGCCGGGCCCTGAGCCCCGAGCCGGGCCCGGCAGCCCCAGGCCCCTCCTTGATGATGGTGACCTTTGCAAGCGTGCAGACCACAGCAGGTTTCTGCGTGGAGGGAAGGGGCTCACTTAGCAAAGCCGTGGCGACTCGTAATCCCTTCTCCCGCAGTGAGCTCCCCGGACGGGGCATCCAAGGCCAGACTGAACCTGAGGCACCTGTGTTAGTCTCCCTGCAGCCTGACGGGGGCACCCCTCGGCACTGTGGTGACCACTGGGCCTCCCAGCCACTTCCGAAGCCATCATCAGAGCCCAGCTTCAGTTACACAAAACAACCCAAATTAACCCCAGGATGTGCTTCACCGTGGACCCACCTTGCACTGCACCACACCTCCCCGGGGGCGGGCTCCTGTGAGGAGCAGCTGCCCAGGCACTGGGCCTCGGCCCCAGGCCGTGCTGCCGCTGGTCAGGATGCGATTAGGGCTGTGTCGGAACCTCAGCTGGTCGCCACCCTGCCCCACCCTGCCCCACCCTCTGGTTAATCCCCACTGTCTATCCTGTTCCTCCCCACCACGCAATCCCAATGGAAAGGGCCCGGCCTGAAGAAAGCTACAGACCTGGGACAGAAGCTCGGAGTCTGGGGGCCAAGGCCAGGAGCCACAGCCAGGAGCCAGCACAGGTGGGTAGCCGGGGAGCCATGGCCGGAAGCACAGGCGAGAGCCGGCACAGGAGGGCAGCCGAGGAGCCACAGCCAGAAGCCACAGCCAGGAGCCAGCACAGGTGGGCAGCCGAGGAGCCACGGCCAGGAGCCACACAGCAGGGAGCTACAGCAGGGAGCTGGCACAAGAGGGCAGTTGGGGGCCACAGCCGGGAGCTGGCACCGGCAGGCAGCTGGGCTCGAGGGAGCAGCTCTGGCTGTTAGGATGGTGCTCCCTCCTGGCTCTCATACAATCTGCTTTGGCTAAAAATGGGTCCAGAGGGCTGGTGCTGTGGCATAGCAGGTAAAACCATTGCCTGCAGTGCCAGCATCCCATATGGGCATCGGTTCAAGTCCCGGCTGCTCCACTTCCAATTCAGCTCTCTGTTATGGCCTTCGAAAGCAGTAGAAGATGGCCCAAGTGCTTGGGCCCTGCACCTGTGTGGGAGACTCGGAAGAAGCTCCTGGCTCCTGGCTTTGGATCAGCACAGCTCCAGCCGTTGCACCTATCTGGGGAGTGAAGCAGCGGATAGAAGACCTCTCTCTCTCTCTCTCTTGCTCTCTCACTCTCTCTGCCTCTCCTTCTCTCTCTGTATAACTCTTTCAAATAAATAAATAAATCTTTAAAAAAAAAAAAAAAGCGAGTCCAGATGGCAATAGACTCAAAATCAAAAGCCGGATCGAGACAGCACCACCACCAGACACGACCCAGGAAACCGTCTGACTACAGCTCCTCCCGAGACCCTACCCCAGCATCACGGCAATGCTGCCATCCAGAGACTCCCAGGAGTGAGCCACAGGCTGGGGACCCAGGGCCCACGGGCGCCCGGAATGCACTGCCCCCAGCCCTGCAGGCACTCGCAGGGGACACAGTGCCTCCGCCCGGGGACGGTCTCCACCCCAGCGCAGCCGCCCCCCTCCAGGACATCGGCGGAGGCCTCTTTCCAGGGACCACGCCCTCCCTGCCTCTGGAGGTGTGTAGCCCACCTTGCTCTGTCTGCGCCAGCAGGAAGTCCCCCTCACTCCAGCCCGCCTTGTAGGGGTGGCACGTGGACTCTGACCATACGCTGATCTCTGGAGGACAGGCCCGCAGCTCAGGGAGGTCACTGGACCAGGTCACTCACACCCAGCCCTGTGCAGCCCCCATGTGTCCCAGGAAGCCCTGTAACAGGGAAAGCCCAGGGGTGTGTCGTCCACTCCCTGTCCAGAAAACTGATGAAACGCAGGGTGCCCATGAGGCCAGCGCTTGTGGCACAGCGGGTTAAAGCCCTGGCCTGAAGCTCCGGCATCCTATATGGGGCACCAGTTTGAGTCCCAGCTGCTCCACTTCTGATCCAGCTCTCTGCTATGGCCTGGGAAAGCAGTAGAAAATGGCCCAAGTCCTTGGGCCCCTGTATCCATGTGGGAGACCTGGAAGAAGCTCCTGGCTTCGGATTGGCACAGCTCTAGCCACTGCGGCCATCTGGGGAATGAACCAGCAGATGGAAGACCTGTCTGTCTCCACCTCTCTCTGTAACTCTTTCAAGTAAATAAAAATAAATATTTTTTAAAAAAGAAAGAAAGAAAGAAATGTAGGGTGCCCTGAGGTCAGCAAGCCAGAATCAGGAGGCCGGACACCAGGGGTGGGGCAGGGGTCACGCGCAGCACGGGTTTCCTGCCTTGGCTCCTGGGTCCTGCCAGGGAGCTCCAACCCTCTCATCCCCCGAGTGGGGGCAGCACTTGTCACTCACGACACACCCTCGCAGGCCTCATGGGAGACTCTGATGAGCAGCTGACCCAGGGCGAGGCCCCAACAGCCCTGGACAGGGCTGGACTTCTGGCCCCACCCATCAGTCTCCTGGAAAGGGGGCAGCTCAGGGCCAGTCCCGTGGACAATCCCGGACAGCCCCCACGACCATCTCCCTGGGCCCAGCGCTTTGCTGGGACGTCTCACGGAGCACAGGGGACACTGTGTTCAACAGGGCATTGTGAGGGCGGGGACAAGGACACAGAACAGACACCAGGCCCAGAGGCGGGTGTGGCCGGAGGAGCCGGGGCCCACCGGAGGGGCTGGGGCCGGAGTGGACACAGCACTGCTGGGCACATGGGAGCACTAATGCTGACTCCCACCGGGCAGGAGTGGCCTCCTCCTTATGTCCCCCGCCCAGGGCGTGACGTCAGTGACAGGTGCTGGCGGGAGCTCACTGCCAATGGCGTTGGAGGTGCAACAGCGAGGGCGTGAGGAACCAGGGGCATTTCTCACCACCGCCGGGGCTCCTGGGGCACGGACGTGGGCGCAGACCGGCTCAGGGCCCTGCTGATGCCCTGGGGAGCAGCTCCTCGTGGGAAGCAGCCCTGCCTGCCTGGCATCCAGGGAGAGTGCCGATCGGGGAGGAATGGCTGTGGGTTTTTTTTTTTTTTAAATCAGGTGCCCTGCCACACATTAAACGGCAGGTCCTGACTTCCCAGATGTCCCGGCTGTTCCGAGTTCCGAGCTCATGAGCACATGGACACGTGGAACACGGCTCCAGACTGCCCCCACCCTAGCACAGGGTCGGGTCCCCCACGTCCACCCAAGCACAGGGTCAGGTCCCCCACATCCACCCCAGCACAGGGACAGGTCCCCCCCCGTCCACCTTAGCACAGGGATGGGTCCCCCCACCCCAGCACAGGGACGGTCCCCCCCCACCCCAGCACAGGGACAGGTCCCCCACCACCCACCCCAGCACAGGGACGGTCCCCCCCCCACCCCAGCACAGGGACAGGTCCCCCACCACCCACCCCAGCACAGGGACGGTCCCCCCCCCACCCCAGCACAGGGACAGGTCCCCCATCACCCATCCCAGCACAGGGACGGGTCCCCCACGTCCACCCCAGCACAGGGACAGGTCCCTCCCGTCCACCCTAGCACAGGGACAGGTCCCTCACGTCCACCCCAGCACAGGGACGGGTCCCCCACGTCCACCCTAGCACAGGGACAGGTCCCTCCCGTCCACCCTAGCACAGGGACAGGTCCCTCACATCCACCCCAGCACAGGGACGGGTCCCCCACGTCCACCCCAGCACAGGGACAGGTCCCTCCCGTCCACCCTAGCACAGGGACAGGTCCCCCACCACCCACCCCAGCACAGGGATGGTCCCCCCCACCCCAGCACAGGGATGGTCCCCCCCACCCCAGCACAGGGACAGGTCCCCCACCACCCACCCCAACACAGGGACGGGTCCCCCACCACCCACCCCAGCACAGGGACGGGTCCCCCACCACCCACCCCAGCACAGGGACAGGTCCCCCAACACCCACCCAGCACAGGGACGGTCCCCCACCTTCGAGGGCTGCACCCTACGCATCTGCCAGCCCTCCTCAAATGCCCTGGGAGCCTCTGCTTTCTCTCCCCCTCACACCAGCAGAGCCCCCAGCAGTGTGCACACTGCTCACGAGGTGTGGACGCCCATCCTGGGGCTGCCACGGAGCACACACTGCAGAGCTGGCCCGAGCGGGCCCTCCGCCCACGGGCTGGTCCCACGGGAACGAGCGCGGCAGGGGCCCTGGCACCACACCGACCTCACCTGGTTTCACCACGCCTGATTTCTCCACCCTGTGGCCCGCAGGGCTCCGCCCCGACAGCCACGCCTGCCGCAGGGCCCTATCCTGGCAGTGACACACGAGTTTCTTGAAATTCAAGCACAAAAAGGAACATCACAGATGCTGCCCACACGAGGTTTGCCCCAACGACTGCACGCCTGTTTCCAAAAGAAGTAAGAGCCGTGTGTGCCCATGCGCACGGGCACGTGTGTTATATGCATGAGTGTGTACACGGGAGTGCGAGCACACGTATGTTGTGTGCATGGACAAGTATTGTGCAAGTGTGTGAGCACATGTACATGTGCATGACGAGGGTCCTGTGTGGGTGTGTACACGTGTGAGCATGTCACATGTGTGAGTGCAGGCATGTGCACACGTTAGTGTATGTGTGTGGACATATGACTGCACATATGGTGTGAGTGCATGTGTGTTCACGCATGTGCGCACGTAACCACAAGTGTGAGCACACAACACGAGTGCCTCGCCCTGGTGAGCACAGCCTGGCTCTCCATGAGCTCCGAGGCCATAGCTTGTCCTGCTCGTCCCACGCTGAGGGGCGCCCGCACGGGGAGTAGCTGACTAAGCGATTCCATGCCCCCCAGCCAGGGAGCCTGCCCTCCTGGAGGCGGGAGGGCTGGGTGGGGCCGGAAGACAGTCTGGGCCGTGCACCCCACACGCTGAGCACAGGCACTGGACAGAGACTGAGCTGGGGGGGGGGGCGGGGGCAGCCAAGGCAGCAGGGCTGGCCAGTGGCGGAGGGAGGCTGAGACGGGGCACCCAGAGGGACACAGGACAACCATGCCACAGACAGCGGGGAAGGGTCCCACGGTCTCCACCCCGGCGCCCAGGAGAGGAGGGGCTGGGGGTGGGGCTGTGAGGGAAGCCACGCTGTCCCTTCAAAGGGGCAGTGACTCACAGAACTGAGCCCGCTTCCCGCAAACACACTTGACATCACGTGTACTCGGCACACGCGCCCTCGGCACACACGTCCCGAGAGTGAGTGCCACTGCCGGAAAGTCAGCATTTCACGGAGGAGACTGGCAGGAGCCGCACAGGCATGCGGATGGCCCGCCATGCTGAGTCTCTGTGAGTGAACAAGCGGGCTCCAGCCACGCGGCCACGCACACAGAACGAGACGCCATGACCATACGTGGCTGTCCCAGAACACGGGCGCAGCTCACTGTGGAAAGCCCACCAGCCCTCAGTGTAAATTCTGACAGTGAGGGGAAGAAGAACAATGGGGAGGCAGAGAGGGGATCAGAGGAAGGGGGAGCAGTGGGAGACCCCCGGCTTCCGCACAACAGGACCCCACCCCACACCCAGGCCCTGCTCCCCTGAGACGGGCGCACTTGACTTTGGAGGAGGTGGCAGAGGACAGACGGGGCCCCCGGGGATCCAGGGACTCACCTGGCCTCCGACTGTCCCCGGCAACACCTGGCCAAGCGCTCCTCCCCCCGGGCTGCACCAGCAGCCCCAGGGCACTGGTGCTGAGCACAGCCAGCCAGAGCCGGCAGCCGGTCCTTGCCCCCGCCCGGCACCGACCGCGCCAACGGGACACTCAGAGCTGTGCACGCACGGCCTCACCTGCCAGCTCAGTGGGGAAGGAACCCGTGGCCCAGTCTCCGTCCACGGGAGCCCCCGCAAGCCTCACCACTCACCAACAGCAGCACCAGAGAGCAAAGTCCACCTTCCAACAAGGCGGGCGCCCGGCCAGGCGGGCTCAGGGCAGGGGAGCCGCACCCCACCCCAGCCCCTCGGCACCAGCCTCAGGAGCTCGGTTCAGGCCTGCAAGGGACACCCAGCGTCATGTAAACTCATCAACAGCAGCTGAGCAAACAGCTCTGACACGAACACATGCGGTGCCTATGAAGCACACGCGTGCATGCGCGACTACATACACACACTCCTCAACACACAAAAACCAGGAAGCGGCAGCTTCCCTGAGCGGGGTAGACACGTGTGACGGAAACACGTGACTGAAACAGAACCCGTGTGTGCGCATGCGTGCTCGGCTGTGTGTGTACGGAAACAGTCAGAGCTCGTGTGTGCACATGTGTGCTCAGCTTTGCGTGTACAGAAACACAGTCAGAACCCATGTGTGTGCACACGTGCTCAGCTGTGCCTGTACAGAAACACAGTCAGAGCCCGTGTGTGCACACATGCTCGGCTGTGTGTGTACGGAAACACAGTCAGAGCTCGTGTGTGGTGCGCACATGCTCAGCTGTGCGTGTACAGAAACACAGAACCCGTGTGTACGCACATGCTCGGCTGTGCGTGTACGGAAACACAGTCAGAGCCTGTGTGTGCACACGTGTGCTCGGCTGTGCGTGTACAGAAACACAGTCAGAATCCGTGTGTGGTGCGCACATGCTCGGCTGTGTGTGTACAGAAACACAGTCAGAACCCATGTGTGCGCACATGCTCGGCTGTGCGTGTATGGAAACACAGTCAGAGCCTGTGTGTGTACACGTGCTCGGCTGTGCGTGTACAGAAACACAGTCAGAATCCGTGTGTGTGCACACGTGCTCAGCTATGCCTGTACAGAAACACAGTCAGAGCCCGTGTGTGCGCACACGCTCGGCTGTGCGTGTACAGAAATACAGTCAGAACCCGTGTGTGCGCACATGCTCGGCTGTGCGTGTACGGAAACAGAGTCAGAGCCCGTGTGTGCACACGTGTGCTCGGCTGTGCGTGTACGGAAACAGAGTCAGAATCCGTGTGTGGTGCGCACATGCTCGGCTGTGCGTGTACAGAAACACAGTCAGAACCCGTGTGTGCGCACATGCTCAGCTGTGCGTGTATGGAAACACAGTCAGAGCCTGTGTGTGTACACGTGCTTGGCTGTGCGTGTACAGAAACACAGTCAGAATCCATGTGTGTGCACACGTGCTCAGCTATGCCTGTACAGAAACACAGTCAGAGCCCGTGTGTGCGCACACGCTCGGCTGTGCGTGTATGGAAACAGAGTCAGAGCCCATGTGTGCACACACGCTCGGCTGTGCGTGTACAGAAACAGTCAGAACCCGTGTGTGCGCACACGCTCGGCTGTGCGTGTATGGAAACAGAGTCAGAGCCCATGTGTGCACACGTGTGCTCGGCTGTGCGTGTACAGAAACACAGTCAGAATCCGTGTGTGGTGCGCACATGCTCGGCTGTGTGTGTACAGAAACACAGTCAGAACCCGTGTGTGCGCACATGCTCGGCTGTGCGTGTATGGAAACACAGTCAGAGCCTGTGTGTGTACACGTGCTCGGCTGTGCGTGTACAGAAACACAGTCAGAATCCGTGTGTGTGCACACGTGCTCAGCTATGCCTGTGCAGAAACACAGTCAGAATCCGTGTGTGGTGCGCACACGCTCGGCTGTGCGTGTACAGAAACACAGTCAGAGCCCGTGTGTGTGCACACGCTCGGCTGTGCGTGTACGGAAACAGAGTCAGAGCTCGTGTGTGCACATGTGTGCTCAGCTGTGCGTGTACAAAAACACAGTCAGAATCCGTGTGTGTGCACACGTGCTCAGCTGTGCCTGTACAGAAACACAGTCAGAGCCCGTGTGTACACACATGCTCAGCTGTGCGTGTACGGAAACACAGTCAGAGCTCGTGTGTGGTGCGCACATGCTCGGCTGTGCGTGTACAGAAATACAGTCAGAACCCGTGTGTGCGCACATGCTCGGCTGTGCGTGTACGGAAACACAGTCAGAGCCTGTGTGTGCACACGTGCTCGGCTGTGCGTGTGCAGAAACACAGTCAGAATCCGTGTGTGGTGCGCACATGCTCGGCTGTACATTTCTACAAGCCCTGAAAGGATAAACCTTGAACCACCACAGCGGCTCCTCCCCCCAGCGGCCCCCCCACAAAGGCCCCCCCTGCAGAGGCTCCCTCCCCTGCCACAGTGGTTCCTTCCCCCTGCAGTGGTTCCCTCCCCCTGCAGTGCCACCCCCACAGCAGCTCCCCCCAGTGGCTCCTCCCCCACAGTGGCTCCCTCCAGGAGGCAGCGTGGGGTCCAGCATGGGGGGGCAGGGAGGGGGGTCTGAATGCAGGGTGCAGAGCTGGAGCCGGAGCGGAGAGGAGGAGCCCAGGTCACACCGCACAGCGAGGAGGTCACAGGCGCTGGTGCACCTTGAATTCCTCTTCACACACACACACAAACATGAAGACAGGGCTTTGTATATATTTTTTAAGATTTTTATTTATTTGTAAGAGTTACACAGAGAGAGAAGGAGAGGCAGGGAGAGAGAGAGAGAGAGAGAGAGAGAGGTCTTCCATCTGCTGGTTCATTCCCCAGTTGGCCACAATGGCTGGAGCTGCACCGATCTGAAGCCAGGAGCCAAGATCTTCTTCCAGGTCTCCCACGCAGGGAGACCCAAGGACTTGGTCATCTTCCACTGTTTCCCAGGCCACAGCAGAGAGCTGGATCGGAAGTGGAGCAGCCGGGACTGGAACTGGTGCTGATATGAGATGCTGGCACCACAGGCAGCGGCTTTACCTGCCACGCACAGCGCTGGCTCCCGGATATTTTCACCATGAAGAAATGTCCCAGCCAGCGCCGTGGCTCCACAGGCTGATCCTCTGCCGTGCGGCGCCGACACACCGGGTTCTAGTCCCAGTTGGGGCGCCAGATCTGTCCCGGTTGCCCCTCTTCCAGGCCAGCTCTCTGCTGTGGCCCGGGAGTGCAGTGGAGGATGGCCCAGTGCTTGGGCCCTGCACCCCATGGGAGACCAGAAGCACCTGGCTCCTGCCTTCGGATCAGCGTGGTGCACTGGCCGCGGCGGCCATTGGAGGGTGAACCAACGGCAAAAGGAAGACCTTTCTCTCCGTCTCTCTCTCTCACTGTCCATTCTGCTTGTCAAAAATAAATAAATAAATAAATAAATAAAAGGAAATGTCCCGGAGCCAGGGCTGTGCGTAGCAGATAAAGCCACCGCCTGCAGTGCCAGCATCCCATGGGGCACCAGTTCAAGTCCCGACCACTCCTGAAGAAGCTCCTGGCTTCAGATCAGCACAGCTCCAGCCATTGCGGCCATTTGGGGAGTGAACCAGCAGACAGAAGACCTTCTCTCTCTCTGCCTCTCCTTCTCTCTGTAACTGTGACTTTCAAGTAAAATAAATAAATCTTTAAAAAGAAAGAAAAAGGCCGGCGCCGTGGCTCAACAGGCTAATCCTCCACCTGCGGCGCCGGCACACTGGGTTCTAGTGCCAGTCAGGGCGCCGGATTCTGTCCTGGTTGCCCCTCTTCTAGGCCAGCTCTCTGCTGTGGCCAGGGAGTGCAGTGGAGGATGGCCCAAGTGCTTGGGCCCTGCACCCCATGGGAGACCAGGAGAAGCACCTGGCTCCTGCCATCGGATCAGCGCGGTGTGCTGACTGCAGCGCGCCAGCCACGGCGGCCATTGGAGGGTGAACCAATGGCAAAGGAAGACCTTTCTCTCTGTCTCTCTCTCTCACTGTCCACTCTGCCTGTCAAAAATTTAAAAAAGGAAGGAAGGAAGGAAGGAAGGAAGGAAGGAAGGAAGGAAGGAAGGAAGGAAGGAAGGAAGGAAGGAAGGAAGGAAGGTCCGTCCCATGTCCTAAGAACGTGTTTACCCTGACTGGACGTCACCCAGGTCACGTGTGCACCAAAACACCGCAGAGTGCTCCAGAAACACATCCAGGGTTTACACGGAGGTGAGCACTTTTTATTTGAAAACCTGAATTTTCAGAGTCCATTACTATTAGGTTTGGCTCTGAGTTTAATTCGTGTAAGCAGGTCTTCCTTTCGGCCGGCCATGGAGCAACGGCTCACGCGTCTCGGGGAGAGCACGCGGTCACACACACGCTCACACGGCACATCTTCCAGGGATCTCCGGTCACCTTGTAGGACAAACACGCTCAGGCGAGAGGCCTCCCAGCGGGAATCACAGCCGACCAGCGCCTGGAGCAGTCGGGCCTCCATCTGGCCTGCCCAGCACACCCAGGCTGGCTGCCTTGACGGGTCACAGAAATGGGACCGCACGGCAGGCACACCCGGCTCCAGGCCTTGCCCAGCTGGCACCACATCACCAAATCACCCACATGGGGCTCCTGTGGGGAGCACGGGCAGTGGGCCCCTCTCCCTCTCCTCCTGGGCAGGTGTGTGGGCTCGACCAGCCGGGGCCCTGAGGCGCTGCGGTGAACACCCTGGGGCGGTCTGTGGGTTCACAGCAGGAGTCGAATCCGGTTTGCTTGGTTTTCTAACGCAGGAGACCAAGCCGCCCACGCCCGGACCCTGGCGCTCCCCGTCCTGTTCATCCCAGCCTCTCCAGCCAAGGCAGTGGCGACACTCGGGTTGCAACTTTGTTTTCCTGGTAAGTGGTTCAGCTGTGGCCCCGCAGCTGTTTATCAGATACTTGGACAGGTGCGGGCTTGCGCAGGGCTCAGAGTCCAGAGCCAAGATCTGTTGCTTTGCTGTATCTTTTTGCCTCTTCAAAGTGGTAAGTTGGTGGAGAACTGGTTACTTTGTTTCAAGTGTCCCAGGAGCTGGACACTGGGTTTGAGACCTGACCTGGAACAGCCCCCAGCCAGGGCTGTCCTACAGCCACAATGTTTCCAACCTGCCTCTCTTCTCCCCACACTAGCTCTCCATTAGGACAGACTGGCGCCCTGCCCCAGGAAGGGGCCCAGAACTCAGTGACTCCCCTCCCCCTCCAGAGCACGGCCGTGACCAGCAAACCTCAGCTGCTCTCTCCCTAGAAGCGAGCCCACCAGGTGCAGGGCGCCTGCTGCTGCCCCGGCTCCCAGCCCTGTGCATGGTGCGAAGACCACCAGGACAATTAAGAGAAAAGGAATGAGCCAGAGCTGAACTTCCCGGTACAAAATAAGTAGCAATACTGGGACAGCTGAAGCCCCAGGCAGAGCTGATACCAAGGTGGAACAAACCCGCGACTAAACTCTGACGCCCAGCGCTGCCCGGCCACAGGCGCTTGATGCTAACGAGACGCTAGTCCAAGCCATCTTCCTGCGGGAGCCCGGCGGGCTTCTCGGCGCAGGCGCCGCAGATCTAAGCACCCTTATTTCAAATGAGCCGCGGCTGCAAAGAGGAAGGCTGCATGGGTGCTACCCACGGGTCCTGGAGCACGGGGCAGACCCGCCTGCCCGGAGGAACCGTGCGTCACGCCTGTGCGCTTCCCCACACCCGTACTGGACGGTCAGCAGGTACGAGACCAGGCGCCCCCGGGGCAGACAGGGGCCATCTGGCTGAGCTGATGGCCACAAGAGGGGCCTGCGGCTTGGTCCCCAGTCCCCACAGGCCACACGTGCACGTGCAGCCCCAGTGCACGTCAGGACGGGCACCAGCCCCGGGAGCTCCAGACCCCGTCTAGCCCTGGGCTCCCCGCAGAGGCAGACACACGAGGAGTGGACATGTGTGAACACACTCACACAGGATAGACACACGTGTGAACACACACAGGATGGGGACATGTGTGCACACGCTCACAAAGGGCAGAGACATGGGTGAACATGCACAGGACGTGGACACACATGAACACATGCACTCAGACATGTGTGATCACACAGGGCAGGGCACATGGTGGGGACTTGTGTGAACATGATCACTCACAGTACACACAAGTGATCACACACAGGGTGGGGACACAGGATGGGGACACGCATGAACAGCCACAGGACAGGGGCATGTGTGAACACTCAGGGCAGACATGCATGATCACATTAACAGGGCAGGGACACACATGAACACGCAGAGGACAGGGACATGTGTGAACATGCTCACTCAGGGCAGAAACACACATGATCATACTCAGGGTGGGGACACGAGTGGGAACACACGTGTTCACTCTCACAGGGTGGGGACATGGGATGGGGACACGCATGAATGGGGACATGCCAGGATGCAAGTGCAGGCAGCTGTTGCAGAAACAGGAAGGCGACAAGAGGGACACGCGTGTTCACTCACACAGACAGGGACCGGGGTGGGGACACGCGTGGTCACTCACACAGGGCAGGGACCGGGGTGGGGACACGCGTGGTCACTCACACAGACAAGGACCGGGGTGGGGACACGCGTGGTCACTCAGACAGACAGGGACCAGGGTGGGGACACGCGTGGTCACTCACACAGGGCAGGGACCGGGGTGGGGACACGCGTGGTCACTCACACAGACAAGGACCGGGGTGGGGACACGCGTGGTCACTCACACAGACAGGGACCGGGGTGGGGACACGCGTGGTCACTCTCACAGGGCAGGGACCGGGGTGGGGACACGCGTGGTCACTCACACAGACAGGGACCGGGGTGGGGACACGCGTGGTCACTCAGACAGACAGGGACCAGGGTGGGGACACGCGTGGTCACTCACACAGACAGGGACCGGGGTGGGGACACGCGTGGTCACTCACACAGACAGGGACCGGGGTGGGGACACGCGTGGTCACTCACACAGACAGGGACCGGGGTGGGGACACGCGTGGTCACTCTCACAGGGCAGGGACCGGGGTGGGGACACGCGTGGTCACTCACACAGACAGGGACCGGGGTGGGGACACGCATGGTCACTCTCACAGACAGGGACCGGGGTGGGGACACGCGTGGTCACTCACACAGACAGGGACCGGGGTGGGGACACGCGTGGTCACTCACACAGACAGGGACCGGGGTGGGGACACGCGTGGTCACTCACACAGACAGGGACCGGGGTGGGGACACGCGTGGTCACTCACACAGACAGGGACCGGGGTGGGGACACGCGTGGTCACTCTCACAGGGCAGGGACACGAGGGAAGCCCGCTGCGTGTTCACTCTCCTCACCGGCCCCCACGCACTGAAGCAAACGCCAGGATCACAGCCCAACAGCCCACACGTGAGCCAGCCCCACACGGCGGCCACACCACAGGACGGGGCCTGCAGGCTTCCAGCCTCCCCTGGGCCTCCCACACCCCCAGGCCCCCCGCTGCCCACGGCACCACCCACTCCTGGGCGGCCCTCCTCGGTCTGCTCCGACAAAAGGCAGGAAAACACACCCGACACAGCACTCGCCAGTCTAACCAGGTTTGGGCCACCAAGCTCAAGGCTCTGAGTATGTGCCCACTGTGCGCGGCCTCCCCCGTGCCCCCACTGTGCATTCCTTGTGTGGCCTCCCCATGTGCCCACGGTGTGCAGTCTCCCACAGCAGGCACCACGTGGGGCTGGCGTGGCATCTCATCACAGGAGGCCCATGCGTGGGGCTGGCGTGTGGCATCTCCTCACAGGAGGCCCATGTGTGGGGCTGGCGCATGGCATCTCCTCACAGGAGGCCCATGTGTGGGGCTGGCGTGTGGCATCTCCTCACAGGAGGCCCATGCGTGGGGCTGGCGCGTGGCATCTCCTCACAGGAGGCCCATGCGTGGGGCTGGCGCGTGGCATCTCCTCACAGGAGGCCCATGCGTGGGGCTGGCGCGTGGCATCTCCTCACAGGAGGCCCATGCGTGGGGCTGGCGCGTGGCATCTCCTCACAGGAGGCCCATGCGTGGGGCTGGCGTGTGGCATCTCCTCACAGGAGGCCCATGTGTGGGGCTGGCGTGTGGCATCTCCTCACAGGAGGCCCATGCGTGGGGCTGGCGTGTGGCATCTCCTCACAGGAGGCCCATGCGTGGGGCTGGCGCGTGGCATCTCCTCACAGGAGGCCCATGTGTGGGGCTGGCGTGTGGCATCTCCTCACAGGAGGCCCATGTGTGGGGCTGGCGCGTGGCATCTCCTCACAGGAGGCCCATGTGTGGGGCTGGCGCGTGGCATCTCATCACAGGAGGCCCATGCGTGGGGCTGGCGTGTGGCATCTCATCACAGGAGGCCCATGTGTGGGGCTGGCGTGTGGCATCTCCTCACAGGAGGCCCATGCGTGGGGCTGGCGTGTGGCATCTCCTCACAGGAGGCCCATGTGTGGGGCTGGCGCGTGGCATCTCCTCACAGGAGGCCCATGCGTGGGGCTGGCGCGTGGCATCTCCTCACAGGAGGCCCATGCGTGGGGCTGGCGTGTGGCATCTCCTCACAGGAGGCCCATGTGTGGGGCTGGCGCGTGGCATCTCCTCACAGGAGGCCCATGCGTGGGGCTGGCGCGTGGCATCTCCTCACAGGAGGCCCATGTGTGGGGCTGGCGTGTGGCATCTCCTCACAGGAGGCCCATGTGTGGGGCTGGCGCGTGGCATCTCCTCACAGGAGGCCCATGCGTGGGGCTGGCGTGTGGCATCTCCTCACAGGAGGCCCATGTGTGGGGCTGGCGTGTGGCATCTCGTCACAGCAGGTGCCCGCGTTCCTCCCGTGCAGCTCAGGGCTTGGGGCTCTCACCATGGACTGGGGTTCCCTCGGGGGCCAACTTGGCTCACGGTGGCCGCATGGAGGTGTCTCCTGCCACGGCCCCGTCCCAACCGCAGGTGCTGGCGAGAAGCCAGTGTCCAGCTTGGTGTCTACACCTCTGGCCCCACCGCTCCTGCCTGGGGCTGGCGGAACCTCCTAGACACGGATCTGCGTTGGCCGGGAGCCGCGGCCACAGTTGTCTTTAGGGCTCCTCCCTGGGGACAGGTGCTGCTGACACTCTGCCGCGACGCCCGCTGTCCCCACCTCCAGAGACCCCCGGGTCTTTCTGGCACCTTCCATCTTCCATTGCTGAAGCGGGGGCCTGTCCCACCTCCCGTCTGCTAACCCACCCTCAGGACGAGGGCCCCGCGCCCAGCACCTCGTGCCCTGCGCCAGCTGCGGGCTGCTCCCCTCTGCGGAGCCCTTGTGCAGCAAGGCCGTGCAACTGCTCGGTCGGAGCAGGGCCCCGGGCCGGGCTGTGCTGCAGGTGGGAGTGGCCACTGCTCCCCACCCCCTCCTGGCCTCTCAGGGCCGCAGAGCAGACAGCGCCGGGCGGGGCCATCGCAGGTGCACGCACGGCCAGGGCAGCGCCCATGCAGCTCGCTCCTCTCACGTAGCCTTCCTGGGGCCCCTTCACCGCATGCCGGCCCCTCCAGGTCTCCTCGCTTCCCTGGCATGCAGGCCACCACCCTGCGCCTCCTGAGCGCCCCGCCCCCCGCTTCCTTGCTCCTGGCTGAGGTGTGTGTGGATTCTGGCCCCCGCCAGCCACTGTGAACCCTGCGTTTCTGAATTCCATTTTCCCTGATCCAAAACAGGCTACCCTGGGGGGCGGCCAATGCAGTGCTCCCCCAGCAGGCCCCAGATGGACAGAGGCCCCCTCCCCAGACTGGGTGCAATGCTTGGCATGCTGGAGACCTCAGGCACATGCTGGGGGGGGGGGGGTCTGCTGCTTTCTCTCCCGCCTCCCTCCACCACCCTGAATAGTCCAGAATTAACCAGGAGCCTCGTCTTCCCCACACAGAGAACACTCATTTGCCGACACGCTTTGAGAAGCAGTTCTGTTGGCAGCCAGAGCCTGGGGAGGCGCGGGAGGCCGGGGGAGGCCAGGGGATGCCTGCCCTGACCTCGGCTCAGGTGGGAAGATCCCAGGGAAACCCGCCAGAAAACGAAGCGCCAACGCCTCAAGCATCCTGGGAAGGCCACCAGGCAGCAGCTGGAGGGGCTGCTGTGGGAGCCACGGCGGGGGGGGGGGGGGGGGGGTGATGGGAGGAGGGCGGCGTCTCCCAGGGGGGGGGCCAGAGGTGTGAGTTCAGGGCGGGCCAAGGCCTCCCCTGATTGGCTGGCGATGCTGTGCTCCTCAGGGAGCCCCGTGGGCTCCAGTCTGGGGCACACGTTTTTGGCTCAGGACAGCCCTGGGCAGACAGACAGTGGCCTTCAGGCGGTACCAGCTAGACAGCGCAGGCGGTGGCAGGGCTCCTCCAGGGAGCGAGCCATGTGGCTGATCCTCCACCACAAAGGCGGGGTGGGGGACGCCCAGCTATGGGAGGGCGGCCGGAGACTGGGGCCCCAGGAGCTGCCCTGGGGCAGCCATTGCCTCTGTGAGAGAGGGAGGCAGGGGAGAGGGTGGGCGGGGCAGGTCTGGACGTGAGACCTGGCCCTGTCCCACCCTGAAGATGACTCTAAAATAAAAGGTGCCTGCCTGTGAGCCTGGGCGCCGCGGTCACACAGTCGGGCGGATGGGTCTGCCCGTGAGCCTGGGCCCCGGGCACAGGGTCGGGTGGACGGGTCTGCCCTGGTCCAGCCACACAGGCAGCGCCTGCTTCAGGGCAGCAGACAAGAGTGGCTCAAGGCACCGGGCGGCTGAGGTTGGCTCAGCGAGGCAGAGCCCTTCCGGGGGTCTCTGCAGCCCTCCCTGCGTGGCCCAGGGCTCAGGCAGTCACTGCCTGTGCAGGTCCAACAGCCTTGCCCTGAGGCTGGCCACTCCACACCGGGACCCACCCCTGCCGGGAGGGCACAGGAACATGGGCGCCGGCGTTAGACTCCCAACCTGGCCCCCAGAGCCCGTCACGGCTCCTGGCGGAGGTGGAGGACGGGCGCAGACCCAGGCCGACAGCAGCTCCTGCGGTCCGCGTCACCAAGGCCCCGGGGCCCTGGACGTGCAGCCGACAGTGGCGCCAGGCGGCCGTGGCCACAGGAGACCCTGGGCCCTGCGACTCAGACCTGCAGCTGTTCCTGGTGTCCCGGTGACAGGGGCGGAGCCTCGGCTGGGCTGAGCCACACTCCTCCCCGGTCCCGCCAGACCCCAGGGCTGAGTGACCGTGTGCCCTGCACACACCCTGGGAGGGAGGTGAACCCCTCCTGGGGCCCAGCCCCCACTGCCCCGCCAAGCTGACCTAAGGGAATGGCTGGGCCCCAGGCCCTGGGGGTTGACCACCCACGTGCTTGCCAGCGAGAGGCCACAGCATTTCCAAACCCGGGAGCCGCTCCCTCCCTGTGGAGCCGGCAAAGGAGTGACGCCGACCCCGCCCACGGGCTTCCCGCAGCACCTCCTGCTCAGGGCTGTGTGCCAGCAGGACACGCGTGACCGCACTGACCGCTGCTCAGGCCGCCGGCCAGGGACCCCCCCCTCCCCGAAGAAGCGGCCAGCACCCGACACAGCCGACGGGCCGCGAGCCCAGCACCACTGTCCACTCTCATGGTGAAGTTAAGCCAAACGGGCCACGGCAACAACGCGTTTCCTGCACCCAGTGTCCCGGCGGCATCACTTCCTCCCGGGAGCACGGACGGAGCCGGGCGCCAGCATCCGCGAGCCCCCGCGTCGGCACGGGGCAGGGCGATGGGAGGCGCCGGGGCATCTACAGCAGAACGGGTCTCCCCTGAAAACAGGACTTCGTCAGGGCTGCAGAACGGAGTCCCTGGGCCGGGCTGTGGCTGCTCCTCCCACCCGGCTCTGCGGCGCCTGGGAGGGCAGTGGGCGGCGCCCAGGGCTGGGGTCTGCACCCGCGTGGGAGACCAGGAAGAGGCCCCTGGCTCCTGGCCCAGCCAGGCGGCCAACCCGGGAGTGACCCAGGGGAAGAAGCCCCCCCCCCCCCGTCTCTCTCCCCCTTCCTCTCCCCCCGTCTCCCCCCCCCCGTCTGTCTCTGTTTCCCTCCCCCCCCGTCTCTCTCCCCCCTTCCTCTCCCCCCGTCTCCCCCCCCCCGTCTGTCTCTGTTTCCCTCCCCCCCCCGTCTCTCTCCCCCCTTCCTCTCCCTCTGTCTCCCCCCCCGTCTGTCTCTGTTTCCCTCCCCCCCCGTCTCTCTCCCCCCGTCTCCCCCCCCCGTCTGTCTCTGTTTCCCTCCCCCCCGTCTCTCTCCCCCCTTCCTCTCCCTCTGTCTCCCCCCCGTCTGTCTCTGTTTCCCTCCCCCCCGTCTCTCTCCCCCTTCCTCTCCCTGTCTCCCCCCCCGTCTGTCTCTGTTTCCCTCCCCCCCATCTCTCTCCCCCCTTCCTCTCCCTCTGTCTCCCCCCCGTCTGTCTCTGTTTCCCTCCCCCCGTCTCTCTCCCCCCTTCCTCTCCCCCCGTCTCCCCCCCCGTCTGTCTCTGTTTCCCTCCCCCCCGTCTCTCTCCCCCCTTCCTCTCCCTCTGTCTCCCCCCCCGTCTGTCTCTGTTTCCCTCCCCCCCGTCTCTCTCCCCCCGTCTCCCCCCCCGTCTGTCTCTGTTTCCCTCCCCCCCCGTCTCTCTCCCCCCTTCCTCTCCCTCTGTCTCCCCCCCGTCTGTCTCTGTTTCCCTCCCCCCCCGTCTCTCTCCCCCTTCCTCTCCCTCTGTCTCCCCCCCGTCTGTCTCTGTTTCCCTCCCCCCCGTCTCTCTCCCCCCTTCCTCTCCCTCTGTCTCCCCCCCCCCGTCTGTCTCTGTTTCCCTCCCCCCCCGTCTCTCTCCCCCCTTCCTCTCCCTCTGTCTCCCCCCGGTCTGTCTCTGTTTCCCTCCCCCCCGTCTCTCTCCCTCCTTCCTCTCCCTGTCTCCCCCCCGTCTGTCTCTGTTTCCCTCCCCCCCGTCTCTCTCCCCCCTTCCTCTCCCTCTGTCTCCCCCCCCGTCTGTCTCTGTTTCCCTCCCCCCCGTCTCTCTCCCCCTTCCTCTCCCTCTGTCTCCCCCCCGTCTGTCTCTCCCTCCCCCCCGTCTCTCTCCCCCTTCCTCTCCCTCTGTCTCCCCCCACCCCGTCTGTCTCTGTTTCCCTCCCCCCCGTCTCTCTCCCTCCTTCCTCTCCCTGTCTCCCCCCCCGTCTGTCTCTGTTTCCCTCCCCCCCCGTCTCTCTCCCCCCTTCCTCTCCCTCTGTCTCCCCCCCCGTCTGTCTCTGTTTCCCTCCCCCCGTCTCTCTCCCTCCTTCCTCTCCCTGTCTCCCCCCCCCCGTCTGTCTCTGTTTCCCTCCCCCCCCGTCTCTCTCCCCCCTTCCTCTCCCTCTGTCTCCCCCCCCCCCGTCTGTCTCTGTTTCTCTCTCTCTCCCCATCT
The DNA here is from genome assembly GCA_949820135.1 of Sylvilagus floridanus. NCBI lineage: Eukaryota > Metazoa > Chordata > Mammalia > Lagomorpha > Leporidae > Sylvilagus > Sylvilagus floridanus. Next base: position 2,683,123 of record OX463244.1, read on the forward strand.
CTGCCTCTCTCCCTGGCTCTGTCTCTATTTCTCCCCCTCCCCACCCCTCTGTCTCTCCCCTTCTCTGTCTCCATAACTCCGCCTCTCAAATAAGTAAAACTAAATCTTAACATAAAAAAAAAAAAAGGTTTTTCTTCCAATGTTCTCTTCTCCATGAAGTTGGGGAGGAGATGCCGTGAGCTCTGGTCAGCGACGGCACAGCCCAGGCTGTCGCGGTCACGCGTGGAACCGGGGAGGCGGCCCCACCGAGTCCAGCGGGTGGCCGGGCGAGTTCGGCTCCTGGGGACGCACGGGCGACCAGCAGCAGCCAAACCCCCGCCAGGAACCCGCCGACACGTGCACTTGCGGGCGCCCCCACGAGGCCCAGGCACAGGCCCAGGCCCACGGAGGGGCGTGGCCGAGGCACAGTGCACCATGGGAGGGGCCCAGGCGCAGGGCACCACGGGAGGGCGTGGTCGAGGTGCAGTGCACCATGGGAGGGGCGTGGCTGAGGCGCTGTGTACCACGGGAGGGGCGTGGCCGAGGCACACAGGGACAGTGCGTCATGGGGAGGCTGTGCTAGCCCTGAGCCCCCAGTCCCGCCTCATCCGGGCTCTCCTCAGACCCTCAGTAGAACCGGGACTCGCGCACCCCGGAGGCTGCAGGAGAACCTGCGGAGGGCACCTGCCGGGTTCCCACCACACAGCTGCGCCTGCGGAGTCAAGCAGCAGAGGGTCGCTCCCCTCAGATCTGCTGAGTCATGAGCACTACGAGCCCCTCACAACTGCTGAGTCATGAGTGTTGCGCCCCTCAGATCTGCTGAGTCATGAGCGCTACACACCCCAGATCTGCTGAGTCATGAGCGCCACGAGCCCCTCACATCTGCTGAGTCATGAGTGCCACACACCCCTCACATCTGCTGAGTCATGAGACGACTCGCCAGGGCGGTGGGAGCTGTGGCGAAAGCCAACACCGGGCCCACCAGAGAATTCCAGAAAAGCCCAGGACAAGCGCGGCAGGGCCCGAGCCCTCCGCCCCAGTCTCGCCGGGTCCCGTCACTCAGGGCGGGGTCGCCGGGGAATCCTAGCGGCACTCTGACAGCCGAGGGGCCCGCGCCAGGCCAGGGGCGTCGGTCAGAGCTGAGGACGGGCTGGGGAGCGAGTGATGACGCCATGAGGCAGGGCTACGGAGCCCCCCGGGGGACGCAGCCGCGGGGTCAGCACCCCCGACTCAGCATCGGACCAGGAGGCGCCCGTCTGGGCTGGCAGTGGAAGACCCGGTGCCTGGGCCTGCACCGCGAGGGGACGGAGCCCCTGGCCCAGCGGGGCCGCTGTGGCCTCTGGGAGTGACCCAGCGGAGGGACGACCCCTCTCCCCAACTCTGCCTTTCAGATAAACCAATAAATCCTCATGAACCAGCAAACAGGCCAGCCTAAACACTTAGAACAAGAGGCCGCCGAGCCAGGCGAGCGCCAGTGAGCAGGCGGCCAAGCCAGGCCCGGGCACGCGAGGACACCACAGGCCACGGCCCACGGTCCAGGCAAGCAGACGCGCTCCCATGACGAGACCCCAGGCCCACTCCACACACGCGAGGGGCCGCAGGTGACCCGGGAAAGCGCTCTCGGGACCCACAGACCCGAGGGCCAACCGGAGGCCCCCAGAGACCCCAGACCACAGCGCTCCGGTTCCACGACTTCACCGTTTCCGGCACACGCCCTGCCCCTCCCCACGGCGCCTGAGTCAAGGTACCAGGCCGGCCCCTGCGCTCCCGATGCCCGACTCCTGCCCGGGACAGCGACCAGCTGCCCGGACCTCATTGCAACGGCCCTGGCCCCTCCCCTCCCCTGCCCCACCCCTGCTCCTGCCCTGCCCCACCCCTGCTCCTGCCCCTACCCCTACCCCTCCTGCCCCTCCCCTGCTCCTGCCTTGCCCCAGTCCCAGCCCCACCTCTCCCCTCCCTCTGCCCTGCCCCTCCCCACCCCTCCCCGGCCCCGCCAGCTGTGCCCTCTGCAGGAGCAGGTGCCCTCCACCTTCAGGCCCACCCTCGCCGCAGGTCCCCCATCACAGCCCACGTGGTGCTGACCCTGCCCCTGGCCGCATTTCCCGGCCTCACCCTCTAGTCCCCGTCCCAGAGGGGCGAGCGTGAGTGACCCCGCTGTGCTCTCCATCTGGGGCTGGGGCCAGGACGTCCTCCCTTGGCCGGGCACGGTTGTTCGGCTGTTCACCAGTGGCTCCCCTCTCAGGGTTGACCGTCTCTGCTGCCGTACAGAGCATCCCAGGGCACACAGCAGGCCCCACCCCAGCAAGCACCCCACCATCGGTCCAGAAGCTGTGGGAGCCACGGGCGAGCGTGTCCAGATACGCAGGAAGACCCGACTGGCACAGGGGCTAGACACGCCCGTGGCAGGAAAGGGTTAACTTCCTGAACGCCACGCCCTGAAGTGGGGACACACCCTGGGAGCCCCTCCCAGATCCAAGGCATCTGAGAAACCCGCCATAAAGCCGAGCCCCATCTATGTAAGGAAAACGGGGATCAGCCCAGCGGGCGAAGGCGCTCACAGAGCCCAGGGCACTGACCTTGCCGAGCGAGGACCCCGGCAGGACTCGGCCCGCAGCCACCAGTGACAGCCGAGCGCTGAGCACGCAGCAGGCCCACTCCACATCAGAGGCCATGTAACTTGGTGCCACCATCTGGGAAACCCGGACGTGAGTCCACTGGCCCCAAGGCCACGGCACACACACGCACGGGGGAACGCGGGCTGGGGGGTGAACGCACGGCGGGGTTCGACTTCCTCCCCACGCAGACCTCATGTGTCCCCACGACTGCTCGGCCACGGCCACGCCCGCCTGCTGACACAGGACGGCAATCCTGGGGGCTCCCGAGTACAGGCTGCCCCGCACCGCGCTGGGTGGGCTCGTCCTGCTTCACTGCACCAGACAGACAGACTGTGGCCCCGGGCGGAATTCAGGTGGCGACAGTGTTCATTTGGCCTGGGCAGGGGACATATAAAGAGCCAGGTTCTGGCCTTTTGGAAAACCACAGGTCCAGGAACTCTGGCCACAACTGAGCCCGCCCGCCCGCCACTCACACCCTCCGGCTTCCCCCTGTGGGGATCGGCTCTGCGCTGTGACCCAACAAACTCAACGTGAAAGGCGCAGTGCCGCTGGGGCTCCAGGAAAACCCAGCGCCAGCCTCGAGCCCGTGCTGCCCGGGACACAGGAGCTCATCCCATGCTGACCTGGAACCCAGGGTACACCGACCCCCGGTACAGGCACATCTCCCCATACTGACCCAGAAGTCGGGGTACACCGACCCCCGGTACAGGCACACCTCCCCACACTTGGTCCAGAAATCGGGTACACCGACCCCCAGCCACAGGCACACCTCCTCACACTCGGTCCAGAACTCAGGTACACCGACCCCCAGCCGCAGGCACACCTCCCCACACTCGGTCCAGAACTCAGGTACACCGACCCCCCAGCCGCAGGCACACCTCCCCACACTTGGTCCAGAAATCGGGTACACCGACCCCCAGCCACAGGCACACCTCCTCACACTCGGTCCAGAACTCAGGTACACCGACCCCCGGTATAGGCACACCTCCCCACACTCGGTCCAGAAATCGGGTACACCGACCCCCAGCCGCAGGCACACCTCCCCACACTCGGTCCAGAACTCGGGGTACACCGACCCCCAGCCGCAGGCACACCTCCCCACACTCAGTCCAGAACTCAGGTACACCGACCCCCGGTACAGGCACACCTCCCCACACTCGGTCCAGAAATCGGGTACACCGACCCCCAGCCGCAGGCACACCTCCCCACACTCAGTCCAGAACTCAGGTACACCGACCCCCAGCCGCAGGCACACCTCCCCACACTCGGTCCAGAACTCGGGGTACACCGACCCCCAGCCACAGGCACACCTCCCCACACTCGGTCCAGAACTCGGGGTACACCGACCCCCAGCCGCAGGCACACCTCCCCACACTCGGTCCAGAACTCGGGGTACACCGACCCCCAGCCGCAGGCACACCTCCCCACACTCGGTCCAGAACTCGGGGTACACCGACCCCCAGCCGCAGGCACACCTCCCACTAATCCAGCCCTCAGGGTAGAGCAGCCGGCTCCCAGCTTAGAAACCAGAAGGGCCTCTGTGCTCTGGGACCAGCTGCAGGCACGGGGCCTCAGGTTCTGTGGTTCGGCCAGCTGTGCTGTGCACCGCTCACTGCCGGGGATGGCAAAGGTGCCCAAGCAGCCCAGGGAGCCTGCCGAGGCCCGGTGCCTTCTAGAACCAGACCAAAGCAGGCCAGGCATTGCGGAACAGCAGTTAAGCCGCCACTCGGAACACCGCCGTCCCAAGTCACGGGTGCCCGTGGAATCCCAGCTCCGCTTCCAGTCCAGCTTCCTGGGGGGCACCGGGTGCTGCTGCAAGTCCCTGGGTCCCAGTCACCCACGGGGGACCTGGACAGAATTCTGGGCTCCTGAGCTCAGCCTGGCCGAGCCTCGGCCGTGACAGCCGCGGGGGGAGCCCACCTGCCACCATCCCTCCCTCCCTCCCTCCCTCTCTCTCTGTAGCTCTCCCTTTCTAACAAACGAAACCTAAAAACCAAAGCACCGCGCACCGTGGGAAGACCGACACGGCCCCACCGCCCCACCCCACCCCGGGGAATCCCTGTCACTCAATTCGCCCCGAGGCGGCCGGGCCGTTCGCCACTCCTGGGCTTTGAGGTGACAGGGAGCCCCCAGCTGGGCACCCTGGGGCCCTGCACAGGGCTGAGCCAGGGTGCCCTGGGCCGGGCAGCTCTGAAGGGGTGCAGGACTGCCCTGAGGGATATGGAGCCCCGTTGGGGGTGAACCTGACGGGGCTCTCCTCACACAGGGTCACACCTGCCCAGTGCCTGCCCCCCCAGCAGCACCCCCAGTCATCTCTTCTGTTTCCCACAGAACCCAGCCCAATGGGTCATCGCTTCCCAGGCCAACTTCTGCCGCACTGTGGTGAAAGTGGCTGCTGCAGCACCAGCGTCAGTGTGCAGCTCCCAGCTGGCGCCTCTGCACATGGGAGTGTCTCCCCAACAAAGGGCACATCTGTTTTATCTGCTTGAAAGGTAGAGTCAGAGAGGCAGAGAGAGGTCTTCCATCTGCTGGTTCACTCCCCAGATGGCCGAAACAGCCAGGGCGGGGCTGGGTTGAGCTCCATCCGGGTCTCCCACGTGGGTGCAGGGGCCCACTTGTACCGTCTCCTGATTTCCCAGGCGCATTAGCAGGGAGCTGGATCAGAAGCAGAGCAGCCAGTGCCCGACATGGGGTGCCAGCATCGCAAGCGAGCAGAGGAGAAATCCACTGTGGGACAACTGGGTCCCTGCGTGTGCTCGATCGCTCACTGACAGCACAGGCCAGGGCCTGAATCAGAAAGGGCCCTGCAGGAAGCGGAAGCCGGGCACCAGCAGGGCTGAGTCCACGGAGACTTCCGAGCCCGCCCCTCGGTGGCACCTGCTGCGAGTGATGTCTCTGGACGGATGGCGCTGCCGCCAGTCACTTAGTTTCTGTTTCAGGAACACAGACTCCCCGGTGGGGTCTGGCAGAAACAGAAACGCGGTGGCTTCGAGTGAACTTCTCTTTAACGCAGTCATCAAGCCTGAGCCCGCCTCCGAGTCTCCACCCAGGAAATGAATGGGGCGGCACCGCCTTTCAGAACCAAGCAGCAGAACGCACAGCCCAGGGCACAGACCGGCCACAGACTGGCCAGGCAAGAGCCCCAGCCTGCCGCTCGGCCACGCGCTCAGAGCCGGGGGGCGGTGGGGCGGAGCAACGCACCTGAGTCCAGAGGAAACCCTGGACCCTCTGCGGCTTCTGGCTCCTGACTGCCGCTGTCCGTCACGGCCCCATTCCCACCACTCCCCTCGCAGAGAGGGATGGAGCTGCCGTCCATCAGTGCTGCATGGCCTGCCCCAGTCACCCGGATGCAGGCTGCAGGCGCCCGGCTCCCTCTGCCAGCAGCCGCTCCTCTCCACTCCGCTCCGGCTCTTAGTCCTAAGTGACCCCGAATGCCCCGGCCAGGAGGAAGACTTGCCGGCCGCACACCTGTGTTGGGAGAGACCTCCGGCGGCCAGGACTGGGGGAGACCTGTCACCAAGACAGGCCCTGTCTGGGCTGGGCCGCAGACACCACGGCCAGCAGGCGACCTGAGCGGACAGGAAGGCCGAGGCCCACCGCCAAACACCACCGGACAAAGACCACGGAACATGGCGACTTCCTAAGCGGCCGGCGGGAGTGACCGCAAGTGCACTCTGAAATCCGTAACTGGGAACGCTCCGCGAAGTTACCACAAAGCTGTCCTGGGGACGACACAGTACTCGGTCACTTCACTGATCTGAGACCCCAGCCATGCCCTGGCCAACCAACAACAAGCCCCCTGACATTCTGAGCTGTTCTACACAGCGCAGCCCAAGGTTGCTGCAACGTGAATGTCAACACTGAGCACCTGGGGCTCTCGCTCAAGTCACTGGACAGGAATTGGCCAGCCCAGTCCAGCCCGGCCCGGCCGGCACTCTGCTCAGAGATAATCGGTCAGATAAACACCCAGCACCTAAGTCACAGAGGTTCTGAGTGGGCCCAACAGGGAACAGCCCAGCACCCAGGACCGGCTTCTGCCAGCGGGGGGCTCAGAGGCCAACGGGGGCCGTCACCTCGGCCTGAATGCGCGCAGTGCGCAGGACCAGTCAACCAGAGCTGACCGGCCCCCTCCACTCCCAAAAGACGGTAGACGCGGCTCCTAAACACCACCGTTTGCTCCTTTCCCTGCTTACGAGGAATTCAACATTTTCGACCTCCTCTGATCCGAACATAAACCGAGGCCTTTCAGCACGGCCCGGCTGGGTCTGGGAGCCAGACATGTGCCCTCGGGCCGTGCCGATCCGGGACGCAGCCCTGGGCAAGCCCTGTGCTTCCTCAGACAGCCTCTGTGCCAGACAGGGCGCAGGTCCCAGACGCTCACGGATGCACACAGACGGTGCCAAAGCCGCTAACTGCCGATTCCCACACAGGGCGGAAGCCATGGGCCCAACGGTGCCCTCGCTGGATCTCCTCCTCCAACTCCCCAAATAAAACAGCCCTGGCGCACAGGCCCGCGGTGTACCCAGGCCAGAGCGGAGCCTGTGGTGTGGGCCAGGCGGGCAGGGCCCAGGCTGGGTCTGGATGAACCCAGCGTCACCTTGCCGCTTCCCTCGCCATCCGGCAACAGGGCCTGGTCGACCCCCGCCTCGGCAGACGGCAGACGCAGACGCAGACACGCAGACACACAGCCACACAGCCACTGGTCAAGTCTACTTCAGAACCCATGTGGCACCTGCCCAGAGACTGCCAATCAGGCACAGCCGCTCTGTGTAACAATGTAACAGAGCGCATTGCTGGGTGCAGAGAAATGGATACAGGACTGGTAACAGGTTAACTGCTAGGACCTCTGGGCCAGGAGAGCCCTGGGGCTGGGGCTGGGGCTGGGCCCAAACCCAGCAGAAGGGGAGGGAAACAGAGATGATCCAACCAGGATGCCCAGCACCTGCTGGACCCCTCGGAGGCTCTGAAGCTGAGAGCGCCCATCAGCGGCCTGCCAGGCCAGGCTTTTAAACACCGGAAACCCAGAGTTTGGATCCAGCAACGAAGGGACCGACGAGTCCCACCAGCGTCTCAAGGCCACAGCACGGGCGTCCCCGCTCCTAAATTCAGAATATTTCCCAGGAAAAAGACGCCAACTGCTCAAGTATTTTCAGACAGGACTTTTAATACCGGCTTCAATTTGTATTAAAAAAAAAAAAGGAGTCTGGAGAAGCCCTTTATTCTGCTGAACTTCTCCGAAAGTTAGGAAAGCTCACAACACGGCCTTGCGGTGCGGCCCAGGGTCCCCCGTCCTCGTCCGACCGCGTCGCGGCCCCGGCGGAGCTCACTCCCGGGTCCCCGCGCGTCGGCCGGCGCAGGCCCACCTGCGGCCCTGCTCAGCACCACCGCCCCGAGCCAGAGCGGCCCGGGAGCCCGGCGGGGGCGACCCGGCGCCACCAGCCGGGCGGCGGCGTCGCGTCCCCGGGACCCCGGCGCGGCGGAGCCAGGCTCGCCCCGCCTGAGGTCCCGCCGCCCCCCGCGGTCCCAGCGCGGCCGGGGCTGCAGGCCGGGAGGTGGCCAGGCCTCGGGCCGGAGCAGGCCGCCGGGAGGCCCCGGCTGCGGACCCCTCCCAGCCCCGCGCCCCAGGCCCGCGCCCGCGGAGCGCAGCCAGCCACTGCGGCGCGGGCCTGGGGCGCCCAGACGCGGGCGGCGGGGCCGGGGCGACCTCGGGCGGCCGGGGGTTGGGGGAGACCTCCGGCGGCCGGCACCGGGGGAGGCCTCCGGCGGGGGCCTCGCCACTCACCTGCAGCCGCCGCCGCCACCTGCTCGTCGCGAGCGTCCCGGCGTCGCCTCCGCCGCCGCTGCGCTGCTCGGCCTGGGCCGGCGGCCCCGCGTCGGGCTCAGCGAGTGCGGCGCCCGCCGCCCCCGGCCCCCATCCCGCCGCCCGCCCGCCGCCCTCGGCCGCGCCGCCGCCACTTCCTGTGCGCGGCGATCCCACAGTTCCGCCGGCGCGCGGGGCGGGGGCGAGGAGGGGCGCGCAGCGAGAGGAGGCGTGCGGGGCGGGGGACACGCGGGGACACACAGGGCGGGAGACGCGCCCTCCGGAGCCGGGCCGCCGGGAGCGGCCGCCCGCGGGGCAAGGGGCGGGACCGGCCAGCGGGCGGGTGGGACGGGCCCCGGGCGCGGAGGGGACTGGGGGGAGAGGGGTCCTGCGCGGCGGGGCCCTGCCTAGACGCCCACCTCCCCGGGGGCTTTCTGAGCTGGTCCCCAGCCTGGGGTCAGCTCCTGGGCCGGGCTCCCGCAGTGGGGACAGTCCCGGGCGCCCGGATCGAGTTTCAGGCCCGTGCTGGGCCCTGTGACTTATTTATGGTTAGCCCGGCTGGCAGCATTGTATGGATATTTGATCGTGGACGAAGTGTCCTGAGGAGGGCAGGGAGGGACGGGGCCTCACCTCAGAGCTGCCCCCTGAAGCCCCGCCCACACCTGCGAGAAGTGACCACTGTGGCTTCCCAGGCCACTCCCCACACACCTGACCCTGCCAGAGAGCAGGTGCAGTGCCAGGAGGGGAGCGCCCCCCACCCGCCGCGCCCACGCCGGCCACGACCTCTCTTGTAGTGCCTCTGTGACTCCGGCCTGGGGTACTCGGGGCACAGTGGCCATCCTGGGCGTGGGCAGAGGTCCCTGAAATCCGGGCACTGACCATCTGCAGCGCCTCGGAGGCCGCCTGTTACTTGGGATAAAACAGAAGTGCCGGTGCCTGACCTCACAGTGCCCTGTCCGCGGAGAACGATTTGCAGTGTGCTGATGTTTGTGAAACCCCAACCCGCACCCGCTGCACCTGCCTGCACACCAGGGAGCAATGCCTGGGGGCCAGAAGTCCAGGAGACGCCTGCTCAGACCAACTCCAGAACACACATTTAGTAGCGTTTTTCAAAAGCGTAATATTGGCCGTTCTGTGTACACGCTTGTGACCCCAAATTAAAAAGCAGTAGGAAGGCCGGCGCTGTGGCTCACTAGGCTAATCCTCCGCCTTGCGGCGCCGGCACACCGGGTTCTAGTCCCGGTTGGGGCGCCGGAGTCTGTCCCGGTTGCCCCTCTTCCAGGCCAGCTCTCTGCTGTGGCCCAGGAGTGCAGTGGAGGATGGCCCAAGTGCTTGGGCCCTGCACCCCATGGGAGACCAGGAGAAGCACCTGGCTCCCGCCATCGGATCAGCGCAGTGCACCAGCTGTGGTGGCCATTGAAGGGTGAACCAATGGCAAAGAAGACCTTTCTCTCTGTCTCTCTCTCTCTCACGGTCCACTCTGCCTGTCTAAATAAATAAATAAATAAATAAATAAATAAATAAATAAATAAAAGCAGTGGGCAGACAGTCATCCACTGTTTAAAAAAAATCTACGCATGAACGTGTCCAGAATGTTCTAGAAGGAAGCATGCTGTCATATGCCCGGAGGAGTGTTTAGGTTTCTCATAAGCACGGCTTTATGACTACTTTTTAAACATCAATTAAAATGCACCTCGCGGTATAGACATTGATGGGCCCAGCCATTGCCATGAGCCTCTAGACCAGCACGGAGGAGCAGTGCACCTGTGTCAGCGCCAGCGCTGAGCCCTGAGAAGACAGCAGCTGAGGGTGGGCGTGGAGCAGACCCTTCCCCAAGTCTGGGCGGCCAGCCCCCTCTGCGTCTGCTGTGCTGTGCCTGTGCGCGTGCTCAGACTGGTGGGCGCCATGCTGGTGGCCTCTCTACTAAGCGTTTCTCCTAGCAACACAAGGTTGTGCATCTAAGAAAACTGAGGCACGGGTCTCTCGGGACGCGACAGGCAGCAGAGCTGGGCGACTCGGACGTCCCTCTGACCAGGAGCGGTGTTGCCCTCCTGAGCTGAGGGGGCGCTGCTGGGGCCAGAGGGGGTGTCGCAATGGAGAGCGGCATTTGACAGCCTGCTCTGTGCGCGGGCCAGGCCCAGAGAGGGGCTCCCCCGTCCCTCGCTTGCTGGTTGAACTCACCATGAACCTGCCGGGGTCCCACAAGACAGAGGAGTAAAGCAACCAGGGAGAACTGACCCAAGGTCAAACAGGTGACTGCTGCCCCTCCCCCACCCGGCCCGCCCAGAAGGGGCGTTTCTGAGATGGCCTCCCTGGGGAACTTTCCCAACAAGCCCCAGGTTCCAGGAGCCGCTGGGCAGAGACCAGCCTCAGGGACACAGACACCAGGTGGACTGAGCGCCAAGGCCCAGCCGTGACCTTGGGCAAGGTCACTGCCCAGTGGGTGTTAGTTCCTGTGAACGCACATTTTGTAAGCTTAAAAACAAGCTACACCGCACCTCCTTATGCAGACACGTGCTGGCCCTTTGATCGCTGCTCTGAGCATCCGGGTCGGCACAGAACCGTGCGGCTGTCTCGGGCCGGAAGCCTCACCCGTGGCATCTGCAGTCCCCTGGGTGACAGTGGAGGAGCGCCACCTCAGAGCGGCCAGCACAGCCCTGGGCCCAGGGTAGGTTAGATGTGTTTGTCTATGTGGGAGGCAGCGTTACAGAGAGGAGACAGAGGACTTTCACCCAAGGCTTCACTCCCCCAACGGGGCAACGGCTGGAGCTGGGCCACGCGGACGCCACGTGGGTGCAGGGGCCCAGGCACATCCTCCGCCGCCTTCCCAGGCGCATCAGCCAAGGAGCCGGATTGAAAGGGGAGAGCCGGGACGCGAACCCACTCCCACAGGGGTGCAGGCCGCGGGCCGCAGATTTACCAGCTGTACCACAGCGCCAGCCCGCCAGGAGTATTTTAAAAAGCAAAGTCTACAAGAGCTCGCTGAAACGGAAGAAGGCTTTGCTGCAAACGCAGGAGCCGGGCGGGACATGGACACAGCTTGAGGAAGGCGTAAGAGGAAGGTGATGGCAACCACGTCTTTTCAACAGACTCCTGAACACGTGGGCAGCTCCGGCTGCACTGAGACCCCGCCCATGGGAAGGACTCCGGAGGGGCGGAGTCCTGGGGCAGGTGCTGAGTCAGTCCCACAGCCCATGTTGAGAACACAGGAGGGACTGGCAGCCTGGAGGTCAACGTCAAGGTCACTGGAGGAGCCAGGGCAGACCTGGGGGTCAGTGCGGTGCAGGGGTGGCGGCGGCCCGGCTCTGCCCCCCGTGCCCTTTCAAATGAGCTTGCCCATCCTGGATGCCCTGGACACAGCCTGGAGACCCTGACGGGTTTTCTCGGGGAGTGACCTCCAGCCCCAGCCGCAATGCACCAGGGAAGGGTTCCTTCTGCAAAAGCAAAAGCCAGTCAGAGCCCACCTGGGCCCTCTCGCCCGGCCAGGCCACAGAGCACCGGCTCCCCGCCATGTCCCGGGGGCACTGGGGGGCGCGGGCCTTGCTCCTCGGTCTCTGCTCTCCTCTTGAGCCCCGGTCTCATCTGCCCCTCGCCCCCAAATTCTCCTCCCTCCTGCTCTTTTCCCCAGGGCATGTCGGGGTGAAGGGCTGCTCCCCACATGGAGAGCCAGGGGTGGGGGCAGGGAAGGGGCATCAGAGCCCCTCTGCCTCCGGTCAGGAGGGGGTGGCACTGGCAGTGGGCATCCCTGTGGGCGTGGGGCGGGTGAGGTGAGGGTGCTGGCAGCGGATGGAGGGGGTGGGGCGGGGTGAGGGCGCTGGCAGCGGATGGAGGGGGTGGGGCGGGGTGAGGGCGCTGGCAGTGGGCGTCCCTGTGGAGGTGGGGCGGGTGAGGTGAGGGCGCTGGCAGTGGACGGAGGGGGTGGGGCGGGGTGAGGGCGCTGGCAGTGGGCGTCCCTGTGGGGGGTATTCCCAGGAAGGTGTTCACACACACACACACACACACACACGCAGACATCATCCTGAGCCCCTGTTTCCTGTGTGGTCAACAGGAAGCAATGGTCAGGCTTGTGTTTGGAGCAGTGGCCAAGATGCCACTGGGACAACCCTCCCCCAGCTTGGATCTTGACGCCAGCTTCCTGAGGTGGCGCGATGGCTCCAGTGGTTGGGTCCCTGCCACCCACAGGGGGACCTGGAGGGAGGCCCCTGCTCCTGACCGACCTGGCCCAGGCCCGCTGGCTGCCGACATCTGGGGGGTAAACCAGCAGAGGGAGGATGTGTCTGTCTCTGCCTTCCAAATAAAGTATTTATTTATTTACTTGAAAGTCAGAGTACACAGAGAGGGACGGAGAGGCAGAGAGAGAGAGAGAGAGAGAGAGAGAGAGGTCTTCCATCCGCTGGTTCACTCCCCAGATGGCCACAATGGCCAGAGCTGTGCCGATCCGAAGCCTGGAGCCAGGAGCTTCCTCCAGGTCTTCCACCAGGATGCAGGGGCCCAAGGACTTGGGCCATCTTCCACTGCTTTCCCAGGCCTTTAGCAGGGAGCTGGACACGAAGAAGAACAGCCAGGACCGGTGCCCATATGGGATGCTGGTGCCGCAGGCAGAGGCTTAGCCCACTACACCACAGTGCTGGCCCCAAAGTATTTCTTTAAAACGTGGACACTGCGGGGACACTGGGTGCTGCCGCGTCCCACCAAGGCTCTGGGAGATCAAGTAGGCCACACGGCAGGACCACGTCAGAGCTGTCTCCAAAGTCCTGTTCCCACATCACCCACAAGGCTCCTCCTGGGGGGCCCTTCCCTGCCCACTGCCCAGTCCCTCCCACCTATAACATCCCCCTCAACGGGCCCCAGCCTGTCTGTGCAGGTCCTGCCTGCCGGAAGCCACACCCACTAAAACTGTGCCTCCCTGGCCCCGCCCTCCCTGGCCCTGCCCGGCCCCGGGGCCCCCTGGCTCCAAGAAAGCTCCCAGCAGCTGCTGCCTGTGGCAGCTGGGGGCACTGCAGGCTGGTGCTCCTGGCAGCCGGCTGGATGGGCGGGGACAGTGGGACAGGCGGGGACAGGGGGACACGGGGACAGGGGGACAGACGAGGTCAGGGGGACAAGGGGATAGGGAGACAGGCAGGGTCAGGGGGACAGGGGGACGGGGAACAGGGGGACAGGGGAACAGACGAGGTCAGGGGGACAAGGGAACAGGGGGACAAGGGGATAGGGAGACAGGCGGGGTCAGGGGGACAGAAGGAGACAGGGGGTCAAGCCTTCTCGGCCCTCGGTGGGCATCCCTCTGCTCAGTCCTGGGGCTGCAGGTCCAGGGCCAGCCCCTCCCAGGCTGGTGGACATGTCCCCCGCTGCGTCCCGCGTGGCCGTCCCTCCTGTGTGTCCTTGCCGCCCTCCTGTGCTCACCTTCTTGATTGCTCCGGTGGAGACCCCGTCCCCACGGAGGACCACGTTCTGAGGTCCCAGGGGCTCCGGCACCTGAGCCTGGCGTCGCCGCCCACCAAGCCCCGGGCATGGTGCACTGCTGTGTGAAGGCCAGGACGCAGGCCCGGCAGGTGCCAAGGTGCCGGGGAGAGGCGCTGTGACCGGAGCCGCCCAGGATGCCGAGGGCCACCAGGGCTCCACCCCTGCAGCTGCTCCCCTCGTCTGGGGAGGGCGCACCGAGGGGATTGCGGGTCTGGCAGCGCAGAGACAGGAGGGACGACCGGGGGCAGGGCTGGCTTGGGCCCTGCCGTGGCCTCTGGAGGAGCCCCTCCCTCAGCTAGCCCATGACCGGCCGAGGAAGGCCCGCTGCCCCCACCGAGCCAGCACTGCTGCCTGCTCCCTCAGCTGCTCCCACGGCGCTGGCGCCTGGCTGGAGCTGGTTGAGTGCCCGTGCCGTGGGCTGCCGCCTGGCCCCGCCTCCCCCGTGTGCTGTGCCTCCTCAGCAGCAGGGCGGGCCGGGCCCAAACCCCCATCTCCGGCTGAAGTCCCTACAACCGCGTGCCTGCCACGTGCAAGCCACTCCGGCGTCCAGGTAGCCCTGTCCTGATCGGCCATGTAGGCAGGGGCGGTGCCACGTTCTACAGAAGTGGTCACGCCGGGCCGGTCACGCCCACCCACCGCCTCCCCAGGGAGCTGGAATCTGCCTCCGCTTCCTGGGCCCTGGAATCCCCCTGAGGAGGCACTGGGGCGCAGGGGTGGAGCTCTGGGTGCCCAAGTCCCTTATCAGAGGGCCTGGGATTCCCATGCAGCTTCCTGCTCACGGGCACCCTGGGAGGAAGCAGGTGATGGCCCTGCGCCCGTGTGGGCACCGGGTGGAGTCCTGGCCCGGCCCTGGCCCTGGCCGGCACCAGCAGGTGGAAGATGACCTCTCTCGCTCGCTGTCACTGCCTTTCAAATAAGTAAATAAATATTTAAAAAAATAATTAGGTGAATATTGTAGATCTTGTGCTGTGTACGTCACTGGTCATGGAGGGGAGGGCAGTGGCCGGAGTGAGCCTGGTGGGTTCTTTTCCTCAGCTCAGTGCAGAAATGAAAAGCCGGGAAACAATTAGCAAAGAGGCGGAAAATTTATTTGACAAAGAAACTTTTGACAGATAGAGTTAGAGAGAGAGAGAGAGAGAAAGGTCTTCTTTCCGTTGGTTCACCCCCCAAAACAGCCACTACGGCTGGCGCACCGTGCTGATCCAATGGCAGGAGCCAGGTGCTTCTCCTGGTCTCCCATGGGGTGCAGGGCCCAAGCACTTGGGCCATCCTCCACTGCACTCCTGGGCCACAGCAGAGGGTTGGCCTGGAAGAGGGGCAACCGGGACAGAACCCGGGGTGCCGGCACCGCAGGAGGATTAGCCAAGTGAGCCACAGCGCCAGCCCCACAAAGAAACTTTTGAATGATTGGCAGGCAGCAGAGAAGGCGTCTGGGGGAGAGGAGAGCGGGAGAGCCTGGGCGGGACGCCGGCTCCAAGGTAGTGTCCGGGTCTAAGGCGTCACTGTCCGTCCACTGGGTCATTCTGTGGGGGCGCCCATTGGGTGGGGTCTCATATCCATGTGCTCATTGGCTCGGGGCTCATGGAGAGGGGGTCTCCTGGAGAAGGCCCGTCTCCCCAGGGGCTCAGCCCCCTCTGCCAGCTCTGGGTGGAAGACCGCAGCCCCTGGAGGTGAGATTTAAGGCCGCAGGGTCACACACACAGCACAGGAAGCTGCCGTGGGGAGACGCTGCCTGGTGTCTCCACCTCTGTCTGAGGGGCCCACGGACCCCAGCCCCACTGGCCGGCCTCAGTGTATCTTACCACAACCAAAAATAAATGGGTTTCTTTTAAGAAGTGGCTCAGTCCAGCTTCTGCTGCTACGACAGAGACTGGGTGACCTGTAGACCGAGGTGATGGCCCAAGGCTCCGGAGCTTGAAGGCCCCGGCTGAGAGGCAGCGTCTGCCTGGGACGCTCTTGGGCACCGAGGAGCAAGGGGGCTGGAGCAGGAGCTGGGTGTGGCCCCAGTGGCCCCAGCAGCCCTCACGGCCCGGCCACACTGCTGTGTGGGGACTGAGTTTCCGACACTTGCTTTGTGGGGGATCCACACGGTCTCTGCAGGCTCTCCTACCGCTCTCAGGGGGCCCTGGGACCCCCAATGGGGGAAGCCCAGGCCATCTGCTGGAAACCCCTTGTCACCCCCGGTGAGTGCTAACCCTGGGTGAACGAGCCCAGACCTGCACGGCCGCACTGACCCAGCCCAGTGGGCAGCAGGGAGCGCGGCCACTCAAGCAGTGTGCTGGGGCCGCTCCCGGCTGCTGCACCAGCAGGTGCCTCCCTGCCCGCTCACACGAGGGCAGGTGCAGCGGCTCCCCAACGTTCCACAGTCGAGGGCAACTTCCCCGCCCACAGGGAACCAAGCCAGCACATTCCCCATACATGGAAGGGGAGCAGAGCCTGACACACACTCGCGCACTGACATTGTCACACTCACACAGTCCCAGAGCTGACACTGCACAGCACCCTGTGGGGCGTGGCCCACAGGGCAGACTTTCAGAACTCGTAAACCAGACCCCTGCCCGGTTTGCCCTGGGATAAAGGCAGGCACTCTATAAAGTGTGGAAAAGTTGTGGTGTAGCAGGTAAAGCCGCCGCCTGCACTGCCGGCATCCCATTTGGGCACTGGTTCGAGTCCTGGCTGCTCCACTTCCGATCCAGCTCTCTGCTGTGGCCTGGGAAAGCAGTGGAAGATGGCCCCAGTGCTTGGGCCCCTGCACCTGAGTGGGAGACCCGGAGGAAGCTCCTGGCTCCTGGCTGCAGCCTGGCCCAGCCCCAGCCATTGCGGCCATCTGGGAAGTGAACCAGTGGATGGAAGACCTCTCTCTCTGCCTTTGGCCTGGGTGGGGGAGGGGACAACCTCAGGCCACCCCACCCTGCTGTCACTTAGGACAGGGGACAGCTGACGGACCAGCCCTGCTTCCACAGCCGGTCCACAAACCACCATCTCACTGGGGATGGTGGTTTCTCAGAGAGAAGTTCCTGGCCACTGTCCCAGGTAGGGAGTGCAGGCCGGCCCGAGGCTGAGGACAGATAAGGGTGTGGCCAGGGGCGCCTGCCCCTATCCCCAGCTCCATCTTTCTGAGGTTGGGGCCCTGCTGGTTGCTCTGGGGGGTGGAGACGCAGACACAGGGGACCACACCCAGGGAGCAGCAGAGGACAGAGGCCCTAGCCAGCCCTGCCCACGCCCAACCCTGTCCTCCCAGCCTCCACAAACCCGCCGTCCTGCCCTGTGGGTGGGCACAGCAGTGGCCCTGCCTGTGGCCCACGTTTTCCCCAAGCAGCTCGTGGTCCTTGTCATCCTGGACCTAGGAAGATACCGGTAAAATGCCCTCCCCTCCCAAAACCTTCCCACAAGTCACAGTAGTGGCCAGATGCCAGCCACTGAGCTGCTGCGGTCTGGGTTCAGCATTCAGCCACTGCTCACCCAGGCGCTGGCCCGGGTCCCCTACACACACTGCAGACGCGTGAATGACACAGCGGGAGGGGCCAGCGCCATGGCAAAGCAGATAGAGCTGCCACCTGCCGCGTCGGCCTCCTATGGGACCCTGGCTGCTCCACTTCCTTTTTTTTTTTTTTTTTGACAGGCAGAGTGGACTGTGAGAGAGACAGAAAGGTCTTCCTTTTTGCCATTGGTTCACACTCCAATGTCTGCCGCGGTGGTGCACCGCGCTGATCCGAAGGCAGGAGCCAGGTGCTTCTCCTGGTCTCCCATGGGGTGCAGGGCCCAAGCACTTGGGCCATCCTCCACTGCACTCCCGGGCCACAGCAGAGAGCTGGCCTGGAAGAGGGGCAACCGGGACAGACTCCGTCGCCCCGACCGGGACTAGAACCCGGGGTGCCGGCGCCACAAGGTGGAGGATTAGCCCATTGAGCCACGGCGCCGGCTGCTCCACTTCCAATCCAGCTCCCTGCTAATGCTCCTGGGAAAACGGTAAAAGATGGCCCAAGTCCCACCCATGTGGGAGACCCGGAAGAAGCTCTGGCTCCTGGCTTAGGATTGGCCCAGCTCTGGCCATTGCGGCCATCCGGGGAGGGAACCAGCGGATGGAAGATTTTCTCTCTCTGCCGCTGCCTCTTTGTAGCTCTTTCAAATAAAATAATTTTTTAAAAAGATTTATTACAGAGTTACACAGAGAGAAGGAGAGGCAGAGAGAGTGAGAGAGAAAGAGAGAGAGAGGGGAGAGATCTTCCATCCGCTGGTTCACTCCCCAGTTGGCCACAATGCCCAGAGCTGGGCTGATCTGAAGCCAGGAGCCAGGAGCTTCCTCCAGGTCTCCCACGCGGGTGCAGGGGCCCAAGCACTGGGGCCATCTTCCACTGCTCTCCCAGGCCACACGAGAGAGCTGGATCAGAAGTGGAGCAACCGGGTCTTGAACCGGCGCCCATGTGGGATGCCGGCACTGCAGGCCAGGGCGTTAACCCGCTGCACCACAGCGCCAGCTCCAAATAAATAAATCTTACAAAACAAAAAACACCCCTCAGCAGCTGCGCAGCACCCGCCGCTTCCTGCCCAGGTCACCGTTCCTCCACCCTCGGCTCCAGATGGCCCTGTGGCCAGCTCGGGTCGGAGCCTCCATGATGTCAGGCGCTGTCCAGGGCCTGGGGGGGGGGGGGCACTGAGCCAGCTCCTGCCTGGGCCCCGAGGACTCACAGCGGCTTCCTGGGGTGCCCTGCTTTCATGGGGAAAGGTGAGGGACGGTGGAGGTGGCTGTTCCCGGGTGGTCACCGCTGGGCGGTAGGGCAGCCTTTCGGGGACAGGGCTCTGCTACAGCCCTGTCCAGAGAGCATCGCCGCTCAGGGCGCAGGGCGCAGAGGGGAGGCGGTGTCCCGGGTCGGTGCCGAGTCAGCATTGGACTGATAGGGTGACAGCCAATAGGAGACGGACCAGGGCTGGGGGGCGAGACCCCCAGTGGGGAGCCGGCGCCGCTGGGGAGGGTCCAGCTCTGGGGCATTGCAGGTACAGGGCACCGCCGGTGCGGGGACACTGAGAGCCAGGTCCACACATGGACGACACAGAGACTCAGGGTAGAACCTGGGAGGCGTCCCGTGGGGATTCCGGCCTTGGCAGGACACCGCAGAGGGCCGAGGACAGGGGCCTGGTGGGAGGGCGCGGCCTCGTATCCAAGGCAGAGCAGGGAGGGGCGCGAGCACGCGCGTGGGTGGCAGGGAGCTCGGCAGGGCGGGGGCTCCCACTGGGCTCGACCCCCAGGGTGACTTGGGGTCACCCTAGGTCCCCCCCCTCCCACGACCTTGCAGAGGCCGCGGAGGGGTGAGGCACAGGGGCACCTGCGGAGGCGCCCCTGCAGGCGGCAGAGCGGCTATGGGAAAGTCGGGTCCCCTCCACAGCCGCTGTGCCCCAGAAGGGCTGAGCTGAGGCCGCACGGGTGTGACCCCGCAGCACCGTGCACCTGTTCCCACTACACCTGCACCGTGTTGTCACCGGCTGCCCCCGCCCCCCAGCTGTCCGCGGTACAGGGCCTGGCGCCCGGGACACACGCAGGGGTCCGTGAGAGGCTGGGTGGGAGGCTCTCGACAGAGGGCGCCCCCTCCCACGCCATCCCAGCTCGGTGAGGCCTGGGCACGGCGGGTTTCAGTGAGGTGCGGCTCGACATGGCCACGTGACACCCGCGTAGCTCTTCAGGACTGCGGGGTGGGTGGGCGGGCTCCAGGGCTGGAACTCACCCCTGAGTAGCCCTGGCCAGCCAGCTGGAGCGGGTAGCAGCAGGCGCTGTGGACGGGCAGGCTGATGTGGCCACAGGGACGCGGAGGTCACCCAGCTGGGCCACCGGCTGCGTCAGGGGCTGGAGCAGGAGCGGTCCTGCCCTTCCCTCCTGCAGCTCAAGCGCCCGAGGCCAAGGGGACCCACTGCTTTCCCTGCTTTCGGGGTTCGCTGCTATTCCGAGCGCTCGCCCCACTGTTGGCTGTGTGCGCGGTGCAGACTGCGGTTGGAGCCAGCCGGCCAATCAGCAGACGCTGAGTGGGCGGGGCCTCTCCCAAACACGCAGCTGCCCCGCCCTGGAGTGCCCATCAGCGGGAGGGCATGGCGGGCTCTGCACACTCAGGTCCTCCGCCGTGTTCGGGAGCTTTCCCTCGGCCACCCGCCCGAGCCAGCACAGGCAGAATGAAGACAAATCTAAGGGCCGAGTTACCGGGGCCGCGGCTCTGGAACCACACCCACACCCACACGGTCACCGACCCTCTCCTGCACGGGGGAGACAGGGAGACGGGCACTCACAATGCCTGGTGGTGAGACGTCACCTCCAGCTTGTGGCTGTCCTGCCCCGACCCCCAGGGACGCTGGCCGGCCACAGGCGTGGTCAGAGGGGCATCGGGACGCTGGCTCTGCAGTGGGGCAGGAGCGAGGTCCCAGGGAGTGCAGCTGGCACTGGGCATCCGAGTCCTTCGGAGGGGTGGCGGCTCACCCTAGAGGTGGTGGGCAGAGGGAGGAGGCGTCCAGTGGCTGTGAGCAGGCCTGGGTAGAGGTCAGGGTGCAGAGCGCTGGCCTCCCACGGGTCCAGCCCGTGCTGTGCAGCTCCTGGTGGGAACGGGCTCAGCCCCCACCTGCACGCCCCTCCTTCCTCCTCCAGACAGGACGGCCGTCAATCACTCGAGGAGACCCTCACCTGGCTAGCAGTTAAGGCACCCACATGCTCAGCACCCAGCTGCAGCCCCTGACCCGTGTCCTGACGCACACCCCTGGAGGCGGGGTGAGGGCCACCCCCGTCGGAGTTCCGGATCCTGGCTCCAGCCCACTCCCCGCTGCTGCAGGCTCTGGGAGAACCTGCAGGTGGCGCTCTGGCCCAGAAACGTCCGATGTCCCCTTCCGAGTTCAAGCACATCTTCGACCTGTGCCCGGGCGGAAGTTACTGCAGTTGTCATAGTAACTAAAGGACGGGCCACTGTGCAGGGCCCACGCCCACGCCCACGCGGGGGCACCGGTGCAGCCGCCCCCTAACAGCAGCAGCACCAGCTCCTTGGCCGGAAAAGCTGTGGGCCCCGCACGTGAACCAGCGTCTCAGGGGGGCCGGTCTACCTCGGTCCAGCTGGGCCGGGCATCCGTTCCCTTGGAAACCACAGGGCTGGAAGGGGGCCGGGCCTGGCAGGCACAAGAGACAGGAAAAGGGCAGTTCCCCTGGGAGAGGACAGAAGCTGCTTTGCTCCTGGCTACCCCAGACGTTCACCGCGGCGCCCCGACCTGACCCGCAGCGGCCAAAAAGCTAGAGGCGGGTGGGTGGCCAGGAAGCTACAGAGCCTTGGAGGGTGGGCGTGTCGATGGTGCCCCCTAGAGGCGGCAGGTGGGACCTGCACAGGTGGGAGGGGCTGTGACAGGGGGACAGGTGGGAGGAGACATGGAATGGGCAACACAGGTAACACAGAATGTGGGAGGTGACACGCGATGAGGGTGCTGGCACAGGAGTGACGTGGGCATGGGAGCCCGTCCGCCCAGCGCCCTGCCTGCCCCACTGAGCCAGGGGCCCCACGGGCAACGCCACTGCTGTGGGCAACGGGCTGCTCGCTCCCCTCACTGTCCCTCAAGGCCACGGACAGTGAGAAGGTGAGGGGACACGCGGATGGAGGCGGGCAGAGGAACACGGAGGGACGGCGACGGTGCCACCTAGAGACCCACAAGCGCGCTCAAGGGCAGGGTCTACGTGGGACCCCATGCAGGTCGCTGGCTGGGCACTGATGCCAGCCGAGCCACGCCAAGTGCTGTGGGCAGGGACCTCTGACCACCCCCCGCCCCAGGACACGTGTCCCAGCCTGTTCTGCACTCTGACATGGGGGGTCCCGACAGGCAGATGAGCCATGGGTGATGGAGGAGCTGACGAACAGACGAGGCAGGGTGGGCACAGAGGCCCACCATGGGCTCACAGCAGCCACGCGGCCTGGCCCAGCTCCGGGGCAGTGCCCTCTCAGGAGCCCCAGCAGCACAGCGACCGACGCCATCTGCAGCTCCTTCCCCCAGCCCAATGGCAGGACGCTGCCAGTGCGGTGCGGGGTGGTGGCAAGGCCCAGGGAGTGACCAGCTGTGGGGACGTGCCCCAGTGACGAGGGGCAGCTGCTGCTCCTCTGCCGGCCTCCAGCTCGCACCAGGCGACAACCGGTGCATCTCCAGAAGCCACCTGCCTTAGCACCGGGTATGGAAACGCCAGCCCAGCTCCCAGGGCCTCAGCCCCTGCTGCAGGCCATAGGGGGCCCCCCAGAATGCTGGGGCACCCAGGGGCCCCCCGGGGCCTCCCCACCACCTGTGGGACACACGACACCGCAGGGCCCTGCTCCCTGCCCAGCCACCTCTGGCCCCACCATCGTGGGCCCAGCATGGAGTCCAGGCCTGGTCCATGGTCTCGTGACAATCTGGGTACCTTCTGCCACCACACGGACACTAACCCTGACACTGTCCTACAACCAGGGAGTGGCCCCCAAGCTGCCCTGTCCAGGCCACCCCCATGCGTGACTGTGAGCAGCTCCAGCCTCACTGTGCCTGTTGCCAGCCGCAGGCCCCAGGCTCCGTAGGGGACACCGGCTCCGGGCCCCATTGGGGAGTGAATGGAGCCTGTCCCCAACACTGGGGTAAACTAGGCGGATGGTATCCTTGGCAAAGCCAGGGCCCAGCTGGGCAAGCAGAGACCGGCTGGGGACGCAGGCAGCCCCAGGCAGCACACGGAGCAGACGCCCTGCAGCCCCACAACCCGAGCTGCTGCCCCCCTGGGAGCACCGCTGCCGACACCTCCACAAACTCCCGGTGCACGGGAACCTGTCCCTGCCCTGAGCGAGGGCTGCCTCCCCGAGATCGAGAACGTTCTGGACGGAACACCGTGTGGCTGCACGCCCCACACAACCCCCGAACCCCGGCTCTCGCGGGCGAGCAGATGGCACAGGACTGCACGCAGTAAAGCTTCTTTTCCAAAGACTGAGTGGGCGGGGGACTCGGCCTCGGGTCAGGACGCCCGTGCCCTGTACTGCAGGGCGTGAGCCGCTGGCACGGGCTGACCACCGGTCTCACGGCGCCGGCAGGTGGGGTGTCGCTCCGTGCGCTCCCACAGCAGCCAGCCATGTCCACACAGGCAGCAACTCCGCTCCACCAACGACCACACAGCCCGTGGTCACCACAGCCCTGCCTCTCACTCCACCCCTGCCTGCCCGCCCGCCCCGCAGGTCCAGGCCCATCACAGCCCTGCTCCGGGCAGGCGCCAGTCTCGACCTCAGCGGTGCACACGCGGAACTGGCAGCCGGCACCGCCGCCCCGTCCCGGCCTCACTCCCCGCTCGCCAGCGTCCGTTTCTTCTTCTTCTTCGGCTCCTGCACACCGGCAGCCTTAGCTCTGGCACCAGCCGCCTGCCGGGGCCGCCGCCTTCTCTGGTGAGCCCCTTCCTCCCGGGGGCCCGAGGGCTGGTCTCGGGACGCAGTGCCCCCGACTCTGCCGGGCCGCCCTCCGCTGCGCGTCGTGGGCTCAGCCCCCCCGCCCTTCCTCCTGCTCCTCTTCCTCCCAACTCGGGGGCTCGGGTCTGGATCCGAGGCCGCCGCCTCCTTCCCTGTGGAAACAGCAAGGCCGTATGAGCCGATTCCGAGTGTGCGGCCACACTGCAGCCACAGGCTCCGTGACTTGACACCTGCGGCAGCCACACCCACCTCTCAGGGCAGCCCGCAAGGCCAGCGCGCACAGCAGGCTCCCGGGCCCACCTGCACCGGCTCACGACTCCAGGAAGTCTGGCCTGGAGCTCGGGCCTCCCAAAGGCCAGTGCTGAGGGTGGAGTCAGGGAAAGCCGGGATCAGGCGCCCTGCTGTGAAGCGGCAGGGCAGGGCAGTGCCCCAACAGCCGCCCTCGGTGCCCAGGCCTGGCGCTGGCTTGGTGCAGACAGGATGGAAGGCAGGGCTTCCGACGGGGTGGGGCCGCCACCTGTCCCCTGGGCCACGTGCACAGCCCACCCCACCCACAAGCAGGCACGCCCAGCCCCGGGCAGTCTGCATCTGGTCCAGGGCAGCCCACACTGCCACGCCCATGTGGCCACGTAGGGCCGGGAGGCAAGGCAGCCCCAGGGCGCAGGCCGAGGAGGGTCCGGGAGGGCAGCGCACACGGCGGCAGGGGTCTCATGGTGGGGGATACCAGAGCCCCGGGGCCACGGCACACAGGCGGCCTCACGACAGACGTCCCGGGCCGTGGCTCGCGCCCCCAGCCTCCCACCTTTCTGCTGCTGCAACGGGGACCTGGACTGACGCCGCCGCTGCTTCTTCCTCTTCCTCTCCCGCTTCCCTTCCAGAAGCTTCCGGTAGGCCTCCTCTGGGACGTCGTCCTCGGGGAAGATGCCTGAGGGGGGCACTCGGTCAGGAGGCCAGGGTGAGCCACGGCTCTCACAGCCGCAGCGGGCCCTCCTGCCCGTCACAGCCCAGCTCTCCCACAGGACCACACCTGCCCTGGCACACCTGCCCGTCACGGCCCAGCCCTCACACCTGCCCTGTCACACCTGCCCGTCACGGCCCAGCCCTCACACCTGCCCTGTCACACCTGCCCGTCACAGCCCAGCCCTCACGCCTGCCCCGTCACACCTGCCCGTCACGGCCCAGCCCTCACACCTGCCCTGGCACACCTGCCCGTCACGGCCCAGCCCTCACACCTGCCCTGTCACACCTGCCCGTCACAGCCCAGCCCTCACGCCTGCCCCGTCACACCTGCCTGTCACGGCCCAGCCCTCACACCTGCCCTGGCACACCTGCCCATCACAGCCCAGCCCTCACGCCTGCCCATCACACCTGCCCGTCACGGCCCAGCCCTCACACCTGCCCTGTCACACCTGCCCGTCACAGCCCAGCCCTCACGCCTGCCCATCACGGCCCAGCTCTCCCACAGGACCACACCTGCCCCGTCACACCTGCCCGTCGTGGCCCAGCCCTCACAGGCCCACGCCATGACGGAAAGCAGTGATGGTCCCAGCCCGCCAGGTGTGCACAAAGCTCGCACAGCTGCACACAGCCTCACACACACACACGGGGGACGTAGCTCCCAGGTGCCCGCTCAGTGGTGAGGGCACAGCCTGGAGCACAGGTCCCACAGGACAGTACACACGAATGCTGGGGTCAGGGTGGCGCCCACACTCCCCGGTGAGGCGACGCTGGGGGCTGCAGGCTGCAGAGGGGGCTCCTACACAGCACACAGGCAGTGCCACTGCCCTCCCCACACAGCTCCCAAACCTCGGGGCTCTGGGGGACCTGCAAAACCCAGCCAAGTGGAGTCTGTGGGGTCCCTCAGTCCACTCCCACACCAAGCAAGTCTCCCGAGTCAAGGGCCACGCGGGGCCAGGCCCAGTGCTCACCTCCGGCCAGGTCCTGCAATCTGAAAGAGCAACAGACGCCATGGTCACAGCCGCGCCGGGGAGCCCTCAGCGTCCCGCCGAGCGGCCGCCCTGGGCCTGCGCTGCCCCTGGGGACACCTCCCTCCACCTTGAGGCTGCTTCAGAGAGGGCGGGGCCGGGAGAGGCACCTGCAGGCGCCTGGAGACACTTACTTCCGGACCACCTTGTAGAGACGCTTCCTGTTCAGAGAAGGGGTGCTCTCGCGACTGGCCACCTCAAACAGTCTGTTCGCAACGGCCTCGTAGTCAAACTGTTCCAGAGAGACACAGGAGCGCCGCTGAGGCCATCCGCCGCCCACAAGCCTGGGCTGTGATGTCCACCCGCGGCCCCGCGGAGGAAACCCGGGCGCCTCTGTCCAAGCCCAGAGGCTCAGTACTCAGACAAGCTGCTCTCATCTCCCCGCTGAGCTGTGACTGAGCTGAGATCCAAACGCTGCCCACTCAGCCTCGCGGGATGGAGCTGCAGTGGACTGGGGAGGTCCGCCTGGGCTGAGGCGAAAGGACCGCGTGGGGGAACCCAGAGCCCACCCTCCCCAGCCCACGCCATCAGCCCCACCCGCAGAGCCCACCCTCCCCAGCCCACGCCATCAGCCCCACCCGCTGCAGACACACAGAGCCCCGGACTCCAAAGCCAAACTTTGGGAAGGTGGGTCCCCCAGAGTCAGCAGTCCGGGCCGCCTACCTGGAGGACAGGGCCCTCGCTGTCCCCGCTGTCTGCTGCCGGCTCCTGGCCTGCCCCAGGGTCAGCCCCACGGGTGGAGCCTAGAACGAGAAGGACCCTGTGAGGCCGAGACTGGACCAGCTCAGGCAGGCCCACCCTGCCACTCGGGCACCGCGTCTGCCCACACCAGGTCACGGCGCAGCACTGCTGAGAAGGCAGGCCCACCCTGCCACTCGGGCACCGCGTCTGCCCACACCAGGTCACGGCGCAGCACTGCTGAGAAGCAGCTCTGAGCACCAGGCGGCCTTGTGGAGGGGAGCCAGCCCCCCACAGCCTGCAGACGAGGGAGGTGCCCAGGGAGCCCTGGAGAGGCATGGATGGGCATTTCGGGGAGCAAAGGCGGTGTCACAGCTCCGAAGTGATGAAGGGGCAGCCGGGCCCTGCCACAGGCGGGCTCTCCACGCTGGCTGGGCCTGCAGCGCTGCCCCAGTGCCTACAGAAGCAAGGATTCTGGACCGAGCAGTCGCTGTGTTGTGTGAGAGGGTTGGGGGGTGACCGGAACGGTGTGAGCAGGGCCTCAGGGGACGGGGCAGAGGCCTGCGAGATGGCCAGGTGGAGTGCCGTGGGGTCTGCTGACCAAGGGCAAGCACAAGGACACGCAGCTGGCACCTGGAGTCAGGTGAGGGCCCACAGGTGCGGGGGACACGGCTCTCACCAGCAGGACACGAGCGCCCAGCAGAGGTGGGCGGTGACCGCAGCATCCGTGGGGTGCAGACCAGGGGTGGCTGTGCACCCTAGTGGTTACGAAGCCCATGGTCCCGGGCAGAATGTCTGGGTTCGGGGCCAGTGTTGGGTGTAATGGGTTAAGCCGAGCCTACAGCACTGCATCCCATCTGGTGGCAGTTTGAGTCCCAGTGGCTCTATTTCCAATCCGGCTGCCTGCTAATGCGCCTGGGAAAGCAGCAGAAGATGGCCCAACTCCTTGGGCCCCTGCACCCACGTGGGAGACCTGGAGGAAGCTCCTGGTTCTGGCCTGGCCCAGTCCTGGTCAATGCAGCCATTTGGGGAGTAAACAGTGGATGGAGGATCCCTCTGCCACTCTCTGTAACTTTGCCCCTCCAATAAATACAACAAAATAAGATGAGATATCTGGGTTCGATGCCAGCTCCAGCCAGCCCCTAACTAAAACTTCCTACTACTGAGCCTCCTGGCAGGCAGCGGTGCGGCGCATCCACGTGGGAGAACTGGATCCAGTCCTTAGGCCGGGCTCAGTCTGCCACAGCCCTGGCCATCCAGGACACTGGGGGCACGCTCTGCCTCTCAGATTACAAGACAAAGACGGGGGCCGGCGCTATGGCGTGGCAGGTTAACGCCCTGGCCTGAAGTGCCAGCATCCCACATGGGCGCCGGTTCTAGTCCCAGCTGCTCCTCTTCCGGTCCAGCTCTCTACTGTGGCCTGGGAGGGCAGTACAGGATGGGCCAAGCCCTTGGACCCCTGCACCCACGTGAGAGACCCCAAGGAGGCTCCTGGGTCCTGATCAGCTCAGCTCTGGCCGTTGTGGCCATTAGGGGAGTGAACCAGCGTATGGAAGTGTGCTCTCTGTCTCCACCTCTCTCTGTAACTCTTTCAGATAAATAAAATAAACCTAAAACAAAACAAAGACAGGGAACAGAGCCAAACACCATCACCACCAGGGCACCACAGGCAGGCCACCACTGAGTGGACGCTCCCTCTGCTCATTCGTCTCCCCACGCTTCGTGGGAGCAGCTGGGCCACGATCCACCCCAGCGCCCGTCTTCACGGTGCAGGGACACAGCATTCGGAAGCAGAAACTGACGGAGGTGGAGGAGCCACGCGAGCACAGGTAGAACAGAGGGTGAGGGCCGCTCAGACTAGCGGCAGAGGCCCCAGCCCCTCGGCAGCAGCACGTCCAGGGTGTGGGCGGCCGTGGGTCAGCACCATGGGGGGGGGGGGGGGTGGACCTACTGGGAGTGCAGGCTGTGGCAGGTCCGGGGGTGGGCCCCCACGACACACGGGCCTCGTGTCCTCCCCGGTCCCAGCTGCCATGCCGCACAATGCACTCTGGGGCAAGGGCAGAAACAGGGCAGCAGAGGCAGCGCTGCGCCCACCCAGGCCAGCCCAGGACAGGACGGGGGCAGGAAGCTGCTCACCTGCGGGCGGCCGCTCTGACGGCAAGTCCTGCTGGCTCTCAGCCTCTGGAGGGACTCCTCCTCCTCCTGCTCCTCCTCATCCTCCTCCTGCTCCTCCTCATCCTCCTCCTCCTCGTCCTCCTCCTGCATGCCCAGGTCGTTCTCCAGGTCTTCTATGGCAAGCGGGGCCTGCTCCACGATCGTCTCAAAGATGCCACGAGTGATGTTATGCAAAACCAGGGAGCTGAGGGGCAGAGCAGGGTCAGAGGCAGCACAGTGGGCCTGAGCCCCCGCCCCCTGCACGGCACCCTCAGCGCCCTGGGGTCAGGGAGGGTGAGCCAGGGCCCAGCAGGGCCGCACACTCACTCCTTGGTGGAGGCAGCAATCCTGCAGAAGGGCTCGATGAACAGCAGGGTCTGGTCCGCTGTGAGCTGCAGGGCAATGGAGGAGCCGGCTCAGCCCTCAGCACGCACACCCGGCCCAGCCCGGCCGCTCACCTGGGCTCTGCTCACCTCCTCGGCGCCCACTTTGGTCAGCTCCTCCAGGAAGACCTCAGTGAAGTGGCTCTTCACGCCGTTGGGGGCCTGGCTGTCGGGGTGCAGGATCTCAGTGGTCAGCAGCTCCAGCAGCCGCTTGATCTGTCTGAGAGAGAACAAGGACGTGGCAGCCACGCGTGGGCACTCGGGACGGCGTGCTCGCTCCGAGTCAGGCCACACAGGCGTGACGGGCTCCTGTTGGCACCACGTCTACCACACGGCGGGTGGCGGAGCCTGGGTCTGAGCTGCGTGCAGCGTGGGCCTACACTCCAGCAACTCCTCCCTCTGCCCCAGCCATGAGTGAGGGATACTGCGACTGTCCCCGTGCCCGGGTCCCTCTGCCCCCCTGGGACCACACAGAAGCCACATCAGGACAGAGCAGAGGCAGAGAGAAGGCGGCGTCCAGGAGGCGACGGAGGGCTGCAGGCTCCCCGCACGCTGTGACCTGTGCATCGGAGCTCTGGCCGCACGGAGACGCCGGGAGCTGGCAGACGTGGGTGCTCGGGAAAGCCTGCCTCGGGAGGGGGGGCCCGGGGCTGACAGGGCCGTGTCGCAGGAGGAAGACACCTCTGCCACCCCGTCACCACCCACGGCGCAGGGCAGGTGCAGTCACGGCGCTGCCTGCGACGCCTGCACCTCGCTGAGCGCCGCGGCCGGAGTCCCGGCTCCACCGGCGGTTCCCGCTCCCTGCGAACGGGCACCGGGGAGGCGGCCGGGGACGGCAAGGACCCGGGTTCCCGCACAGGGAGGCAGGCGAGCTCCTGGCTTGGGCCTGGAACTGCTCCAGGCATGTGGGGAGCGAATAAGCTGACGAAGCGCTGTCTCTGCCTCTGAAATGAGCGGAACAGGCAGACGAACGTCTTACAAGACAGCCCTGCAGCGCCCGGACGCGGGTGGGCACCGACCTCTCTTCCCACGCGCGCGCCTTCACGGCCTTCAGGGACTCGTGCAGGACCATCCGCATGAGCTGTGCAGGAGGAGACTCGCGTTAGAGGGAGCACGGCCCAGGCCGCGCAGGCTCGGCGCAGGAGCCCCCTCGGCCGGCTCACAGCCCCGCACATCCCCTGCCCAGGGCACACAGCAGGCCCGGCGGCGGCTGCCAGGAGCCATGCTGGTGGACGCGACACCCAGCCCTCAGGTCCTGGGCCTGGAGAGACGCCCCCGCCCAGGTGTTGGAGCCACAGGCGGCGGGCTCACGGCGGAGACCCCGGCCGGCCCACAGGCCCCGGGGAGCCAAGTCTCAGGGAAAACGCAACAGCGGAGGCCACAGGACCCCAGGAGCCTCTCGAGTGGCCGGGCGGCCAGGGGCTCCTGCGGCACCCGAGGCAGAGCCAGGGCCAGCCCTTAGAGCGGGGCAGCGGGGCAACGCCCTGGGGAGCAGCACGAGGCCCAGCAGCCCCCACCTGCGCCCACCTCTGCTCACCAGGCAGGTGTGGGCCTCACGCTAAGGACAGGACGCACTGCGTGTGGAACCCCGCCCCAGGGAGCTGGCAGTGGAGCCACAGGCAGATCACAACCTGGCCTCACGAGGCCCCAGTCCCCACTCAGGGTCCCCACCGGGCCACGGCAGCACTTTACCTGGGGACGGCACCAGCCACCGCGGCCACTGCCCGCGTGAGGAGGGCAACAGAGGGAAGCCCAGGTCTGCCCGGGCCCAGCAGCAACCTCTGTGAGTAACCTCTGTGGACACCGCGGGGAGGAGGGAGACGGAGAAGTGCCCCCACCCCACGGGCGCCGGCTCCCCTGCTGTGCCTCTGGGACTGCCCACTGTGGCACAGGAAGTGGGGGGGGCGTCCTGAGGACAGAATTCACCGCACACTCTGTAACCCCAGGCAGTGCCTGGGCCCGCTCCCAGGGACCCCACTGCGGCCTCTCCGCCCAGGACGGTCCTGAGACTGCGCTGCGGCCGTACCATGTAGAACTTGTCCAGGCGCAGTCTGTCGATGCCCGGCCACTCACGGTTCATGGTTTGCCAGAACGTCTGCAGGAACAGGTGCTCTGAGGAGGAGAGGGCCCCAGCGTCAGAGAGAGAGAGAGAGAAGAGAGAGAGAGAGAGAGAGAGAGCCCCAGTGTCAGAGAGAGAGAGAGAGAGCCCCAGTGTCAGAGAGAGAGAGAGAGAGAGCCCCAGTGTCAGAGAGAGAGAGAGAGAGAGAGAGAGAGAGAGAGCCCCAGCGTCAGAGAGAGAGAGAGAGAGAGAGAGAGCCCCAGTGTCAGAGAGAGCCCCAGCGTCAGAGAGAGAGAGAGAGAGAGAGAGAGCCCCAGTGTCAGAGAGAGAGAGAGAGAGAGAGAGCCCCAGTGTCAGAGAGAGAGAGAGAGAGAGAGCCCCAGTGTCAGAGAGAGAGAGAGAGAGAGAGAGCGAGAGCCCCAGTGTCAGAGAGAGAGAGAGAGAGAGAGCCCCAGTGTCAGAGAGAGAGAGAGAGAAAGAGAGCCCAGTGTCAGAGAGAGAGAGAGAGAAAGAGAGCCCCAGTGTCAGAGAGAGAGAGAGAGAAAGAGAGAGAGAGAGAGCCCCAGCGTCAGGGAGAGAGAGGGAGAGAGGAGAGAGAGAGAGAGAGAGAGAAAGAGAGAGAGCCCCAGTGTCAGAGAGAGAGAGAGAGTCCCAGTGTCAGAGAGAGAGAGAGAGAGAGCCCCAGTGTCAGAGAGAGAGAGAGAGAGAGCCCCAGTGTCAGAGAGAGAGAGAGAGAGCCCCAGTGTCAGAGAGAGAGAGAGAGAGAGAGAGAGCCCCAGTTCAGAGAGAGAGAGAGAGCCCCAGCGTCAGAGAGAGAGAGAGAGAGAGAGAGAGAGAGAGAGAGCCCCAGTGTCAGAGAGAGAGAGAGAGTCCCAGTGTCAGAGAGAGAGAGAGAGAGAGAGAGAGCCCCAGTGTCAGAGAGAGAGAGAGAGAGAGCCCCAGTGTCAGAGAGAGAGAGAGAGAGAGAGAGCCCCAGTTCAGAGAGAGAGAGAGAGAGAGAGAGCCCCAGCGTCAGAGAGAGAGAGAGAGAGAGAGAGAGAGAGAAAGAGAGAGAGCCCCAGTGTCAGAGAGAGAGAGAGAGAGTCCCAGTGTCAGAGAGAGAGAGAGAGAGAGAGCCCCAGTGTCAGAGAGAGAGAGAGAGAGAGCCCCAGTTCAGAGAGAGAGAGAGAGAGAGAGCCCCAGTGTCAGAGAGAGAGAGAGAGAGAGAGAGAGAGCCCCAGTTCAGAGAGAGAGAGAGAGAGAGAGCCCCAGCGTCAGAGAGAGAGGAGAGAGCGAGAGAAAGAGAGAGAGAGAGAGAGTCCCAGTGTCAGAGAGAGAGAAAGAGAGAGAGAGCCCCAGTGTCAGAGAGAGAGAGAGAGCGAGAGAAAGAGAGAGAGAGAGCCCCAGTGTCAGAGAGAGAGAGAGAGAGCGAGCCCCAGTGTCAGAGAGAGAGAGAGAGCGAGAGAAAGAGAGAGAGAGAGCCCCAGTGTCAGAGAGAGAGAGAGCGAGAGAAAGAGAGAGAGAGAGAGCCCCAGTGTCAGAGAGAGAGAGAGAGAGAGAGCGCCCCAGTGTCAGAGAGAGAGAGAGAGAGAGAGAGAGCGCCCAGTGTCAGAGAGAGAGAGAGAGCCCCAGCGTCAGGGAGAGAGAGGGAGAGAGGAGAGAGAGAGAGAGCGAGCGAGCGCGCCCCAGCATCAGGGAGAGAGAAGACGAGAGGGCCCCAGCGTAAGGGAGGGGGAGGGAGGGAGAGAGCGCACCCCAGGGTCAGGGGGCGGCCCCCAGCGTCAGGCAGCAGGGGGAAGCGAGGAGCCAGAGGCCACTCCTGTGTGCGGGCAGCCAGGGCAGGGCGGGGCCCACTCTTCACCCAGGTGGCTGAGTTCGGACGCTACGCAGCCAGGCCCGCGGCATCCCGGGCACGGTGTACCGACTCCTGGCTGAGGCCTGAGCCCACGCGTGTCCTGGGTAAGCGAGCATGGCCGCCACGGGCGCCCCGCCCACGGGACCGAGGGCACGGGGCATACTCACGCGCCTCGGCTGTCTGGAAGGCGTGCACGAGCTGGGCAATGGTCCTCCCCAGTTCCTCCTGTGCGGGGACAGCGGTCAGCCCCGGGAGCACTGCGCGTGCGCAGCCACAACACGCCCCCCCCCCCTCAAAGCGAGCAGCAGCCCAGTGTGCGCCCACAGGAGCGGAGCAGCCACCAGCCCGGCCACGCCCCTCACCTGGCGCCGGCCACGCCCCCCCACCCCAGCAGCCCCCTCACCTGGCGCCCGGCCACGCCCCCCACCCCAGCTGCCCCCTCACCTGGCGCAGCGGCTTGTCCTGCATCCACATGCAGTAGAACAGCCCCTTCCACACCTTCAGCAGCTCGTCGTGCGTGAAGCCACCTGCAGCCACACGCAAGACCGGCCCGGGTCCCACCCTCGTCCTGCTCGCCGTCCAGGCACCCAGGAAGGGGTCCGGCCCCCCTCCCTCAAGCGAGCCTCCCGGCCCCGGCCCGCCCCCCGGCCTCCCCACGCCTGCGCCCCCAGGGCCCCACGCCGCCCCCAGGGCCCCACACAGCTCCCCGGCCCCGGCCCGCACCCCGGCCTCCCCACGCCGGCGCCCCCAGGGCCCCACGCCGCCCCCAGGGCCCCACGCCGCCCCCAGGGCCCCACGCCGCTCCCCGGCCGCCCCTCGGCCCCCACGCCGCTCCCCGGCCGCCCCTCGGCCCCCACGCCGCTCCCCGGCCCCGGCCCGCACCCCGGCCTCCCCACGCCGGCGCCCCCAGGGCCCCACGCCGCTCCCCGGCCCCGGCCCGCACCCCGACCTGCGGCCGGCTGAGTCCGGGCGACGATGTACTTCCGGAGCTTCCTCACCGCCCGGTCCCCGGGTGACCTGCTCGTTCCCCGCCAGGCGCTGCGCCAGGTGGATCTCGGGCGGGAGCTGCACGCGCGACACCATGGCGATGCCGGGACCCCGCGCCTCAGCCCACGCCGCCAGGTCCGCTTCGCCCGGCGCGCTCGTGACGTCACAGCCGCGACGCCGCCCGAGCTCTCGCCAGCGCCGCGCGGTGGCCGGGCGGTGCAACTGCAGCTTGCGGCGGTCCCGGGGGCGGAGGCGCGGGGCAGCGCGGGGCAGCGCGGGGCTGGGCACGGGGCCTCGGGAGCCGCGAGCCGAGCTCGTCGTGCACGCTGCGGCTCACGAGCGGGGCTTGCGCAGGACGGCGCATGGCCGGCCGGCATCGCTTTCCGGGGAAGGCGACGGGCGGGGCGCGGGGCCGCGGCCTCCGAAGTGTCCGTCTGCGTGTGGGCCGCAGAGCGGAGCTCCAGCGCTTCCCCGCGGCACGCTCCGGCGTGCTCCGGCCGCGCTCCACACACCGCTCCGGCGTGCTCCGGCTGCGCTCCACACACCGCTCCGGCGTGCTCCGGCCGCGCTCCACACACCGCCCCGGCGTGCTCCGGCTGCGCTCCACACACCGCCCCGGCGTGCTCCGGCTGCGCTCCACACACCGCCCCGGCGTGCTCCGGCTGCGCTCCACACACCGCCCCGGCGTGCTCCGGCTGCGCTCCACACACCGCTCCGGCGTGCTCCGGCTGCGCTCCACACACCGCTCCGGCGTGCTCCGGCTGCGCTCCACACACCGCCCCGGCGTGCTCCGGCTGCGCTCCACACACCGCTCCGGCGTGCTCTGGCTGCGCTCCACACACCGCCTCGCGAGGGGGCTCCTGTGCCAGGGGCTGTGGGGCAGGTGCAGCTGGGCCGTGCGGGGCTGTCTCTGGCCCCCGCACCTGCGGGCCGGCCTGGGGCTTCAGTCCAGCCGTGACTTGTAGTTCAGGTGCCGCGCCGTGGCGCCCGCGTCCCGCATGGGCGCCGCTCCTGTCCCGCGGCTCCACTTCCTCCCCAGCTCCCTGCTCGTGCCCCTGGGAAGGCAGCGGTGACGGCCCAGGTGCTGGGCCCCTGCACCCAGACGGGAGACCTGGATGGAGCTCCCGGCTCCTGGCTTCAGCCTGGCCCAGCTGTGGCTATAGCGGTCATTTGGGGAGGAACCAGAGGATGGACGATTTCTCTCTCTCTGCCTTCCAAATAAATCTTTCTTTAAAAAGTACATTTAGGAAGGGGCTGGCTCCTGCCTGAGGCTGTTAGCCGCACAGCTTCTGTACCGTCCCCCCATCCTCCGGCCTGTCACTACATTCCTGCCATCGCTGAGGGCCGAGTGGACGGGACCCCGGCTGTGACAGTCGGCCAGGGCTCACAGGCTTACTCACGGGATGCATCATTTCAGGGGGTGCACACAGCCAAGTGTGCGAAGGGAAACGTGCGTGGGCCGCGGCCTTGCCTGAAACCCCTGCCCGTGGGGTCGCACAGGGCACCCCAACTCCCCAGCAGGGAGCTGGGGGACTCACAGCAGAGGCTGCCCACCCGGGATGCGCGGTTTGCTCAGGGACTGGTCTGTGTTGCATCTGGGGCACACGGGCAAGGTGCCAGGCTCCCAGGAGGAAGCAGGGGCTCGGAGCGAGACGCGCTCTCGGGCCACAGGGGCTTCCCAGAGCCCACGTGCCCAGGCCAGCCCAGCTGCAGCCCGCAAAGCCGGCCTCTCGAGGGAGAGCCGCCCAGTCCCAGGAACACAACGCCAGCGCTGCACAAACCTGGCCGGGCAGGAGGACTAAAGGAATGGGCTTGGCTGTGCACCAATAAAGCTCGTTTTTTTTTTTTTTTTTAAGGTGCATCTACTTTTTTACAAGTTTATTTTTTATTTATTTGAAAGGCCGAGCAACAGAGAGAGAGAGATCTTCCACCCTCTAGTTCACCCCCAAATGCCTACAACAGTCGGGGCTGGCGAGGCCGAAGCCAGGAGCCAGGAGCCTGTGTGGTCTCCCCCGCGGGTGGCAGGGCCCAGGCGCTCGGTGTGCACCAGCAGGAAAGCCGATCAGAAGCACGGTGGGCTCCACCCGAGGCGCCCTGGTGTGGCAGGCAGGCGTCCCAGCACCCTAACCGTGCCGGCGCTGCCCAGGGAGGAGTGGAGTCGACAGAAGCAGCAAGGATTTCTGGCATGGAGCGCACCGACACTCACTTCCAAATGACAGGGCACGTGCAGCGGCTGTGTGCCAGTGACCAATTAAAGAACTAGCTGGGTTGGTGTAGCTAACAATAGCCATGCTCTATTGATAGTTGTAACATGTTAACAGTAATAGACACAATGTCTGCCTTTAGGAAACTTTTAAAGCTTCTGTTTAGAACCTGCTACGGTGTTAGAGTCAGTGACTGGTGGCCCTGTGGTGCCTGGGCCGGAGACGCCTTGAGCACCTGCTTTGTGTCCTGGCTGCGCCATGTCCCACCCAGCTCCCTGCCGGTGCCCTGGGGACAGCAGTGGAGGATGGCCCAGGTGCTTGGGCCCTGCACCTGCATGAGAGACCAGGAGGAAGCACCTGGCTCCTGGCTTTGGCCTAGCCCAGCCCCAGCTATTGCAGGTATTTGAAGAATGAACCAGTGGATAGAAGATCCATCAATCTCTCTCTCTCTCTCTCTCTTTCCCTCCATCCCTCCCTCCCTCCAACTTTCAAGTAGATGAAAATAAATAAAAGATACACACTTTGAAAAAGGCTCACTAGGTCTTGGAAGGGTGCATAATTATTGCACCAGTAACACGGAGCAACACTGCTTATCTCCCTCCACTGCCGTGTGGGCCCAGGTCCTGTCCTGGGAGGGCTGGCTTCCGTTGTTGGCTAGAAGGCAGAGCAGGTCCCGGGTGATTTCCTAAGCCTTGGCTGCTACTGCTTTTTAAATATTTATTTGTTTATTTGAAAGAGTTACACAGAAAGAGAAGGAGAGGGGGAGGGGGAGGGAGAGGGGGAGAGACCTTCCATCCGCTGGTTCACTCCCCAGATGGCCACAATGGCCAGAGCTGAGCTGATCTGAAGCCAGGAGCTTCCTCCGGGTCTCCCACGCGGGGGGCAGGCGCCCAGGACTCGGGCCATCCTCCACTGCTCTCCCAGCCACAGCAGGGAGCTGGATGGGAAGTGAGTGGCCGGGCATTAACTGGTGCTCATATTGGACGTCGGTGTTGAGGGCAGTCCCCGCCCCACACCAGCACCCACCGCACGCCCAGGACCCCACACCCAGCTTCCCCAAACCTTAAAACACCCTGCAAGGCGGGCACAGGGGTCCCCCTTACACAAGGGCTCACTGTCAAGGTTTCCGTTGCCCAGCGTCAGTCTGGGTCTGAAAATATGACATGGAAAATTCTGGAAATAACCAGAAGTTTTAAACTCGCGCGCTTCTGAGCTACGTGTGCGGTCCCGCTCCGTCCCGCCTGGGGCACCGCGCCCTCCTGTGAGTCAGCGGTGAGACCCACTGCCGGGTGACAGCGCGGGTGCTGACAACTCCCATCTTGCACAAGAATGCTGACGCTGGCCATTCATTGGGGGAGCAGGTGAGCCTGTGTCGGGGTGCACTGGCTGACGTCAGCCACCCCTGCTGGAGGGCTGGGGCCGCTCTCATTTTTGACCTCATATGGATGAGCCAAGGAGCTGGCAGTGGAGCGACAGAGGCGTGGAAAGCCCTGGCCGGTCGCCCGTGCCTGGCAGGTGTGCGTCCTGTGTCCCAGGCAGTGAGCCTGCACGGAGCCCAGGGCACCCGGCTCAGAAAGGCTCATGGTTGCTGTGGTCAGCATCCGACTCCTGAACCCGGGGCTGCAGGCTGAGGCACACGAGGCCAGCACCCAGGCGTCCATCCCGGCTCCGATGGCGCGCTGGCTTGGCCTCCCCTGCCTGCTGCCTCCATGGGGCAGCTCCAGTTCCAACCGCCCACTTCCTGCAAACTCACTCCAGGAGTGTCTCTCCCGCACTGTCCACTCTTTCCATTCCCTGCCGTGGGAAATGACCACAGGCCACTGTGGTGGGACAGCAGGTTAAGGAGTGGCCGCTTCCGATCCAGCTCCCTGCTACTGTGCCTGGGGAGGCAGTGGAGGGTGACCCAAGTGCTCGGTCCCCTGCGCCCACCTGGGAGACCCGGATGGAGCTCTTCGCTTCAGCCAGGAGCTGGATGTTATGGCCATCTGGGGAGTGAGCCAGCGGATGGAAGACCTCTCTCTCTCTCTCTCTCTCTCTCTCTCTCTCTCTCTCTCTCTGCCTTTCAAATAAATAAATCCTTTTTAAAAAGTGGGAAAGGAGAAACGGGGAGGGGATTCCCACTGTCTCGTGGCCTCAAGGAAGCCCTGATGAGTCAGTTCTTCATTTTCCACTCAAGGGATTTTTGAAAATAGCTTGGTCACAGCATCGTGATCGCTGTGTCACCCTCTCGCTGACACGGCCGAGATGCCCCACAGCAGCGCTGTTCACAAACACGCAGTGCTGCCAGATAAAGCCACCGCGGCAGCCTGGAAGTTCTGCTTTGCTGACCAGCGTGTGGCAGGAGACACACACCTTCAGCGCTGGCTGGGTGGAGGGGGTCGGGATGGGAGTGGTGCTTTGGCCCCCAGGGAATCCCGAAACTCACACAGGTTGGGGGGCAGAGAGGGCAGCTGGGAGGGCGGAGGCACGTGCCCCAGGTGCAGGACAGAGAGGGCAGCTGGGAGGGTGGGGGCACGTGCCCCAGGTGCAGGACAGAGGCAGCTGCCCCGACGGTTCTCTCCAGACTCACTCCACCTGCACCCTACCATCTGCCCACCACCAGGGCCTCCCAGCACCGCCCACCTGTGCTCTCCCTCTGCTCACCCGACTCTGCAAATCCCTCCCCCCACAGAGTCCCCAGGGCCTCCTGGGTCTCCCTCCCCCTCCAGCCCACCCCAGGGCCTCCTGGGTCTCCCCACCTCCAGTGCCCCCCAGGGCCTCCTGGGTCTCCCCACCTCCAGTGCCCCCCAGGGCCTCCTGGGTCTCCCCCCTCCAGTGCCCCCCAGGGCCTCCTGGGTCTCCCCACCTCCAGTGCCCCCCAGGGCCTCCTGGGTCTCCCCCCCTCCAGCGCCCTCCAGGGCCTCCTGGGTCTCCCCACCTCCAGTGCCCCCCAGGGCCTCCTGGGTCTCCCTCCACCCCCCAGAGTTCCCCAGGGCCTCCTGGGTCTCCCTCTCCCTCCAGCCCACCCCAGGGCCTCCTGGGTCTCCCCCCCTCCAGTGCCCCCCAGTGCCTCCTGGGTCTCCCTCCACCCCCGCAGAGTCCGCCAGGGCCTCCTGGGTCTCCCCCCTCCAGCACCCCCAGGGCCTCCTGGGTATCCCTCCCCCTCCAGCCCACCCCAGGGCCTCCTGGGTCTCCCCCCTCCAGCACCCCCAGGGCCTCCTGGGTATCCCTCCCCTTCCAGTGCCCCCCAGTGCCTCCTGGGTCTCCCCCCCTCCAGTGCCCCCCAGGGCCTCCTGGGTCTCCCTCCACCCCCCAGAGTTCCCCAGGGCCTCCTGGGTCTCCCTCTCCCTCCAGCCCACCCCAGGGCCTCCTGGGTCTCCCCCCCTCCAGCACCCCCCAGGGCCTCCTGGGTCTCCCTCCACCCTCGCAGAGTCCGCCAGGGCCTCCTGGGTCTCCCCCCCTCCAACCTCCCCCCCTCCGTGCCTCCTGGGTCTGGCCGGCTGGAGCAGCAGGCCCAGCTGTGGGCGCGGGCAGGCAGCAGGCTGAGGGAGGAACCCCAGGCGCCCACGGGAGGCCTGTCTTCTGCCTGGTTGCCCTGGTCCCGAAGGCGGCTGGCGGCCGAAACTTGCCTCGTTGCACTTCCTGTTTCTTCTGCTCCCGACCACAGGGTTTCTGCTGCTGGAATTTTTAACCCAAAGTGTGCGCCGGCGTGCGGGCCGGTGAGCAGTGTCCTGCCTGCTGGGGAGGGCAGCTGATGATACAGCCAGAAACCAGGGACTGCACAAGGGAGACCCGCGTCTCGCCCCGGGGACCCTCCGCACACGGACGCACGTGTGAGGGGTTCCCAAGGCCCTGGTGCTGCCCCTGGGCCTCCGCCTGGGGCCAGGTGCTGGCCTTTTCCCTGGCTTCAGGACGATGGAAAACTGGGAGCTAAAACGTAGGATGTTCCAGGGCTTTAAACAGGAAAAGTTACACAAATTAGAGACTCAGGACACCCACAGCCACCCTAAGACATTTTGCACTCAGTCTTGAGGAAAAGACTTTCAAAAATTTGGTGGAAAGATAGTACTGTTTAGCTTCTGCTGCCGGCATCGCACGTGGGCGCCGGTTCGAGTCCCGGCTGCTCCACTTCTGAATCGGCTCCCCTGCTGACGCGCCTGGGAGAGCAGTGGAGGACGGCCCAGGTCCTTGGGCCCCTGCACCCATGTGAGAGACCGAGATGGAGCTCCTGGCTTCAGTCAGGCCATATCGTGGCCATTTGGGAAGATCTCTCTCTCTCTCATGCTGACTTTCAAATAAATCTTTTTAACAATTTACCTTGGGGTGGGGTGGGGGTTAGATCTGTGCATAGTTTTGCCATCACATGCATTTGCCATGGATTTCCTCATACCTCTCCCCCCTCCCCGCCCCCCAGGACCTGCAGGCAGCCCCAGGCCACAGAACCAGGACACAGGCTGGCCCCCAGTGGGGCCACATGTGCACCTAGAGCCACAGCACAAGGCAGCCTGGCGGTCTCAAGGCACGAGAGACTGGAGACAGAAAGAACCATCAGACGCCAGCTGGAAGCCCCCCCTCGGCCTCCAGGGGTCAGCGGCTCCCCTGAGGTCTGCTCCCACCCCTGGCTCGGGACCAAGCGGGGAAGGCCACTGAAGGCCCAGTCCATGGCCCAGCAGCCCCCCGGACTCACACTGGGGCTGCCCCCAGCCACTGCCAGCCTCCCTTTGTCTCTGCCCACACAGGCGGTGGACAGCAGCGGGACAAAAGGCCTGGGCTTGGCCCTGTGTGGGCGCCTTTGCTCACTTCCACAGGTGCTGCCCTCCCACCTCTAACCTGTGGGCAGCTGGAACCCAGCCCCAGCGGGGAGAGCCAGGCTCAGACACCAGGCTGGGCCAGAACCTTCCGGAAGACAAGCCCAGAGCTGCAGGACCAGAAAAGGCAGCAGAACCGCTCCACTTTCTCCTTGCTCACCACTTTTTATGACCCTTCCCTCCCTGGAGTCACCACCTGGCTGTGCCCAGCAGGTGCCAGAAGGCCACCTGTGCACACCCACCCCACTCCCAGGAGGGCCGGGAGCCCAGGACAGGGGCTGGGAAAGGCCTCAGGCACGGGGTGGGGGGGATTCTAGCAAGACCCCACCCCTGCCCGGACAAGGTTGGGGCCCCTCCCTCCCCCTGCAGCCAGCCCTAGCCAGAACCCCGCCCCTCCGCGGGCCCACTCAGCCCTTCCTTGTATCGTGGACACCCACCGATGTCCACTGCAGCCCAGCTCCCCCAGGTCGGCCGGGGCCCCCACGCCAGAACCCCCCAACGGGGCCCAAAGGTCCAGGCCTCGCTAGATCGCCCCACGCAGGGTCCCGCTGGCTGGACCCACCCACCACCGCAGCCGGAATCCTCCAGGCTACCCCATGCCCAGCCCACTCTCACTGGGACCGGACCTGCCACCACCCTCGGCAGGGCCCGCCCCCCTCCCTGCAGACCCTGTCCCCAAAGAGTTTCCCACACTCCTAAAGGAGCCAGGACCCCCACCCACCCGACCCCGGCCAGGCCCGCCCCCACACAGCAGCGCCACGCCTCCTGGGCGGGGCACCTCCGGAAACCACGCCCCCACCCGCTCCTCGTGACTCGGCTGCCTGGCTCAGGGCGACACCAACCCGGCGTGGGGGGGACGCTCCCTGCCGGACACCCCGCCGCAACTCCAGAGCCAGAACCCGCGGCCGGGGGCACAGCTAAGCTCTCCTCCCGCACCGGGTCTCGGCCCTGGCTCCGGCTCGGCCCGGCCGGCGCGGCCCCGACTGGGGGCGCCGACACCGCGCGGCGCCGCATCCCCCTGAGCCGCGCCGTGGTTCGGCCCGCGCGTCACGTGACCGCCGCGCCCCGCGGGCGGGAGGGGCCGCAGGTATACTAGGCGGTGCGGCTCGGCTCCTTCAGCGTCGCCAAGATGATGTGCGGAGCCCCTTCCCCCGCACAGCCCGCCACCGCCGAGACCCAGGACATCGCCGACCAGGTGAGCCGCGAGGACGCGCGTGTCCGGGCTTCGAGGGGCAGGCCTCGGAGCCGCCGCGCCTGTGTAGACGGAGCAGGGGTCGACTCGGATCCCGCGGCCGGCCGGCCCCTAGCCTCCTCGAGGCAGCCGGGAGAGGGACCCCTGACCGACTCGCTCCCGGGCCCTGCCCCTCGCGGGTGGCGGAGGTGGGGCCGCCCAGGTGACCACAGGGCCGGGCGGTGCGTCGGCGCCCCGGCCTCTGACCACGGGGAGTGTGCCCTGATTCGCGGGCCCCGGCCACGGCCCGGAAGCCCTGCCTCCCTCGCCTGCCTCTCTCCCCGCGAGTGTGGGGTCGGTTCTTCCAGCGCTGGGAGTGGACAGCTGCCGGCCCCCTAGGAGGAGCCGGCGGTCGCGGGGCGGCAGGTGCAGCTGTGAGGTCCTCTGTCTGGGGGTGCTCTGGGTGAGCCCCCTTTGCTGCTGCCCGGGGAATCAGCTCCCAGCCAGGGTCCCTGAGTGTGACCCGGCCCCGGGGCTGCTCACCTGCGCTTCCTGGACAAAGTCCGGCCTGGAGCCGCCCTCCACACGAGTGACCAGCCCTGCGAGTCCTTCCTTCCCACGTCGTTTGCAAACTCCAGCCTGGGCAGCGAGGCGGTGGCCGCCCTCCCACTGGCCTGCGGGTCCCACAGGCGCAGCCCCGCTCCTGTGTGGAGACGGAGGTGGGCTCTGGCCCCGTGCAGCAAGAAGCCAGCGTGAGGAGGGGGCGCCTTCCACCCCAGCTCTGCAGCCGTCCTGCCCCGGCGTGCTGTCCCCAGCCAGGGCGAGGGCCGCAGGGGACCGCGCCTGGGATCAGATTGCCCTGGCCACTCCCGGCCTGCTACACCGGCCTCCGTGTTTCTGGTGCAGCGTGCTCTCTGGGGCCCGCTCTCTGACGTGTCTGGTTTTTCCAGGGGACACTGCTAATCCCCTGGGACCGCTGTGTGTCGCCGGGACAGCTCACGTGGCCAAGGCCCCCAGTTGAGCTGGACAAGCAGCATTGGACTGCAGTAGGTTTAAGCCTAAAGGAGAAGCAAAGCCGGACTCCCTCTTCCCGCCCCGGTCACCATGCTCACCTGTGCAGGCCGACCCTGGGAGCCGGGGCTGAGCCGCGGGGACACCGATGTCGCCCCTAAACGAGGGCTGTGTGCTAGAGAGCACCTCAATGCAGATACAGTGCATTTTTAGAAAGATTGGTTTGTTTATTTGAAAGGCACAGTTAGAGAGAGAGGGAGAGATCAGCCATGGATGGTTCACTCCCCAAATGGCTGCAGCAGCCGGAGCTGCGCTGATCCGGAGCCAGGAGCCAGGAGCCTCCCCCAGGGTCCCCCACGTGGGTGCAGGGAGCCAAGCACTTAGGCCATCTTCCACTGCTTTCCCAGGCCACAGCAGAGGGCTGGATGGGACGTGGAGCAGCTGGGACTCGAACCGGCGCCCATGTGGGATGCTGGCACCGCAGGTGGAGGCTTAGCCCACTGTCCATAGCGCTGCCTTACCTGTTACTGCAGGTTACCCCAGCCGGACGGCACACAGTTACGAGAACTAAGTGGGGGCTGCTTCCCCGTGCAGCGGCTTGGACGGCTGCCTGTGGCGCTGGCCTCCTCATGAGCTTGGGTTTGAGTCCCGGCTGCTCCACTTCTGATCCAGCTCCCTGCTGATGCAGGGACTTGGCCCCTGCACCCACATAGGAGACCTGGATGGAGCTCCAGACTCCAGGCTTCTGCTGGGCCCAGCCCCAGCGCTGTGGTCATTTGGGGAGTGAACCAGCAGCTGGAAGACCCCTCTCTTTTTCCTTCTCTATGGCTCTGCTTTTTAAATAAACTTAGAAAAAAAGAAAGAGCCAAAACAAGGCACATGTGTGAAGTGGAAGATTAAGTCCGAGACGACATTAGAATAATGTAGGAGGCGGTCTGAGTGGTGAGTGTGACACTTGGCAGCCCGCTGTTTGCGGTGAGCAGTGCCGTAGCCTCTGCTGCCGCGAGGGGACAGACGCCAGTCCCTCCTGGGGCGGAACGGGCCGGCAGCGGCCTCGTCCACTCGCGGGTGGGCCCACGGAGGGGCCGCTGAGCCCTCCCCACGCTCCCTCCCCAGGTGAAACCCCAGCTGGAAGAGAAGGAAAATCGCAAGTTCGATGTCTTTAAGGCCGTGTCGTACAAGAGCCAGGTG
The DNA here is from genome assembly GCA_949820135.1 of Sylvilagus floridanus. Taxonomy (NCBI): domain Eukaryota; kingdom Metazoa; phylum Chordata; class Mammalia; order Lagomorpha; family Leporidae; genus Sylvilagus; species Sylvilagus floridanus. The sequence goes on from OX463244.1 coordinate 2,726,840, forward strand.
GTCGCAGGGACCAACTACTTCATCAAGGTGGGTGTGGGCCGGGAGGGCTGGCCAGGAGAGGGTGCCGGGCCAGGAGGGCTGGCCAGGAGAGGGTGCCGGGCCAGGAGGGCTGGCCAGGAGCGGGTATGGGCCTGGGGTGTGGGCCCAGGAGGGCTGGCCAGGAGAGGGTGCAGGCCCTGGGGTGTGAGCCTGGGAGGGCTGGCCAGGAGAGGTGCAGGCCCTGGGGTGTGAGCCTGGGAGGGCTGGCCAGGAGAGGTGCAGGCCCTGGGGTGTGAGCCTGGGAGGGCTGGCCAGGAGCGGGTGTGGGCCTGGGGTGTGAGCCCGGGAGGGCTGGCCAGGAGCAGGTGTGGGCCTGGGGTGTAGGCCCGGGAGGGCTAGCCAGGAGCGGGTGTGGGCCTGGGGTGTGGCCCTGAGGCCAGGGCAGAGGTGTTGAATGGGGGCTCATGTGGCTGCCCAGCCCAGGGGTGCTTGGCCCCCAAGTCTAGTGTCAGAGTGGGTGTGGCAGGAACGAGTGTGGGGTGTGCAGGGACTTTGCACTGGAAGGCAGACGCAATGGCTGCAGCCAGCCCAGCGGCCGGGGCCTGACAGACCTTCATGCGGGGGCGCGGGCGCGTGGGTGTGTGGGCCGGCAGTTCCTTGGGGGGTGGGTGCGTGGGAGCGCAGGCCAGCGGCTCCTGGGGGTGTGGGGGTGTAGGCGCGTGGGCCGGAAACTCCTGGACTCGTGGGGGCATGGGCGCGCGGCCGGCGGCTGCTGGGCCCCAGCTCACAGGGCTGTGTTCCAGGTCCACGTCGGTGATGACTGCTTCGTGCACCTGCGTGTGTTCAGGAGTCTCCCGCACGAGAACAAGCCGCTGAGCCTGGCCGCCTACCAGGCCAACAAGGCGGAGCATGACGAGCTCGCCTACTTCTAGCTCCGCCACGCCGCGTGGCCCTGCCACGGGGGATGGTCTCCCCTGCCAGCCTGGGCGGGGCCCCCGAGTGTGCCTCACCCCCACGCTGGGCTGCGGGGGCTGGGCAGTGTCTCTCCATCCCGGTCAGTGACCCCAGCTGCTTTCTTATCTTGAAATAAGCATATATTTTAAGTCTTTACACATCTCTTGTTTTGGGCTCGTTTCTTCCCCTGAAGCCGTGGTCGCCACATAGACGTGTCTAGGGGAGCGTGACGCGTGTTCACGCAGTGTGTTCTCAGCCCGAGCAGCGCCACCCGCTCTGGGCTGTGGCGGCCAGGGGCCTGCGAGAGAGCACTGGGCCCTGGGTTCTCACCGGGGCGCCCGCCTGCTCTTGTGCGCTGGGTTCTGTCCCCCTGCCTCAGTTTCCACACAGAGGAGTTCAGTAGATGCGTTCAGGACTTTGGTCCAGAGCTTCACGGCCACGTGGGCACACCGCGCACCAGCAGGGGGAGCTGCCGGCCGCCATGCACACACACAGCGGCGCTGTCCAGCCGGAGCCCCCGAGAACCACAGGTGCACGCAGAGACGTGTGGGAGTGCGGGGGCGAGGCCACTTCCCGGCCGTGGTTTGCGGGAACAGACATCATGCGTGTGGGGCCTGTCGTGCCCATAGGTGTGGTGTTCATGCGCGGTCTGCCCCCACTCTCCACCGGTCACAGACACGTGCAGGGCTCGGGCCGTGTCCTGAGAGTCGCGGCGTGTGCAGCTCTGAGGCCTCGTGAATAAGCTTTGTCACGCGTGTGGGCCTTGAGAAACCGGAACCGGCAGAAGTGAAGCCTGCCTTTCCCATCCGGGGCTGCCGGAGGTGGGGGGAGTGGGGGGCCACAGCCTGTGCCCAGCAGGCGGGAGTGGGGGTCCATGACACTGCAGTCGCTTGTATCCGCGGGAACGGCAGCAGCCTCCAGCGGGCAGTGTGGCGCGGCTGACGCGTGGTCCACACGCGGGCTGGTGTGAGGGATCGCCCTCGCGTTGTGAGTGTGCAGGGAACTTGGAACACACCAGAAGCAGCAGCTCAGGAGTCCGGGTCGTCTTCCCGACGGCTGGACCAAAGGGGTCGATGTGTACCCGCCGTGGGGGCCAGGTCGGGGACAGCGGGTCCACGGGGAGGCGGAGCCTGTGCTGCGCATCCTGGGGAGACTGAGCGTGGAGGCTGCTGGGAGCGTCAGGGGAGGCCCTGCCCCAGCGAGATCGGAGGTCAGAGGTGGAGGCCACTGGAGGCCGGGGGGCTGGGGCCCTCCAGGCAGCTGCGAGGGGCTGGGCAAGAGCTGGTAGCCGAGGGGAGGCCAGCAGGCCGCACAGTGGCCGCGGGACAAAGGCTCGTCCCCTGCATGAGCCATGCGTCACGGAGCAGCCAGAGCAGAGGCCCTGGGGGTGCCCAGCAGTGTGGTGGTCAGCCCCGGCCCCTGGCCCCAGAGTGAATGAAGCCGTCATCCACTCCCTCCCTCGTGCAGCAGCAGGGAGCTGGCTGGGAGCCAGCGCCCCGCGGGATCGCCTGTCCACCCTCCACCCCACCCTGGTGCAGGCCCCGGGTTGTTCACTTGAACGTGGTGGAGTGGTGGACTTCACTTGAGCATCGGGACGGCGGCCCAGGGGCAGCGTCTGCCACCCGCCGCTCAGACCCAGCCTAGCGCTGACCCTGCCGAGCGGGGACCCCCCTGGGGCTCCCTTCCACAGCGACTCCTTCCCCAGCCCTTAGCTGGCCGAGAGGGCTGGGGGCAGCAGGAAGGAGCCGGGGCCACCCGGCCTGCCTGCCCTCCCTCCCTCTCCTCGGCTGTTGGCTTTCACAGAGCAGGCCTGGCCCGTGGATGCAATTAGATCTTATTAGAGAGGGAGGATATATAATTGGATGCAAATTGTACAAGAGGCGAGGCAGACCTGGGGAGCCAACGGCAGTGAGTGTCTGGGACGTCCTGCGGCTGCCCGGGAGCAGCCCCGCTCCTGGGTGTCCACTGCGCTGCCAGCCCTGGGCTGTCCAGTAGTGACCACAGGTGCTCTGCTTGCCCTCTGCCCTCCTTCCCACACCTGAGGCTGTGCCAGGCTGAGGACAGACGGGGCTTGCTCCAGCAGGTGACCTGGGACAGTGTCACCCAGACCCAGTCTCTCCACGTTGCGACCGGGGACAGTGGGGTCACTGGGGCCCATGTTCCAGTGTGCAGGGTGGAGACAATGTGTTGGCCAGAGCTTCCGTCCTGGACAAGGCTGGGGTGGCCACGAGGCTGACCCGAGGGCCAGCTAGACTGACAACAGGTGCAGCCCGGCCTATTCCCAGGGGGCTGCTGCCAGGCCTGGGAGCTGTGGGCGGGGCCACCAGACGCCCTCTGCTCTCTGCCTTCCTCGACACCACACGGCTCTGTCCTTTGTGCTCCTCGGGGACCAGGAGCAGAGATCCCAAGTCCAGCAGGCCTCTGGCCCACCTGCCCGGTGGCTACGAGACACGCCCTGGGGTGGCAAGAGGGGCTCAGCCAGGAGGCGCTGGCAAGAGCCTGGGCTGGGGTCCGGCGCTCAGACACCGCCAGCCCAGCAGCCGGCCGTGAAGTGCCGAGCGGCAGCCACATCCCTTTGCCAGCGACGGCAGGTCCAGGGCTGGGCCCCTGGCCTGGCCAATGACCGTCACCTGCACTTAGGAAACTGGGGACCCCACTGGTCTTGGGGGCAGCGCCATGGGTCGCTGCCATGGTGGCCAAAGGGGCAGTGAGGCCACGCCCCTGGTTTGCACCTGTCAGAGCCTCAGGGCATCATCTGGGGGGGGGGCTGCCCTAGTGAGACCACCACTCAACACCGTGCTTGTCCAGCCCTCAAGGCTGCAGTGACCCTGACTTGGGGTCTTCGCTCCAGGTGCCCGTCAGGCCACCAGTCACAGAAGAGGGCCCGCCCTGCCCCAGGAGGACCCCACCAGAGCCACCTGCCCCCCAGAAGACCCTGCTCCTGGATGAGGCCCCAGGCATGGAAGGGGTCAGCACAGGAGCGCAAGCTCTGTGAGGCACAGGGAGGGCTGGGGTCTGCAGGTGCCGCCCCTTCTCCCGACACCCTCTGCTCCCCGCCACTCCCTTGAAGCCCACAGAAGCTGTGGGATGGGGACCTGGGCCATTGTGGGCAGCTCTTCCTGGCAGTGACCTTGGCTAGGCTGTGGATGACATGGCTCCAAACCTCCCTCACCTGCTAACGGGGGAAGGGGCGGCGGGAGGAACCACGGGGCCACACGTCACCAGAAAACATTTATTTGTGGCTCATCGCGCACGGCACGGGACCAGCACAGGACAGATGTGCACAGACACGGACACACGGAGCTGCAGGGCACAGGGAAGCCCCCAGCCGGAGCCGGGCAAGCCAGCCGGGCACAGAGCAGGCCCCCCAGCGAGGGGCCGAGGCCCCCAGCCGGGCTCCAGGCAGTGCCTCGGCCCCTGGTGGGGTGACACCTGCCAGCTGTGAAGTTGCAGGCGTCCCGAATGACACCCCCAGCCCCACGGCCAGCCCTCCTGTGCGCCCACCCACCCGATTCTGCCCCTGCCATCCGTCTTCATGACGTCCCTCAGCCAGGGAGGGAGCCCCAGGGCCTGATGAAGACGCTCCCACCAGAGACGGGGTCCCCTCAGTGAGCTGAGGGGGCAGGGGGGAGGCTGGGGCCAGGGAGAGTGCGGACGCCCTGCTGAGGACAGGGTCCTGGCTCAGCCCAGACAGCGGGAAACTTGGAAAACACCTGTTTATTCTTCCAGAATTTAAAAAAACCAGAAAACACCTGCAGAACAACTTCCGTTAGTTTTCAGACATTCACTACGTCAGGTCTAAGCTACTTACTGAATTTTTACACACACACACATCATCACAGAAGGCAGAAATCTGCGTTATAAGACTTCATTTTATAACTAATGTCTTAAGAACAGAGAACATTCTAGAACATTAAGAACAGAGACCATTCTAGAACATCCTGTACCCAGAATGAACCGGAGTCGGCAGGGACATACACCACAGAGGGGCCTGAGCCCAGGCCTGGGGCGGGAGAGGCCAGCAGCAGCTCCCGGGCAGCTGTCCTGCAGAGCCGGGGCGGGGCACCGAGCACACGATCTAACAGAGATGTATACAGTTAAGATCCCCGCTGCCTCCGCCTGGCCACCTCTGGCCTTGCTGGCCCCCTGCCAGACGCAGGGCCCACACTGTGTCCAGGACACAGGTGTGCCACAGCCTTTGCACCTGCAGCAAGGAGCCCCCACGTGCCAGGAGTCCTGGGGGCTGTGGCCTCGCCCAGGTAGCTGGCATCAAGGTCTAGGGCCCCGCTTAGGGAGGCTTGGGCCTTTCTGCTGGGAGTGTTAGTACAGGGAACTGCAGAGAGATGGGGGGAGCCCCTAGGCCGGGTGGCGGGACACAAATTCAGCAGCTCCACCTCTTGGGGCAGGGTGCGTGGCTCCCCCTCCACCCCGGGGGGCACTCAGAGCCAGAAGTTCCCGTGCCCACACACACAGAACCCACACTGCCCACTCAAAGTCCAGGCCCAGGCCCGGGAGGAAGGGGACTCCTGGCCATCCAGGCAGCCGTGTGCTACCGCTGGGTAGCATCAGTGTGGACCCCTCCCCACACACGCAGCTGGTCCTGCTGAGGGGGAGCAGAGCTGTGGTGAGACCACGCTCACCTCCTACCAGAGAGGAAGCCAGGTGCCAACTGTGGGACGCCGCGGGGAGCCCAGCCAGCTGCCCCCTGCAGCCATGGCAGCCTGTGCCAGCCTGTGCCTGCTCTGCCCCGTGAGGGTGCAGGTCCTGGGGGTGGCTCCAGCCCGCCGCTTGCCACGCTCACCCACGCCTCTCACAATCGCTGGTGCCTGGACTCCCCAGCACAGCCCCCCTGGTGGGACTGGTGCAGTTTTAAAAGGACCGTGTGCTGTTAAGTCATCGGTGCGATCCAAGGGACAAGATGTGCATGGCTGGATTAGAGCCTGGGGTGGCTATGCGCCTGGGGAGCAGCAGGCAGGGGGGCCCCGACGCGCCACTCAGCACAGAGCTGTCACCTGGACCCCAGGTGCATCTGAAACCCTGCCCACCCGTGCCCACGTCGCAGGGGCCCACGTGGAGTGGAGGGACTGTGCGCCTCCACGGGGAGACGAGCCTGGGGCACGGGGGGCCCCAGTCCCCGAATCCTCTTCCTGCACGGGTCCTGCCTGCCGCCAAGGCACCACCCACGCCCAGAAACCCGGGTGTCGCCCCGGCCGCTCGCGTGGCTCAGCCACAAGCCCTCCCGGTCACGCGGGCTGTGTGGCCCAAGGGGACAAAATGCGGCTGTGCTGCAGGGAACAGCCCTGGTGGCACCGCGGGTTAACGCAGGGGGAGGAGGAACCAAGGCACAGGGACCCCACCCCGAGAGGAGGCAGCCGTCCAGCAAGGCCTCGGCACGCGCCAGCCCCTACCCCAGCCTCAGCTTCTCAGACATTCCTGTTCCCAGTCCTAGACTTGATCCTGACACTAGGAAAAAAAAAAAAAAAGATACCTGTGCTTTTGAAGTTGGCACCATGGCCACGCCAGCGGCTCTTCCCCCACAAGGCCCTGTGTCGTCCGCCCGGTCCCAGCACGCCCCACACCCTCCGGGGAGGCTGTCTCCCTCCAGGGCACTGGCCACTGCCACCCTCCTCCTGCTGGTCGGGGGGCCTGGTGGGGCCCAGCAGCCAGGCGCCAAGGAGCCAGCCCTATGTCCTGGGGACCTGCATACTGGGCTTCACTGGGTGAGCACGGAGAGGAGCTGCCCGGCCTGGGGCGCCTGGGGGAGGACTCGGGGTGCCCCAGCATCTGCCCCAGGGCCTTTGCTAACAAAGGAGGACGCCCTGCTGGTGGGGGGGCTTCTGGAAGACCCTGGAACTGCACACCCTGGAGAGGTGCAGGCGGGGGGCGGGGGCCGGCAGTAGGGGGCAGGATCACCCCTCAGTCTGCTCTCCTGGAGCCACAGGGGCCCCACTTCTTGCTGTCTCCCCATGTCTCTCCCAGCTGTGGGTTCCAAGATGTAGACCTCTGGTTGGAGGATGGGATGCTAGGGTCAGGGCCCCCAGACCCTGGACCTTGCCAGGCTGTGGCTATGGCCTTTATCTGAGGGGGTGTGAGGGCTGCCCCACCCGCACCACGCCAGTGCCATCACTGGCCAGGAAGGACCTCCCCGCCTGCAGCTGGCACAGATCACGGAGCTGAGAGGAGGGGACAGGAGCGGGGACACTGCCCCTCGGTCCACTGTCCCTGCTCCACACACACACAGTGGCCAACACGCAGCACCATTAACCAGGCTGGGTGTTCACCGTGAACACCCATGGCTGCCTCCCCAGGCCCTCACGGCCACCCAGGCCCAGCGCTACCCCCACTGGGGGAGCCCCGGGCACACAAGGGAGGCGGCGCCGACCCCCGGGGAGGCTGTGGACCCACCTGACCTCACTGGTCCCTGTCCGTGTGGCCGCGGTGCCTGTGTGCACCTGGACAGACGGTAAATGGTTCCCTTCGGTCAAACCACCGTGTGAGACGTGAGACCCCCAGGGGCCTGGGAAAGCAGCAGAGAAAGAACTCGACAGAGACAAAGAGGGCACGACCAGACGACAGGGACAGGCGAGATGGGCGGGGCCTTCGACGCCCAGAGGCGCCAGCCCAGGGGCACGGGAATCTGGTGGCAGCCAGCGGCCCAGTGCGAGCACACGGGCACACGGGGCAGCGGGCCGCTCCCCTGCCACGCCCCCAGGCAGAGGGACAGAGCTGCTCTCCCAGGAGGCCCGAGCCTCGGCGGAGGGGAGTGGGGTCTCCCAACCCATCCCGGGTGGCTGTGACTGCTGAGTCGTACGAAGCGGGGCTGGCACGTGTCACGATCGAGGCCGGTTACGAGGGACAACAACACAAGTCTCGGGCACGGGGACGCTGACACACTGCGCGCCACGGCGGGCGCGTGGCCTCACAGGACCGTGGCCTGCACGACGATCTCGGGGTCCTCGATGTCCCGCTTGCTCTGCACCATCCTCAGCTCCAGCTGGGCCGGGCTGGGCTTCCGCCCCTCCCCAGCCTGGGCTGCGGGGACAAAGGCGGGGTCAGCGGAGGGGCGGGGCCTGAACTATGGCCCCCTTCCCAAAGGCCAGGGCCACCAGGCGCGGGACCGAGTCCTGCAGGAGGTACCTTGTGCGCACTGGATGGTCCTCTGTAGCACGTGCTGCATGGCCGACACCGTCTTCTCACAGGCCATCTGCGGGGACGAGACCCGAGCCCCAGCCGCTCAGCCCAGACGCTGCCCACGCCGCCGGCCCCTCCCCCGCTTGTGCCGGCCGGTGGCCCCAGGACAAGCCCACTGCGGGGTCCCAGGGAAGCTAGGCAGACGCTCGCTCTGGGAGGGACCCGCGGCCTCTGGCCTCATCACCTGGCACGCAGCAGGTGCCTAACAGTTCCTGCGGCGGATTTGTTACAACGAATCTGTAGGGGAAAGGACTCCTGCCTGCACTCGGCCATCATCACTCACTGCCTAAAGGCTGGGGCTCCGCGGGGGCTGCAGGAGCCCAGACCCCCAGCCCTGGACCAGCTAAACCCAGACAGGCGGCTGCTGGCTCGTGTCCACTGTCCTGACCAAAGGCAGCTCCCACTGCTGCCACCGAGCGGCGGGGGCTGGACCCACCCCCCACCCAGGAGGGGCCCCACGTCCCAGGCCTGGACTGGGTCTGCAGTGGGCTGGCCCGCGGGAGGAGGGGCTGCCCACCCGTTCACCAGAGCAGGGGACACTAGAGTGCTCGGATCCACCCAGCAGCCCGGTCTCCATGCGAGTGCACACACACACGAGACACAGCCCACGTACACGGCCCCCAAGCTGAGACCGTGCTGTCCTCACCCAGTGACCCTGCCTCTCAGACCCCAAAGCGAGGCTTCTGGCTGCCATCTGGGGGCACCCGGGCTGTGCTGCTCTCTGGAAGCAGCACCCGGTCACCCAGAATTGGCAGCCCGGTGCACCTATCGGCTTCTCCCTGGCACTGGTCCACCAGCCTCGGGGCTCTCCCTGCCGGGGGCCTGGCTGAGTCCAGGGTGGCTTCTAAACACAGCCCGGCCCCGTGGCACTGGCCGGCCCTCCCTCCCAAACAAGGGGCAGGACAGCAATCAGCGGTGAGCACCCCAGGGCTCTGGAGCCCCCCCCCCTTCCTCCGTCTCTGACCACCCTAACCACCGCAAGGCACGGCGGCGGCAGGCAGGGGGCTGACCTTGAGGTTGTCGGGGTGCTTGTGCGTCCAGGCCAGCAGCATGGCAGCGAAGAGGTCCCCGGTGCCCACGAAGACGGCGTCCACCCTGTGCATGTCCACCCGGATGCGCTGGGTCACGCAGGAGCCGTCGGGCCCCCCTGAGGACAGAAGACAAGCCTGGCCCCTGGGACCCCAGTCCCGGCCCTGTCCGTCCTCACAGCGGCAGGCAAGGCCCCATGGATGAGGCTGGGGGCCCTCGACCCCTCCCCCACCCCAGCGACTGCCCAATCCTCGGGCGGAACGTGAGAGTGGAACCTTGGAGGGCCACGGTCAGGATGGCCCTGGGGGCTCAGCATGGACCCGCTGGTCCCCGAGGACCGCCCTCCCCCGCCCCAACTCTACAGAAACCAGGGCCCGAGGAAGCCGGGCGGCCTCCTGCTGACCGAGCTCAGAAGTTAGCTACGTGCAGAGCGAGGCCTCGCTTTCCCCAGTGAGCCCCAGGCGTCCTGGGGGCCGGGCAGGGCCGGGGCGCACTCACGTATCCGCTGGCTGCCGAGCGCGATCAGGTAGTCGCTGCCCCGCGGGGAGGGCAGGTCGGAGCTGGTGATGACCACGGTGTCGGGGCCCATGGAGTGCAGCACGTCCATCACCTGTGGCGGCACTGGCGCGTCAGCGGCAGCCGCTCCCTCACCGGCCCTGCCTCGGGGCTCCAGGAGTGGGGGGACCAGGAGGACCCAGCCCAGCCCTGCCTCGGGGCTCCGGGAGTGGGGGGACCAGGAGGACCGGCCCAGCCCTGCCTCGGGGCTCCGGGAGTGGGGGGACCAGGAGGGGCCAGCCCAGCCCTGCCTCGGGGCTCCGGCAGTGGGGGGACCAGGAGGAGTGGGGGGACCAGGAGGGCCCGGCCCAGCCCTGCCTCGGGGCTCCGGGAGTGGGGGGACCAGGAGGGCCCGGCCCAGCCCTGCCTCGGGGCTCTGGGAGTGGGGGGACCAGGAGGACCCGGCCCAGCCCTGCCTCGGGGCTCCGGGAGTGGGGGGACCAGGAGGACCGGCCCAGCCCTGCCTCGGGGCTCCGGGAGTGGGGGGACCAGGAGGGCCCAGCCCAGCCCTGCCTCGGGGCTCCGGCAGTGGGGGGACCAGGAGGAGTGGGGGGACCAGGAGGGCCCGGCCCAGCCCTGCCTCGGGGCTCCGGGAGTGGGGGGACCAGGAGGGCCCGGCCCAGCCCTGCCTCGGGGCTCCGGGAGTGGGGGGACCAGGAGGACCCGGCCCAGCCCTGCCTCGGGGCTCCGGCAGTGGGGGGACCAGGAGGGCCCAGCCCAGCCCTGCCTCGGGGCTCCGGCAGTGGGGGGACCAGGAGGAGTGGGGGGACCAGGAGGGCCCGGCCCAGCCCTGCCTTGGGGCTCCGGGAGTGGGGGGACCAGGAGGGCCCGGCCCAGCCCTGCCTCGGGGCTCCGGGAGTGGGGGGACCAGGAGGACCCGGCCCAGCCCTGCCTCGGGGCTCCGGGAGTGGGGGGACCAGGAGGACCCGGCCCAGCCCTGCCTCGGGGCTCCGGGAGTGGGGGGACCAGGAGGGCCCAGCCCAGCCCTGCCTCGGGGCTCCGGCAGTGGGGGGACCAGGAGGAGTGGGGGGATCAGGAGGAGTGGGGGGACCAGGAGGACCGGCCCAGCCCTGCCTCAGGGCTCCGGCAGTGGGGGGACCAGGAGGAGTAGGGGGACCAGGAGGAGTGGGGGGACCAGGAGGACCGGCCCAGCCCTGCCTCAGGGCTCCGGCAGTGGGGGGACCAGGAGGAGTGGGGGGACCAGGAGGAGTGGGGGGACCAGGAGGACCCAGCCCAGCCCTGCCTCGGGGCTCCGGCAGTGGGGGGACCAGGAGGAGTGGGGGGATCAGGAGGAGTGGGGGGACCAGGCCAGGAGGACCCAGCCCAGCCCTGCCTCGGGGCTCCGGCAGTGGGGGGACCAGGAGGAGTGGGGGGATCAGGAGGAGTGGGGGGACCAGGAGGACCGGCCCAGCCCTGCCTCAGGGCTCCGGCAGTGGGGGGACCAGGAGGAGTGGGGGGACCAGGAGGAGTGGGGGGACCAGGAGGACCGGCCCAGCCCTGCCTCGGGGCTCCGGCAGTGGGGGGACCAGGAGGACCGGCCCAGCCCTGCCTCGGGGCTCCGGCAGTGGGGGGACCAGGAGGGCCCGGCCCTGCCTCGGGGCTCCGGGAGCGGGGGTACCAGGAGGACCCGGCCCAGCCCTGCCCCTCCTCGGGGCTCCAGGAGCGGGGCCCAGAGCTCTGCTTGGGCTGGGCATCAGGACATGGAGACGATGGGGCTGCAACCTGAGAACCACGCCCACCCCAGGCCAGAGCCCTGGGCCCAGTGCCACCCTGCACTGCACACGCACCCCAGAGTGACCAGGGTGGGGTCTCCTGTTCCCCTCAGGGACGGGCCACACCCCACAGCAGGGGGACTCTGGCCTTGGCTGGCTTTTCTATGACTCAGGCAGAAGCTCCTGTCCTCACTGTGTAGCCTCCTCCAGGCAGCACTCCGTGATCACACCCCGGGTGCCAAGGCCAAGCATAGGTTGGGGAGGTGTAGCTGTCCCACCCCTGACCCCCCTCCCTTCATGCCTCCGGGGGCTTCTGCAGGCCTGTCTAATACCTCCACCACACACAGGCACACACACAGGCACACGCATACGAACCACGCCCCCCATGGCTCCTGCAGGTCTGACCGGCACGCGTTTTCAGCTGCTCGCTGGTGGCCAGAGGAGACTCTGTGGCCCCAGCACACACTTGGTGCCCACACAGTGCACAGCTGCGGCTCTGAGCGTGGGCCTCAGGCCGGGCAGCAGGAAACCCCCCAGAGTCGGCTGGAGGGACCAGTGGCTAGGGCAGGTGAGCCGCCCCTCCCTGCCCGTGGAGACACACGTGTCTGCAGGCCCCACCCCTGCTGTCTCTGAGCAGAAGTGTAGATGGGTTCGAGGCGCCCGTGTGGACAGGAGGGGCCCACGCATGGGGCGACTGCCGGGCTAGCCCAGTGCCGCGCTCAGAGACGGCGCCACATGGGTGTGACAGGCGGAGGCTGCCGCGGAGAAGTGGGGGCCCCAGGCCTGCACCTGGGTGTCCACCAGGAGACAGGGGACAGGCGTCCACGCAGTGACACAGCCCGGGAGGGGAGCGACGCGTCCACGACAGGGCCCCCAGGGGCTGCTGGCCAGCGAGGCCGGGGGACCCTCTCCTGGGAGGGAGCTAGCCCATGGCGCCCGGCAGGGGGACCGTGGACGCTGGCCGGCAGAGCCCTCGGCCCGCGGGGAGCTGAACGCCGGGCCCCAGGACACCGCCGCCGGAGCGCGGAGCCGGTGCCACCTGCGTCCCCCTCCCAGGTCGCCTCCGAGGGCTCCTTACCTCCAGGGCTTCCTCCTGGCTGTGGATCTTCCTGCCACTCAGCAACCTGGGAGACGGACGGACAGACGGGCGCGGAGCCCTGAGACGCCTGCGTTGGGCGGCCCCACAAAGCCCCGGGGCTGGACTGACGGCCCTCCTCCCCATGGGAATCAGCCTGGCATGGGCGGGCCACGTGGCTGGCCGCATGACCGGCCAGGACTCGAGGCTAGACACGCTCTCCACAGGGCTCAGGGGCCCAGGCACGGTCACAGTGGCCTGTGGCGAGGCGAGGGCCCATGCACCACAGTCCCAGAGCTGATGCTGTGGGCACACCGAGGGCAGGGGACACCTCCCCCAGACGCGCCACGGCGCAGTCCTCAGGGGAGAGGCCTGGGACCCCCAGGAGCCCCCACCCGTCCGTGAACGCAGGGTCACAGGTCAGCGGGGCCCGACAGCCAGCGACAGGCCTGGAAACTTGACGCTGGTATGGGGCTCCCCTGAACGTCAGAGCCGGGGCACCCGCTCACCACCAGCCCCGTCCCTGCCTAGCTGCTCCAGAACACGGGGAGCCAGAGCCGGGGTCGGGCAGCCTCGGGGCGACCTGCTCCCCTCCCCCTGGGGCCAGGCCGGGCCACACCCCGAGCAGGGCCCCGAGCAAGCCTGCTTCAGTGCTAGGGGTACTCACTCGGCCTCAAACTGGTTGGGGGTGATGATGTCGGCTACGGGCACCACCTGGTCTCTGTACACGGGCAGCAGGTCCTCGGGCACGTACTGAGGACAGAGGGACAGAGCGGTGCTGAGCGCCCACACCTGCGGTGGCCCTGGGGACACCGGCACCGCCGCTGTGGGTGGGTGACACGCACGGCGCTGGGCAGGGACGGACAGGGGTCTGGCCCCGGCATCACGGGATGAGGAGGGGACGGGGCTGAGAACCCGGTGCTCCTATGATGACCAGAGCAAAGTGGGGGAAGGGGCAGCGAGGGGCCCTGGTGGCTCATGGGGTGGGGGGGCCGGCTGCCTTCAGCTACTGGATCTCTCACGAGAACCCCTCGCCCGAGGCAGCTTGGGACGTGGACGGCTGCCTGCAGCCTGGGACATCTCCCAGCCACTCGGGCTCAGTCTGCTCCGTGAACTCTGGGGTCCGAGGCCCCACACAGATGTCCCTATGTGCATGGTGGTCCGGGTAGCCGAGGGGCCCACGTGGCCACTGCCCAGCCCAAGCTGGGGGCACCAAGGACAGTGACCAGGCCATCAGAGAGAGGCCCTTTGAGGCGTGAGACACGGGCCCACCGCCCATCTGAACCTAAGCCGTGAACTGTTCGCGCCCACGCCCGTCTCGGCCGACAAGGAAAACGAACTGGGTCACATCGAGGACAGAGCCTGAAGCTGCACTGAACCTGGGGCCGGGGGCTCAGCTCTGCAAGCCTTGCCTGGGGTCAGCGGAGCCCGCTGCATGGAGGAGCACAAAGGACAGGGAGGGAGGCGCCTGGCGCACAGAACCTTCCAGAACGCAGGCACGGGAGAATGGGGACGGAAAGACCCACATGGGACAGGCCAGGGACCACAGGTGCTGGCCAAGGGGGCAGGGAGGGCACTGGCCTGGACGTGGCCAGGGCCAGCGTGGACACCAGCAGACAGGCAAACTCAATGCCGTCGACCGGGTGTGCACCTCACGCACTGCTTGGGTGCTAAGCTGGGCAGGCAGACATCTGCGGGCGGGACGGCGTCCACGCCTTCCCTCTGCATCCTGCTACAGGGGAGTGCGTGGTGTGGCGGCTGAGACGTTGGCCTCCAGGCTGGGGCACCTGGGTTCGAGTCGCCGCTCTGCTCCGAGTCCAGCCTTCTGCGGGTGCGCACGCTGGACGGCTCAAGCACTTGCACCCTGCCGCCCCCGTGGGAGACCCAGACGGACTGCCCAGCTCCTGGCTTCCGCCTGGCCCAGCCCCAGCTGCTGCAGGCAAACGGGGGAGCAAACCAGCAGCTGGGAGCTCTCTCTGCCTTGCAAAACAATTAAGTCAATAAATAAATCCAAGTGTAGGCTTCTGTGACGGCAGTGGGATGGTTCTCACCTCTCTCTCTTTCTCTCTCTCTCTCTCTCTCTCTGTCTTTAAAGATTTATTTGAAACGCAGAGAGAGTGAGCGAGGGTGAGCTATCCTCCATCTGCTGGTTCACTCCCTAAATGGCAGCAACAGCTGGGGCTGGGCCAGGCGGAAGCCAGGAGCCAGGGGCTCCTTCCAGGCCTCCCGTGTGGGTGCAGGGGCCCCAGCACTTGGGCCGTCCTCTGCTGCCTTCCCAGGCGCACCAGCAGGGGGCTGGGTCGGAAGCGGAGCAGCGGGCAACCAGCACCGTGAATGCCGGCCCCTCCCTGTGGACTGCCACCTCACCCACCTTACTGGCGCCAGCCCCCTGCCCCTGTTTGTACAGGACATGAGCTAAGAGCGATGTGCATGTGCTTGAATGATCCGGGGGAAATGTCAAAAACCAGAACGCCACCCTGCGTCACGGCACACGCCCACGCGGGCGCCCACGGCTGAGGTCAGTGGACAGCAGTCCCGCCCCATGCCACCTCCCTCGCAACGCACAGGAAGTACTCACCATGGAGCCTTCGCCGCTCCACTTGTCGCCCATGACCGGGTCACACACTGCGGGGACACGGGGACACGGGCACCGGTCAGCGGAGCCACCACCTCCCCGCTTTCCCTTGCTCTCTAACCTCCTGCAAGTCACGGCCCAGGCACTGCTGCGCCCCCACCGTCCACCACCAGAGCCGTCTTCTTCCCCAAACACTGCCCCCTCGCTCCCCAGCCCGGCACCCGCACTCGGCCGCCTGCCCCAAATCTGCCCGTCAGGGCCTGGCTTCTCTCTGTGCAAGGTTTTCTGGGTTTGCCAGATGCTCCCTTTAAGGCCAAGTAATTCTCTCGGGCATGCGTCTAGCTGGGTCCACTCCTCTGCCCGGACCCCGGGGCTGCTCCC
This sequence comes from Sylvilagus floridanus, assembly GCA_949820135.1. NCBI lineage: Eukaryota > Metazoa > Chordata > Mammalia > Lagomorpha > Leporidae > Sylvilagus > Sylvilagus floridanus. The sequence goes on from OX463244.1 coordinate 2,742,291, forward strand.
CCGCGGCAGGCAGGATGTGTCTGGGGCTCTGAGGACTGGCACCGGGCTTGGCGCAGGCGGTCCCTCCGAGCACGGTTTCTCCACGTCCCCGACACCTGGTATCTTCTAGACTGTTCTCTCATTAACTCGCAGCCACGCTCCTGGGGGGGGGTGCACACAACGCCTGCACCTCCCACACGGGCTTCAGAAGGCTCACGGGACGCCCGCCGTGAGAAGTCACGCACGGAGCACAGGCCTGCCCGGAGCAAAGTGAACCGATCTCTCTTCCACCCCGACCACGGCCTCCTGCTTCCGTTTCTCCGTCTCCTGGCGCCAGGGGAACCTCTGTGGGGGGCTCCTGTCTGATTTAGGATCACCTGCAGCTTGAGTGACAGCTGTCCCTTCCCGCCCCCTGCCCGCTCCCCTGGGAACCGTCCACGGCACGGGCAAAGCCGGCGAGGCGGGGGCCCACCATGCACACCTGGGAGACAGACACCAGGGACAGGCCTCAGCCGGTCGGCATGGGTCCCAGGGTGATGACAAGCAGACCACAGGTAAGGCTGCACGACACAGACTGGAGACCTGCGCCCCCGACCCAGGCCTGCACACCTGGCCCCTTCCTCTCTCTGCCCGCCCACGTCCTGCACGGTGCCCAGCAGAGGCAGAGCTGAGCGAGCAGGCGGCGCAGCCCCTCCCAGGGCCCGAGGTCCGGCACCCACCATACACGAGCCTGGGGTTCTGCCGCTTCAGCTCCTGCACGATGTCCACCACCATGGCCAGGAAGGACTTGTCCCTCGTGTAACCTTGGGGAGGGACAGCCGGTCAGGCCCTGCCCGCACCCCACTCCCACGGCCAGGGAGTCCGAGGGGTCCCCGACAGCCCTCCTTGCCGGCATCTTCCATCACAAGCCGTCATTTTAACCGCGACAGAAACACAGATTCGGTTTCTCTGGTGAGGAACCCCACAGTGAGACCCAGTGCCCCTCCCCGCCAGGCCCCCCGGCAGCCCGCCGGCCTCACCCGTGAGCACGTAGTCATACTGGTTCACGCTGTTCAGCCTCAGGCCTTCGTACAGCTCGTGCAGCTCGTCGGACGTCAGCACCTGGCCCTTCCAGTGGGCGTAGCCTGCAGAGAGTGGACAGCTGAGGACGCAGTGGGCAGCCCTCTCCCAGGGACCTCCCCCTATCCCGGACCTATCTGTGCAGGAGCCCGGAGCCCTCAATGTGACAGGCATGCGGCATGCCGGACCTACACCCCCGAGGACACTGGGAAGGACGCCCCAGGCACACACATCGGCACGCCGTGCCCAGTTCTTGCTCCCCGGCCTGCACTGCACACGCTCCCAGCCCTCCACACCCGGGAGTCACTGTCACCTGAGCCCTCAGGCCGTGGCAGGGGTCCACGTTCCCCCGGGCCCCCACCCCTCTCAAGCCCTGCTCTGTGTGCACCCCGGGACCGCCAGCCTCCGGGGACCCCTCCTGCAATGCAGTTCCCTGTCTGCGGCTGCCCCGCACGTCACCGACCCGGAAGTCCTACACCGAGGGGTGCTGTACCCCTAGAGCACGGGACCCCTCTGAAGCGTGCACCGTGGGTACACGCTGGGTCCCAGAGCCGGCGGCGGCCAGGCTGGCTCAGACACAAGCTCCCTGACTCCCACGCCAGCACCGTGCAGGCCAGGGGAGGCCAGAGGGCTGGATGGTGCCCGCGGCCACCGGCTTCCACGAGAAGGGACCCCCTAGGCTTTCCCAGCAGCCATTACGGAATCCCGCCCAGACAAGTGCCAATGACAATGGCCAAAAGCCGCTCCCGGGGACAGCTGTGGTCTCACGGCAGCAGAATCCACACGGATGTTCTGTAGGACACCATGCGACACATACCTGGACGGTGAACTGGCCACAGACACTGACGGAGCTTCCCACTTTACTGGGTCAGGAGGGCCACCGTGGACGGTGGGCCGCCCCTTCCAGGCATTGCTGGACGGCTGTCCCAGCCCTCAGTGGGATCTCTGCCTACACCAGCTGCCTGCTCCCAGGACTGCGGAGCTAAACCCCAGGAGCCCGGACACGGAAAGACCTGTGCCGAAGCTGCCTCTGCCCCCAAACCCAGAACCACTCGGCGTGGCACCTGCACACAGCGTGGCTCATGGGCACGTGGCGGCCCTTCTGGATTCTGTAGTTTCGGATGGCGTCTGTGCCGGCCCCCAGTGAAAACCCCCGGCTAGGGGAGTCAGGTGCAACCTTCAATGCCTCGGAGCATACCGGGCAGAATCGAGAAAGGGCCAGCACCCACGGCAGGGCCGGAAGTGTCCATCAGCCGGCAAACGGACACACCAGACGCGGTCCAGCACGGAGACAAGCAAGTGGGAGAAGCCAGCTACAAAGACCTCACACCACAAGAATCCAGAGGTCCAGAACATTCTCAGCGCCTGCCCACACCCCAGGCCTCTGTCCCCACACACAGCAGCGTGGCTTCCAGGCACCACGGGGCCAGGTCTCCCACCCACGTTCCGCTCCATGACAACAGCCAAGCCTCACCTGTGTGGTTTGAAAACTGCACAGAGTTCACCGCGTCGATCTCAAACCCCAGAACCTGTGAGAGAGTAGAGGTGGTGTGAGAATGCATGCCAGGTCCCCGCCTGCGACCCCACAGCAGGTGCACCACCGTGGCCCAAGTGTCGCTGTGTGGGGAGCAGCAGTGCCTGCCCAGGGGCCCCCCGGTCTTTTATTTAGGAAACACTGAGGAGCAATCCAAGAGCCTTCCCAGCCCGCTCGGCTCAGGACAACCGCGGAAACCCAGGCCCCCGGCTCCCAGGGCAGCTGGGGAGAGAGAAGGCGACACCCGGGTTGCACATGAATGCCACCAGCTGCTCTGGGTGGGGTGGGGGGCTCCCCTGGAGCCGTCTGGGCGCCCAGGGCTTCTCAGGACCACAGGGAGGCGGGGGCAGGGCTCCCCAGCCCGCAGGAGCTGCAGAATTCAGCCACCCATTCACAGCGAGTAAGGACTAAGGCTGTCCACTGAAGAAATGTGAAGCCATCCACCACCCACTTAAAGTCACCACCACGTTTAAAGCTTTATTTATTCACGCATTTTTATTTGGAAGGTAGAGAGATGGAGACACAGAATGACCCGCCAGGCACTTAACCCGGGGCCCCCATGTTGGGGCAGGAACCCAAGGACTTGAGCGTCGTCATCGCTGCCTCCCAGGGTGTGCATCAGCAAGAAGCCAAATTTGGGGGCCGGAGCCCAGGCATTCCGGTGGGATGTGGGCGGCTCGGCTGCTAGGCTGCACGTCCACTCTGGGGCTCTTTCCTGGGGCCGGCGCTGTGGCATAGTGGGCTAAGCCTCCACCTGCAGCGCCAGCATCCCATATGGGTGCCGGTTTGTGTCCCAGATCCAGCTCCCTGCTATGGCCTGGGGAAGCAGTGGAAGATGCCCAAGTCCTTGGGCCCCTGCACCCACATGGGAGACCAGGAGGAAGCTCCTGGCTCCTGGCTTTGGATTGGCACAGCTCCGGCCATCACAGCCATCTGGGGAGTGAACCAGTGGATGGAAGACCTCCCTCTGTCTCTCCCTGTGTGTGTCTGTAACTACATTCCAGCCGCACGAGGAATCACCCAGCACAGGGCAGAGGCCGCTGGTCCAGGGCCAGTCCCCAGCAGGGGCACAGGAAGCAATGCAGGGGGAGGGGATTACATGGCCCCCGCACCTGCTGGCAGACCCCACCCCACATAAACACAGCATGGTCAGGGTGGGACCCTATTCACGGAGCCCAACCACAAACCCTCTGGACGTGCACTTGGTCCTGACTCTGCCACACGGAGCTGTGCCGTAGTCGGCGCCGACGCGTGCTGGGGGCTGAGGTGACCTTGGCCCACCTCTTGGCGGGAGGGGGGGGTTGTTCTGTGCAGGGGTTCTGGCTCCAGTGGGCTGGGAAGCCACACCCCTCTGCGAGGACTTGAACCGGCCACATCTGCACAGCCGAGGTCCCCGGTGACCGAGCTGTCTCCAGCCTGCCGTGCCGTCCGTCAGGTGCAGCCCCCCGGCCTCCCGCCACCCTTCCTGAAGCAGCCTGGCCCTGATGGCTACCTCTGCTCGGCACCCAGTTCCCCCAGGGCCAGTGTGACAGCCGGGAGGGCTCCCCTCGCTCTCCCACTCTCCATTCCACCAGGCGGCCCCTGCACTTCTCCTCCCCACTGCCCCCGAGTGCCCATCACCTCCCCACAGCCGGCCAGGTCGCAGATGCACGGCCTCAAGTCCACGTCCACGGCTGTGGCCCTGAGCAAAGGTGGCACAGCCAGCAGTGAGGCCGGACGCCACCATCAGAAGGCCGGGGCTGCGGCCCCGCGGTGACTGGCGCATCCCTGCTGATCTAGAGACTGTCACCAATGGGTCCCCGAGCAGCCAGAGACACGGGCACCAGCGCCCTCCTGGGTCAGCTGCCTGGAGGTGCAGTCAGGTGTGGCATCCTCCACCAAACCCCACGACACAGGAGCGACGGGGAGAGGCCACAGGAGGGGGACGGAGGCCGGGGAGCCCTGGACCCTCCCCTGCCCCAGGCTGACTGACACCCCACACCTTCAGAGGAGACAGGTTGGAAGTAGGTGCTCCTCCTGGAGCAGGTGGGCGGGGGGGCGAGTGGTACGTGCACAGGAGAATGGGGGAGGGGCAGGGACAGACACAGAGCCCAGAAAGCCAGAGCTCCTGCGGCAACCCTGCTCCGTCCTCACCTTCCCTCGTCCTCACCTTCCCTCGTCCTCACCTTCCCTCAGCACCAACTCCCCAAGGCCCTTCCCTCTGCCCTGCTGCAACCCCCGCCCCAGGGGGGCAGTGACTTCCTGTTCCTGTAGGGCAGCGTGGGCTTTGTGGGCTCGTGAGCTGTGCATTTAGGGGCCGTGTTTGCCAGATTTTTCCGGAATTTCCATGCCAGCGTGATTGCTGAAGCGGGAAACAAAAACGAGCAGTCTTACGAACAAAGCTGAACCCGGCCCTGGCAAACGCACGGGCCAGACCCACGCCTCCTCCCGAGACAGAGCTCAGAGCTCGCGGGGACTGACTGCAGATCCCTCAACATTCTAATCAACCCAAGGCAGAGATCTGAGCCAACGACGCACGGATCCGAGAATCCTGCCAGAGCCCTCGGCGCCCCCACCTGCACGTGCGGATAATTAACCCTCGGAGCCGGCAGGCGCACGTGAGCAGCCGGGCCCTGGGCCGGCACCTCCGGCTCGTCAGTCGGCATCCGTGCCACCCGGGATGTTTCCCATCCAACCTCAGCCGGGCCCCGAGAGGACAGCACTGGGGGCTCCAAGACGGGGCCTGGTGCCCGCGCTCCGGCTGCTGGGGCTGTGACCCCGAAACTGCTTTTCTGCAGGGCTGCGGCTCCCGCCAGGGAGAGGCAGGGAGGACTGGGGAGGAGGGGCCGGGCTCCTTACGCTCGGCTTCACCCCGGCAGAGGCTAGGTTGCGGACAAGACACCCCCCGGGCGCCCCCAGTCGGAGCAGCCGGTCGGCTCCTGCCACAGCTTCCGGCTGATGCACGCCCGGGAGGCAGTGGGGACGGCTCAGGTGCTCGGGTCCCTGCCACCCAGACTCCCCACCACGTCCAAGCCGGGCACCTGAGGGGTGAGCCAGCAGGGTGGCATGTGCTCCCCCCATCTCCCTCTGCCCCCAGATAAGTAAAACTCATGACAAGAACAGGTCTCCCCACCCCCGCCAGACACGTCAGAAAGAGCCGGGTTCTCGTCCTGAGCACAGACCACCACGGGGAGCAGCCGGGCAGACCTGCGTCCTAGCCCCCAGGCCTCCACCTTCCACGGCCACTCCAAGGGGGAACAGAGCAGGCGCCCGTGAGCCCCGCCCTGGGCCACCTGGGGAGGGCACGGGGTCGGCCCTGCACCTGTAAGGGCCCCACGGGCCCCGGGGGGGGGCACACTTCCCAGGACTCCCGGGGGGGTTCCCTCCCCGCCTGGCCCCTCCTCTAGGTGTAGGTGAAACTGGACTTCCAGGAGACGCGAGGGCTGTGCCCGTACCCTGGTGACAACCCCCTGTGGCTGTGCCCGTACCCTGGTGACACCCCCTGCGGCTGTGCCCATGTCCTGGTGACACCCCCCTGCAGCTGTGCCCATGTCCTGGTGACACCCCCCTGCGGCTGTGCCCGTGTCCTGGTGACACCCCCCTGTGGCTGTGCCCATGTCCTCGTGACACCCCCCTGCAGCTGTGTCCATGTCCTGGTGACACCCCCCTGCAGCTGTGCCCATGTCCTGGTGACACCCCCCTGCAGCTGTGCCCATGTCCTGGTGACACCCCCCTGCAGCTGTGCCCGTACCCTGGTGACACCCCCTTGCGGCTGTGCCCATGTCCTGGTGACACCCCCCTGCGGCTGTGCCCATGTCCTGGTGACACCCCCCTGCGGCTGTGCCCATGTCCTGGTGACACCCCCCTGCGGCTGTGCCCATGTCCTGGTGACACCCCCCTGCGGCTGTGCCCATGTCCTCGTGACACCCCCCTGCAGCTGTGCCCATGTCCTGGTGACACCCCCCTGCGGCTGTGCCCATGTCCTGGTGACACCCTCCTGCGGTTGTGCCAGGGTCCAGGTGACACCCCCCTGCAGCTGTGTCCATGTCCTGGTGACACCCCCCTGCAGCTGTGCCCATGTCCTGGTGACACCCCCCTGCAGCTGTGTCCATGTCCTGGTGACACCCCCCTGCAGCTGTGTCCATGTCCTGGTGACACCACCCTGCGGCTGTGCCCATGTCCTGGTGACACCCCCCTGCGGCTGTGCCCGTACCCTGGTGACATCCCCCTGCGGCTGTGCCCATGTCCTGGTGACACCCCCCTGCAGCTGTTCCCATGTCCTGGTGACACCCCCCTGCGTGTCCCAGGGTCCAGGTGACACCCCCCTGCGGCTATTCCCATGTCCTGGTGACACCCCCCTGAGGCTGTGCCCGGGTCCAGGTGACACCCTCCTGCGGTTGTGCCAGGGTCCAGGTGACACCCCCCTGCGGCTGTGCCCATGTCCTGGTGACACCCCCTGCGGCTGTGCCCATGTCCTGGTGACACCCTCCTGCGGTTGTGCCAGGGTCCAGGTGACACCCTCCTGCAGCTGTCCCAGGGTCCAGGTGACACCCTCCTGCGGCTGTGCCCATGTCCTGGTGACACCCCCTGCGGCTGTGCCCATGTCCTGGTGACACCCTCCTGCGGTTGTGCCAGGGTCCAGGTGACACCCTCCTGCAGCTGTCCCAGGGTCCAGGTGACACCCCCCTGCGGCTGTGCCCATGTCCTGGTGACACCCCCTGCGGCTGTGCCCATGTCCTGGTGACACCCTCCTGCGGTTGTGCCAGGGTCCAGGTGACACCCTCCTGCAGCTGTCCCAGGGTCCAGGTGACACCCTCCTGCGGCTGTGCACATGTCCTGGTGACACCCCCCGCGGCTGTGCCAGGGTCCAGGTGACGACCACCTGCAGCTGTGCCCGGGTCCCCAGTGAGCCTGAGACAAGCGAGGGGCTCAGGGCCGTGACAAGGCACACAGCTGTGCTGCCATATGGCCACCATGAAACACGGAGTCCTGCGGGTCACAGCACAATGAACGCAAACATCCCAACCCAGCTCCTCGCCAGCCTCCTGCCCGCAGCTGCCACCCACACACATGAGCCTCTCCGCCTGCTCCGTGCACCAGCGGCAGGCGACACAGCGGAGCTGCCTCCCGTCACTCCGAGGACAGTCCTTGGGGGAAGGGTAAGCAGGACTTATCGTGCGAGAGCAGTGACCAGCGCGGCCAGAGACGAGCGAGGGGACAGGTCACCGGGTCGGCTGGCCCTGCCTGCTCTGCCCTTGTGGCCGACAGCCTGGCCCCTGGCCCACCCACACACAGCCAAGGGCCGGTCCTGAATTCCCTCCAGGGTTCCATCCCCGGTAACGGCCACGGTGGCCCGACTCCCACAACCGTCCCAAAAGACCTGTGCCACCATCCTCCCTCAGCTGCCCCCACACACTCCCTACCCCCAACTGTAGCCCTCAAGGCTTCGCCGCTGCCCGCAGATAAAGCCCAGGCCTCCAGCCCCGTCCTCTGCCATGGCCCAGCCTTATTCCTGCCTCTCCGGGAACTCCACACTGGGCCACAGCTCCCTCTTTCCTTGCTTGATTGACTGATTCCAAAGGCAGAGTACAGCGGGAGACCCTCTACCTGGTAGCTCACTCCCCAAATGGCCGAAAGAGCCAGGGCTGGGCCAGGTTGATGCCAGGAGCTCCATCTGGTCTCCCACGTGGGTGCAGGGCCCCAAGGACTGGGCCATCTTCCGCTGCTTTCCCGGGCCACAGCAGGAGCTGGGTCAGCAGTACTCGTACCGGCACTCTCCATGGGATGCCGGCACCGCAGGTGGCGGCTTAACCAGCTGCACCTCTACCCCGCCTAGAGGGCAGCAGCCGCCCACCATGTTCCAAAGGCCCTGAAGTTTGCCTTAACTGGCTCAACAGCAAGCGCCGTCCTGGAACACATCCGGGTGCCGCACTCGCACGCCAAGCTTGGCGGCAGGTGCACACCACAGGGCCCTGGTTCCATGCACGGTTTCAGACATCCGGGGGGGGGGGGGTCTCGGCATGCACCCCCAGGACTAACAGTGACCACGATCCTGCCGAAATCCTGACGTCCCAGCCTCCACACAGCACCCTTTGGGGTCTGGGGCCCATGCCTTTGAGTCTCGAGTGAGTGCCAGCTCTGGCCAAAGCCGCTGGCAAAGCCGCTCCTACTGGCTGGCGCCGCCCACGAGCTTGACAGACGGTCACCGCTCCCTGTGGCTGCTGCAGCAGACCCGGCGACTGAGTTACCAGCACAGCCCCGATGCCCGTGCAGGTTCACAGCTAAAAGCAGGGGGCTCCCTCGAGCTACTGGGCCCTGGAGGGCTACAGCCGGCAGCCACACCCTGCCTAGGAGCAGACACATGGCTGCACCCCAGGAGGGCCAGCTGGCGACGGCCCCACTTAGCACAGCTGTGCACCGGGAGGGCTCTCGCAGCCAAGGCCATGCACAGGGCAGTGCCGAGTGCCAGGGGTGCCACACTCAGCTTCGTGGCTGCATCGCCAGCCCACGCGTGTCACGGTGACTCCTCCCCTCCCTCCTCCGGGAGCAGCAGGCGTGGGAAAGCTCTGGGACTTCCCCGTGCAGCTCCTCCACCCCAGCCTCGCTCAGGGCCGTGCACAGCATCTGTGGATGCCGGGCTGCGCAGCCCTAGGGGAGGGGTCTCAGCCCAGTCTCCAGCACACCCAGGGGCTGGCTGTGGTCAGCTGGCCTCGGTGCTGGGTCTCTCGGAGGCTGGTAACCCAGACCCAGGTTCACGTGGAACACGGAGAGCACAAGCAAGGAGGCTGCTGGGAGACGCCTCCCCCTCACCTGTCACTCACCAGCCCAGCGCTCACTTCAGGTGTGGGGGCTGCGAGGGGGCCTTCCCGACCCAGCCCTGGGACTTTGACCGTCACAGTCCCGAGCTTGATGACCTCAGGGGACTGCACCTCTGGGTGTCTGCAGGGTCACAGGTGGTGGAGGGCTGGCACCTGTGGGGGGTGCCGGCAGTGGCTACTGGGATGGGCACAGCAGCCCCTGTGGAGCCTGGGGCACAGGCAGGGAGGCTCTGCTCCACCCAGCCGCCCTTTGACCTCCCCTCCCCCCCACCATTGCCCCCAGGAAGCCCCATTTCTTTGTCCCGATCACTGAGCAGAACTGGCTCTGATTCTACCGCAGGAGCCCCTCGCTGCACTGCCCACCCCAGAGACGCAGGTGCGGCCCTCCCGCTCCGAGGGCCGGGGTCACGGAGTCTGTCCTGTGAACGGAAGCTAGGGTCCCCTGAGAGCCAGGCAATGCCAAGCAACCGCACACGCGTGTGCACAATGCTCCCCACACACGTCCGGATGTGGCATGTGGCTTTGTAGACCTACACAGGGCACACCATGTATGTGTGCACATATGCCCATGTCCTCACACATGCATGCCTGTTCACCCGTGTGCAAGGCGGGGGCCGGGGCCAGGAAAAAAGAGCAGCACACGGGGCTGCTAAGTCCTCCCTGTCTCCGTGAAGACAACACAGGCTTCCAGGCAGGGGCAGGGCCTGTGCCCAGGCCACGGGCACAGCCTGGGACGCCCATGGAGCGAGACACAGCCCCACCGCCCCCCTCAGCCAGGCCGGCTCTGCTGCACCAGGGGCTGGAGATGCAGGAGTGAGGCTGCTCCCTGGAGGCCCCGCGCCGGGCAGTCCACCCCTCTGTGCTCTGGGGGTGGGCTCCTGCAGCCCTGCCTTCCTGCCTCGGCCTCCAGGTGTTTAACTGGGGGTGGGCTGAAGCCCCCAGTCAGTTTCACGTTCGACACCCTTCTCACCACGCCAGAGCTGCGGGGGCACATCCGGCACGGCCACCACGTGTCCAGGTGGCAGTGCCTGGCGATGGCAGCTGCCCCAGGCGCCGGCACGTAAAGGACACGGGTGTCAACGCGGCGGGCAGAGCCCACTGCCTGCACCCCCGGAAGTCTCCGGCAGGGCGGCCGCGGCCTCGCAGGCGCAGCACGGAGGGAGGCACAGACCCGGCCCGGCCAGCCTGTGCTACCGGCCCCTCCAAGGACGGCCCGAGGTCACCAGCAGGGCCTTTCATCACATCCTGCACGCATGCTGGGCAGCAGGCTCCTGGCGCGGTGGACGCCCGCCCCTGCCCTCTGGTCATCTGTCGAGGCCTGGGGACAGGACTGTGCACGAAGCAGGGGTCTTTGCAGATGAGATCAAGTCAAGCCCCCCTGGCCTGAGACCCACGACGAGTGTCGTTCTAAGGAGCAGGGGGAAGGGGGAGAAGACCACGTGGATGCAGCCACGGCCACGGCAGGCCTGGGGCCTCCGGGAGGGGACAGGGCCCTGCTCACGCCCGGATGTCCTCACATCCAGCCCCCAGAGCAGCAGAGCATCCACTTCTGCCCCTTCAAGCCGCCCCACACAGCAGCCTCGGCCGACTCAGGGAGCCACGGGCAGGAGCAGCCAAACAGCATCAGAACCAACAATCCTCCCTCCCAGCCCGGCCCGGCCCGGCCCGGCCCGGCCCGGCCCGGCCTGACTCAGGGAAGCAGCAGGCAACAGCCGCCCTGGACTTCAGCCCCTTCCACTTCCTCCCCGCCCACAACCCAAGGCCAGCACAGCAGGAGACATCCCCCAGCCCGGTTATCTCGGTTATCCCAGGTGAGGAGGGGACGGGGCAGGCGAGCCTGCTCTGTGCTCCGCCAGCCCCATACCCCATCCCCTGCCAGCGCTGACCACATGAGTGCGTTCTTCTCGGCCGCTTTAATGTACCTTGGCCCCGGGTCCAGAAGCAAAATCGCAAAACAGGCGCAAGGTCCTGCTCCTTCTCTCCTACAGTGTTTCTCTGGGGCCAGGGCCGGTGACTGCTCACAGCTGACCCGGGAGGCCCTGCAGTGTGCTCGGGGCCGGTGACCGCTCACAGCTGACCCGGGAGGCCCTGCAGTGTGCTCGGGGCCGGTGACCGCTCACAGCTGACCCGGGAGGCCCTGCAGTGTGCTCAGGGCTGGTGACCGCTCACAGCTGACCTGGGAGGCCCTGCAGTGTGCTCGGGCAGCTGGCAGGAAGCACCCAGTCGCACGGCGGCGGCACAACCTGCAGCCAGCAGGAGCTACCTGGCCGCGGCACCTGCCCGCCAACAGGGATCGCGCCTGGCTGGGGAGGACTCGGAAACAGCCAGAGCTGCAGCACAGGGGCATCGGCCAGCCACGTCCCCAGGGCAGCCTCTCCCGCTCCCGGCTGGCTGCCGCACCAAGCGTTCTGCAGCACCTCCCAGAGCAGCCCGCCACGGCCCACGTGTCCCCGATCCTACGTCTCCTTCCTTCATACTCGGCCACGGGGTGAGGCTGTGGTGTCCCGAGCCGTAGGCTGTTGATTACAGTGAAGAATGTGCATCCCGGTGCCCCCTGAGCGCAGCCCTGGACCCAGGGGATGCTCCCCTGCACTGGCATGCTGCCGAAGCCCCTCCCCAGGCTCTGCCTACCCCTGGACCACCCAGTGCTCACCAACGCTGTGCAAGCTTGGGCGCCAGGAGCCACCTGGGACCCCATGGAGCCCGCAGGCAAGAACAGCAGTGGCATCCCTGAGAGGCACCTCCCCAGGGGGCCCCTGGGAGGAGCCCCTCCCTGGGTAACCAGAAGACCAGACAGGTCCTCCCTGAGGGAGTTCAGGAACACGGACACGGGTGGTGGGCCCGGGGCGAACCCAGGGAAGAGAGCGAGCAGCAGGTGCGGGGGAAGACGGCCGGCACGAGGGCATCCTGCGGGGCCCTGCACGCTTCCGCCTGCACGCTGGGGCGGTCCCTGCCACCCCAGCAGCGGCCCCACCGTCCCCGCCGCCTCTGCTTAGGGACTGCACCTGTGTTCCCACCTGGGGTCCCCCTGCCAGGACCACGAAACCCAGCTACCCAGGCACCTCCCCTCCCCAACAAGCTAAGGGTGAGGGGAGGGCCTGGCTGTGTGCTGGGTGCAGCTGGACAGCCCCAGGCAGGGTCTGCCCCCTGCTGGCTGGCATGAGACCGGATGAGGCATTGTTGGCCTCCCCGGGGGGCCAGGGTTCAGCCACTGCCTCCTCTCTGGACTTAAACCCTCACACCTTTCCACCTTGGGCCACCCTTGGGTCCCACTGGGACACAGCGCTCTGACACCCGCCCCCCCCCTTCCTTCCACGCCAGCCCACACACTGAGGCCGGTGTTTGCCTGAGAGCCTTCAGTGCCCTGTAGGACACAGCACAGGGATTGGAGGGCTCGGCAGGGCCCCGGGACTCACCATACCTCCCCTGCTCAGACCAGGCCTGCCCAGCCACCCCGCATCCACCCTGGTTCTGCCTGTCGCCCAGCGCGACACCCACGGCACCCAGGCCCCCTCCACCTCCCCAAGGGCTCACTCGGCTACAACCAGGAAGCAGTGGGTGCCCCCGCCGGCAGGCGACAGTGGGGTGAGCTGGGTGAGCCACCCGGCTGGGCCACACGGACAGCGGCAGGGGCACGGGAGGCAGCCCTGGAAGCCCGGGCGAGGCATTCCCGAGCCGAGGGGCACAGTCTTGGGCTCCTCTTCCTCACAGCCAGCGCCGGCAGTGGGCTTCTGCCCGCGTGGCCCTCCTCTGCCCTGGTGGGCACCGCGGCCGCACTGTCCCTGACCTACCTCCCCGCAGGCCCCGCAGGTGAGCACGCAAACACGCGCCTCCCGCCGCCAGCTCGGCTGGCCGGCCCCGGGGTCGCGCCGTATCTTCTTCCGCCGAGTGCGCCACAGCGCGTGCACCGGGACTCCCCGCACCTGCTCACCCCACCCCAGCCCCGGGACGGGCCCAGCCTCGGGGCGCACCAACCGCACCCTGCAGACACCCCCTCCCCCGAGAGGGAGGCGCACCCCCGCGCCGGGCTCCGGACTCGCTGCGGCGCGGCCAAGGTCACGGGGCTCGCAGATCGCCGGCCGGCCGGCTCCGCACCGCCGAATTCGGGTCTGGGGCCGCGCCGGTTACGTAAGCCCGGCGGCGGGGCGAGCGCGTACCTGCAGCGGGAACGTGGCCGCCCGGTTACCCACGTAGCCGCGGACGACGTGGCTCTGGATGGAGAGCACCCGGCACTCCGCCTCCATGCCGGCGGGGCCGAGGCGGGCAGGCCCGGCCCCCGGCTCCCGGCTCCCGGCTCCCCGCTCCGGCGCGCGGCCCACTCGGCGCAGGCGCTAGCCCGGACGCGCCGCCGCCTCCCTCTGACCTCGCGAGCGGCTCTGAGCCCGCGAGTCCCGCGCCGCGCGGAGGGCGGGCCGGGGGCGGGGGCTCCACGCAAGCCCCGCCCTGCCGGGGTTCGGGCGACGAAGGCGGAGCCGGTGCGGCGTGGGCGGCCCTGGCGCGGGGCGGCCGCCTGGACTGCACCTGTGCCGGTGCAGAGTCGTGGAGCTGGCCTGCCGCCCGCCCGGCCACCCAGCCACGGGCCACGCGAAGGGCTCGTGGCCCCAGGTCCGCCCTCCCTGGTCCTGCTGCACCTGCAGTGCCCGGTGCGGGCGGAGCACTGCGCGCCCACCCACGCTGCCCACCCACGCACAGGCGCCTTGAGCGTCGAGGACCTGCGGAGGAGTCCCCCTCCCCGCCACCCCCTCTCCCCCCGGCCATCGGTGTCCAGGGCTGGACCACATCACGTGCTCCCTGCCACCTCCGCCGGGTCTCCGTGCTCAAAACCTGGCCTGGTGGGGCCCATTCCCCCACTCACGAGCTCTGCTCTGATGGACTGGACCCCAACCCCAGAGCGGCCACCTGGGTCGGGGGTGGTTCCTGGGGTCTGTGGCCCGAGGCAGCAGCATTCCTGCTCCTGGGAGACAGGCCGGCATAGCCTGGGGGCCAGAATTCCAAGAGGAAGCACCGTGTAATTAGCGACAGTTAATCCTTGATGGACAGTAACCCGCCCTACTGAGCCACGTGCGGCACTTTGCACACCTAACATTCGGGGACGCTGAGGGGGAGAAGCTGGGGGGACAGAGGGGTGACCCGCATTGCTGGGTAAGAGCCCAGGAGCCCTGCTGCAGGGGCGCTGTCCTCTGCCCTTCCCAGCTCCTGAGAGGTCCCCCCCGGCAGCTGACCGCAGCGGTCCTCCTGCTGACCGGTCACCCGTGGCTCCTGCCCCTCCTCCCTGGCAGACCACGTGCTCAGCACCTTCCCATCACATCTTTGGCTCTCATTTCTTGGGCTTTGGGGAAATCCGGGTTAGAGCTCCCAGCTGGTGGGCAGCGGCCCAAAGCCCGTGGCCCTCGGCCTGGTCACGGAAGAATCGCCCTGGCCCTGCTCACCGGCCCGGCACCCGCCCTCTCTGCCGGCTTTCAGCGCCCCTTGTCCAGGCTGCCTGAGTGTCAGTGTTACCGGAGAAATGTGCAGGGTTCTTGTCATCGCGCAAGAAAGAATTCAGGCATGAGACAGAGAATAGTGGGAGGTAAAATAGCAAAGTTTATTAGGGAAGGGACATCCGTAGGGACGGATGGGCACCTCTCCAGACAGAGCCTGAGATACTGGGGGGGTGGGGGGGGTGGAGAGAGAGTACACCTGACCAGGTCAGGCGGGCGACCCAGCAGAGAGGCAGGGGGCTGAGCGCGCAGTCCGGTTGAGGCTGGGGGTTTTTAAGGAGATGGGTCTTGCTTCCCCACCTCTGCTCCTCTTGGAACAAAGGGCTTTTTGGATGTAAATAGAAAAACTCCTATCTGAGTTTTTCCCTGAAGGTATCAGACAGGAGGAAGGCTAGCTGGCATTATCCTGAGTTTGGAGGGAGGGTGAGCAAGACCCCCTGGAGAATGGGGATCCGGAGCAGGGTGTGTGAAGTGCAGATACTGGGCTGCATCTGGGAGAAGGGGCAGGGACCCCCACCAGGCAGGTTATCAGGTAGAAGGGGGCAGGGCGAAGGCTGGGCTGCCCCTGGAATGTTGTCAGGATGACTCTGAGATGCAGATGCATATGCTGGACATAGAGGTCTTCTCTTTAGGCCTTTATGTCACACACACACACACACACACACACACACACACACGAGCTCATAACTGACTTCCTACCTAACATTCCCCCCTCAAGAGGTAATACCCAAAATTCTTCTTTGGGATTATGGATGGAGTTCCGTTTTCTGTAACTTCTTCGAAGCTGGCATATGGGCATCGAGGGGGATTTGGGTGTTTCCTCTTGCTATCTGTCTTATGGTGTGCGACAGTGGCCTGGTAAGACTGTCCTGCTCGGTCCAGAGGGCTGATCAGGTCGTCCAATCGAATGGGCTGAAAGCCTTGTCTGACGACAATTTGGAGTTTGACAGTTTTTAGTTTGTTAGAGACAAAACAAACAAGGGCATTAAAAGCATAAGGTCCAAAGAGAAGCATCAAGATTACAGAAGTTATTGGGCCAAGGAGAGGAAATAGCCAGAATTTCCATGACCAGATGTCAGGCCAGCAATCCCGGCCCTGCTTGGCCTGGTCCTGGAGCTGTTTGGCTTTGTCCAGGAAAAGTACGAATTTGGGTTTGTACTTGTCCAGTCTGACCCAGAGACAACATTCTTCCTGGAACATGGCACAGATACCTCTCGGAGCAGCAGTTACCATGTCCAGTATTTTCCTTCATAACCTTTTGTGACTTCCACACACCCTCTTCAACTTACTTTAAACATTCCATCATTTCCATTCCAGTCTAGAGTAAACTAGCCATCAGCATAAAGTCATTCTTACAAACCATGTCCTTTCCTTATTAAAAAATCTTTCCTTCTTAACCTTTCTTACCAAGCACACATTCCTATACTGTCGGGACCACGCAGCATGTGGCCTCTTAGTGGAAAACTACTGAGGCAGGGCTAGACAATCGCCTCTCCTTCCCCCGCCCAACGTCCTGCCCTCCTAATCGCTCCTCCTTCCTCCACCCGACACTCTGCCTTTATGATATATAAGTGTGTGGTTGAAAAATAAAATTTGCAGCTTGATCAGGACATGTCTTGCTGCCATCTTTGTGTCTCCTGTCCCTTTCATTCCCCATTCTAGGTACTTGGCCCCAGTTGACATCCCGTGGGACGGGACACTATACTTGTGATGTTTTCCATAGAGCCTGGTTGGCTCTTACCAGAAGACTGAGGTCTCCATGCAGAGTGAAGGTGCCGAGTTATTCCTAGGGCCTTACAAATCCCTTGTATAGTCTGGGAGATGGCGGAAGGCCCATTGTTGCTTTGTAAAGATTTTGGGAGACAAAAGCGTGGACTAACTTCCTTCGGGAGAGTTTTGGTCACTTCCTGAGCTCTTTCAGTGCTGGTTGGGAAGGCTTCTACCCATCCAGTAAAGGTGTCTATAAGTACAAGCAGGTACCTATAGCGAGTGGCATCTGTATAAAATCTATATGCCAGTTTTCCTCGGGGTAAGTTTCCTTTTGCTGTGCAGAACCCTGGGAGTTATTTTCCCTTGTCCTTACCTAGTTCTAGAGCTCTGGTTAAGTGATCAGTTCTGTTAACTGGGCAAAAGTTCCTGGGGGCAGAGCACGCTTCAATAACGTGTCATGCCATAACTGTTGCATGCTCTGAGAAGCAGGTCTCATCTGACAAGACTGCTTCTGTCTGAACCAAACCTCATCTGCGTTAGTCAGGGGCTGTCTCTTAGGTCCCTTCTGCTGGCATAGATCAAGTCTATAGTCTCAGTACAGGAGTGGAGGGGGCCACTTTCCCCTGGGACTGGCATTAAAGTAGCTGGGTTAGAGTAGAGCGATGCCAAAACGTGAGGGTTTTCTAGAAGGAGGACCTGATATTTTAGCATCCTGCTATCTGTGAGCCAGGGAGAGCCCTTTTGCTCTAAGAGAGAATTTACTTGATGTGAGGTATAAAGGGCGATATTTTGTCCCAATGTAATTTTGGATCCCTCCTCTGTCAGCAAGGCAGCTGCTGCTATTACCCTTAGGCAATGAGGCCATCCTTGTGCAACCATGTCTGAGGTTCTAGAAAAGTAGCCCACAAGTTGCTTAGCAGGTCCCAGATCCTGAGTTAACCTTCCTAAGGTGACTCCCTGCCTCCCAGTGATGTACAGCTGGGAGGGTCTCTCTGGGTGTGGCAGTCCTAGCACAGGGGCTTTAGCCATAGCATCCTTGAGCTGAGCAAAGGCTGTGGTTTGCTCTTTCCCCCAAAGGAGGGGGCTCTGCTTTGGCTGCCCGTTGAGAGCCTGGTTTAGGAACTGTGCTGTTTCCCTGTATCTAGGAACCTGATAGAGAAAACTGGGACTGCCTGAAGTTTGCAGAAGTAGGAATTTGCTGCATGGCCCATATCCTCTCAGGGGCAGGTTTTCTCTCCCCAGGGGTGAGGATAAGGGTTAAATAATTAACACTTTAATGGACTATCAATGCTTTGTTTTCCTCTGGATACCTAGTAGCTAGTTTTGCTAGGAAGTTAAGCCAATGTACCAGACTAGAGTCTCAGGTTGGGAAAGGAGACAGACTCATTCACATTTAACCATCTACATTATGGATTATTCTGCACCCCCCTCAAGAGATAGGCCCTTTAAGTCCTCAGTGAGGACCCGTCCAAATAGGTGCAGGACTATCTGAGTTAGCTGTTACTGAAAGCCTGTTTTTAGGAACTGGCAGGGAGTGTGTTCTAAGCTTAATACTACTGGATAGACTTTTAAGGCCTGGCTGGGTGTGTGAGGCCCAGACCTACCCATGGGGTGCTGGAAGAGAATTGCAAGAGATGCAAATCTCCTTTAAGGGAGGCGCCCTGTTGACTTGCATCACATGGCTGGACTAGGAGGAGCGCTGAGTAGGAGGCTGATAGTGTTAAGGCCCTGCCGGAGTAAAGAATACACCAAGAGACAGTCTCTTATGCAAAACGCAAGAAGAGTATTTTATTGACCAGCATGCTGGGGTCGCAGCATCACAGATGTGAGCGAGCGACCCTGAGTACAAATCGCATCAGCTTTTTATAGTCACCCAAAGGCTTTGAAGAATCTGTAGAACATATTTCACATGGGAACCCAGGGAACAGAGGAATCCCGTGAGCACAGGTGCAAGGTACAGATAACATCAGCTATTAGCAAGATTTACAACAGGTAAGGGTCACTTTCACCATACATTTCCTAAGGTTAAATAAAACCCTAAGTTCATCAGCTGGGTGCCTGTCAAGGTGAACAGGTTTGCATGGGTTTTGGACAAGGCCACATTCCGGTATTATCTCTTCCTGTCCCAGCACCATTATGTCTGTTCAGTAAGAACAGGCCTCAACCCCTCCTTGAGTCAGGAATTTAGAAAGTAGGTCAAAAGTTAATCTGGCAAGGGTCAGAAGAGGAGGGGGGGGTCCTGCTTAGTTTTAATATTCCTTCAATAGAAATAGGCAACTTGCGTTTGACTGACCCTAGGCCATCCCCTCAATAGCAGTGGCTGGAGCTGCAAACTGGGCAGAGCCAAAGGCTTTTTAGCTCGGGACCACAGGGTCTGCGGTTCTGACCCAGGAGTCCTTCGACACCCAGGGCAGTTCCGTGTCCAGTGGCCTTGCTCTTGACAGAGCTGACAGAAGGCAGTTGCTGTCACGACAGCTGCTTGCCCAATGCCCTGGCTCCTTATACCAGCAACAGGTGCCGTTTGGGGTGCACTGGCCTTGCTGGGTCTCCTTGATGCCAGATCACCATGCAGAACAGCCATTGATTGGCCTGTTGCCTATCCTTATAGCGCTCCTGCTGCTAGCTTGCTCCTCGTTCTCCTGGTCTCTAATAAAGTAGACCAAGGAGGCAGCCTCTATGATGTCAGTCAAGGGGGCGCTCAACCCAACCCTGATTTTGAGATTTTTTTTAATATCAGGGTGAGCTAGAAAAACTATGGTCATGGGCAAATTCCGACACTTAGTATTTTCCTGCGAGTTAAAACTGTGCCCATGAGGAGAACTATGTCCTTTTAGGTAAGATCAGCTGTGGTGACCTGCTTGCACACTTTGAGGTCATTAGTGCAATTTCCTATCTCTCAGTTTGGTTTAAAAGGGGAGTTCTGCCCATTTACTGCGTACACCAAAAATCGATCTAGCTGTCACATTATTTCATAGTTCAACCTCTCATTCTGGCTCTGCTGTTTGGTGCCCTATACTGCGGCCAGGCATTACTACAGAAAAGGTCAGTCATCCCTTACATAAGGTCTGGGGATCAAACCGTACATCACAGTGGAGAGTCCTGCAGAACAGTAGTAACTTCCCTTCTGGAAGAGAAAAGAGGAGAAGTGAGGCAGCGAGTCGGGTCTCTAGCCTGACTTCCTGGGCTTTCAGATTCAACTGGCGGTTTAACCAGTGTTACTGCGTAGCCTGACTTAGAGGAGATTGTGGCAGAGGTCTCTGCCATCGTTTGGCTTCCGGATATTTACCTTGTAGCCAGTGGGTTATGGGCCTGGGTTTCCAGGTTTAACTAGTATTACCGTGTAACCCATAAGTTGAGGTTTTGGGCTTCCGGGCTTTCATCGTGTAGCCTGGACACTAGAGGTTTCTTGGGCTCCTGGAACCCAGTGCTCTAGCATCTGCCACATAACCATCTCCCGTCGTCTCTAAGTCTCTTTTGGAACACATTCTCCCTTTTGACTAGACCTCCCATTTGATCCGCATTTGAACTAGCAACACATTTGAACTAGCAATGCCTGGTTGTTCAGCGTTAGCTGGACGGAGACCTTGTCAGTCCCTCTTTAAAGGATCTGGCTGCTGAGCCAGAGACTGGAGCAGCTAGAAAGAAACACATTCACAACTGAAGTTTAGCATCATGTCACATCTTGGCACCACTTAGAATCTAAACAGCCGATTGGTTATTATCTCTGCAAGATGAGAGATATATCTTTTGATATCTCCAGGGGCCCTCTGGAGATACCAAAAGTCCAGAGAATTTAGAACTTTGATTTTCAGAAAGTCTGTTAAAGGTGCCAAGAGAACTTAGAGTATCTGGTCAAAACAGAATTCCTTAACATCCTGAAACGATAGCCATTCATTTAGGGTGATTTTAACACTTTTAGACCAGATTTAACCATAATGATATTTAACAATGCCTTTCATCAATCTGAACTTAACAGAGACAGTAGAGTACACAATAGATTACTTTGGCAGAACATGAATTCTAGGTCTCTTGTTGTCAAATAAACCAGAAATAAAAACCTTGAATATTAAGTTAGCACACAAAATCATCACATAACTCAGAATTATCTAACAGAGTCAAAGAGCTCACACGACCTAACTTTAGAAATGGCAGAGTGACCAATTAAGCAGACACTGTTAAAAGACGTTACAGTTTTTGCAAAAACAGATTGCAAGATTTATGATTTAGACCATTTCCAGATATTTACTAACATCAGTGCACATTTTTAAAAAACCCTATTGTTATAACAGAAGATCAGACTTCAACTTTAGGTCAGTGTAATTTTGGCATTAGCACTCAACTTAAAGAAAACTCTGTAAACAATCTTAAAATTGTAAACCTTTTAAAACTTTTTATGACTTGCTCACACCTTCTGAAACTTTACACCCGTAGTTACTTTTTTTTTTTTTTTTTTACAGGCAGAGTGGACAGTGAGAGAGAGAGACAGAGAGAAAGGTCTTCCTTTTGCCGTTGGTTCACCCTCCAATGGCCACCGCCCGGCGCACCGCAGCTCGTCCGATGGCAGGAGGCAGGAGCCAGGTGCTTTTCCTGGTCTCCCATGGGGTGCAGGGCCCAAGCACCTGGGCCATCCTCCACTGCACTCCTGGGCCACAGCAGAGAGCTGGCCTGGAAGAGGGGCAACCGGGACAGAATCCAGCGCCCCAACCAGGACTAGAACCCGGTGTGCCAGCACCGCAAGGCGGAGGATTAGCCTGTTGAGCCACGGCGCCGGCCTACACCCGTAGTTACTTTTACATAGTCTTGAATTGTCATGTATGGACAACCTATGAGAATACATGCTAACAAACTCAAAACAGTCTCTCTTATCGAATTTAAGATGTGAAAAGTACACATAATACATTTTCCCAAGTTTTACTTAGCACTGATGCCTAGATAACTTAAAACACCGAGTTATTAATGAATACCACACCATTATCTGAATTACAGGTCAAAATTACATTTCCACGCTTTTAGGTAACATAAGGATAACACCTGAGCAGCAACAGGGACACTAGTGCATGTTTACAACTTTGAAAAGATCTTCACTGTTAAGAGAAACAAGTTTAAAGCATATCAAAGACATGTAAAACTGAGCAAGCGAGCCACCTAGCAAACCGAGCAAAAGGGGAGGGCATTCGCATTAACTCAATTCTCTGAACCAATCTGCATTGGCTTACTTTAGTTAACAACATAAAGGCCTGTATACCCAGAATTTACTCTCATTTCATGAGACCACTCTAGCTGGAAAGCAAAAACATGAAGTGTGACACCATTTACAACATTTTAATACATTTCACATAATCTGAATTGACTCAAGCAGCTTTTACTTTAACAAATTTAGAGTCTCCTTCTTTGAGAGTTCCAGGGATCCGACTGGAAGCCCAAAGTTGGAAGACTCGGTTTAGAATTTAAGCTGTCAGAGTCAAGCGGTTTACTCATAATGGCAATAGAAAAAAATGCGAGACCTTCAAGACAAGTGAAGGCTCTCAGATAAGTCAGGGACAGAGCGCAGAAAAGAACTGTCATCAGCCTGTGAGCCCATTGCTTAGGTCTCCATTAACTGCAAAGAGAAAAACCCTTCAGGTTAGAAAGGGTTAATGGCTTAAGGTTCTGGCTCCCTCAGGTAGGGCCAGCAGTAGTATTGAACTGGAAATTCCTCCAGGGGAGGAAGAAAAGCAGCCCTGGGGTGGGGGGCGCTCTCCCTAGAGATATCTGGCTATGCCTGCCTGGGTGCGGCAGGCCACGTGGACTGGAATAGTGCAGAGGAAGGCTGTGGTCCCCCATTTATGGGGAAGACTGCACACACCGGGGCCTGGCAGGACTGACCGTGGGGTTGGGTAAATGCGCCGTTTCACCCAGAGTGCTGGGAACCTCCTATAATTCAACCAAAGCCAGATCAATCAGGACTACTGCAAACACTCAATTAAAACAGAAGTTAACTTTAGCTCCTCTGCAGATTCAGTCCTCAGACAATCAAAGCTTAGCAACAGTAACAGCGCACAAAAACTTTAAGACGCACCAGAGCTACCATAAGCTGCAAAGACGGAAAAAACCTCCTACCAGGTTGGAAAGGGTTAACTGGTAACAGCGTTTCCCTAGGTGGAGAAACCTGTGGAATTCCCTCTCCCTTTCTCCAGGCCCAAGGTGTCCCACAGGTGTCTGTTTGTTTAAATATTTTAGTTGCTTATCTGAGAGGCAGAGACAGAGAGAGAGGTCTTCACTCCCCAGATGGCCTCAACAGCCAGAGCTGCACCGATCCGAAGCCAGGAGCCAGGAGATTCTTCCAGCTCCCATGCAGGTGCAGGAGCCCAAGGACTTGGGCCATCTTCTGCGGCTTCCCCAGGCCATAGCAGAGAGCTGGATCACAAGTGGAGCAGCCGGACTAGAAGCAGCACCCATGTGGGATGCCGGCACCCCAGGCAGAGGCCTAGCCCACTATGCCACGGTGCCGGCCCACCCACAGGGGCTTCAACGAGCACTTGCCAGGAACAAAGCATTTCCTCTGGGATTCGGAGAGTAGGGACGGTGCAGAAAGGACCCGTCTAGTAATGTTAGGTAGGAAGTCAGTTATGAGCTCGTGTGTGTGTGTGTGTGACATAAAGGCCTAAAGAGAAGACATCTATGTCCAGCATATGCACCTGCATCTCAGAGTCATCCTGACAACATTCCAGGGGCAGCCCGGCCTTCGCATCCTGCCCTGCCCCCTTCTACCTGATAACCTGCCTGGTGGGGGTCCCTGCCCCTTCTCCCAGATGCAGCCCAGTATCTGCACTTCAAACTCCCTGCTCTGGATCCCCATTCTCCAGGGGGTCTTGCTCACCCTTCCTCCAAACCCAGCTAGGCTTCCTCCTGTCTGATACCTTCAGGGAAAAACTCAGATAGGAGTTTTTCTATTTACATCCAAAAAGCCCTTTGTTCCAAGAGGAGCAGAGGTGGGGATGCAAGACCCATCTCCTTAAAAACCCCCGGCCTCAACCAGACAGTGCACTCAGCCCTCTGCCTGTCTGCTGGGTCGCCCGCCTGACCTGGTCAGGTGTACTCTCTCTCTACTGCCCCCCCCAGTCTCTCAGGCTCTGTCTGGAGAGGTGCCCATCCGTCCTTACGGATGTCCCTTCCCTAATAAACCTTGCTATTTTACCTCCCACTACTCTCTGTCTCACACCTGAATTCTTTCTTGCGCGAAGACAAGAACCCTGCAAATTTCTCCGGTAACAGTAACACTCCCAGGGGCCGGCGCCACGGCTCACTACGCTGATCCTCGGCCTGCGGCGCCGGCACCCCAGGTTCTAGTCCCAGTTGGGGAATGCTGGGTTCTGTCCCGGTTGTCCCTCTTCCAGGCCAGCTCTCTGCTGAGGCCTGGGAGTGCAGTGGAGGATGGCCCCAGTGCTTGGGCCCTGCACCCCATGGGAGACCAGGAGAAGCACCTGGCTCCTGCCTTCGGATCAGCGTAGCTCCAGCCTTAGTGGCCATTTGGGGGGTGAACCCATGGAAGGAAGACTTTTCTCTCTCATTGTCTAAATAAAACAAAACAAAACAAAACCACTCCCAGCCGCAGGCTCTGGCACAGGGAGGGGCTCCTAGGGACTGGGTGGCCTGAGAGACCCAGGCCGGGCAAGGGCCGGAGTCGCCTCCCAGGAAGACAGGAGGGGGTCTGAGCTAGTCTCCCCAGCACGTCCTCGTGGCCGCCATCCAGTACGTCCTCGTCGGAGGGACCCTGAGAAAGGACCAGGCAGCCGTGCCACGTGGCCTGCTTTCTGCTTGGGGGACAGGTTTTGGACACTGGTGCCGACCACCATCTACAGCTGGCGGTGTGGGAAGTGTCCGGATCAGGACGCCGCACCCAGGGGCAGCTGGGGCGACGCCGTCCCAGTCCCCGGTGTCCCTAACGCGCACTCGGGGTGCTGGAAGCCCCTTTCTCTGTGGACACGCGTGACTTCAGGGTGGTTTGACAAGTCCCGTAAGGCCGGCGGCTTAAGCCCTGAAAGTCCTCCTTCCCGTTCCGGAACGCCTCTCCCTGTGCAGAGCCGCCACCTCTGCTTTGTCCTCACGTGACGGCTGCTGTGTGGGGGCAGAGGGCGAGAGAGCTCTGGTCTCTTCCTCTTCTGCGAAGACACTAATCCTGCTCTCGCCTCCTCCTCTAAATGCCAAAGGCCCGGCCTCCCGATGCCAGCACCGAACACCGTCAGCGCCTGGGGCCAGCAGCTGGACGCCAGAGCAGAGCCAGGGCTCAGAACCCAGGCACTCTGACCTGGAAGGAACAGGGGAAGGGGCAGGGGGGCTTCCAGAGCCTTCCACAGGGGATGCAGGCGGAGGAGGGCCAGCAGGCTTGGGAGAACTTCAGGGGCTCTAGGTGCCTGGCACTGGGCCCTGGAATGACCAGTCAGGGCAGTGTGGCCCTGGAATGCAAGAGCCAGAGGGCAAGGGCTGTGGGTGTGGGCTCCAGACTGGCTAGCTGCCTGGGAGAAGTGCCCTGGGGCGGCTCATTGGCTGACTGTAAGGACTGGCCAGCCTCAGGGTGGGGGCAGGGTACTCTTCCCCAGCCACCGAGGCCCCGCTGTCAGGCACCAGGCACACAGCCTGCACAGGTCACACACCTCGTGCTGCAGAACACACAGCCCAGGTTCGATTCCAGCTCCTGGGCTCAGCATCTGCCTCAGAACGGTAAGGGGCCTGAGCCCGACCCCGGCGGAGCCCAAGGACGCCGGTGTGTGCTCGGCGTCCACCTCGTGCATCCCCAACCCAGGGCCCAGCCAGTCCTGGTGTGGCAGGAGCTGGCGTGGGGGTTCCACAATCTCTCGGGACTGAGGGGCTCTGAGCTGCCATTCTTGTAGGATGAGCAATGGGGTCTGAACCCCCCCACCCCGTAACAGGTGTCTGCATCACGCAGGATCGCACTCCTAGAATATCTTTCTTCAGAGCATCAGCGAGTCGCTGTGGCACAGCGGGTAAACCGCGCCTGCAATGGCGGCATCCTGGTGCCTGTCCCTGCTAATGGCCTGGGAAAACCAGCGGAAGATGGCCCAGGTGCTTGAGCCTTTGCCACTCACGTGGGAGAGAGACCCAGAATCTCCTGGCTCCTGCAGCCATTTGGGGAGAGAACCAGCGGATGGAAGATCTCTGTATCTCTGACTTTCAAATAAATAAATCTCAAAACAAGAACAAGCACACGAGCTAGACTGAGACCTGGGTTGTGGATCTGTGTCACGGCACAGTTGTCCCTTTGGCTTTGTTCCTGCTTTTCTGAAGGCTTGAAGCACGGAGTGGGCTGTGTGTCTGTCCCAGCCGCGAAGATGCTAAGACGCCACATCCCGGCTGCAGTGCCCAGCCCGGCTCTGGACTCCAGCTTCCCGCCAGTGCACGCCCTGGGAGGCAGCGGTGAGGGATCAGGCAGTTGGGCTCCTGCCACTCATGGGGGAGACCAGGAGTGGGTTCCTGGCGCCCGACTTCAGCCATCGCAGGAATTGGGGGGTGAGCCGGCAGTTGGCACGTCTCTGTGCTCCTCCACCTCTTCAGTGAAGTCAGGAAGTGGAAAAGCACTCTGGGCGTCTCCGGTGATGCCAGACTCGGGAAACAGCTGCAGGTGCAGAGCCCCCCCGCCCAGGGCTCCTAAAGCTGGGCACTGGGCTCCTGAGGGGCACTGCTCACATCCCTCCCCCAGGAACAAGCAGAGGTTGAGGGAGGGCCTCTGTCCCTTCCCGTGGCTCGTCCTCCATGGGAGCGCTGGGATCTTCTCGTCAGGCTGGGAGCAGGAGCCTGAGGGCCTGGCGGGGCCGGCTGCCTCTGCTGCTCCTGTGGGTTTCCTGGGGCCTGGGCACCAAGGCTGCTCTCTGGTTCTGTAACTTTCTCCGGACGCAGGAGAGCCGGGAAGGTTACAAACCGGAAGCAGAAAGGGACCGGTGCAGCCCGGCTCCTGTCTGTGCCACACTGTATCGGATTCATGGCTTGGCCTCCACATTCCTGAACCCTGAAGCCTTCTGTGAGCTGCTGGTGGGTTGGGTGGGAACCTCGTGGGAGGTCTCTGGCCCAAGGGCTCATCCTGAGAGTGTTGGTGCCGGCAGCCCAGCGTGGTCCGGTGGCCCTCTGCCTGCTGGCTCAGCCGGGAGCGTTCAGCACCGCTGTGCCATGCCAGCTTCCGCCACACGCAGACCGGGAGGCCGCCTGCTCCTGAGCCGGGAACCTGCCACACCGAGCTGAAAGGAGCCGCCCCCTCCCACCAGGCTCCTCTCCCACTTTAGGTGCAGTGACCAAAAGCTGCTTGGAGACACGACTGTGAGACGGCTTCCCTTCGGCACAGCTGGGGTTTGAATGTGCTGTGTACACAGCTTGAGGAAGAATCTGAAGTCAGGTCAGAGCAGGACCGTGAGGACGGAGGGCCACGCGCTCTGAGCCCCAGACGCAACCCCAGGGGGCCAGCCTCTGTCAGACCCCACTCCTGATGGCCGGTGCGGGTGTGCAAGGCGTGCGAGCTGTCACAGCCATAGCGGAGCCGCCTGTGCCATCCCGAGAAAGACCAGTGCGCGAAGCCGCAGGTCCTGGAGGAAGGGTCTCTGAGGAGCGGGCGGGGGTAGAAATCAGCCTGTGTGAGGGGGGGCCTGAGGAAACCCCGCAGGAGCTCACCCTGGCCCAGCCAGGACTCTGCACGGTGCAGGAGCCCCGTAACTGCAGGGGGTCCCAGCCTCCCCCAGGAGAATCCTCTCTGCCTGGCCTGGGCTTCCACGGCCTTCCTCCAAGTGGGGCCCTGGGAGGCTCTGCCCCAGCCAGGGGGCTCCCCAGTCTGAGCGCACTGAGTGGGGAGCCCTGGGGGGAAGTCGCCTGACTCACACTCAGGGACCTGTGTCCTGGAGGAGGGGGGGAGGGGAGAGAGAGAGAGAGGAAAGGGAGGGAGGGGGAGGGGAACGGGGAAGGGGGGAGGGGGAGGAGAGCTGGACACCAAGCCCTTTCAGCCCCAGTTTGAACAGACTGTGCTCAGCCCTCCTGGGCCCCCGCCTGGCCTGCCAGGTGCGTTCCCTCTCCCCGGTCTGTGCTCAGCCCTCCTGGGCCCCCGCCTGGCCTGCCAGGTGCGTTCCCTCTCCCCGGTCTGTGCGACTGGGCACGGTGTGGGATTCTGTCTGGAGAGGTGTCCATCGTTCTGACGAGTGCCCCGCCCCGTTACACCTGCTCCCCTGCTCACTCCTGTTCTCTGTCTCACGCCTGAACTCTCTCTCGAGTGAAGACGAGAACCTACCCCACCCAGCACCGCTAACAGAACAACTCTGCCAGAGCCCGGGACTCAGAGGCCACCACGGCCACCAAGGGTGACGTCGGCCAGCGTCACCTGGGGTGTCAGTCCCAGAGGGACTGTGTGTTGCGTCAGGACGCCCGCCGTAGCCCCTCATGTCTGCGTTTGTAGACTGCCCTTGCCCCAGCCGGGGAGGCAGCTTTTCGTCACTGAAGAACTGGTGAGGAAGGAAGGAGGTTTATTTTGGTTCCTGGATTTGGAGGTTTACAGCCTGGGATGGGGCGGTCTCTTTGACCGGCGACAGGAGTGCGGAGGAAGGGTGGCGGGGCGAGATGGGGCACCCACTGTGTCTCTCCTTGTAAAGCCACCGTGATTCGTCTCGGGGGCTGCACCCCAATACCCCAGTGCAATGCAGTCACTTCTCAAAGCCGCCCCTTCAGACCCGGTGATGGGACCACGTTCCCCCCGACAGACACCACGGCCCTGTGGTGCGGGGACGAAGACTGGGCACAGGCCGGAAGCCACTTCGGGTCCAACCCCGTGATGCCTCGGGCCGCCCGGCACTGCCACGCCCATTGCACAGCTGTGTTCTTCCCAAGTACACGGTGGTTTTCTGGAGAATCTGCCTCTGGTGGTTTCGTGGATGGCAACTATAACAACCAGTTGCTGTCAGCCCATTCCGTTCCTCCTCTTTTGTCTATAAAGGTGAACACCTCGGGGCTGGTGTGGCGCAGAGGGGGACGCTGCCACTTCAGCCCTGCACGGCCGCTGCGCTTCTGACCCAGCTCCTGCGAATGCGTCTGGGAAAGCGGTGACGGTGGCTGGAGAGCTTGGACCCCTGCGCCTGCGTGGGAGACCCGGGTGGGGCTCCTGGCTCCTGGCTTTGGCCTGGCCCAGCCCTGGCTGTTGCGGCCATCTGGGGAGTGAACCAGCAGATGGAAGACCTCTCTCTGTCTCTCCTTCTCTCTGTAACTCTGACTTTCAAATAAATAAACCTTAAACAAAGTAAGCACCAAGTGTCGTTCACCTCCTGTTCTCACTTGCAGTGCTCCGCCCGCCTGCTAAGTCCTGACATTCCGTCTGTGAACCATCCCAGTTCGCTCCTGCCGCCGTAAGGAAATACCGCCGACTGGGAAATTTACAATGAACAGAAAATTCTGGAGTCTGGGGACTCTGCGGCCACGGCAGACGGAGCCAGCGTGTGATGAGGACAGCTGTGTGCATCCTAGACGGTGCCTCCCGCTGTCCACCTGGTGGAAGTGTGGGCGGTCAGCTCAGGTCCCTGTCGGGATGAGAAAAGGGGCATAGTCCCTTTAAGAGAGGACCAAGTGCCTGCTTCCTGCCCAGGCTGCCTCTAGCAACACTGGGTCTTATCAGGAGAATGGGCGGACAGGATGGAATCGCAGCCCTCTGATTGGTTGACTGTTACTCTGCACTGCGCTATTCCGATGGAGGGAGCCAGGTGCTTCTCCTGGTCTCCCATGGGGTGCAGGGCCCAAGCACTTGGGCCATCCTCCACTGCACTCCCGGGCCACAGCAGAGAGCTGGCCTGGAAGAGGGGCAACCGGGACAGAATCCAGCGCCCCGACCGGGGCTAGAACCCGGTGTGCCGGTGCCGCAAGGTGGAGGATTAGCTTGTTGAGCCGCGGTGCGGGCCTCGGCTTTTTATTTCTATCCTAAGCTGAGGAAAAGAACCCACGGGAGTCGTTCCGGCAACCGCCCTTCCCACCGTGGCCGGTTACACCTGGTCTGCACACTTCAGCACAGAAATAAAAAGGAGCGAGAGCGAGTGTGTGTGGAGAAGCAGCCAAAGCTCCCCATGCAGGGCACTGGGGAGGGGCCTGAGCCGGGGCTGAGGTTCTCACGGCACTGGTCCGCTCTGTGTTTTCTCTCTCTGCCCTTGTCTGTGACTACTGGCCTCTCGCCCAGGGGCCGTGTCTGCGTGGATCCCGCACTTCTGTCCGTAAGCGCAGGGTTGGTAGCTGGATCACCCCCACTTCTGGCTATGTGTGGGGAGGGTCAGTAGCTGGTTAATATTTTCCCACACCCCATACCCTTATCTTAGGAGCCTCACTGCCCCTCCTCCTCCCTTTGCCTGCACTGGGTGTTCTTACAGTTTTTTTTTTTTCCTCCAAAAGGGTGGGACTTTCCTGGAATTTGCCCAAGCCCAGTTTGTCTGTAACCCTGCCTCAGGGCCACTTTCCCTACAGGTGGAACCAAGGCCCCGCTGGCTGTGAGTCTAACTACAGCTACGCAACCCCCAGCGTCAACCACCATTGCCAATCACGAGCGCCCTGGCCACATCAAAGTCAGCGCCCCTCACGCTTCAGGGGTCAAAGCCCCACGCCAGGAGGAAGGGGGCCACGTGTCACCCGGCCAGCCCGGCCCTCCCCCACGAGCCCTACTTGGGTCTCTGAACTGTAATTCTGACTCCATCAGCAGAAAGAACAGAGGGGAGCTGGCGGGCGCTTGTGACGTCCCCCTGCAAGTGCCCTGGGAGGCGAGGACACAGACCTAACGGGAGGGGGAGGAGGGGCCTGGGCGGTGAAGACCCGCTGAGGGGCACTGCAGGGGCCAGGCCGCCCGGCTCGGCGACCCCCGGACACCCACACGGCCCCCTCATTTCAGGGCAGTGGGGGGGGAGCAGACAGCTTGGAGGGCGTGTGGGTGAATGGTTACCGGAGGAGACAGAGGTCAGCTCGCAGCAAGATTCTCTGGAACCTGAGTGCAAGGGGCAGGCATTATCTCGTTATCTCGGAAGGGAGCGGAGTCCGCCCTCCCAAGGTGCACGCCTGAGTCTGCCCTTCCAGAAAGATAGGATTTCCTGGAGAGCAGCTCTTCCCCCAGGGCAGAGGCCACCCTGTCCTCCTCTGGCCACAGCCTCGTAGGGATTTCACTGGACGCTCGGAAACGCATCCTTGTGTTATTTCTGATTGTCCTGATTTCTTTGAACAAGTTATTTTGATGCATAAAAGCAATTGTTGCAATTCAAAAATTACATAAAATGAAAGGATGGGCCTGGGGCCGGCGCTGGGGCACAAGGGATAAAGCCATCAACTGCAGCGTCGGTTCGAGTCCCGGCTGCTCCACTTCCATCCAGCTTTTTGCTATGGCTTGGGAAAGCAACAGCAGATGGCCAAGTCCTTGGGCCCCTGCACCATGTTGGAGACCCGGAAGAAGCCCCTGGCTCCTGGCTTCGGATCGGCGCAGCTCCGGCCGTTGCGGCCATCTGGGGAGGGAACAGCGGGTGGAAGACCCCTCCCAGGGTGGGAGGGTGGTCTCCCTGCACAGGATTCCAGCCTGGTGGTTCCCCTTCCTGCACCCTGAACTGTCTCA
Source organism: Sylvilagus floridanus (assembly GCA_949820135.1). Classification (NCBI taxonomy): domain Eukaryota; kingdom Metazoa; phylum Chordata; class Mammalia; order Lagomorpha; family Leporidae; genus Sylvilagus; species Sylvilagus floridanus. Next base: position 2,773,443 of record OX463244.1, read on the forward strand.
CTCCACTCTTCCGTGCAAACGGCGTCAGGGGCAAAACGGCAGCAGTCTAGTTAAGACGCTCATGGGCTCGGTTTCGTTCTACAGTCGGGCAGCACTGCGCTGCGGCCCAGCAGAGGAGCTGGTTGTACAGGGACGCTGGATAAACAAACCGTGCGACAGAGCAGCTCGCCTGTCCCCAGGCTGCTTCCTGCTAAGGGAGGAGGGGACGAGCACCGGAAAGAGCCAGCTGGTTACTCGCAGGTTCCGTCTTCCGTGTGCTGGGGCCACATTGGATTGTTACCGAGAGCCCTGACTTCCCAGAAGGCGGGGACAGCCGTTCCAGTGTGGTGATGTGGGACCTCCAAGCGGCCGTGGTGACGTGGGGCCTTTGGAGCGACCACGGTGACATGGGGCCTTCCAGGTGGCCGTGGTGACGTGGGGCCTTTGGAGTGACCACAGTGATCTGGGACCTTCTGAGCAGCTGTGGTGACGTGGGACCTTCCGAGCGACCATGGTGATCTGGGACCTTCTGAGCAGCCGTGGTGACGTGGGGCCTTTAGAGAGACCACGGTGACATGGGGCCTTCCAGGTGGCTGTGGTGACGTGGGACCTTCTGAGCGACCACGGTAATCTGGGACCTTCCGAGCAGCCGTGGTGACGTGGGGCCTTTAGAGAGACCACGGTGACATGGGGCCTTCCGAGCAGCCGTGGTGACCACGGTGACATGGGGCCTTCCAGGTGGCCGTGGTGACGTGGGACCTTCCAGGTGGCCGTGGTGACGTGGGGCCTTTGGAGTGACCACAGTGATCTGGGACCTTCTGAGCAGCCGTGGTGACGTGGGGCCTTCCGAACGACCACGGTGATCTGGGACCTTCTGAGCAGCCGTGGTGATCTGGGACCTTCAGAGAGACCACTTTGACTCGGCCCTGGTTTCCTGGAGCCCACCACGGGCGCTCTGTCCCAGCCCCGGCCTTAATTCTGATTTGACAATGGTCTCGGAAGAGAAGCAGGATATGAAAAGTATTTTCTTCTTCAGATTTCTCTCAAGATTTTCCCTTTTTAAGAAGGCAGATTGGGGCTGGCGCCGTGGCATACGGGGTAAAGCCGTCCTAGACGGCGACCCTTCGAGTCCTAGTCGACCAGCGAAGGTATTTCGAGGAAAATACGTCCAGTGCATTGAGGGATGACAGCTGCTACAACACGGCCAAGAGACTCCTCGGGCAGCTCTTGAAGGAATGCTTCCAGAAACGTCCTCAAATGCAATGGCGGCCCTTCCAAAGGAGCTGCTTCGAATGAGTCACACTTCGGCTTTAATTCCACGGAAGCCAGGAGCCGGGAGCTGCCTCGGGGTCTCCCATGCGGGTGCAGGGCCCAAGCACTGGGGCCAGCTTCCACTGCTTTCCCAGGCCACGGCAGAGAGCTGGATCGGAAGTGGAACAGCCGGGACTCGAACCGGCGCCCACGTGGGATGCTGGCACTGCAGGCAGTGACTTAACCTACTGCACCAGAGCGCCGGACCCTGTGGCTTGGTTTTTAAGCCGTGTCAGTGCAGTGTTCCATCTCCTGTCTTCTGCCGCCCCCGTCACGTGTGCTACGCCTCTATGATCCACGGTTTCTGGATGGTCGGTTCCATGGGTCCCTTCTCTGTTCACCTGAGCCTGGGGAGTTGCCGCCGAGTGGCATCAAGCTCTGACTTGCCTGGCCGTGTCCAGTTCCCTGCTGCTCCAGGGCAGCCCCTGTCGCCCTGCCCGCCAGTCCTGCCGGTCACACTTGGGGCTGTGAGCGAGAGTCCTGCCTGTCGTCCCCACTGTCCACCGGAGCGTCGCCATGCTGTGCCCCAGTGTCAAATGTGTCTTTGGGGGCCGGTGATGTGGCACAGCAGATTAATGCCCTGGCCTGAAGCGCTGGCATCCCATACGGGTGCCAGTTCCAGTCCCGGCTGCTCCACTTCCCATCCAGCTCTCTGCTGTGGCCTGGGAAAGCAGTGGAAGATGCCCAAGTCCTTGGGCCCCTGCACCCATGTGGGAGACCTGGAGGAATCTCCTGGCTCCTGGCTTCGGGTTGGTGCAGCTCTGGCCATTGCGGCCAGTTGGAGAGTGAACCATTGGATGGAAGACCTCTCTCTATCTCTCCTCTCTCTGTGTAACTCTGACTTTCAAATAAATAAATAAATAAAAATAATAAAAACACCATCTTGATGGAGAAAGACTTTAAAAAAAAACAAATGTGTCTTTAAACCTCATGAAACATATAAAGGAACTGTCTCCTTGAATCCATATCAAAACATCAGTAAAGGCCTTGTGTCCAAAATATACAAAGAATTTTAAGAGCTCGCCAATCAAAACAAACAACCGAGTTCAGAAAAATAGGACAAATGATGTGGACAGCTCGTGAAGCACGCCCGGAGAGCACACAGTCCCAGGAAAGGTGCTGAACAGCGCGTGACCCAGGAAGCACCAGCTAACACAGCGGCCAAGCAGCGCGACGCACCTGCCCGAGCGGCTGAGACCCACGCCGACAGCAGCAGGTGCTCCACACCCATCACCGGGGGGAAGGAGTGTGGCACAGCCACGTGGGGAGGCGGTTCGGTGGCTTCTTACACAATGAAATCTGCTCTTGGGCCGGTGTTGTGGCACAGCCGGTTAAGCCACCACCCATGATGCCAACATCCTGTGTGGTTTGAGTCCCAGTCGCTCCAGTTCCCATCCAGCTCCCTGGTAATGCCAGGTGCTTCCTCCTGGTCTCCCATGGGGTGCAGGGCCCAAGCACTTGGGCCATCCTCCACTGCACTCCTGGGCCACAGCAGAGAGCTGGACTGGAAGAGGGGCAACCGGGACTAGTACCCGGCGCCCCGACTGGGACTAGAACCCGGTGTGCCAGCGCCGCAGGTGGAGGATTAGCCAAGTGAGCCACGGCGCCGGCCTGTAACTTGCTCTTAAATAAATAAAAAATCAAAATAAAAGAGCCAGTCTGAAAAGCTTTGGTACTGTGTGATTCCAGCCACGTGACATTCTGGAAAAGTCAAACCACAGAGCCCATAACAACATGCGAGGCTGCCCAGGGTTCAGGCAGGGGAGAGGTGGGTAGGGCAGGCATGTGGGACTTGCAGGACAATGGAAGCTGTTGTGTGGCGGGAACAGTCCACAGACAACAGGCGGCGAGTGCCCGGGCTCTGGGACTGTGCCACAGGGTGGCGCTAACAGTGGGCTGAGCTCTGAGCTGACAAGGCACCAGCCCTGTGCTGACTCTAAGAAATGTGAGGTATGAATAACGGGAAACTTGGACCGCCTGGGGCCGGCGCCCTGGCCCCATGAGCTAAGCCACCTTCTGCGATGCCGGCATGCCCTGGGAGCGATGCTTCCAGTCCCGGCTGCGCCACTTCCCATCCTGCCCCCCCTCCCCCCCCGCGAATGCACCTGGGAAAGCGGCGGAAGACGGAACAGGTGCCTGGACCCCTCACGGTCAGCACCTGCGCCCGGCCTGGCCGCTGTGCGTGCAGCCTGGGCCCCTGGCCGCACGCACAGCCGACCCGGCTCACCCCACCGCTGCGTCCCAGGTTTGCGGCCCTTGTCCAGTGCTCACCCCCGTGGCGAGGGTGGGAGGGGGCACAGTGTCCCGGCTCCAGAGTGACCCCTCCTCCCCACGCTGTGCAGAGGCCCCCGAGGACAAAGCAGGACGCGGGGCCCTCACCGCGTGCCGAGTGGGCTCTCTTGGTGCCGGCGGCTGGGAAGCCGCCCACGAAGACCCCTCCCAAAGGCCCCTCCGGACACGGCCACCATGGGCAACAGGCTGCAGCCATGGGTCCGGCAGCCCTGGAGTGCGTGTCCCCCGGCAGTGGGCGGCTGTGCGGTTCAGAGGGCGGTGGCCAGAGGCTCTGAAGGCAAAGGCTCCGTCTGCAGGGGCGCTGGGCCACGGGCTCCGTGTGCAGGGCGTGGGCTCCGTCTGTGGGCTGTGGGCTCCGTCTGTGGGGGCGCTGGGCCGCAGGCTCCGAGTGCAGGGCGGCAGGCTGGGTGTGACGGCCCCGCATCCCCTCTGCCCGGGCTGCGAGGAGGCCCGGGCCGGTTCTCAGCCCCGCGACCCCTCCGGCCACCCGGGCCACCCTTCCCCACCCCCGGGCCTGTTCCCACGTGGGCTGTGAGGTCGGAAGCCCGCCTGCCGCCCACTCCCCAGTTCTGGGGTCAAGGCCCAGCTTGGGGCAGCAGGGGGTCGTCCACGTACCCGGGGGGCCCTGCTGAGTTTCAGGGGGGCTCAGCCTCAAGCCAAGCAGCCAATGACCCACCGCTTCCTCCCCTGGACCACTCCTCAGGTCCCCCAGGACGAAGCTGGGATGCTGAGCTCCCTACTCTCTTCCCACGAGCCTCTGCCCCCCCCCGGGGGGGGGGCTCCCTCAGCCCCGGCCCCACCCCAAAGGCTCCGGCTCATCTCCGGGCCTGGCCCCCCCTGGAGCTGGGTGGTGGGGTGGCAGCTACGGAACAAAGGCGGCAAAGCCCTGGGCGGTTTTTGGGATAAATTAAGCGCATCATTATTGTCATCTTTTAAAGAGTTATTTTCTTATTTGAAGGTCAGAGTTAGGGAGGGAGAGAGAGAAAGAGAGAGAGGTCTTCCATCTGCTGGTTCCCTCCCCAAGTGGCCCCCATGTCCAGGGCTGGGCCAGGCGGGAGCCAGGAGCTTCTTCCCAGTCTCCCATGCGGTGCAGGGGCCCAAGGACTTCGGCCATCCTCCACTGCTTCCCCGGACACAGCAGTGCCGACCCCTAAACGTATTAATAGAATGGGTTTCACCAGTTTTTTTTTTTTTTTTAATTATTTGGGAGGCAGAGAAGAGGGAGGAGTGCTTCCACTCATGGCTCACTCCCCAATCGCAAGCAACATCATTGATCTGCAAGTCTCCCAGGGAGCGGGAGCCAGGTGCGGGCGGGGACCACTGCTCCTCTCCCCTGTACTGAAACGCATCTGCTGGGCCGTGGCTGGCACCGGGGCTCACGTGGTGCAGCTCTGCCTACCTCCACGTCCCTGTGCCTCTGCTCCCTGGAGCCTGGTCTGTCCCGGCTACATCCTGGCGCCGGCCCTGGCCGGGCACACAGCAGGGCGTGGGGCACAGCTTGTCCAGTGCTGGCTGCCGGCGGCCCTGGCGGGGACGACCTCTCCCACACCCTCTCCCCCGGAACGCGGTGTCCTGGTTCCAGGGTCTGTAGGCTCAGAAAACTAGGCCAAGTCCAGATGCTTTTAGGCCTTCGTTTGTTTTTAAACAAAACTTGGCTTGGCCCGTGCGTCACTGGTGGAAATGTGATCCTGGTGGTCAGGTCCTGCCGCCCCCGCAGGGCTAACCAGTGCGACCTGGGGCTCCGAGCCCCGGCTGGGAGATGAAGCAGCAGGGCCTCGTCGGGGTCAGCTGTGTCCCCACTGTCCCCGGGACCAGGCCTCCTTGGGGTGTGCAGGGACGCAGGCCTGGGGGAAGGCAGCACCTGTGGCCCTGGATTCGGGTCCTGAGGCTGAAGACAACACCCCCCCCCCATCAGTTTCCAGGAGAAGCTGGTAAGGTGAGGTTGGAGTTGCCATGGCAACCAGCAGGGGCCGACTGGGCGCTTGTGAGCCAAGGCCTGGGCAAGGAGCGGGACTCATGGGCCTGGCTCCCTGCATGTCTGAGACACTGTGAGGAGGCGGCGCAGGACCTCCTATGCAGTGTGGCCGACAGGGAGTTTCTTCTTCTCCCTCCTGCAGTCTGCTGTGTGCGTGTCTGAGCCTCGCCCAACCACTGGGGCGGCGCAGGACCTCCTATGCAGTGTGGCCGACAGGGAGTTTCCCTAGAAGCCCACCCCCCACTTCTTCTCCCTCCTGCAGTCTGCTGTGTGCGTGTCTGAGCCCCGCCCAACCACTGGGGCGGCGTGGCCTGCGTCGTGGTCCAGCCGGTTAAGCTGTGAGCACGGGTTCCACTCCCGGCTGCTCCGACTCCCTGCGAATGACCCGGGAAAGCAGTGGGACACGGCCCAGATGCTCGGTGGAGCTCCAGGCCCCTGCTCAGGCTGGCCCGGCCCTGCTGCTGTGAACCGGTGGATGGAAGACCTGTCTCTCTCCTTCTCTGTGACTCTTTTTTTAGTAGGTAGAGTTGTAGACAGTGAGAGAGAGACAGAGAGAAAGGTCTTCCCTCCGTTGGTTCACCCCCTAATGGCCGCGACGGCCGGTGCTGCGCTGATCTGAAGCCAGGAGCCAGGTGCTTCTCCTGGTCTCCCATGGGGTGCAGGGCCCAAGCACTGGGCCATCCTCCACTGCACTCCCGGGCCACAGCAGAGTTGGCCTGGAAGAGGAGCAGCTGAGACTAGAACCCAGTGCCCCAACCTCCACTCACCCCAGGTGCCCCCCGCCTCAGCCTGTACACACCCCGCGGGGACCTCCCCTCACCCCTGGGTGCTCCCCGCCCCAGCCCTGTACACACCCCCCGGGGACGTCCCCTCACCCGTGTCCCTGCCCCAGCTCTGTTGGACACTCTGAGGACCCCCCTCACCCCTGTGTCCCCACCCTAGCTCTGTTGGACACTCTGAGGACCCCCCTCACCCCTGTGTCCCTGCCCCAGCTCTGTTGGACACTGAGGATCCCCCCTCACCCCTGTGTCCCCGCCCCAGCTCTGTTGGACACTCTGAGGATCCCCCTCACCCCTGTGTCCCTGCCCCAGCTCTGTTGGACACTCTGAGGATCCCCCCTCACCCCTGTGTCCCGCCCCAGCTCTGTTGGACACTCTGAGGATCCCCCCTCACCCCTGTGTCCCGCCCCAGCTCTGTTGGACACTCTGAGGATCCCCCCTCACCCCTGTGTCCCGCCCCAGCTCTGTTGGACACTCTGAGGATCCCCCCTCACCCCTGTGTCTCTGCCCCAGCTCTGTTGGACACTCTGAGGACCCCCCTCACCCCTGTGTCCCGCCCCAGCTCTGTTGGACACTCTGAGGACCCCCCTCACCCCTGTGTCCCTGCCCCAGCTCTGTTGGACACTCTGAGGATCCCCCCTCACCCCTGTGTCCCCACCCTAGCTCTGTTGGACACTCTGAGGATCCCCCTTACCCCTGTCCCCGCCCCAGCTCTGTTGGACACTGAGGATCCCCCCTCACCCCTGTGTCCCGCCCCAGCTCTGTTGGACACTCTGAGGACCCCCCTCACCCCTGTCCCCGCCCCAGCTCTGTTGGATACTCTGAGGATCCCCCCTCACCCCTGTCCCTGCCCCAGCTCTGTTGGACACTCTGAGGATCCCCCCTCACCCCTGTGTCCCTGCCCCAGCTCTGTTGGACACTCTGAGGATCCCCCCTCACCCCTGTGTCCCGCCCCAGCTCTGTTGGACACTCTGAGGATCCCCCCTCACCCCTGTGTCCCCACCCCAGCTCTGTTGGACACTCTGAGGATCCCCCCTCACCCCTGTGTCCCTGCCCCAGCTCTGTTGGACACTCTGAGGACCCCCCCTCACCCCTGTGTCCCGCCCCAGCTCTGTTGGACACTCTGAGGATCCCCCCTCACCCCTGTGTCCCCACCCTAGCTCTGTTGGACACTCTGAGGATCCCCCTCACCCCTGTCCCCGCCCCAGCTCTGTTGGACACTGAGGATCCCCCCTCACCCCTGTGTCCCGCCCCAGCTCTGTTGGACACTCTGAGGACCCCCCTCACCCCTGTCCCCGCCCCAGCTCTGTTGGATACTCTGAGGATCCCCCCTCACCCCTGTCCCTGCCCCAGCTCTGTTGGACACTCTGAGGATCCCCCCTCACCCCTGTGTCCCCGCCCCAGCTCTGTTGGACACTCTGAGGACCCCCCTCACCCCTGTGTCCCCGCCCCAGCTCTGTTGGACACTCTGAGGATCCCCCTCACCCCTGTCCCCGCCCCAGCTCTGTTGGACACTCTGAGGATCCCCCTCACCCCTGTGTCCCCGCCCCAGCTCTGTTGGACACTCTGAGGACCCCCCTCACCCCTGTCCCCGCCCCAGCTCTGTTGGATACTCTGAGGATCCCCCCTCACCCCTGTCCCCGCCCCAGCTCTGTTGGACACTCTGAGGACCCCCTCACCCGTGTCCCGCCCCAGCTCTGTTGGACACTCTGAGGATCCCCCCTCACCCCTGTGTCCCTGCCCCAGCTCTGTTGGACACTCTGAGGATCCCCCCTCACCCCTGTGTCCCCGCCCCAGCTCTGTTGGACACCCTGAAGACCACATGAAAACCGTGGCTCTCGCCACGGCAGCTGTGCACAGAGACAGGCAGATGCTTCAGCGTCCATGTCCTGGCTTTCGAGAGCCTGAGTCGACGCTGATGCTGCCCCTCAGGGGTCACCCCGAGACAGGGACGCTGCTTTTGGGGACACAGCCACCTGGGCCCTCGGCTTGCACACATGCAGGAGGCCTGGAAGCACTGGCCTGGGTGAGGAGCGTGCTCCACGTTAAGAACACGGGGCTCGGCGGGGGCTGTGGTGCCCTGGCTGCCTGGTAGGGAGACGCCGGCCATCCTCACCCACGCCAGCTCAGAGCTGCCCAGAGCCCTGGGGGCTCCCCGGCCTGGCAGGGCAGCAGCCGACATTCAGAACCCTGCGCACACGGGAATTTTAATAGAAAAGGCCGGGCAATTAGAAAGTTATAATTTATAGAATACTCTGTACAAAAGCAGTCTTCCAAAAGGGGCCCCCGCGCCTCAGAAGAAATCCATGGCCGTCGGCCTCTTCTTTGGGGTGGCAGCCAGCAGCTTCTTGGCCACCGGGGGGGTGCCGGCCGGCGAGCTCGTGGGGGTCTTCAGCACTCCGTGGAGGGGTCTCTGCTCAGGGTTGAAGGCCACGCGAGAGGGGCCCGTGGGACTGACTAAGATGCTCTTGTCCGTCTTCTTGAACTCTGCAAGGGGACAGAAGGCCCGAGGTGAGGGGACGACCCTAGGCCGCAGCCCCCAGCCCCCCCAGCTTGCCGGCCAGGGCCCCAGGCAGAGCCTGTCCCCAGTTCTGCACGAGGCGGAGAGTGCCCGGCAGGCCTCTCCTCTGCACACCGCGCACAGGGGGCCCGAGCTTTAGCAGAGAGGCATCCGGGCTGGGCACTGCTGGGTTCTGACAGCTGGGGAGCTGCCCGGGAAAGCGGCTCTTGGGAAGCCCCCAACCCCCAGGGGCCTCCGAACAGCTCCTGCCCCCGTGCCCACCCGGCTCCCAGCCTCCCCGACTCGCCTGCGGTCGTGTTTCTGCTCAGCCCGAAGGTGACCTTCTTGGCGCTGGACGGCGTCCTGTTCAGCTGGGGAAGAGACGGCACGAGGGGGACACTGACTGGGCTGCCGGGAGCCCCTGCCCAGCTGGGAGCCCCGGCACACGGTGCAGCCTCGACCACACGTCCCAGTGCTCGGGTCTGCCGGGCGGTGCAGGCCACCCAGCGTGTTCTGGAGGAAGCAAACCCCAGCCCGGCCGACAGGAGACGCTCGGCACCGACCATGACCGGGGTCCCCACTTCAACCTGCAGGCTGCACGGTGCTGCCTAGACCACACCCCTGGTGGACCTGAACTTCAGGGGGCAACAGGTACGGAACTGCCTGCTGTTCACGTGCAAGACTGGGCTACCTGGAGAGCGAGGTGCCTAGCAGTGGGTGCCCTGGGCGCCACAGCAGCCCGGCCCCCGAGAACCCTGGGCCCCTGGTGCAGCCGCGCTCCCAGTTTTCCGCCTGTGCCGTGACGGCAGACGCGCGCAGCGAGCAGGCCCTGCCAGTGCGGGCCCTGGGGCTGAGGCAGGACGGGGTGAGTGGCTACACGGTGGCTCCCACGGCACCAGGCGGCTGACCGCTCCAGAAGCAACCCGGGCTCGAGGGCAGGGCTCCGACGGCCCCGGGGCCCGTACCTGGACGGCAGGACGCGGCGCGCAGGTCGTGGGGCTGCTCTTTGCTTTCCTGAAGAACAGGGGCTTTGGCGAGAGGGACGTGTCGAACTTCACAAAGTCGCTCTCGGTCCTCAGCAGCTTCTTCACGGGGCTGAGGGGCCCACGGCTTCCCTGGGGGCGCGGGGCGAGAGGCGCAGGCAGGGATGGCATCCTGGGCCTCCTGCCAGGCCGTGCAAGAAGTGAAACCGGGACAGCGCCCCGGGCAGCCGCAGAGTGGCCCAGGCTCCCGTGTCAGAGCCTCACTCACGACGCACCCACTGGTCAATCGTCCGGCGACCCTCGTGCGGGGACCCACCCTCCTCCTCCCTGACGCAGGCCTTGTGTGCTCAACTCTTCTGTTTTCCGAGGCCACCTGCCCCCCCAGTCCCCGCTGGTCAGTGGGGCCTCACAGGCAGGTGCGGGGCACCCGCAGCGTTCTGGATCCGAGGTGCTAAGAGGCCGCGCGGGTGGCTTCAGCAGGTTCCCGGTGTGCCTGCGCCCGGGGAAGGGCAGCCCCGGGGCCCGGGGCCCCCACTAGGGACAGGAAGCTCCTGCTGCGAGAAGTGCCTGCTCCACCGCCCAGGGCCCACGACACAGGGCACCCGGGAGGCCCCGTGCAGGGAGATGGAGGGTGAAGTCTCCGTACACACCCGTCTTCCTCTGCCTTCCCCGCCCCAGGTCCTAAGGACCACACTGTCCCCACCCCCCACTCAGCGCCAGGCCCACGGTCCCGGCCACCGCGGAGGAGCCGCGTGTGAGCACTGGCGCTGGACAAGGGTCCCGAGGAGCTGGTCTGGCTCAGCGGCCCTGAGGTCGCTGCCACCTGCAGGCCATGGTGTGGAGGACACGGCCAGTGCCTGGCCCTGCCGAACCCAGCACGAGATGGGGGCACCGTCAGCCTGCACGCAGGGCTTTTCCCAGCTCAGCGGCGGCCCCTTCCCGAGTGGGAAAGTGCTTGGCCACGAGACCTGCCGCCCGGCACCTCCTGGCAGGCAAAGGCTGCGACAAACCCCGTGTCTGACTGCCCCCCCCGCCCCCGCTGCAGCCCGGGCCCTCCCACCTTACCAGAGCCGGGGTCGGCCTGCCTTCGGGCCCCAGCAGGTCCGACACGCTCACTTTCCTCCGCTTCTTCAAGATGGCGCTCCTCTGCCGGGCCAGGGTGTGCGCATCGCGGCTGCCGGGCCCAGACTTCTTGTTCTGCGACTTCTCACGCCGGGGGAGGGCAGCCTGGCCAGCCCCCGCTTCCGCTGGGCTTGCCGCAGGCCAGGCCAGCGTGAGCAGGCTGCTGCCCTTGACCAGGAGCGCCCCGAGTTTCCGCTTCCTCTTCAGGGCCGGGGCTCTGCCTGCCGGGGAGCCTCTGGCGGCGCCCGGGCCACTCTGGGCCGCGTCCCGCAGCGGGGACCCCGACGCCCGGGCCTCTCGCCGAGCCTGCAGGCTCTTCTTCAGCCGCTTCCTCTTCCCGGGGGAGGGGCTGACGGGGAGATGCTCCGAGCCACTCTCCTCCCCAGGGCTGCTCGCCGCGGCTTCTGCCGTGGCCTGGGCCCCGTTCTGCCGCACGGACACAGCTGCGGCCTCGGGACTGGACACTTGAGGGGGGAGGGGGTTCTTCCTCTTGCGTCCGCTCTCGGGAACGCCGCCTCCACCGTCCTCTTCCACAGCCACGACTCCAGTCCCTAGACACACACGCTCGTCAAGAAGCACCCCGAGGCCAGCGTGCTCCAGACTGGCTGGGGACCAAGGCCAGGCTCCCTGGAGTCCCCCACAGGGAAGGCGGACTCCTGGGAGCTCTTGGTGCCTCCCTGGCTCCACCAGCGGCCCCAGTTCCTGCATTCCTAGCTGTGCCCAGGAGCCCCCGCTGTCCACTTCAAAGCAAACAGAAACCTCCCCAGACCTGTCACTTGAGGGCCACGCGGCAGAAGCCTGCCTCAGAGGGTGGCGTGTGCCACCAGGCCTGCGCCCCGCCTCTGCCAACGCTGGGGAAGCCTCTGCCTTGCAGCTCACCCCCCCCACCCCCGCTCTGTGCTGTGCGGTGACGCCCACGGGCGCCCAGGGCAGAGCCACGCCCGCTCCCGCCGCCCCGAGCCCCGCAGCCCGCCTTGAGCCTTCTCCGAAGTTTATCTCCTTTTCTCCTAAGCTGTCCTTGACTGAGGACCCGGTCATGTCCATCAGCAGACACAGTTCCCACTGGACACGAAGCGGCCCCGCCCGGCCTCTGACCCCGCCGGCACCAAGGCTGGTTTTACGCCTGACTTCTGCCTCACCAGTGCCGTTCCGAGGGAGGGCGGGGGCACCCGTCCTGCTGCTCAGCCCTGGGGGGGCTCTTCCTGATTCTACGTGGCCCCCGGCCCAGAAGAGCGAGCTCATGGACTCGCTCAAGTGCAACTTGGGCCACGGCCTTTTCCCCAGGGACAAGTGACCCTGAGAGGTGCGGAAGGACCTGGGGTCAGCGGCTGCTTCCTCAGGGTGACCTGGAATCTTCCCACATGGCGAACGCAATGACCCAAACCCACAGCACGCACGCGCGAGGGCAGCCCCTCCGCCTCGCCTCTGTGGGCGAGCCCAGTGAGGGGAGCGGCCGGGCCGCACCACAGGGCACGCGCTTCCCCACCCCTCCGACACTGCACACGGCGCCCCCAGCCGGGGTCACATCCACGTCAGCGCACGGCACGGCCTCGACTCACCTTCAGACAGGTCCCGGAACCTGAAACGGAAAGTGACAGAGAGCAGGCACTTAGCCAGCGCCGGGACAGCCGTGTCCCGCTTCACGGCTCGGCTCCTGCCCGCACAGGCCCGGGGACGGGTGATGGCTCAAGTCACGGGCTCCTGCCACCCGGGTGGGGACCTGTGCCGCGTTCCTGCCTCCTGGCCTGGCCCAGCGCCGGCCACCGCAGACGCCTGGGGAGTAGGCTGGCCAGCGGAAGCTCTTCCTGCCTACCTCTCAATAAAACAACGGAACGAGAGAAGAAGAAAAAGTCTCGCTTTGTACTAACTCAGACACCGCGGGGCGGGCATCGCGGGGCAGCGGGTCGAGCCCCTCGCCGCCTGCGCCTTCCAGCTGCGGCAGTTCAAGCACCGAAGCCCCTGCCAGCACGGGGGAGACCCAGATGGCGCTCCTGGGGGAACCAGCTTGCGGAAGACCGATCTCTTTGTCTCCGCTTTCTCTGTCACTCTGGCTTTCGAGTAAATACGGAAATAAACCTTAAAAGAAAAGCAAACCCCACAAGCAGCAACGCCTGGGTGTTGTCCTTCCTGGAGCTGGGGGCACTCCCTGAGGAAGGTGGGGACGGGGGCTGGACGCAGGGCGCTTGGTTGTCCTCTTCCCTGTCTCTGAAGGCAGAGCTGGCTTAGGCCTCCGCGCTTCCCTTCAACCCTCTGCGGCACCAGGACAAAGAGGCGGCGTCCAGGGGCTGTGTGGGTGCGGGAGGTGCGTGGACGACGGCCCCAGCACCCGAGGACACCACCCGGGAGAATGCGCAGTCACAGGAGCTACCACCCTCGGGTCTTCTGTTTTTTCTTTTTTAAAGATTTACTTGAAAGTCAGAGAGAGGAGAGGGAGAGAGAGAGAGAGAGAGAGAGAGAGAGAGAGAGAGAGAGAGGTTTTCCCTCTGCTGGTTCACTCCCCAGATGACCACAATGGCTGCAGCTGAGCTGATCTGAAGCCAGGAGCCTGGAGCTTCTCCCAGGTCCCCCACGCAGGTGCAGGGCCCAAGCACTGGGCCATCTTCCACTGCTTTCCCAGGCCACAGCAGGGAGCTGGATGGAAGTGGAGCAGCCGGGACTAGAACCGGCGCCCATGTGGGATGCGGGCACTGCAGGTGATGGTTCTGCCTGCCAGGCCACCGCGCTCGCCCTTTGGGGTTTCTTCTCTTAGAAGCAAACACTGTCTCCACGAGGCAGGGAGACAGAGGGCAGAGCAAAGCTCTCATTAGCCGACTCACCCCCTGAATGTCCGCAACAGTGGCTGCAGGGGCAGGAATTCAGTCCAGGCCTCGCCCATGGCTGGCAGGGGCCACCACCTGCGCCCGCGCTGCTGCTCCCGGCGCGTGCAGGAGCAGGAGGCTGGAGTCAGGCGCTAGTCCAGGCACTGCGACACGGCCCCAGGGCCCCGGACTGCTAAGCGGATGGCTGCTCCAGGGCTTTTATTTGATCACGAAATGGCCTACTACACGTCAAGTGGCCGGCACGGGATTAACCACCCATGAATCACAAAACGCAGGGGCCACGGCCCCCACACTCACTGCTGGGTCACAGAGCACTTCCGGCGTGAGACATGGATGGGTAACGAGCCCTGCCCGTCTTGAGAGCCCACGAGAGGATCCCACACGGCAGCCGGATGTGGCAACTGCTCGACCCACAATTTTAGCCGTCAATAAGGTGAAACTTCCCAGCACCGGAAATGGTGGAGACAAGCATGGCCGCACAGGGAGAGAGGGACTTGGGGCCTGGGGGCGGAGCCTTCCTCACTGAGCATCAGTCCCCGCCCCTCGCCCGCACCCACTTCCGGTCCCGCCCCTCGCCCGGCACTCACTTCCGGATGAGCCTGCAGAGGTGCTTCCGGTTGAAGGGAGGGGTGTTTTTCTTGTTGGTCATTTCCAGCAGCCGATCCGCGACAGCCCTGTAGTCAAACTGAGACCAGAGAAGCCGCGCGTGAGCTGGGGCTGCGCCGCTCTCCCGCAGGACGGTCCCCGCAGGCGCGGGCGAGGGGGGCCCGGGCCGCCGGTCACTACTCGGTGGCGGAACCGGGCGGCTCTGCCGCATCCATGCTTCAAAGTCCCTTAGCCTGGGCTTTTCGGTCTCCAGTAAGCTTGGTCTGTGGAAGCGACCTCACACCAGGCCTTGCGCTTCCCTAGTGTGACCCGGATCCCGCAGCCAGGCCCCCACCCCGGGACCTGCACTGTGCAGACAGCAACACCTGCCACCCACCTGGAGAGGAGGCCCGGCGTCCGCCAGGGCCCCACGGGGGTCTCTCTCTCTCCGGTCACACGTCCCATCTTTCCTCGAGTGGTGTTTGCCCAGTGCTAGGAAAGAGACAGCATCCATTGCACCCAGCGCGGCCCAGGGAGCACCGCAATGCACCCAGTGCAGCCCAGGGAGCACCGCAATGCACCCAGCGCGGCCCAGGGAGCACCGCAATGCACCCAGCGCTAGGAAAGAGACAGCACCCAATGCACCCAGCGCTAGGAAAGAGACAGCACCCAATGCACCCAGTGCAGCCCAGGGAGCACCGCAATGCACCCAGTGCTAGGAAAGAGACAGCACCCAATGCACCCAGTGCGGCCCAGGGAGCACCGCAATGCACCCAGTGCGGCCCAGGGAGCACCGCAATGCACCCAGTGCGGCCCAGGGAGCACCGCAATGCACCCAGCGCGGCCCAGGGAGCACCGCAATGCACCCAGCACGGCCCACGGAGCCGCCGGCAGCCACGTGGCTCAGGACAAGGCAAGCTGTCGCTTCTCTCCCAGGACACGTCATGGACACACAGAATCCCGTTTCCCGTGGGGCTGTGCAGGGGCACGGGGAGGCCCAGAGCCACAGTGAACATCCTCCCCCAGGCCACAGCACTCTGCCACCACTGCGATCCACCTTCTCCTCTATTTTTCCAGACTCGCATGAATGAAGGTTTAAAACAAACCCAAACCCAAGGGGCCAGCACTGTGGCACCACGGACTAAGCTGCTACCTGCCCAGCATCCCTGAGCTCAGGTTTGAGTCCTGGCTGCTCCACCTTCTGCCCATGTGTCTGGGAAACAGCAGAAGGCCCAAGTGTTTGGGCCCCTGCACCCGCGTGGGAGACCCGGATGGAGTTTTGGCCACTTAGAGAGTGACTCAACGGATGGCAGATGCTGTCTCTGCCATTCTCTCTGACTCAGCGTTTGAGGTAAGTGAATAAAGCGTGAAAACAAACCAGCCTTGGGGCCGGCGCCGTGGCGCAGTAGGTTAATCCACCACCTGCAGCGCCAGCATCCCATGTGGGTGCCGGTTCGAGTCCCGGCTGCTCCACTTCCAGTCCAGCTCTCTGCTGTGGCCTGGGAAAGCAGTGGAAGGTGGTCCAAGTCCTTGGGCCCCTGCACCTGCGTGGGAGACCAGGAAGAAGCTCCTGGCTTTGGATAGGTGCAGCTCCGGCCGTTGCGGCCATTTGGGGAATGAACCAGTGGAAGACCTTTCTCTCTGTCTCCCTCTCACTACCTGTAACTCTAACTCTCAAATAAAAATAAAGTCTTTAACACACACACACACACACACACACACACACACACACACACACCAGCCTCTGCCCGGAGTTTTGCTGGAAGGAGGCTGTGGGCTGAGGGACACACCAAACTGAACAGAACCACGGAGCAGCCAGGGAACCCCAGAGCCTTGCTGTTTGTGGGCGGGGTCCCAGGCAGGGCTGTGCCCTGAGACGCCAGCAGCGGGTTCTAGTGCCTGTCTGGTGAGGAGTTCCTGTGAGACAGGCAGCCCGTCCAGGCGTCCTCGTACCTGGCCTCCTCCTGGCGGCTTCCGTCCACACCTCCTTGTTCCCAGCAGTGTCTTCTTCAGAGGGGTCCCCGCCACTCCCAGGCACAAAGGGAGACTGATCTACAATGACTTCAAAAACACCCCTAGCTATAGTCTGTACCAGCGTGTGGCTGAGGGGAAAGCACAGTGGAGAATGGGATTAAAACGGGCGGAGTGCACCTAGCATGGGGGGGGGGGACAGAGGGAGCACCCCATAGAACTGCCGTGGGCCCAGGGCCCCGTGTGCCTGGCACTCGTCAGCAGGCACCTGGATCCCCAACACAAGTCCCGCGCCACCGGCACGGCTGGGAGGAGCCCCCAAGTGCATGTGTCGGGGCCTCCCCGCTGCACCCCCCAGCCCTGGCCCCTGCACCACCTTCCACGGCAGGAGCAAGGCTGCCCTCCCGAGAAGCCGGGGCAGCCGGCATGAGCCACTTACTCCCTGGTCCTGGCAGCAATCCTGCAGAATGGGTCAATGAACTTCAGGTTCTGATCTGCCAAAAGCTGTCAACCAGGAACACAATGGAAAAATAAGAAAGAGCCCCCCCCCTTTCCTCCTGCAGGCGCCCCACGGAGGCTGAGGCAGACGCGGGAGCAGGGCCCGAGCCAGCCCGGAGTCGTGGCTGTGCCCAGGAGTCCCCACGGGGCTCACTCCCGGGACGAAGCGACCGCTTGTGACACAGCATTCACGCTGTCTCTTGGTTCAAAACAACAGGGGCTGGCAGTGAAGGCGCCAGACGTCGCGACACCCACGTCCCACGTGCCATATGCGAACGCCTGGGCCCCACGCAGCTCCCTGCTAACGCAGGCCCTGGGAGGTGGCAGTGGCGGCTCAAGCAGTAGGCCTTGCCGCCCACGTGGGGACCCACACCGGGTCTCTGGCTGCTGGCTTGGTCCTGGCCCAGCCCCGTGAAGGGCACCTGCGGGACTGAGCCAGCGGACGGGCTTTCTGTCTCTCTAATTTCTCCACATCGCGGGGTCCTCCAGCGGCCTCTGCAGGCTGCTCTCCATCTGGCTTTGTAAGCAAGATGGTCCCACACACTGTGCAAGTGATTTCCGTCTGTAAGTAGGACGATCTCAGTGCACAGACCTCCGCACGTCCCGTGAGCTGCTCAGGACACAGCAGCAGACGGGGAACGATGTGTTAAGAGGGGCTGAGGGGCCGGCGCTATGGTGCAACAGGCTAAGCTGCCGCCTGCAGCACCTGCACCTCACACGGGCGCCGGTTCGAGTCCCGGCTGCTCCACTTCTGATCCAGCTCCCTTCTAATGCCCCTGGGAAAGCAGTGGAAGATGGCCCAAGTGCTTGGGCCCTGCACCCACGTGGGAGACCTGGAAGAAGCTCCTGGCTCCTACCTGGCCCAGCTCTGGCTGTTGCAGCCATTTGGGGAGTGAAACAGACGATGGAAGATCCTTCTCTCTCTCTGTGTCCCCCTCTTGCTGTAACTCTTCCAAATAAATAAATCTTAAAAAAGAGGGGGCTGAATGGATGCTGCTACTGTCCCTGGCACCAGCCAGCAGCAACAGTGTTCCAAGGACAGCTCCGGCCCCGCCTGGGGCCCCGCGACGAAGGCGCCTTACCTCTCCCCCGCCCACTTTGGCGAGCTCGTCCAGGTACATGTCAATGAGGTGGGACCTCACTCCGTCAGGAGACGGGCTCTCGGGGCGCAGAACCTCCTTCACCAGCCCATCCAAGAACAGCTGGACGCGACTAAGAGGAAGCACACGCACTTCCTGTCAGACACGCCCGCCTGGCGCTCGCCCCACGGGGGCACCAGCACCCCGCCAGGTCACCGACCTTGGCTCCCAGCCGTTCCGCTTCAGAGCCTCCA
Organism: Sylvilagus floridanus; assembly: GCA_949820135.1. Classification (NCBI taxonomy): domain Eukaryota; kingdom Metazoa; phylum Chordata; class Mammalia; order Lagomorpha; family Leporidae; genus Sylvilagus; species Sylvilagus floridanus. The sequence goes on from OX463244.1 coordinate 2,791,590, forward strand.
AGGACTGCCTCAGGACCAGGCGGGCCAGCTGCCGAGAGACGGGCGCGTAAGCAGAGCGCGGCCACCCGCGGGCTCACGCATCTCCCGGGACGGCGCCACGCGGCTCTTACCATGCAGCACTTGTCCAGGCGCGGCCCGTCCATCCCCTTCCACTCCCGGTTCATGGTCCGCCAGAAGGTCTCAATGAACAGGTGCTCTGCAGGGGCACAGGGTCCTCTGGGCACCGTCCTGGGCTGCCCTGCCCCCAGCCCGCACGCCTGGGCCCTGGGGCCCCTGGAGGAAGCTCGGCCTGGAGTCTGACGCTGGGCGTCACCTGGGCGGGTGACAGCACACGCACCTTGCCCATACAACGTGCGCTTTCTGCACTGCAAAGTAGCTTCTCTCCACGACACCTCCTCCACCCTCTAACCGCGCCGGCGTCTGGGCTCACGGCGCCTCGCACTGACTCGGTTTCCCCGGCAGGCACCCGAAGGCGCCAGGACTCACGGGTCTCCGAGTTGTTGACGACGTGGACGAGCTGGGAAATAGAGTCGGCTAGCTCCTCCTGCAAAGGGGGGTTGGAAGACACACGGGGTCACCACGTGGCTGCGGCTGCGGCTGCCCCGCCACCCCTGCTCGGGAGGCCGGGCGGCTCGCAGGGCCACCAAAGGAGCCGCCCCGGTGCCTGTGGAGAACCGTCTGGAGGGCACGTCTTAAGGAAGCAGCTCCAGCTCTGAGGCCGTGACAGAAACGGACGGTCGTCTCTGGAGCTCAGCTTTATCTGAAGACAACCATGCCCTCTGCGGCCTCTGGAGTCGGGGCTGGGCGCGCTCGGCCAAGTGTGTCCACCCCGCGCAGGCCCGGGCGGCCAGCCTACCTGCAGCTGGGGCTCCTCCTGCACCCACAGGCAGTGGAAGAGCCCCTTCCAGATCTTCAGCAGCTCCTCCTGGCTGAAGCCCCCTGGGGACAAAACAGCACGAGGCTCCCTGAGTCTACACGACAGCAGTGAGGTCCACCTTGCGCTTCCATGCATTCCCAGGCGCCACAGAGCAGCTTCATCAGGGGCAGGGCAGGCCGTGGGGGGGGCCCCCCTCCCCGGGTGACCGCCTCCACCAGCAGTGCCCCCCTACTAGCAACTCCCCTCCCAGCCGTAACCAACGGCAGCCCCCAAGAGCCAGCACCGCCCGTCACGGGTCTTGGGCAGCTTGCACACCCCAAAGAAGTGACCAGATTTGCTCAGGTCACACGCACGTCACGCAAAGCCCACTCCCAAGGGCCAGACACCAGTGGGCGGAAGCAGCAGGAGCCTCGGCACTGGGGACCCGAGGGTCCCAGGACTAGGAAAGACCCCAGGCGACGGACGCGGCTGAGGAGCTGCGCAGAACCCGCGCCCGAGGAGCCGGCCTGGTTAAGTGTGGCCTGGCTGCCCCGCAATGGGCTGCTTGCTGGTCTCCCTGCTGTCTGCCTCGTAACTTCAGGGCTCCGCCTGGCCACAACCCACCAGCCTCAACGAGTCTGCGCCTCGTGTCTAAGGCCCAGCAGTCAGGAAACACACAGGAACCTGAGCGATAACGCAGGCGCCCATGGACCCGGGATCGGGTGACAGATGGCACCCTCAGCCCTGTTAACTGTCACCAAGAGGACTCCCTGGGAGAGTAAGAGGCGTAAACTAGCCGAATGCAGACGGGCGTGTGTTTGGAGACGGGATCTGTGCTGCAAAAGGTAACTAACAAGTGACAGGAAGATTCCTTCTGACGGGCGGACACCACTTTAGCTCATCCTGCTTCAGTTACTGGTTTCCAAGTGACCAACGACCTTTCTCACTGCCACACTTTTCCATTCTCTTGTGACAGTTTCCCAAGTAAAGCCAAGCTAGCAGAAGCTGTGGTAAACTGTTTCTCAAGACTGCACAGACGGGCCGGCGGTGTGCTGCAGCGGGTGAAGCCACCGCGAAGAGTGCCAGTGTCCCAGGTGGGCGCTGGTTCGAGTCCCGGCTGCTCCACTTCTGATCCAGCTCCCTGCTAATGAGCCTGAGAAACCAGGGGAAGACAGCCCAAGTGCTTGGGCCCCTGCACCCATATGGGAGACCCAAATGGAGCTCCAGGCTCCTGGCTTCGTCGGGCCCAGCCCCAGCCATGCTGGCCACTTGGGGAGTAAAGCAGTGGATGGAAGACCTCTCTGTTTCTCCCCCCTTCTTTGTAACTCTGCCTTTTAGATAAATACATAAAATAAATCTTAAAAAAAAAAATTGTCAGTTGGGTTTCTTGAATCCCGTGGCAAGCGTCATGCCTGGGGGCCGGCCGGTTGGTACCAAGTACAGCAGAGCAGTAAAACCCCAGCAGTGAGCTGGTTGCAGGCACACTCCTGGCACTGGGCGGGGGGGCATGCTGCCCTGTCAGCCAGTGATCCAGGCGAGGGCTGGGAGGTGGCAGGGTCACACTGAGGAGGAACAGGGCGGCACCTGTAAGTATTCCCGCAAAACAAAGGAACAAGCAGAGGCCCAGTGTGCTGAACCTAGTTCACAGGGAGGGATGGGGGCTGCCTGCAGTGAGACCACAGGTGCAGCCACAGGTCGGACGCGCAAGCTACAGGCCAGAGGCCCAGACAGCGAGGGAGGCCTGCCTGCACCGAGGAGAGGGCGGGACAGACAGACGGACTGTGCGTCACGACAGCAAGGCCTTCTCTTGTCAAAGGGGACTGACGGCGGCATGGTGTCAGAGACGTGCGCAGAGGGTGGCACAGGAATCCAGTGGGGAGGACGTGGGCCGCAGGTGGGCTCAGGACACACGGCCCACCGCAGAGAAACCACGAGAACCACGGCTCAGCCGGCTGCCCGGCCACCTGCACGTGGAAGCCCGTCTGAGCCCGCGCTGCCCAGGGGCAGGGTCTGAGATGGAGAGGCTGGGCCCGGTGCCATCGGCTGACCCTGCACGGACCTGGGCTTCTTTCCCGGACACTCGTGGGGCCTGGAAGTCCATCTCGCTAACTAGTAACAGTGCGCTGTGTGAGCACCGTCCACGCAACACCATGGGGAGTCCCTTGGCCACCAGCGGGGGGGGGCCCTCTGCCAGCCAAGGGCCGTGCACAAGGCAACAGGTGGGCGTCCCCCACCGCCCCCGTCTCCTTTCCAACACATGTTTTCAATGCGAGCATCAGCGCCCCCGCCCCACCGAGGCCTTTCGCCGGCCCCCGGCCTGTGCCGGCCTCCTGGTTCTCCGAGAGTGAACGGACAGAGGCACCCGGAGGTTGGAGCAGAGGAATCGCAGCGGCTCTCCGCGGGGAAGGCCCGCGAGGGAGCTACAGCCCCACCGTGCTTCTCGAAACCCCGGGTCCAGAGAGCCTGCGGCGGCGGCGCCGGGGACACAGGCGGGGCGGCCACGAGGCTGACGTGGGGCCCCGTGGGACAGACCCCGCGGGAACCCCCAGCGGGCAGCACCCCCGCGCTCGCTCGCTTCACCGGCAGGCGGGCCCACGCCGCCACCCCTGCCCGCCTCCTCCCGCCGCCCCGGGCACCCGCAGGTGTCGGCGCGGGGCGGGAACTCGGCCGCGGGCTCGGGGTTGGGCAGAGCCGAGCCCCCTCGGCCTCCCCGCTCGCTGGGACCCCGGGGCCCCGCTTCCCCCACCACCCGCGCACTCGTGGTGTCAGTCGCCGCACGACCACGTGGGCAGCAGCTTCTCTGGCCACGTGCGCGCCGGTGGGCGGCCTCGACCCCACCTGGCCCCCGGCCCGCCTCGCCCCGCCCTGCCCCGGCCCCCGGTCCCCACCGGCCTCCGCCCCCGGTCCCGCCCCCCGGCCCCGGCCCCGGCCCTCGGCCCCGACTGGCCCCGACCGGCCCCCGCCCCCTGCCCCGGCCGCCATGTGGCTCGGGCCGCGCGGCCGCCCACCTGCCTCCCTCTGCGTCTTCACGCTGAGGTACTGGCGCAGCTTCTTCACCGCGCGCTCCCGGATGCCCTTCTCGTGGGACGCCAGCCGCTGAGCAAACTGCATCTCGGCCGGCTGCATGGCGGGGGCCATCGCGCCCACTGGCGCAGCCCCGGCCGCCGCGCGTGCGCAGAGCCGCCGGCGCGCGCCGATGACGTCACAAAGGCGGCGCGTTCTAGGCCGTCGCGCCGCGTGCCTGGCAGCGGGCGGAGCCGCGGGGCCCGAGCGACGCGCGCCGGCGCGGTCGGGGCTGCTGACGGCGAGGTTAGCCGGGGCGGGGCCTCGGCGGGGGGCGGCCCGGGGCCTCGGCGGGCTGGGCGGGGCCTCGGCGGCGGGCTGGGCGGGGCCTCGGCGGCGGGCTGGGCCGGGGCTCCGCGGGGGGCTGGGCCGGGGCGGGGCTCCGCGGCGGGCTGGGCGGGGCCTCGGCGGCGGGCTGGGCCGGGGCGGGGCTCCGCGGCGGGCTGGGCGGGGCCTCGGCGGCGGGCTGGGCGGGGCCTCGGCGGCGTGGGCCGGGGCTCCGCGGCGGGCTGGGCCGGGGCGGGGCTCCGCGGCGGGCTGGGCGGGGCCTCGGCGGCGGGCTGGGCTGGGCCGGGCCGGGCCGCGCGGGCGGGCTCTGCGCGTGCTGGGCTCCGGCGGGCCGGCGCGGTGCACCTGCGGCCCGGGCTGCCTTCGCGCCGGCGTGGTGGTGGGTTTGGGCACAGGCCCTCCGCTCCTCCTCCCACGTCCTTTCTGGGACCTTGCTGGGTGGAGGAACTCCTAAAACTCCCCCCAGAACTTTTAAATTTTTAAAATTTTTTTTATTTATTTGAAAGTCAGAGTTACATACACACACAGAGAGAGAGAGAGAGAGAGAGAGAGAGAGAGAGGGGTCCTCCATCCACTGGTTCACTCCACAGTTGGCCGCAATGGCCTGAGCTGCAGGACCCGAAGCCAGGAGCCAGGGGCTTCTTCCGGGTCTCCCGCGTGGGTGCAGGAGCCCGAGGACTCGGGCCATCTCCTACTGCTCTCCCAGGCCACAGCAGAGAGCTGGATCGGAAGTGGAGCAGCGGGGACGACCCTGTGGCGCACTGGGTAAAGCCGCCACCTGCAGTCCTGGCATCCCGTATGGGCAGCGGTTTGAGTCCCAGCTGCTCCACTTCCAATCCAGCTCCCACGTGGGAGACCCCGAAGAAGCTCCTGGCTCCTGGCTTCGGATCAGCCCAGCTCTGGCCAACTGGAGAGTGAACCAGGGGATGGAAGACCTCTCTCTCTCTCTCTCTCTCTCTCTCTCTCCCTCTTCTCTCTCTCTGTAACCCTTTCAAATAAATAAATAAATCTTTTAAAAAAAGAAAAAAAAAGGAAGTAGAGCAGCCAAGACTCGAACCGGCACCCACATGGGACGCCAGCCCTGCAGGCGACAGCTTTACCTGCTACGCCACAGCACCAGCCCCGCCCCGGACTTCTGGGTGCAGCGTTCTTCTAAGCTGCTCTGGAGAGGGACGATAACAAGTAGCAAGACTTTGATGCGTAAATGCTGGCTTGCTGCCAAGGCTGCTTCCTCTGCCTCACACAGAAGTTCCGAGTTTTCTTCAAGATTTTCCCATTTTCTTTGGCTCTTGTACACACATTGCTAATGCCTACCCAGCTGCATAAAATGGCTCCCTAAGAGGAGGAACCCATAATCTTGGGGGTGGGGAGAACACGCCAAAGGCCCCCTTGAACCTGGGAGCTTCATCTCTGGTAACACGTGCAGGGGCCTCGAAGGGCCCAGCAGACGGGTGCAGGGGTGGGGTTGCAGAGAGAAGGGAGGAGCAGGCCCTGTGGGGTCCCTGCGCAGGTGCAGGGCTGTGGAGAGACAGAGGAGCAGGCCCTGCGGGGGGGTCCCTGTGCAGGTGCAGGGCTGTGGAGGGAGGGAGGAGCAGACCCTGCGGGGTCCCTGTGCAGGTGCAGGGCTGTGGAGGGAGGGAGGAGCCAGGCCCTGGGGGGTCCCTGTGCAGGTGCAGGGCTGTGGAGGGAGGGAGGAGCAGGCCCTGGGGGGGTCCCTGTGCAGGTGCAGGGCTGTGGAGGGAGGGAGGAGCAGGCCCTGCGGGGGGTCCCTGTGCAGGTGCAGGGCTGTGGAGGGAGGAGCAGGCCCTGGGGGGTCCCTGTGCAGGTGCAGGGCTGTGGAGGGAGGAGCAGGCCCTGCGGGGGGGTCCCTGTGCAGGTGCAGGGCTGTGGAGGGAGGGAGGAGCAGGCCCTGCGGGGTCCCTGTGCAGGTGCAGGGCTGTGGAGGGAGGAGCAGGCCCTGGGGGGTCCCTGTGCAGGTGCAGGGCTGTGGAGGGAGGAGCAGGCCCTGCGGGGTCCCTGTGCAGGTGCAGGGCTGTGGAGGGAGGAGCAGGCCCTGGGGGGGTCCCTGTGCAGGTGCAGGGCTGTGGAGGGAGGAGCAGGCCCTGGGGGTCCCTGTGCATTAGCAGGGCTGTGGAGGGAGGAGCAGGCCCTGGGGGTCCCTGTGCATTAGCAGGGCTGTGGAGGGAGGAGCAGGCCCTGGGGGGTCCCTGTGCAGGTGCAGGGCTGTGGAGGGAGGGAGGAGGAGGCCCTGGGGGGTCCCTGTGCAGGTGCAGGGCTGTGGAGGGAGGAGCAGGCCCTGGGGGGTCCCTGTGCAGGTGCAGGGCTGTGGAGGGATGAGGAGGCCCTGGGGGGTCCCTGTGCAGGTGCAGGGCTGTGGAGGGAGGGAGGAGCAGGCCCTGGGGGGTCCCTGTGCAGGTGCAGGGCTGTGGAGGGAGGGAGGAGCAGGCCCTGCGGGGTCCCTGTGCAGGTGCAGGGCTGTGGAGGGAGGAGTTGCAGGCCCTGCGGGGTCCCAGTGCAGGTGCAGGGCTGTGGAGGGAGGGAGGAGCAGGCCCTGCGGGGGTCCCTGTGCAGGTGCAGGGCTGTGGAGGGAGGGAGGAGCAGGCCCTGGGGGGTCCCTGTGCAGGTGCAGGGCTGTGGAGGGAGGGAGGAGCAGGCCCTGGGGGGTCCCTGTGCAGGTGCAGGGCTGTGGAGGGAGGAGCAGGCCCTGGGGGGTCCCTGTGCAGGTGCAGGGCTGTGGAGGGAGGAGCAGGCCCTGGGGGGTCCCTGTGCAGGTGCAGGGCTGTGGAGGGAGGGAGGAGCAGGCCCTGGGGGTCCCTGTGCAGGTGCAGGGCTGTGGAGGGAGGAGCAGGCCCTGGGGGTCCCTGTGCAGGTGCAGGGCTGTGGAGGGAGGAGCAGGCCCTGGGGGGTCCCTGTGCAGGTGCAGGGCTGTGGAGGGAGGGAGGAGCAGGCCCTGGGGGGTCCCTGTGCAGGTGCAGGGCTGTGGAGGGAGGAGCAGGCCCTGGGGGGTCCCTGTGCAGGTGCAGGGCTGTGGAGGGAGGGAGGAGCAGGCCCTGGGGGGTCCCTGTGCAGGTGCAGGGCTGTGGAGGGAGGAGCAGGCCCTGGGGGGTCCCTGTGCAGGTGCAGGGCTGTGGAGGGAGGGAGGAGCAGGCCCTGGGGGGTCCCAGTGCAGGTGCAGGGCTGTGGAGGGAGGGAGGAGCAGGCCCTCGGGGGTCCCTGTGCAGGTGCAGGGCTGTGGAGGGAGGAGCACGCCCTGGGGGGGTCCCTGTGCAGGTGCAGGGCTGTGGAGGGAGGAGCAGGCCCTGGGGGGGTCCCTGTGCAGGTGCAGGGCTGTGGAGGGAGGAGCAGGCCCTGGGGGTCCCTGTGCAGGTGCAGGGCTGTGGAGGGAGGAGCAGGCCTTGGGGGGTCCCTGTGCAGGTGCAGGGCTGTGGAGGGAGGAGGAGGCCCTGGGGGGTCCCTGTGCAGGTGCAGGGCTGTGGAGGGAGGAGCAGGCCCTGCGGGGTCCCAGTGCAGGTGCAGGGCTGTGGAGGGAGGAGCAGGCCCTGGGGGTCCCTGTGCAGGTGCAGGGCTGTGGAGGGAGGAGCAGGCCCTGGGGGTCCCTGTGCAGGTGCAGGGCTGTGGAGGGAGGGAGGAGCAGGCCCTGGGGGTCCCTGTGCAGGTGCAGGGCTGTGGAGGGAGGAGCAGGCCCTGGGGGTCCCTGTGCAGGTGCAGGGCTGTGGAGGGAGGAGCAGGCCCTGGGGGGGGGGTCCCTGTGCAGGTGCAGGGCTGTGGAGGGAGGAGCAGGCCCTGGGGGGGGTTCCTGTGCAGGTGCAGGGCTGTGGAGGGAGGAGCAGGCCCTGGGGGGTCCCTGTGCAGGTGCAGGGCTGTGGAGGGAGGAGGAGGCCCTGGGGGGTCCCTGTGCAGGTGCAGGGCTGTGGAGGGAGGAGCAGGCCCTGGGGGGTCCCTGTGCAGGTGCAGGGCTGTGGAGGGAGGAGCAGGCCCTGGGGGTCCCTGTGCAGGTGCAGGGCTGTGGAGGGAGGAGCAGGCCCTGGGGGGTCCCTGTGCAGGTGCAGGGCTGTGGAGGGAGGAGCAGGCCCTCCGTGCCCTGTGGACTCCGCACCTGCCCCCGTCTCTCACGTCTGGATCGCTGCTCTGTGCAGGTCACGAGTGGACGGCCCGCCGCCCTCCGCAGGCCCGGATGCTGCGCGAACGCCGCGCGGTTTGAGCCTCGTGGGTCTCCGTTCAGCGCGGCGTGGACGCCTTCCCGCGTTTTCCAGCGAGCAGGGGTCAGAGGGCGCCGCGCAGGCGCACGGAGCCGAGGCCCCGGCGGCCATGGGCGAGGCCGGCGGCCCTGAGGAGGAGTGCTGGGTCCGTGGGGCGGCCTGGGCTGAGCGCTCGCGTCCGCGCAGGGCCGCGGCGGGGTGGGGCGCCGCGGGGCCGGGACTCGGGCGGCGGCCGCGTCCTGCGAGGCCCTGGGCCGGCGGGCGTTGGCCGCTCGAGGCCCGTGACGCGGGCTCGCTCCTCCCGCAGCGCATGGGGCCCCAGGAGGAGTTCGTGAGGGTGCGGAGGAAGGACCTGGAGCGCCTGACCACGGAGGTGATGCAGATCCGCGACTTCCTGCCCCGCATCCTGGACGGCGAGGTGCTGGAGAGCTTCCGCAAGCTGCCGCTGGTGGAGCGGAGTGAGTCCCGCGGCGGGCGGGCGGGCGGTGTGGACCGGCGGGGGGGGGGTGTGGACCGGCGGGTGGGCGGGGTGGGCGGTGTGGACCGGCGGGGTGGGCGGGCGGTGTGGACCGGCGGGGTGGGCGGGCGGTCAGGCGGGTGTGGACCGGCGGGGTGGGCGGGCGGTGTGGACCGGCGGGGTGGGCGGGCGGTCAGGCGGGTGTGGACCGGCGGGGTGGGCGGGCGGTCAGGCGGGTGTGGACCGGCGGGGTGGGCGGGCGGCCGGGCGGGGTGGACCGGCGGGGTGGGCGGGCGGCCCTGGTCCTCGCCGGCCGAGCGGGCCTGGCGGTGTGGACGGGTCGGCTCCTCCTCGCCGGCCGAGCGGGCCTGGCGGGGTGGACGCGGGGCGGTCGGGCGGGTCGGCCGAGCGGGCCTGGCGGTGTGGACGCGGGGCGGTCGGGCGGGTTGGCCGAGCGGGCCTGGCGGTGTGGACGCGGGGCGGTCGGGCGGGTCGGCCGAGCGGGCCTGGCGGGGTGGACGCGGGGCGGTCGGGCGGGTCGGCCCTGGTCCTAAGACTTCGGTTCCCGACGGAGAGAGTCGTGCAATGAAGCGCCTGCTCGGGCTTCCGAAGACGGCGGTCGCCGCCCAGCCTCCCGTCCCGGCGCTGGCAGCTCGCTCGCCCGCGGTGAGGCCGCCCTGCGGAGTCGGGTGGTTTGTCCTGGAAGTCCGCGCAGGAGTGCACGGGTGCTGCTCCCGGTGGCCGGTGGCCGTGGGGGGAGGGTGGCACGGCACGGAGCCCGGGTCCTGTCACGTCCGAGCCTGGCCGCAAAGCAGACTGCACCCCGCTCCTGGCGTCCGTCCTGTTATTTAAAGATGGGCTTGTTTATTTAGAGAGAGTCACGGAGGGAGGGCGTCTCCACCTGCCGGTTCACTGCCCAGGGCTGGGCCAGGCCAAAGCCAGGAGCTCCATCCGGGTTTCCCACGTGGGTCAGGGGCTGAAGCACTGGGGCCATCGTCCACTGCTGTCCCAGGCCACAGCAGAGAGCTGGACTGGAAGCGGAGTAGCCAGGACTCGAACCGGCGCCCATGTGGGACACGGTGTCGCAGGCAGTGGCTTCACCTGAGCCGCAGTGCCGGCCCCACGTGATTTGAGCCTGCCAGCCCTTGCTTACTGGGACGCAGACATTTAACCGTTGGTGCTCACCCCGTCTGGGCTGGCAGCGGTGTGAGGCGGCTCCCGTCTGCAGCCGCCACAGTGGCCAGCAGGTGTCAGCACCCTGTCGCCGTCGGCGCCGTCCGGCAGCTTCCGCCGCGGAACCTGGACGTCTGTCTGGCTTTAAACAGCCGCTGCCCCATCTGGACAGGACGGGGCCGCTCCCTGGGGGCAGCCTTCCCTCCTGCGTGCTGCTGGCAGCCGCACCCAGCTGCAAGTGGCCGTGTTGCCGGGGGCTGACGGGGTCCTGGGGTTCCAAGTATTGTACATTTGATGCTTTAGTACGTTTTCCTTTTACATTGGTCTTCCGTCTGGCTGTCCTTTCAGAGATGTATTTATTTCTTGAAAGGCAGTGGCAGAGAGAGGGAAAGAAACAGACGCACTGGTCTCCCGTCGGCTGGCTCACGGCCCGGTGGCCCCAGGTGGCCGGAGCTGGCTGGAGCCGGGAGCCGGGAGCTCCGGCCGTGCCTCCCTGTGGGTGACAGTGGAGCCGTCTTCCTCCGCTTGCCTGCGTCCAGGGGGCCGGGCGGGAAGTGCAGCGGCTGGGCCTGACCAGCGCTCTGTGCGCTTTTGAGGCCTGCGGATGGCGGCCCAGCCCGCCGCACCAGTGCTGGCCTCAGCGTGGCTGTTTTAGATTCTGGTTTTCTGATGAACTTTTCTTGTTACCCATGTTCTGGAACGAACATTATTTTTTTTTTGAAGACTTATTCATTTGAAAGTCAGTTACACAGAGAGGAGAGGCAGAGAGAGAGGTCTTCCATCCAGTGGTGCACCCCCCAGTTGGCCGCAAAGGCCAGAACTGTGCTGATCTGGAGCCAGGAGCCAGGAGCTTCTTCACGTGGGTGCAGGGCCCAAGCACGTGGGCATCCTCCACTGCTGTCCCAGCCAGAGCAGAGAGCTGGATTGGAAGAGGAGCAGCCGGGACTAGAACCGGTGTCCACATGGGGTTCCGGTGCTCCAGGCCAGGGCGTTAACCCTCTGGGCCACAGCGCCGGCCCCTGGAACAAACTTTAGTCTCTGGTAAATCTGACTCACCTTTGGGTCTGCTTCTGGTGTGTCTTTTCCATCTTCGTAGATTTAGTAATTCTTTATTGAATAACAGACTTAAAAACACCTGTGGTGTTTATCTGTTTACTTCTTGAGAGAGAGAGGGGAGCGAGAGTGTCCCGTGCACTGGTTCACTCCCCGGCCGCTGGGCCTGGTCAGTCCGGCTCTGGGAACCCAGTCCAAGTGCCCTCAGGGTGGGGGATCGCCACTTATCGCCGCTGCTGCCCGCAGGGTCTTCATGAGCGAGCAGCTGGATTCGGGAGTGGCACTCAGATACGGGGTGTGGCCATCTAAGTGCGAGGCCCGAGCTTAGCCCCGGTCAGTGGCCTTCAGAAGCGAGAGGCCCTGGACGCTGGTGCGCTCTTCGGCCTGCTTTTGGTTCATCCTCTGTCTGGCCAGGCCAGTCCGCAGCAGTTGGGTGGAGACTGCCTTCCTCCGTCAGGGCTGCACTGACCCAGGGCCGGCTTCCACCTTAGTTCCAGCCGGCCTCTTTAGTTGCTTTCCACTCGGCCTCGTCCTGGAAGGGAGTCCAGCGAGAGCTGAGTGTGTGCTGGAGCCCGGCTGCCAGGGCAGGCCTGGACCCTCTTCTGTGCTGCTGCCAAGTGGGTCTGATGGGCGCGTCCTTCTGCACATGCGCTTCTTCTTTAAAGACTTATTTATTTATTTGAAAGGCAGAGTTAGGCAGAGAGAGAGAGAGAGAGAGAGAGAGAGAGAGGGAGGGAGGGAGGGAGACACAAACAGAGTCTTCCATCCGCTGGTTCACTCCCCTGATGGCCACAATGGCTGGAGCTGTGCTGATGAAGCCAGGAGCCAGGAGCGTCTGCCGGGTCTCCCACGCGGGTGCAGGGCCCAAGGGCTTGGGCATCTTTCCCAGCTTTCCCAGGACACAGCAGAGAGCTGGATCGGAAGAGGAACAGCTCGGACTCAAACCGGTGCCCAACCGGGATGCTTGCACTGCTCCTGGCTCCTGGCTTTGGGTCGGGCCAGCTCTGGCCACTGCGGTCATTTGGTGAGTGAACCAGCTGATGGAAAACCTCACTCGCTCTCTACCTCTGCCTCTCTGTAACTCTGCGTTTTTTGTTTGTTTGTTTGTTTGTTTTAATGACAGGCAGAGCTAGAGAGAGACAGAAAGGTCTTCCCTCCATTGGTTCACCCCCCTCAAATGGCTGCTGTGGCCGGCACACCGTGCTGATCCGATGGCAGGAGCCAGGTGCTTCTCCTGGTCTCCCATGGGGTGCAGGGCCCACGCACTTGGGCCATCCTCCACTGCACTCCTGGGCACAGCAGAGGGCTGGCCTGGAAGAGGGGCAACCGGGACAGAATCCGGCGCCCCAACTGGGGCTGGAACTCGGGGTGCCAGCGCTGCAGGCGGAGGATTAGCGTATTGAGCCATGGCACCGGCCAACTCTGTTTTAAATAAATAAATAAATCCTAAAAAAAAGTTCAAAAAATGCCTTTTACCAAAAAAAAAAAAAAAAAAAAGAGAGAGAGGGAGAGAAATGTATCACTACAAGAGACAGGCCTTGGAGATGTTCCAGATTAACCGGGGCTAGAGATGCTTGAGCTGTGACAGCTGACCCTAGACTGGGTTCTGTGCCTGAAGGAAGAAAATGCTGCCGAGGGCAGTACGGGGCCACGTGCAGGATGTCAGGATAGGTTAGATAAGGTGTCAGCGTTCCCCCTGCCGAAGGTGCTGGCCGGCGGGCTGCTGGCCGGGCGGCCTCTCTCCCCGGGAAGCATTTGAGCTGCTTAGGGAAAGGGCTGTGGTGGCTGTGGTTGTTCTGGACTGTGAGTGTGCGCGCGTGTGTGTGGGCATTCTCTGTGCGACATTGGTGAGTGTGAACTTGCTTCCAAGTAGAGGGTTCAGGAAGCATAGCACGGAGTGGAGATGGCCGTCAGGAGCCCGCGGAACTGGAGCGATTCCGAGGCGCCCAGGCTCTGCTGTGGGACCCCGAAGCCTCTGAGATTCATTTCCTGGGAGTTTGGTGTTAGTGAGAAGAGAGGGCGCTCTGTCTCCGGGAGTGGGGGGAACCGTGGAGGCGGCCCGAGAGCGAGCATGGTAAGGGGCTGAGTTTGATGTGGCTTTTACTATGGCCCGGACAGGAGCCTGCGCAGTGTGTCGTGCTCTGAGCTGGCAGAGTGCGGAGAGCATGGTGGACAGGTGGCTCGCAGGAGTGGGCAGGGCTGAGGGACAGCACATGGAGCGAAGCCCAGGAGATCACACGTGTGGCGCGCGCCATGGCCTGCTCTGGGCCAGGAGCTGGAGGGGGCATCAGCCTTGGTGAGGGCGTGATTGACAGCACCCTTGGCTTCAGCCGGGAGGGAGGGTAAGGAGAGTGGAGCAGTCAGTGAGCCTTAGCCCGTCTGGTCCTCCAGGGTCCTGCAGGCCCTGCTGGCCACTGTACCCAGCAGGAAGCTATGGGACGGAGGGCCCAGTGGCTGCAGGCGTGGGTGTCAGGTGGGTGTCAGCCTTTTGGAGCACAAAGCAGGGTGCAGTGTCCCTGAAGGCACATGGGGAGTGTCCCTGACATGGGAGTGTGAAGCTAGAAGCAGACGGAAAGGGGCCTATGGGCAGACAGGCTGGGGGCGTGTCACTCCTGGCCCACGGCGTCCTTGTGGCTGGCGTGTCAGGAATGGAAAGCAGGCACCTCGACTGTGGTGTGGGAGACGCTTGGGCAGGCCTCGCTCGAGTGCCGGGAGGCTGAGCGTGGTTTTGTGGGCTGGATGCTAACCAGTGGGCGCTGTTACATGCCTGGCAGTTTGTCAGGCACTGCTGGGTGTCGTGGGATAAGGAAGGCAGGAGCTGAGCCTCTCCTTCGGAAGTTTGCCGTGGGCTGGGAGCTCTGGGGTGCAGATGGCGGTTGGTGGCGTGGGCCAGTGCCAGGGACGCTGGCAGAGCCGGCAGCCGCCGAATGCCCGTTAGTCACACACTTTTCCTTCTCACGGAAGATTCTGCCAGTGTATTTGGAAGCAGATTTTTGTTAGGACATTAAAGTGCCGTTTCTGTGTTCTGGTTCCAGTTTTCCTCTCCTTCCTTTGGTTTGTTTTACATCTTAACAGCTAATTAAAATGGTATTTGGAGGGCTTAGAATGGGAGCTAGGACTTCACATGCATTTGTGCTCTTTAATTTTTTTAATGAATCCTGGAATGTTCTGGTTTCTTTAAAAGTATTCTTTCTTTCTTTTTTTTTTTTTAAATTAACTTATTTGAAATGCAGAGTGATGAGAGGGAGGGAGAGTGAGGTAGAGAGAGATCTTCTGTTGCTGGTTCACTCCTCAAATGACTGCAGCAGCCAGGGCTGGGCTGGGCGGGGTCTCCCGTGTGGGTGGCAGGGGCCCAAGCACTTGGCCATCTTTCTCAGGCCCGTTAGCCGGGAGCTGGTTTGGAAGTGGAACAGCTGGGACTCTGATAATGGGTGCTGGTGTTGCAGGCGGCAGCTTAACCTGCTCATCACTACGCTGGCCTATTCATTTCACTTTTTGGACTTAGTTTTTGGCACGTGGGAAGAGCGCCCTCGGGGAATCGCTGAGTTGGGAGATCTGCCTGACACAGGCACTCTGTGACGGCCTCCTGGTGCAGGGTCAGAGTGCCCAAGGGTTCTTTGTGGAAGGAGGGCCTGTGGAGTTCCGTGAGCCGGGGGAGGGGAGAGACATGCAGATAGCCGAAGTCATTGTGCGTTTTTCCAGTCAAGAATCGGGAGAAGGCAGCCTGCGCTGTGAGGTAGCAGGTAAAAAGCTGCTGCGTGCGCTGCTGGCATCCCACATGGGTGCTGGTTCATGTGCTGCCTGTTCCACTTCCGGTCCAGCTCCCTGCTAATGGCCTGGGAAAAGCAGTACAAGATGGCCCTGCCACCCATGTGGGAGACCTGACGAAGCTCCTGGCTCAGCACTGGCCATTGTGGCCATCTGGGGAGTGAACCAGCAGATGGAAGATGTCTCTGTCTCTCCCTCTCTCTCTGACTATCAAATGAATAAATAAATCTTAAAAGGGAGAAGAAATGTATAAAGGGAAATTCATTGTTGTGATGATAACGGTACAGTGCCTGCTGCATTCCATGTACTCTTCTGCACACTGGGGCTGTGGCGTGAGACAGAACTGAGGAAACCCCGTCCCCATGGTGGTCAAGGGCCCATGCAGCGAGCCCAGGTTAGGAGGCCATAGCAGTGCTCCTGAGTGGCCACAGGGCGGCGGCCTCACACAGCAGAAAGGCACCTGCTTCTTGGGGGGCTGCTGTGGGTGGGTGTGGCCTCTGAGCAGCCTCCTGGAGTTGTAGGGCTTTGCCTGTTTGGTCACATACCACGCAGAGCAGGGATTGTGAAATTGCCACAAGGACAGGGAGTCTTTGGTGTTCACAGCGAGTTCCTGCAGGTTTTTACACTGCTGAGGTTTGTAGAAACATAACTTCCTATTTTCATTATCGTGGTTGAATATTTAATAATAGAAATCTGAGTTAATTACAAGGGAAAATATTTAATTCCCTGATAGTCTCACCACTGTTCTGACTTCCTTTCGTTTCTTTTTGTCTGGTATCTGTCTCCTTCGTGATTATAGAGCTTGTGTGCATGTGTAACAGTAACATCTCTCCATTGGCACCGTTCCCGTGTGCCGCTGTATAGCGTTAAGCACAGAGTGGTTGGTTGGCTTTGACTCCTCGCCTGGGACAGAAGAAAGCATGCCAGTGCAGTCACGTTGTGCGCAGAGTGGAGGAGAGAGCTCTGGTAGCCCACGTTGCCTCTCTGGTTCTGAGAGAGGCTTTGCCAGCCAGTGATGGAATCTCCAGCTGGTCTGAACATTCACCTCTAGTTCTCTCTGGAGCAGGTGGTCTCCCCCTGCTTCTTCCCCCAGAGCTCCGGGAACCCCCGTGCCTCCTCCCTGCCCCCCAGAGCGGACTGTGCTGAGCGTGGGCCCTCCAGGTGCAGCAGGGCTCTGTCTTCAGGCTGCCGTCCCTGTCCTCTGCCCTCTGCCCTCTGCCCTCCTGTTCCTGTTCCTTTCATTTCATCAGCTGTCATCCTGAAGCCGTCGTTCTCAAAGTGTGGCCCCCAGACAAACAGCCCCCACCTCTCTGGGCGTGGGTTAGAAATGTGGCTTCTCAGGGCCCCCCCGGCCTGCTCAGAGCTCGCATGGACGGTCCAGCCCTGTGGGTTTTATCAAAGCATCCGGATTCTGAGGCGCACGAGTGTTCGAAAATCATTGTTGTGTGGTGTTGCTGCTTCAATCGGAGAAGTTACACAGCCTTACTTAGCTCTGCCTGCAGACCTGGGGGTACGGTAGCACAAAACCCGGCCCTTCTCAGCCCTGCGGATCAAGCACTTACAACTTTGAGTTGCATATTTGATTTTTTGAATGTCAGTAATTCAGTAGCGTGACATTTTAAATTTACATTTGGTAACACTTCTGATTAATTGCCATGGCTGTCTTTTGGGGTTTTTGTTGGCCATCTGACGCATCAATGAAATGAATGTGGGGGGAGGAGGCGTCACGGGGCCCTCGTCTTGGCCTCCATCCCTCTCCTGCCTCCATTGACTACTACTGCAGTTGTTCCCATTGAGTCCGGCGGCCAGCTGGCGAGCTGGCTTTGTGAATCAGCGTGTGCTGGCACCGCCTGCGCGCTGGGCCTCCTGCTGCTCGTGGAGCAGAGACGAGTCTGTGCCACGAGACCGGCAGGGTTCTCAGCTCTGCCTCCAGTGCTTTAAATAACACGTGTGCTTGCAGCCTGGAGTACACGTCTGACAGCACAGCGAGGCCTTCAAACACAAAACAGACGATGAGGAGGTCCTTTCTGCTGTGGGCTAAAAGCTGATAGGAACTTAAAAAGCCAGGCCTTTGGGTACTGGTCCCATGTGGGCTGCTTAGAAGTCAACAGCAGCGTTCTGACTTAGGGAGTCCCTACAGACTCTGCAGGACAAGGCTGGGCTCAACAGGTGCTTAGGGGCGATCAGTGACTCGAAACATCTTGAGTATTTTCATGTCTGTTTCCTGCAGACCTGGAAAGGAAAGAACAAGAAGTAGAGCAGCTGAGAATGGACTGCGAGCACTTTAAATCCCGGCTGGAGACCGTGCAGGCTGACGGCGTGCGGGAGAAGAGGGTACGGAGCCGGGCACCCACCCTGCCTTTCACCCCTCCGGAGCAGCGGCTCCTAATTTCCACCTTCATCCTCAAGAGGTTGTATTTTACAGTGTGTGGATTCTGAGTGGGTTGCAAGGCAGGAGAACAGTTGGAGTTCATGGCGATTTAACATGAAGACTATTCACTCGAGGCCTTTTAATTTTCATCCTTCAAAACGATGAGGCCGGTGCTGTGGCGTAGCTGGTGAAGCTGCCTCCTGCAGTACCGGCATCCTTCATAGGTGCCAGTCTGAGTCCCGGCTGCTCCACTTCTGATCCCACTCTCTCTGTGGCCTGGGACAGCAGTAGAAGATGGCCCAAGTCCTTGGGCCCCTGCACCCGTGTGGGTGACCTGGAGAAAGCTCTGGCTTTTGGCTTTGCATTGGCACAGCTCCGGTCGTTGCATCCTTCTGGGGAGTGACCCAGCGGATGGAAGACTGACCGACCTCTCTCTCTCTGCGCCTCTGCCTCTGCCTCTCTCTCTCTCTAACTCTGCTTTTCAAATAAGTAAATGAATCTTAAAAAGAAGGTACACTCCACAGTGCAAGCATTCCTAACAATCTCAGGGGGGATAAAATGCACATAATGACTTGTACCTGGAGATGGATACGTTAACTCCAAAGTGTTTGTAATTGATTTGGAGATTACTGATGTTTTAGAAATAACCAATTTTATAGGCCATAATAATATTTTTAATGTGTATCTTTATTTATTGATGGATAGATTGTTTATTATTCTGTAAACCCAGAACTGTTCTGCCTCTCCTTGCAAAATTTGGGGCTTGGATCTGTTTCTGTTTTTGGTTAATAAGACAATAATAATGTTACTAATAGCAGCCACGCTGTATCAGATGTTTGCTGTGTGGAAACAGGCCATCAGCGGCTGTCTGCACATCACATGAGTCTCCCAGCACGGGTGTATCAGCAGGCACACACCTAGGAAGGTGAGCTGCTGTCCAAGGTCACGGTGCTTGTGTGCTCAGCTGTATTGCCTGCTGCCTCCTCACTCGCAGGACTTCCACACGTTTGTGGCTGCAGCAGAGGTTTTCCTCAAGCAGTGTTTTATTTTTTAAAGATTATTTATTTGAAAAGCAGAGTTACAGAGAGAGAAGGATACACACACACACACACACACACACACACACACAAATTGAAAGGGGGAGAGAGAGCTCTCTCTTCCATCTTCTGGTTCACTTTCCAAATGGCCACAACAGCCTGGGCTGGGCCAGACCAAATCCAGGAGCCTGGAACTCCACCCATGGAGTGGCAGGGTCCATGCACTGGACCGTCATGTGCTGCTTTCCCAGGCGCATTAGCAGGGACTGGCCTGGAAGTGGAGCAGCCGGGCCTCAGAGCAGCGCTCATGCGGGATGCCGGCAGCATCAAAGTGGCCTCTTAACCTCTGTGCCACAGTGCCAGTCCCAAGTGGGCTTTGGACAGATTTTAATATAGAGAACGTAGAAAATAATAGTTTTGTTCTTACATCAGAGTTAGATTAAATACCATATATTTAATGTTGAAATTTTTAGTTTTCTCACATTCTGATAAGATCTTATTTTTTTATTTATTTGAGAGGCAGAGTTAGAGAGACAATGGTCTTCCATCTGCTGATTTACCCCCCTAATGGCTGCAGTGGCTATACCTGGGCTGATCTGAAGCCAGGAGCTTCTTTCTGGGTCTCCCACATGGGTGCAGGAGTCCAAGAACCCAGGACAAATTCTGCTTTCCCAGGCGCAATAGCAGGGGCCGATGTTGTGCTGCAGTAGGTTCATCCTCCGCCTGCAGCGCTGGCATCTCTGTGGGTGCTGGTTCTAGTCCTGGCTGCCCCTCTTCTGATCCAGCTCTCTGTCATGGCCTGGGAAAGCAGTAGAAGATGGCCCAAGTCCTTGGGCCCTTGCACCTACGTGGGAGACCCGGAAGTAGCTCCTGGCACCTGGCTTCAGTTTGGCACAGTTCCGGTCGTTGCAGCCATTTGGGGAGTGAACTAGTGGATGGAAGACCTCTCTCTCACTTTCTGTAGCTCTACCTCTCAAATAAATAAATAAAATATTAAAAGAAAGGAAAGAAAAAAAGGAAGTGGAAGAGGGGCCTACACGGTGGTACAGCGGGTTAAAGCCCTGGCCTGCAGTGCCAGCATCCCAATATTGGTGCTGGTTCAAGTCTCAGCTGCTCCTCTTCTGATCCAGCTCTCTGCTGTGGCTGGGAAAGCAGTAGAAGATGGCCCAAGTCCTTGGGCCCCTGCATCCACATGGGAAACCTGGAAGAAGCACCTGGCTCCTGGCTTAGGATCGGCACAGGTCTGGTCATTCCGACCATTTGGAGAGTGAACCAACGGATGGAAGACCTTTCTTTCTCTCTCTCTCTCTCTCACTGTCTGTAAATCTACCTCTCAAATAAATAAATACATCTTTAAAAAAAATAAAAAAATTAATAAATAAAAGAAGTGGCACAGCCGGGACTCTAACCAGAACCCATATGAGATACCGGTGCTACAGGTGGAGGTTTAACCTACTGTGCCACAGGCCACAGTGCTGGCCCCTGTTTAGATCTTTTTTTTTTAAGGGAAAGGGTTTATTGAGGAAAACCCAGCAGACCCTGGAGGGAAGGGGCAAAGAGGGAAGAGAAGAGTAAGAGACAGAGAGGAGAGAGGGGAGTGAAAGAGGAGAGAAGATACAGCAGAGAGGGGAGAGACGAGAGGAGGGAGGAGAGAGCAGAGAGCCCCGTGTTCAGGAACAGGCCCTTTGACAACTTTGCCGGAGGGCTAAGACTGAGGCAGCTCCTAACATTCCCCCTTTTGTTTTTTATAAAGCAGGAGTTCTGTGGGATTACATTAGTCCTAAAAGTCCAGGAGGGATGGAGGGACGATGATCTGTCTTGAGAGCTACTTCCTGCTGGCATGGGGCGATGTCTCCTGGGGGGGAGCCGAGTATATCCCTGTAGCAGCATTTGGTTGACCGCCTGGTTGCTGAAGGCCTTTGTTTGTTCTTTATAACCTGCTGTAAACACTTAAACAGACACTGTAGTATAATAGACTTTGGGCCAGGACTGGTTCTAAGATAAAGTCTGGATTCCTGGGTGGGAGGGGGAGGTATAGTGAGCTGAGATAGTGAAGAGTTGGGGCTGCACACGTGGAAGGCAGAGGTTTTGGCTTAAACTTTGGAGGCCAGTAGGACCTGGGCCAGAGAGCAGTACACATAGAAGGTTTAGGTCAAAGATAGAAAAGCTCGAGCATATGGAATCTCCTTCCATTTTCCTGAACGCTCACGGAAGTGATAAAGATGGATGGAGATCGCAGAGTGTTCGGTGGCGTGGAGGGAGTTCCTGGGGGTGTGTTTTGCGACTGGCAGAAATCCAGGACCCCAGAGCAGCTCAGAGATTCCCAAAGGGGGAGCAAAGTCACTGGGGGACGCTGGATCACCAATGTAAGGTTTTCCCGGCCAATGCACCAATGTTATCTATTTCTGTTATCTGTCACAAAGCACACCGAACCCCGGAGTAAGGGAAAGAGTTTATTGGGGAAAACCCAGCAGACCAGGGGGAAGGGGCAAAGAGGAGAGAGGGGAGGGCAGAAGATACAGCAGAGAGGGGGAGACGAGAGGAGGGAGGGGAGCAGATGAGAGGAGCCAAGAGAGCCCTGTTTAGATCGTAATGAACAGAAGTGGCTGTCTGGGAGCCGGACTGTGGCACAGTAGGTTAAAGCCCTGGCCTGCAGTGCGGCATCTCAGATGGATGCTGGTTTGAGTCCCGGCTGCTCCACTTCCAATCCAGCTCCCTGCAATAGGCCTGGGAAAGCAGTTGCGGATGACCCAAGTCCTTAGGCCCTTGCACCGATTTGGGACACCCAGGAGATGTTCCTGGCTTTGGATCAGCTTAGCTGCAGCCGTTGGAGCCATTTGGGGAGTGAACCAGTGGATTGAAGACCTCTCCTCCCCCTCCCTCCCTCCTTCCCTATTTCTCTATAACTCTTTCACATAAATACATCTTTTTAAAGAAGTGGCAGTCTGATGAGTTGGTCTGGGCCTCAGTGTTCCGTGGCCTGAAGTTGCCCAGCAGTGAGAGGATTCGTGGGCGCTGGAAATGCAGCCTGCTGCTCTGGGCCTGCCTTAGACTGCTGAAGTTCTTTGGTAAGATTGAAGCTTAAATTGAACAGAATCTTAGATTTTTGTTTCTTTTTCTTTATTTTCATTTTTTGGCAGGCAGAGTGGACAGTGAGAGAGAGAGACAGAGAGGAAGGTCTTCCTTTTTGTCGTTGGTTCACCTCCCAGTGCTGTTTCCTGGGGCCCGTGCTCCCAGGCGCTGCAGGGGAGCCCGCCTCCAGGTTCTTGTCTTCTGTGTTTCCAGTTTGTTGGAAAGGGTGGTTACTTCCAGGAAAATACAAGGGAAGTTGTTGCAAATGCCAGCCACGTGTTTGAAGAAACTTCTTACAGAGAAATTAACTGACGGTGGTTCAGGTAAAATCTGAAGTAAGTGGAGCAGGGATTGTGCAGGACTCTGGAAGGTTCGGTGCTTGCTGAGTGCAGGTGTGAATATTCACATTAAAGAGGGGCAGCTGGGGGCCGGGCCCACTCCTGGGAAACGTGCGTGCCCTGTGCCTCCAGGTTCTTTTTTTTTTTTTGACAGGCAGAGTGGACAGTGAGAGAGAGAGACAGAGAGAAAGGTCTTCCTTTGCCGTTGGTTCACCCTCCAATGGCTGCCGCGGACAGCGCGCTGCGGCCGGCGCACCGCGCTCATCCGATGGCAGGAGCCAGGTGCTAGGTGCTTTTCCTGGTCTCCCATGGGGTGCAGGGCCCAAGCACTTGGGCCATCCTCCACTGCACTCCTGGGCCACAGCAGAGGGCTGGCCTGGAAGAGGGGCAACCGGGACAGAATCCGGCGCCCCGACCGGGACTAGAACCCGGTGTGCCAGCGCCGCAAGGTGGAGGATTAGCCTGTTGAGCCACGGCGCCGGCTCCAGGTTCTTTTTTTTAAAATATTTTTTCGGGGCGCTGGATTCTGTCCCGGTTGCCTTTCTTCTAGGCCAGCTCTCTGCTGTGGCCTGGGAGTGCAGTGGAGGATGGCCCAAGTGCTTGGGCCCTGCACCCCATGGGAGACCAGGAGAAGCACCTGGCTCCTGCCTTCGGATCAGCACGGTGCGCTGGCTGCAGCACGCCGGCCGTGGCGGCCATTGGAGGATGAATCAACAGCAAAGGAAGACCTTTCTCTCTCTCACTGTCCACTCTGCCTGTCAAAAAAATATTTATTTTTTTAAGACTTATTTATTTATTTATTTATTTTTTATATAAAGCTTTTATTTAAAGAATATAAATTTCCAAAGAACAGCTTATGGATTACAATGGCTCCCCCCCCCCACAACTTCTCTCCCTCCCCCTACCCTCCCCTTTCCCGCTCCCTCTCCCCTTCTGTTCACATCAAGATTCATTTTCAATTCTCTTTATACACAGAAGATCAATTTAGTACATATTACGTAAAGATTTCAACGGTTTGCCCTCGCATAGAGACACAAAATGATAATACTGTTGGAGTACTAGTTACAGTATTAATTCACAATGTACAGCACATTAAGGACAGAGATCCTACATGATTTTTTTTAAAAAAATGGATTAATTGTCTATGCAATTTCCAGTTTAACACCAAGATTTTTTTTTTTTTTTTTTTTTACAGGCAGAGTGGACAGTGAGAGAGAGAGACAGAGAGAAAGGTCTTCCTTTTTGCCGTTGGTTCGCCCTCCAATGGCCGCCGCGGTCGGCGCGCTGCGGCCGGCGCACCGCGCTCGTCCAATGGCAGGAGCCAGGAGCCAGGTGCTTTTTCCTGGTCTCCCCATGGGGTGCAGGGCCCAAGCACCTGGGCCATCCTCCACTGCACTCCTGGGCCACAGCAGAGGGCTGGCCTGGAAGAGGGGCAACCGGGACAGAATCCGGTGCCCCGACCGGGACTAGAACCCGGTGTGCCAGCGCCGCAAAGCGGAGGATTAGCCTGTTGAGCCATGGCGCCGGCCACACCAAGATTTTTTAATCATTTGCAATTATCTTTATATAAAGAAGATCGATTCAATATATACTATGTAAAGATTTCATCAGTTTGCACCCACTCAGAAACACAAAGTGTAAAAATACTGTTTCAGTACTAGTAATAGCATTATTTCACATTGGATAACACATTAAGGGCAGATCCCTCATGAGACGTAAGTACACAGTGACTCCTGATGTTGATTTAACAATTTGACACTCTTGTGTCATGAATCTCCCTAGGCTCTGGTCATGAGTTGCCCAGGCTATGGAAGCCTTTAGGGTTCGTGGACTTCGATCTTATTCCGACAGGGTCATAGTCAAAGTGGAAGTTCTCTCCTCCCTTCAGAGAAAGGCACCTCCTTCTTTGATGGCCCCGTTCTTTCCACTGGGATCTCACTCGCAGAGATCTTTCATTTAGGTCTTCTTTTTTTTGTTTTTTTTTTTTTGTTTTTTTTTGTTTTTCAGAGTGTCTTAGCTTTCCATGCCTAAACTATTCTCATGGGCTCTTCAGCCAGATCCGAATGCCTTAAGGGCTGATTCTGAGGCCAGAGTGCTATTTAGGACATCTGCCATTCTATGAGTCTGCTGTGTAACCTGCTTCCCGTGTTGGATCATTCTCTCCCTTTTTCATTCTGTCAGTTAGTATTAGCAGACACTAGTCTTGTTTGTGTGATCCCTTTGACTCTTAGACCTATCAGTGTGATCAATTGTGAGCTGAAATTGATCACTTGGACTAATGAGATGGCCTTGGTACATGCCACCTTGATGGGATTGTATTGGAATCCCCTGGCACAATTCTAACTCCATCATTTGGGGCCGTTCCGATTGAGCATGTCCCAAATTTTACATCTCCTCCCTCTCTTATTCCCACTCTTATATTTCACAGAGATCACTTTTCAGTTAAAAAAATATGGAACGCTTCACGAATTTGCGTGTCATCCTTGCGCAGGGGCCATGCTAATCTTCTCTGTATCGTTCCAATTTTAGTATATGTGCTGCCGAAGCGAGCACTTATTTATTTATTTGAAAGAGTTACACAGAGAGAGGAGAGGCAGAGACAGAAAGAGAGAGAAGGAGAGAGAGAGGAAGAGGTCTTTCATCCGTTGATTCACTTCCCAATTGGTTGGAGCTGAGCTGATCTGAAGCCAGGAGCTTCTTCCGGGTCTCCCATGTGGGTGCAGGGGCCCAAGGACTTGGGCCATCTTCTGCTGCTTTTCCAGGGCATAGCAGAGAGCTGGATCAGAAGTGGAGCAGCCGGGACTTGAACCAATGTTCATATGGGATGCCGGTGCATCAGGCCAGGGCTTTAATCTGCTGTGCCACAGTGCCGGCCCCGCCTCCAGATTCTTGTACTGTGATGGTGCACCCTGGGGTCATCCTGGTATATCTACACAGCTGTACTCCAGGCAGCTCAAGCCACTTTGGTTTTTTTGGAACTGCTTAGCAGATTCACAAGAAGTTTCAAGAAGTCCAGGGACGTCTCCCATATCCTTCCTTTTTTTTTTTTTTTTTTTTTGGTAGGCAGAGTGGACAGTGAAAGAGACAGAGAGAAAGGTCTTCCTTTGCCGTTGGTTCACCCTCCAATGGCCGCTGTGGCTGGTGCATCACGCTGATCCACAGCCAGGAGCCAGGTGCTTCTCCTGGTCTCCCGTGGGGTGCAGGGTCCAAGGACTTGGGCCATCCTCCACTGCACTCCCGGGCCACAGCAGAGAGCTGGCTTGGAAGAGGGGCAACCAGAATAGGATCCAGCGGCCTGACGGGGACTAGAACCCGGGATGCTGGCGCCACAGGCGGAGGATTAGCCTAGTGAGCCGCGGTGCCCCTCTCCCATATCCTTCCTTCAGTTCCTCCAGTGGTAACGTGGTTTTTTTTCTTTTTTTTTTTTTTTTTTTTTTTTGCACTCTTGTGTGGGTTCAAGCAGTTCATCCCCCTCTCCTACACAGATGCCGGGGGGTTTGTCGCCCCGGATTTCCCTTGTGCTCGGCCCTTGTAGCCACACCCACCCCATTGCCTGTGTCTGGCCCCTGGCCACCACTGGTGCCTTCCCCATTCCAGATTTGTGCCTTGTGGAATGCCGTGGAAGTGTGACAGTGGACTCGTCAGGTTATCGCGTGTCAGTGGCCTGTGCTGGGACATGGATGGACCACGTTGACCAAACCCTCCCTCAGCTGGGGCACGTTTGCCTCTCCCAGTGCTGTGCTGCGGGTAGTAAGGGTGCAGGCTTTGTGTGTGCGCTTCTCCGCCCTAGTGTCCTGGATCGTACAGCAGGTGTAGGTTTGAGGGATTGCCAGGCTACTTGCAGAGTGGCTGGACCATCTTGCGTTCCACCAGCAGTGGTGGCTGCACTTTGCCCACACCCTCACCAGCGTTTGTTCTCACTGCTGTTTTTGGTTGTCACCATTTTGATAGGTGTGCTGTGATTTTCATCTGCATTTCCCGACTGGCAAATGACAGTGGTCTTTTTGTGTGCCTGTTTGCTCTCTGATCTTCTCTAGTGAAGTGTCTGTTTATGGCTTTTGCCCATGTTCTGATTGCATTGTCTGGTTTCACTTCTGAGGTTGAGGTCTTGCTACATTCTAGATACAGGCCCTTTGTTGGGTATGTGGCTTCCAATATTTTCTCCCAGCCTGTAGCTTTTCTTTTAATTTTCTTCATAGGTTCCTCATGGAGCAAAAGGTTTAACTTTTCTTTTAAAAAAAACTTTTATTTATTTGAGATGCAGAGTTACAGACGGAGGGAGAGACAGAGAGAGAGAGGTCTTCTATCCGCTGGTTCACTCCCCAGATGACCACAACCATTGCAGCTGGGCTGATCTGAAGCCAGGAGCCAGGAACTTCTGGGTCTCCCACTTGGGTTCAAGGGCCCAAGAACTTGGGCCATGTTCCACCGCTTTCTAGGCTGTCAGCAGCGAGCTAGATTGGAAGTGGAGTAGCCGGGACTGGAACTGGAGCCCATAAGGATGCTGGTGCCTTAGGCAGAGACAACTTACTACACCACAGAGTCGACCCCAAGGTTTTACTGTTTGGTTAAGTCCACTTTATTTCCTTTCCTTTCATAGATTGTCCTCAGGCTGTTATGTCTAAGAGCACATTGCCTAATCCGTTGTCTCACAGATTCTCTTGAATAGCTTTATGGTTCTATAGTTTATATTTCCAACTGTGATCCGTTTTGTGGTTAGTTTTATATGAGGTGAAGGTAGGCAGGTCTGGGTTACCTGTTTCCCTGTGGTTGTCTGTTGCTCCAGCACTCTTTATTGAGGACATTGTGATTTTCACGTGGACGTGCTCTGTGTCCCCCTTTTTTTAAATTTAATTTTATTTTTTAAATTTTTTGACAGGCAGAGTGGACAGTGAGAGAGACAGAGAGAAAGGTCTTCCTTTGCCATTGGTTCACCCTCCAATGGCTGCCCCGGTCGGCGCACTGCGGCCAGCGCACCACGCTCATCCGATGGCAGGAGCCAGGTGCTAGGTGTTTTTTCCTGGTCTCCCATGGGGTGTAGGGCCCAAGCACTTGGGCCATCCTCCACTGCACTCCCGGGTCACAGCAGAGGGCTGGCCTGGAAGAGGGGCAACCGGGACAGAATCCGGCGCCCCAACCCGGACTAGAACCCGGGGTGCCGGCGCCACAAGGTGGAGGATTAACGTGTTGAGCCACGGCGCCGGCCTTCTGTGTCCCCTTTTTGCAGATCAGTTAGGCACACTGGCTCTGTCTGTTCTGGGCTCTTTCTCTGGTCCCCTGAGGTGTGACTGTGGCTCTGTATCAGGTCTGCGCATTGGTGCTGCGGGTTGGATGTATCTGGGTGTGTCCCCTTAGTTCCCGTGTTGGAGTTTAGTTCCTGTTGTGAGGGCTGTGTAGAGGCTGGATAACTCTGCCGGTGGTGGTGTTGAGAGGTGACACCTTGGGGAGGTGATTAGGGTTGGATAAGGCTCTCAGGTGGGGCCTGGCTGTGTCAGGAGAGAGACACAGTGAGGGTGCAGATACGTGCGCTGCTGGCCTTTGGCCACGAGAAAGGGCTCCAGAATAAACCTCTTTGCTCCGTAAGGCCTGCCTCAGAGGCTTTGCTCTAGTAGTGAGCAGTGGATAAGGTGCTTCTGTCTATTTAACTCCTCTTTTTCACAATAGTCATAGCTTTCTTTTTTTTTTCTTTGTTTTTTTTTTTTATTTATTTGAAAGTCAGAGGTACACAGAAAGAGAACGAGAGGGGGAGGGAGAGAGGGAGGGAGAGAGAGAGAGAGAGAGAGATCTTCCATCTGCTGGTTCACTCTCTACATGGTTGCAGTGGCCAGGGCTGGGTCAAGCCAAGGTCAGGAACTTAATCTGGGTCTCCTGCTTTCTCAGGTACATTAGTAGGGAGCAGGATTGGAAGTGGAGCATCCAGGACTTGAACTGGCACCCATGTGGGATGCTGGCAGAGACCTAACTTACTACACCACAATGCCAGTGCCCAAAATGTTTATTCTCATCTACTTGAAAGGCAGAGTCACCCACACACAAACGTATAGATCTTTATCTTCGGGTTCACTCCCCAAATGCCTGTAACAGCCAAGGAAGGCTGGGCTAGGCTGAAGCCAGGAGCTTGGAGCTCCATCCAGGTCTTTCTTGGGCCCAAGGACTTGGGCCATCATCTGCTCCTCCTAGGATGCACTAGCAGGAAACTGTACCGGAAGCGGAGCAGACAGGCTCAGACGGGCGCTCCGGTGTGAGGTCGGGTCTCCCGCTGTGCTTGCCCCTTCACTCTTCTTCTGAAGAATAGAATTTTTCAGTTTTATTTCTTTGTTTTTAAAGATTTATTTATTAGAGTTACAGATGAGAGGGGAGGGGAGGGGGAGAGGGAGAGGGAGAGGGAGAGGGAGACGGATCTTTCATCTGCTAGTTTATTCTCCAAATGGCCGCAAAGGCCGGTGGAAACAGGGCCGATCTGAAGCCAGGAACCAGAAGCTTCTTCCGGATCTCCTACATGGGTATAGGAGCCCAAGCACTTTGGGCTATCTTCCACTGCTTTTCCAGGACATTAGCAGGAAGCTGGATCTGAAGAGGGCAGCTGGGACATGAACTGGTGCCCATATGGGATGCCAGTGCTGCAAGTGGAGGCTTAAACTACTATGCCATGGTGCTGGCCCCCAGTTTTAAATTTTTTTTTTTTTAAGATTTATTTATTTGAAAGTCAGTGTTACATAGAGAGAGAAGGAGAGGCAGAGAGAGAGATCTTCATCCGCTGGTTCATTCCCCAGTTGGTCACAACAGCCAGAGCTGCACCATTCTGAAGCCAGGAGCTTCCTCTGGGTCTCCCACACAGGTGCAGGGGTCCAAGGTCCTGGGCCATCTTCCACTGCTTTCCCAGGCCACAGCAGAGAGCTGGATCAGAAGTGGAGCAGCCAGGACTTGAACCAGTGCCCATATGGGATGCCAGCACTGCAGGGAGCAGGTTTACCCACTACGCCATGGCGGCGGCCCCCCAATTTTTAAATTTTAATGGAATTAAACCTATTATTATTCTTTATTGGATCATGGTTTTGTTGTTATATGAAACACTTGTGTAATCTGGTCACAGGTTTTCTTTGAGAAGTTGTACGTTGGGTTGTCTCTTGGTGTGTGTTAGGTGTGCGTTGGGTGTGTCTCGGTGTGCGCTGGGTGTGCATTGGGTGTGTCTCGGTGTGTGCTGGGTTGTCTCTCCGTGTGTGTTGGGTATGTGCCTCAGTGTGCGCTGGGTTGTCTCTCCGTGTGCGTTGAGTGTGTGTCTCGGTGTGCGTGTAAATGCCTAGTTTCAGCGTCAGTTGTTGAGTAGACTGTCCTTTGTGGGGTTTCCTCGTCAACTCAGCCGCTGGGTGTCAGCGTGGCTTTGAGCGTCCCTTCTTGGGCCAGTGCCCACGGACCTGCTTCTGTGGCTTTACAGGAAGTCCTGCTTCTCAGTCTGGCAGTGTTGGTCTGCTGAGGTTGCCGTTGGTCAGTCGTTTTTGGGTCTTCTGAGCCTTCTCCCCTCCATATACATTTTAGACTCAGAGTATCACTGTACAAACAGAGCCTGCCGAGATTCTGATGCAGTTGTGTTGAGTCTGTCGACCAGATTAGGGGAAGAGCTGTCTTACCAGTACTCAGCTTTCCAGTCTGCATGTGGTGTCTCTCCACGTGTTAGCGCTCTGGTTTCTCAGTAATGCCTTACAGCATTTACTCACAGATCGTGTACCTCTTTTTTTTTTTTAAATAATTTATTTATTTACTCGAAAGCAGAGTTAGAGGCAGAAGTGGAGGGGGTGGGGAGAGAGAAGAGGGGAGTGGGTAGAGGGAGAAGGGAGAGAGGAGAGAGAGAAGAGAGAGAGAGATCTTCTATCCGCTGGTTCACTCCCTATATAGCTGCAACAGCCGGACCTCCACTGAGCTGAAGCCAGGAGCCAGGGCTTCTTCCAGGTCTCCCAGGTGGGTGCAGGGTCCAAGGACTTGTGCCATCCTCCACTGCTTTCCCAGGCCACAGCAGAGAGCTGGATCGGAAGTGGAGCAGCCGGGACTCAAACTGGCGCCCATATAGGATGCTGGTGCTCCAGTTGGTGGCTTTATCTTCTATGCCACAGTGCTGGCCCTCTTTTCTTTTTTTCTTTTGTTTTTTTTTTTTTTTTTTTAAGATTTACTTATTTGAAAGAGTTACAGAGAGAGAGAGAGAGAGAGAGAGAGAGAGCGAGCGCGCGCGCGAGAGAGCAAGCTTCCATTCAGTGGTTCACTCCCCAATTGGCCGCAACTGCTGTAGCTGTCCTGATAAAGCCAGCAGCCAGGAGCTTCCTCCGGGTCTCCCACGTGGGTGCAGGGCCCAAGGACTTGGGCCATCTTCCACTGCTTTCCCAGGCCACAGCAGAGAGCTGGATTGGAAATGGAGCAACTGGGACTTGAACTGGAGCCCATATGGAAGCTGGCACTGCAGACTGCGGCTTTAACCGGCTGTGCCACACTGCCAGCTCCATTTTTTTAAGATTACTTATTTGATGGGCTGGGGCTGTGGCATAGCGGGTAAAGCTGCTGCCTGCAGTGCTGGCATCTTATGTGGGCACTGGTTTGAGTCCTGGCTATTTCACTTCTGATCCAGCTCTCTGCTGTGGCCTGGGAAAGCAGTACAAGACGGCCCAAGTCCTTAGGCCCCTAGAAGAAGCTCCTGGCTCCTGGCTTTGGATTGGCCCAGCTCTGGCCATTGTAGCCGTTTGGGGAGTGATCAAGTGGATGAAGGCCTCTCTCTGTCTCTCCCCTCAACCCCCAACTCTGCCTTTCAAGTACAATAATTTTTTAAGGAACGTGTGCTTTGGTTCATTGTCTTGGAGGTTCCTAACCGAAGACTGAGTGGGCCTCGTTGGTTTGGACTCATGGCATTCTCGTCGGCAGAGTCCAAGGCAGCACGGAGCGTCACGGTGGAGGGAGCATGTCTGTCGGTGTGGTGTCTTGTGACTGGCCACGCCTGTCACCTCCCCAAAGCCCCGTTTGTAAGCACTGTCCATGTCAGCATCCCTACTGACGTCCACAGTGCGTTTCCTTCTTCAGCGGAGACCCCTGTGACAGAGGAGAGAGATGCTTGGAGCACTGGCGATCCTTCCTCCAGGGTCACTTTGTTTTGATTTCAGGAGAAACTGGTTCTTCGGCAGCAGCTGAATGAGGCGAAGCAGCAGCTGCTGCAGCAGGCGGAGTACTGCACGGAGATGGGGGCGGCGGCCTGCACCCTCCTGTGGGGCGTCTCCAGCAGCGAGGAGGTCGTCAAAGCCATTCTGGGCGGAGTAAGCCTGGCCAGTGCCGACTTAGTACTGCCGATCAGTGCTTGTGCGCCCTGGATGTGTTCTGAGTGTGTATCGGGCCCGCTGAATCGGGCCCTCTGCCCGTCTGCTCTGTTCACTCCGTGGTTCCCGAGCGTCCGCGGGGCTGCTCCACCGCACCCGGTGCTCTGGGAGCCTCAGCACAGGTGTTTCTCTCCCAGAGCCATGGGGTTCTTGCGACTGTGCCTGCTGTCGTGAACGAAGGGGCTTCGTAGCCTTCATGGAAAATAGAATCGAAAGATTATTTTGACGCAAAACATAGTGAAATCCATCATAATTTTTCCATAATCATTTTCCATGAACTTCTTGAAGTCTTCTATGCGTGGATTTCAGAATTTCTCATCCCCAAATAAATTTACTTCTGTTATCTTTTTGAAGTGCCCTCGTGCCTGACTTTAACAGGGTTTCAAGCGTGTTTGCGCAGTAACGTAGTGTTTAGTTTTTTGGATGTTACATGTTCCTAAACAGGCATCTGCGTGTGTAGACAGGTGTGCGGGGAGGGGTTTGACGCAGGGAGAAACGGCAGGAACAGGGAGGGAAGCTCAAGGAGACAGAAATGGTGCTCGGAGGCAGTGGGGCTGAGGTGTGCCTTTGACAGAGAGGGGGATGACACGAGGAGGCTGTGGGGCGATGGGGCGGCCTTACGTGATTAGCAACAGGGCTGTTGTGTGCCCTGCACGCGACAGTCTCTGTGGATGACTGGGAAGGTGTGACATGTCATTTCTAAACTTCCAGGACAAGGCTTTGAAGTTTTTCAGCATCACTGGGCAGACAATGGAGAGTTTTGTGAAGTCCCTGGATGGAGATGCCAAAGAGCTTGATTCTGACGAAAACCAGTTTGTCTTTGCTTTAGCTGGAATTGTGACAAGTAAGTACTGCTCGCCGCACGTGACGGCTGCTCTGTGCACGGGGACCGCTGGCAGGGGTGTGTGCCAGCGTCTGTGGGCATCGTGTGCCATGCAGGCCTCACCCTGGAGACCCTGAGCCTGGCTCAGGGGTGGCACCAGGTGTGTATAGTTCGGAAAGTCACTGCAGGTGAATCTGGTGCCAGTTACGAAGAGCGACCCGAGGGAAACGTGGGTGAGTGTTGCAGGTGCTGTTTGCTTATGTGCACGCGCAGAAGTGAAAACAGACACAGTCTCTGAGGTCAGCTAGCTGCCCTTTGGATCATCATCCTTTAACTAACGTCTGGCTAAGGCGACAGCCTCAGGCTAAGCCGAGACTGGGCTCTTGTGATCGTTTTAGGATCACAATTAAAGCATTCCAGAGTCTGACATGATCTCTTCAGGAGGCTTCTCCTGCGAGATCATGATGTTAACCCTTTCCCTGGGAGTGAGGACAACACGGACAAACTGACAAGGATGAAGCCGGGGCGGGTGACTTCTTGGCAGCTGGAGGTGGTGTCTCGGGGGAGTCTGATGTTCTAAAGTCATGGTGGTTCAGCCGCTGCCTGAGGGGCCTCTTGTGGCCCAGTGGTGTAAGCCACTTTCTGCCGTGCCAGCATCCCATGTTGGAGCACCATATGTATATTTTTTTATTTTTAAAGATTTATGTATTTATTTGAAAGTCAGAGTTTCACAGAGAGGGGTGGGGGGGCTCCATTCGCGGGTTCACTCCCCAATTGGCTGCACTGGCCGAAGCTGCGCTGATCTGGAGCCAGGAGCCAGGAACTTCTTCCGGGTCTCCCACGTGGGTGCAAGGGTCCAAGGACTTGGGCCATCTTCTGCTTTCCCAGGCCACAGCAGAGAGCTGGATCGGAAGTGAAGCAGTTGGGACTGGAACCGGTACCCATATGGGATGCTGGCCCTGCAGGCGGTGGTTTTACCTGCTGCGCCACGGCCCCAACCCCACGGAGCACCATTTTGAGTCCCAGATGCTGTGCTTCTGATCCAGCTCCCTGTATTGCACCCGAGAAGGCAGCAGCAGGTGGTCCAAGTGCTTGGATCCCTGACACCCATGTTGGAGACCCCAGTGGAGTTCCGGGCTTCTGGGTGCATCCGGGCTTCTGGGTGCAGCCGTCGCCGCCATTTGGGGAACAAGTCAGTAGATGGAAGATCTATCTAACTCTGCCTTTCAGATAAAAATCTTAAGAAAATCGTAACTCACTGTGATGTTCCCTTTTCCATGGTCTTTCTCTTCTGTACTTCATGCGCCTCATGCGGCCATTCTCCGTGATTGAAGGGAGGAAGATGGTGTTTTCTTCATGGTTCTTCTGTGTCATCCCAGTGAATCAGGTCTCCGGTTGATATTTTTTCCGTAGTCTCTTAAAAATTGCTGATGCGTGGGTGGAGCCGATTCCGTGTCTCTGGCAGTCTTGTCTCTTGGCTGTCTGTGTTCATGCCAGCACCTGTCGTCGGAGCAGACTTGCTGTGCCTCCTGTGTCAGTGTAGGACGGTGGTTCTCTCACAGAGGCGTTAGCAAGCTTGGTGGTTGGGTTTCTTCTCTGTGAGGCCCCTGGGGGCCTGGGATTCGCTGCGTGAGCGTGAGCGTGCGCGTGCGCTGCTAGCTGCAGTGCAGAGGCACTTGCTGTCGGGCACGGCCAGCGTGTTGCCCACGTTCCAGCCCGCTGGCCTTGTCTGCCTGCTCACGTGCCTCAGGTGAGAGCCCTTGTGAAGAGCGGGAAGTGGGCACTCAGTTTTGCACATGTGTGAATTTGGGAGGAAGCATACCTTCCGGTGCTGGTTTGTTATTAAAGTGCTGCTTTGGGGCACGGCGCTGTGGCGTAGCGGGTAAAGCCACCGCCTACAGTGCTAACATCCCCTATGGGCACCAGTTCAAGTCCCGGCTGCTCCACTTCCTATCCAGCTCTCTGCTGTGGCCTGGGAAAGCAGTGGAGGGTGGCCCAAGTCCTTGGGCCCTGCACACACATGGGAGACTCGGAAGAGGCTCCTGGCTTCGGATCGGTGCAGCTCCTGCCATTGTGGCCATCTGGGGGAGTGAACCAGTGGAAGGAAGACCTCTCTCTCTGCCTATGCCTTTCTCTAACTCTGTCTTTCAAATAATTAAATTAATTTTAAAAAAAGTTCCTCTTTGCAGAGGCCGTGGGGACTTGTGCAGCTCAATCCTGAGGTTTCTGTGGGGGTGGCCACGGGTTAGCAGTCATAGAGATAGTCTTCCTTCTAGAACTGTTCTTTTTAAAAACTTGCATACACACAGTCTTTATTGTCATGTATTTACCTTTTTGTGGTTCTGTGGGTTTGGACAAATGCATGTAGCCATGTGTGCTAGTTGGCTTTTTGTTACTGTAACTAAAATCCCAGCATGCTGCTGTGGGTTATGTGGTAAAGCTGCCTCCTGCAGTGCCAGCAATCCCACATGGGTGCCTGTTCAAGTCCCTGCTGCTCTGTTTCCTGCTCAGCTCCTGCTGATGTTGCTGGGAAAAGCAGCAGAAGATGGCCTAAGGCCCTGGGCCCTTGCACCCACATAGGAGACCTGGAAGAAGCTCCTGGCTTCTGGCTTTGGCCTGGCCCGTTGCGGCCATCTGGGGAGTGAACCAGTGGATGGAAAACCTCTCTCTCTCTTTCTCTGCCTTTGCCTCTCCTCCTCTGTGACTTTCAGATAAATAAATAAATAAATATTTAAAAACAAAACAAAAATCCTTTGAGCTAATTTTTAAAAAAGATTTATTTGAAAGAGTTAGGGGAGAGAGAGAGGCCTTCCATTCACTTGTTCACTCTCCAAATGGCCGCAGTGGCCAGGGCTGAGCCAGGCTAAAGCCAGGAGCCAGGTGCTTCTCCTGGTCTCCCATGGGGTGCAGGGCCCAAGCACTTGGGCCATCCTCCACTGCACTCCTGGGCCACAGCAGAGAGCTGGCCTGGAAGAGGGGCAACCGGGACAGAAACGGCGCCCCAACTGGGACTAGAACCCGGGGTGCTGGTGCCGCAGGCAGAGGATTAGCCTAGTGAGCCATGGCACTGGCCCTCTTTGCCTCTTAATTCTGATTTGTGTGTTCCAGTAATGTTAGATAGTAATGCAGTATGGAATTACTCTTTGGTGTTGGGAACATAGCGTAGGGCTGGGTCAGCATAGCCTCCTGACGGCCTCCTGGGGGCACACGGCTAACCAGCCCTGCCTTCTGTGTGTCAGGACCATCTCGCCCGGCCCTCCCCCACACAAAGAGGAGGGGCCGCACTGAGGCGCCCTGTCCAGTCCTGCCGCCACTGGGCGGCCCTGGATTCTTGCACCTGTGGCCTCTGGGAAGCATCTGGTGCCAGATGATGGTTCAGTCTGTGTGGTTCTGTGGAGGGGAGGGAAGGTGCCAGTTTTGAGCCTGGTCCTGCAGGTCTTCTGGCATCCAGAGGGGAGTTGGCGCAGGCGTGGGGGCTGCTGGTAGGCGCACTCCCGCTGTGAGTCGTGGCGCCCCAGTTGAGGAGAACCTGTGCGGTCTCAGGAGTGTGCTCCAGGGTCCGTGGAGACTGGTGAGCTTTCGCACTGCCTCTAGTGTTTCCCACAGTGGCTGCGCCATTTGGTGTTCTGGTGCTGTTTTCCCCGTGTCCAGAACAGACTCTTCTGGAAGTATTGGTTCTTGGAACCATTTGGTTCTGGGTGGCTTGAGCTGCAGGACACGTCCTCAGGGCCTGGGTGGGCCCTCGCACGGCGCTGCAGCTCCCAGAGGCAGGGGCGTTGCTTAGTGGAGAGCTGGCTTCTGGTCTGAGCGCTGATCAGCTGTCTCTGGATCGTGTCAGATCATCTCGGCAGCAGCCTGTAGGCAGCAGGTAGCGGCCAGGCGTCAGTGGAGGCCGTGGAAGGCAAGATGGGCTGCCTCGGCCAGGCAGCTCTGCCGCACGCCAGTGTCTTCCAGGGCGTCTCTGGATGTGGACACTGACTCCAGGGCCGTGTGCTGGGTCATGTGGGAGGGAGAGCAGCCAGGGTCTAAGTGGGCTGGTACACTGGGGACTGTTTGTAGCTGGCAGTAGGGCGTGTGTATTTGTGGTGCCCTCACGCGAGGCCTCCGACTTGGCTGAGTTCAGCTGCACTGTGGTTGCTTTGGACAAGGCGACTTTTCAATCTTGACGCCTGGACTGAGGGGCAGGCTCAGACAGACAGGGGTCTTCCTGCCGTGCCGTGTGGTCCCATCCCTGGAGTGTGTCTGGGCCTTGGCACCAGGGGCTGCTGTGTGCTGTGTGATGCCAGGCCGCATCTGTGGCCTCTGCTCCAGGATGTTGGTAGCAACCAGGTGTGGCAGCCACGGAGGTCTCCGAGCTCAGCCCCCCGGCCAGTTTGAGAACCACTGCTTGGAGCATGGGCTGGCCTTTCCTGCGTGTCGTACAGGGTTAGTGGTGCCTGGATACTCAAGGTGGTGGTCCACAGGGGTTCTGACGCCATTGCAGGAGTCTGACGCCATTGCAGGAGTCTGACGTCATTGCAGGAGTCTGACTTTCGGTTTTGTCCAGTCACACAGTGGTCTTAACTAATTCAGCAAATCTGTTCTCTACAACATCCTGTTCATCACAGATTTTTTTTTTTGACAGGCAGAGTGGACAGTGAGAGAGAGAGACAGAGAGAAAGGTCTTCCTTTTGCCGTTGGTTCACCCTCCAATGGCCGCCGCAGTGGGCGCGCTGCGGCCGGCGCACCGCGCTCGTCCGATGGCAGGAGCCAGGAGCCAGGTGCTTTTCCTGGTCTCCCCATGGGGTGCAGGGCCCAAGCACCTGGGCCATCCTCCACTGCACTCCTGGGCCACAGCAGAGGGCTGGCCTGGAAGAGGGGCATCCGGGACAGAATCCGGCGCCCCGACCGGGACTAGAACCCGGTGTGCCAGCGCCGCAAGGCGGAGGATTAGCCTGTTGAGCCACGGCGCCGGCTTCATCACAGATTTTTAAAAAATATTTATTTATTTGAAAGAGTTAAAGAGAGAGGTAGAGATAGAGAGAGGTCTTCCATCTGCTGGTTCACTCCCCAGATGGCTGCAATGGCCGGAGCTGTGCTGATCTAAAGCTAGGAGCCAGGAACTTCTTCCCGGTCTCCCATGTGGGTGCGGGAGCCCAAGGACTTGAGCCATCTTCCACTGCTTTCCCAGGCCATAGCAGAGAGCTGGATTGGAAGTGGAGCAGCTGGGACTAGAATCAGCAGCCATATGGGATTCTGGCGCTGCAGACCAGGGCTTTGACCTGCTGCGCCACAGTGCCCTACCCAATCACAGATATTCTCTAATTGTCTTTTGGTGGTTGGTCTTGGATAATGTGGAATGTGTCTTTAGATAATACCTTCCTTTGGTTGGTGGAGTACAGCCTGTGTGGTAAATTGTTGTTTCATGGGATTGGTGTTTTTCCTCCAGACCTCTCAGGAGTGAAGCCTGGCCAGCCCTAGAGGTTTCCAGGTGAACGCAATAAACAGGAGGTGGCGTGCGATTGCCACGGAGTGAGGCCACAGGGCCGAGTGGGCGCAGCCACGCTGAGACCTAGAGAAGAGGACAGAGTTTCAGTGAACTCTTGGGAATGCAGTATTCTGGGTAGTTCTTGACTTACATTTATTTATTTATTTATTTTCACTTATTTTAAAGACAGAGGCAGAGATCTTCCATCTGCTGGGTCACTCCCCAAACACATACAGACAGCCAGTTATTTATTTTATAGGCAGAGGGGGAGACAGAGAGAGAGGTCTTCCATCCGCTGGTTCTCCCCTAGATGGCCACAGCGGCCAGAGCTGCACCAATCTGAAGGCAGGAACCAGGAGCTTCCTCCAGGTCTTCCACGTAGGTGCAGGGCCCAAACACTTGGGCCATCCTCCACTGCTTTTCCAGGCCACAGCAGAGAGCTGGGTCGGAAGCAGAGCAGCCAGGACTTGAACCAGCGCCCATAGGGGATGCCAGCACTGCAGACAGCGGCTTTACCCACTGCGCCACAGCGCCGGCCCCCATAGTTCTTTTTCTTTTTTTTTTTTTATTTACTGGCAGAGTGGACAGTGAGAGAGAGAGAGACAGAAAGAAAGGTCTTCCTTTTGCCGTTGGTTCGCCAATGGCCACCGTGGCCGGTGTGCTGCAGCCAGCACGCCACGCTGATCCAACGGCAGGAGCCAGGTGCTTCTCCTGGTCTCCCATGGGGTGCAGGGCCCAAGAACTTGGGCCATCCTCCACTGCACTCCCGGGCCACAGCAGAGGGCTGGCCTGGAAGAGGGGCAACCGGGACAGAATCCAGCGTCCCGACCCGGACTAGAACCCGGTGTGCCGGTGCCGCAAGGCGGAGGATTAGCCTAGTGAGCTGCGGCGCCGGCCCCCCATAGTTCCTGATCACTTCTTGAATCATATGTTCTGTGGGCAAAATTAATTCTCAGAGTAGCCAGATTTTTGTAGTGGAGAATTTTCTGGAGCTTCTGAAAAAGTGCACTGCGCTTTATCGGTCAGTTCCAGTTACAGAATAACTCTCTCCACCACATTTTGCAGAGGTTTTGTCCCATGGAAGAAGTTCTGATAACGGGCCCGGGGAAAAGGTGACAGGCCGGGTCTTCCCTTCCCTGGTTGACTGGGCAGTGGGGGAGGATCAGAACCATTTGAAAAGTGGCAGCTGTGCGTGTCCGAGCCTCCGCGTGATGGGCACCCCTCCTGGAGCTGTTTCCCGTGGTGGGGGCGGTCGCAGGATGTGGCTGGAAGGGCGTCTTACCACTGACTCTTCTGCCCTGGGCTTTGTGGGGTGCCCACTCCACAGAGGACACTCCTCCACACCAGCGTGGGCGGCTGTCACAGTGAAAGGGACGTCTCCCAGCACGCGCTGAGCTAGCGCCCACTTGAGCAGACACAAGGCAGTGGACGTCTCCCAGCATGCGCTGAGCTAGCGCCCACTTGAGCAGACACAGGCAGTGGACGTCTCCCAGCATGCGCTGAGCTAGCGCCCACTTGAGCAGACACAAGGCAGTGGGCGTCTCCCAGCATGCGCTGAGCTAGCGCCCACTTGAGCAGACACAGGCAGTGGGCTTGGTTCTTCTGGCCGGTCCTCAGGCTGCAGGACTTGCTGGCTTTTTGCCCAGAAGCCAGGGCCCTTGAGTGGGCAGGAAATGGGATTCTAGGAGTCACTTTGCACACAGCTGCAGCTGCCGCTGGCTGAGACGACCCCAGCCCCGGCCCTGCCGCCTGCCCCGGCATGGAAGGAAGTGTGCCGACGAGGTATCTCACTAGCCCAGGCAAACGGCTGTGCTCCAGACGTGTAGGGGCAGTAGCCTTGGTCAGGACCCAGCGCGGGAGAGGTGGGTGCGGCCATCTCTGTGCAGCCACTCGGGAGGTGTGCGTTCACACAGATGCATTAAACCTGCACAGCCTCGCTCTGAAAACTGACTTGAGTTCAGAGGCAGCGCCCTGCTCCTCCCTCCCACCCCTTCTGGACCCAGTCCGTAGTCTGTCTTCATCCTGTGGAAAATAGAATTGGGCAGGATTGCCAGACATAAGTCAGTGCTTGGGTGAATGAAACATAATGCTACACTAATCCCGATTCTTGGTTGTGCCTCCTGGACTATGAGCAGTTTGTAGACAAAAGTATATTTCACAAAATTGAAGTGACATTCAGGTGGAAGACAAGGCGTTTTGCACAGGCTCTTAAAACCCATAGCTCCAGTGTCCCTTACAGCGGAACCGTTCTGTGCTCCAGTGGGGAGGTCTCCCTCCAGGGTCTTTCTGCAGCAAGCACGGATTCTCCGGCTGGTTGCTTGCTGGTTTGTTCTTGCAGAGCTGCAGGAAAATAGTTCACTCTTTTTTTTTTTTATAATTTATTTATTTATTTGAAAGAGTTAGAGAGAGAAGGAAAGGCAGAGAGAGAGGGGTCTTCCATCTGCTGGTTCACCCCCAGATGGCTGCAACGGCCGTAGCTGTGCTGATCTGGAGCCAGGAGCTTCCGGGTCTTCCACGTAGGTACAGGGACCCCAGGACTTGGGGCATCTTCCATTGCTTTCCCAGGCCACAGCAGGGAGCTGGATTGGAAGTGGAGCAGCTGGGATTGCAACTGGAGCCCATATGGGATGCTGGTACTGCAGGTGGAGGCTTTACCCCCTACACCACAGCACCAGCACCAGTATTTCACTTTATTAGGCAGAAATGCCTGATGTGTCTTCTTCAGTTGCCTTTTCATCTCCCGTGGTCTTCTGCTTCCTCTCCCACTGCTGCTGCTTGTGAGAAGCTTTGTGGAAAGTAAACTCCTGTGAAACCTCTTGGTTGTTCTTTTCACAAAGGGCTTTAGGGTGTATCCTGGAGGGGCCTCTGCACACCTCGCTGGGTCCTCACTCATCACTCTGGCTTTGGGGGGGGGTGCGTTTAGTGCACAGGCGTCACCAGTCGTGCTTGGATCACGTCAGCTCTTCCGCCATGTTTGCGTGTCCTGGGTGCTGAGAGCATTTTCACAGAGTGCCACCAGAGAGACTTCTGTCGCCTGCTTCCGACTGAGGTGTGCTCTGACTGAGGTGTGTTCTGAGTGAGGTGTGCTCTGTCTGACTGAGGTGTGCTCTGTCTGACTGAGGTGTGTTCTGTCTGGCTGAGGTGTGCTCTGACTGAGGTGTGTTCTGTCTGAGGTGTGTTCTGTATGTGAGGTGTGCTCTGTCTGACTGAGGTGTGTTCTGTCTGAGGTGTGCTCTGTCTGACTGAGGTGTGTTCTGTGTGTGAGGGGTGCTCCGTCTGACTGAGGTGTGCTCCGTCTGACTGAGGTGTGCTCCGTCTGACTGAGGTGTGTTCCGTCTGACTGAGGTGTGCTCTGTCTGACTGAGGTGTGCTCCGTCTGACTGAGGTGTGTTCTGTCTGACTGAGGTGTGCTCCGTCTGAGGTGTGTTCCATCTGACTGAGGTGTGTTCTGTCTGACTGAGGTGTGCTCTGTCTGAGGTGTGCTCTGTCTGACTGAGGTGTGTTCTGTCTGACTGAGGTGTGTTCTGAGTGAGGTGTGTTCTGTCTGAGTGAGGTGTGCTCTGTCTGACTGAGGTGTGTTCTGTATGTGAGGTGTGTTCTGTCTGAGTGAGGTGTGTTCTGTCTGATTGAGGTGTGCTCTGACTGAGGTGTGCTCTGTCTGACTGAGGTGTGTTCTGTATGTGAGGTGTGAGGTGTGCTCTGTCTGAGGTGTGCTCCGTCTGACTGAGGTGTGCTCTGTCTGAAGTGTGCTCCATCTGACTGAGGTGTTCTCCGTCTGACTGAGGTGTGTTCCGTCTGAGTGAGGTGTGCTCTGACTGACTGAGGTGTGCTCTGACTGACTGAGGTGTGCTCTGTCTGACTGAGGTGTGCTCTGAGTGAGGTGTGTTCTGAGTGAGGTGTGTTCTGTCTGAGTGAGGTGTGTTCTGAGTGAGGTGTGCTCTGTCTGACTGAGGTGTGTTCTGTATGTGAGGTGTGTTCTGTCTGAGTGAGGTGTGTTCTGTCTGCTTGAGGTGTGCTCTGACTGAGGTGTGTTCTGTCTGACTGAGGTGTGTTCTGTATGTGAGGTGTGTTCTGTCTGAGGTGTGTTCTGTATGTGCGGTGTGCTCTGTCTGAGGTGTGTTCTGTATGTGAGATGTGCTCCGTCTGACTGAGGTGTGCTCTGTCTGACTGAGGTGTGCTCTGTCTGAGGTGTGTTCTGTCTGACTGAGGTGTGCTCTGACTGAGGTGTGTTCTGTCTGAGGTGTGTTCTGTATGTGAGGTGTGCTTCTGTCTGACTGAGGTGTGCTCTGACTGAGGTGTGTTCTGTATGTGAGATGTGCTCCGTCTGACTGAGGTGTGTTCTGTCTGACTGAGGTGTGTTCTGTCTGACTGAGGTGTGTTCTGTATGACTTAGCTTTGACTTCTTTGTGTATTCTAGATTCCAGTCTCTTCTCAGATACGTGATTTGGGAATATTTTATCTTCCCCAGGAGTTTTTTGCTTCCTTGATAGTGTCCTGAAGCACAGAAGTTTTAGCTTGATTATATCCAGACTGTATCTGTTTTTCTTCAGTTATATTTTTTCCTGTGTCTAAGAGGCCGTTGTCTCATTCCATGTCCATGAGGATTTACTCCTATGTTTTGTTTTAAGGATTTTATAGTTTTAGCTCTTACATGTTTTGAGCTAATTTTCTAGTGGTGTGCAGTATGGAGTCCACGTAACCCCTTCAGGTATGGATGTTCAGTTGTCTTGACCGTGTTTCTTGAAAAGATTGTTTATGTCTCCCCTGTGAAATTATCTTGGCATCTTTGAAAATTAACTGGCCATAAATGTGAGGGTTTATTCTGGACCCTCAGTTCTACCATTGATCTTTATGTCCTTATGCTATTATCATTATTTAAAAATGAGTTATTTTTATTCGAAAGCAGAGATGGAAAGAGTGAGAGAGACGGAGATGGAGAACTTCCGTCTGCTGGTCCACTCCCCAGATATCTGCAGCTCTCAAGGTCAGGCTGAAACCGGGAGCCTAGAACTCAATCTGGGTCTCCTACATGGGTGGCAGGGACCCGCGTACTGGAGCCACCTGCTGCCTCCCAGGGTGCACACTAGCAGGAGGCTTGTATTGGTATTGGAGCTGGGACTTGAACCCAGGCACTCAGACGTGGGATGTGGTGCCTTAGCCACTGTGCCAAACACCCACCCCTGTTGTTATCTTTATTGCTGAAAATAAGTTGAATTTGTTAGACTCCAAAGCCAAAGTCTCATAATACATCCCCAATCTGTACGTCCTTCTCAGCGTACGTAATTGATACTACTTCATTTCTTAAAGTATGTAACTGCTCTGCTACCTCTGGGAATGCCTAGAAGCAGTTCGACTGAGAAATGAACATGGAGGAAAGTGTAACAGAAAGCTAAACCAGGCTATCGTCTGCTCACGCTGGATGCTAACGACGTCCATTCTGAGCCTGGATCCACTCCCAGGTGCCCCAGGTGCACCAAGAGTCAGTGAGGGAAGCGTGACTGCAGTGT
This sequence comes from Sylvilagus floridanus, assembly GCA_949820135.1. Taxonomy (NCBI): domain Eukaryota; kingdom Metazoa; phylum Chordata; class Mammalia; order Lagomorpha; family Leporidae; genus Sylvilagus; species Sylvilagus floridanus. The sequence continues at coordinate 2,834,412 of OX463244.1, forward strand.
GACGTGGGAGTGAGTGGTGACGGCGGACAGACGCTGGGGCTCATTCACACTGGCTCCATGTTGTAGTTTACACGTGAGTCACTGATACTTAATGAAACGCAGGACTGGCAGTTGCTGTTCCAATTCCGTATATAATGACATGGGCTTCACCTACCAGTAAGCTTGCTGTGTTGGATTGTTTTTTGAAGATTTATTTTATTTATTTGAGAGACAGAATTACATAGAGAGGTAGAGACAGAGAGGTCTTCCATCCACTGGTTCACTCCCCAGATGGCTGCAATGGCTGGAGCTGTGCCAATCCAAAGCCAGGAGTCAGGAGCTTCTTCCGGGTCTCCCACATGGGTGCAGGGGCCCAAGGACTTGGGGCATCTTCCACTGCTTTCCCAGGCCATAGCAGAGAGCTGGATCGGAACTGGTGCCCATATGGGATGCTGGTGCATCAGGCCAGGGCTTTAATCTGCTGTGCCACAGTGCCGGCCCCTGGATTTTTTTTGACCTGCTATGATATAACATTTTTTTTTCTTTTTTTTTTTTTTTTAAGATTTATTTATTTATTTGAAAGAGTTACACGGAGAGAAGGAAAAAGCAGAGAGAGAGGTCTTCCCTCTGCTGGTTCACTCCCCAGTTGGCTGCAGTGGCCGGAGCTGAGCCGATCCGAAGCCAGGAGCTTCTTCCGGGTCTCCCACGCGGGTGCAGGGCCCCAAGCACTTGGGCCATCTTCTACTGCTTTGCCAGGCCACAGCAGAGAGCTGGATTGGAAGTGGAGCAGCCGGGACACAAACCGGTGCCCATATGGGATGCCGGCACTGCAGGCGGTGGCTTTACCCGCTATGCCACAGCGCCGGCCCCGATATTTTTTCCTCAGACACGTGTTAGTGATGTTTCCACTACCCGTTGCTGAGTAACAAAGCACCGGGACGTGAAGGCTTCAGCAGCGTTGGCTCTGCTCACGAGTTTGCGTCCAGCAGAGCTCAGCAGGGCCAGTCCCTTAGCTGCTCCCCGTTACACCCGAGGCCTCAGTGGGGCGGCCGGGGCTAGGGAGGGGGCTCCCCGTCTTCCTCTCCCCCCTCCCTCCCTCTCCCCTGCCCTCCCCTCTGTAGTCTCAGGCTTCTCTGTGCTCCTGTGTCACCTTTCGCCGTGGCAGCCTCAGGTGAGCAGGGCTGGCAGACCTGTGGCCGGAGACCACGGTGGGAGCCGTGGCGCTGCCTCCTGCCCAGCCCTGCGCACTGGCGTCAGCTCTGCTGCGTCCTGTCAGTTCCAGGGGAGCCCAGCGCGCGGCCTGCCTGTGGGGCCACATCTGGAGACAGCTGGCCGCGCGCACAGCTGCCTCTGCACTCCTGCCAGGCCCCAGGACAGGACCTGTGCTACGTGAGGACTCCCTGTAGCTGCTGGCCCGTTGCTAGAGTGGTGGTGCTGCACACACTCGGATCCCGGTGCTCTGCCCTAGCGACAGGCGTCTGCTCTGTGTGCGGCATCTCCCACTACTTTTCTAAGTCCTGTGGTTGTCAGCCATGCTTTTGGGCATCGGCTGTGTGGATAACAGCATTTTTTAAAGTCTCTTGTGCTATCTGGGTTTTCGTTAGGTATCTTAGGAGAGAAACAGCAGTGAATACTGTGCCCTGGGAAGGTCTGGATCTGACGCAGCAGTGATCTGATGCTGTGTTGCTGTTTGTTTTGCAGATGTTGCTGCCATAGCGTGCGGTCGGGAGTTCCTGGTTACCTCCAGCCGGGTGCTCCTGGACACCATCCTGCAGCTCCTGGGAGACCTGAAGCCGGGCCAGTGCACCAGACTCAAAGTGTACGGTGGGCTGTACCAACAAGTCACTGTCTCCCCGTGGGTTAGAACCTGCGCACTGTGCCTCTCTGCAGGTGCAGGCAGTTAGGCTGGCAGCAGTTCTGCAGACGAGAAGGAACACCCTGCCTGGAGGTGTAGGTGTGCACTGTCTCCTCAATAGCATCGTGGGAAAGTGGTGTAAGGAGCAATGTTTCTGCCCTAGAGCGCCCGGGGAGCGGAGTGCTGTGTTGTGATGCTCCAGGGTCGCGTTAACCTCAGGGTCCTCATCTCCAAATGACTCAGGTATTGTCCTGCCCGTGCCCAACTGCCAGCTACCCAAACCTGTGTTCGTTTTCATTGTTGAGTGGAAAACCTCTTCAGGCGTAGTGGCCACACCGACGTCTGTGGTCCAGTGTCTGAGCAGGCTTGACTGGTTCTCTGGGATCTTTCTCGAGGCTCTGGGCGAGCATCTTCTTGCGGGCTGTTGGCACCATCCAGTGTCTTGTGTTGCCAGGCCTTGGTCCTGGCTGGCGGTCAGCCGCCCTCTCTGGTGGCCACGTCTTCAGCCAGGGCAGCTCCAGGAGGCCTCCCTCAGACGTTGTCTGCTAGCAGCCAGATGAGGCTGTGCTCCTGTAGGCCCCGTGTTCAGGGTAGACGCACCGGCTGATAAACGGCCTCTTAGCGCAGTCAGCCGCAGCGTTCCCTGTGCCTGGTAATGGAAACAGGTGTGATGCGTTGGTAGTCCCAGGGGTCGGGAACGACTTACTGGAGAGCCATTTAGAGTTCTGTCTGTCACACTGCTCGTTCTGAGGGCTGGCTTTTCCTTCTTGGAGCATGGTTTTAAAAAAATTGATTTATTTGAGAGATGGACAGCTTCCATATGCAGGTTCACTCCCCAAGTGTCCACAGTGGCTGAAATGTCCAGGCCAAAGCCAGGAGCTGAGAGCCTAGTCCAGGTCTCCCACACGGGAGGCAGGAACCCAGTTCCTGGAATGGTCACTGCTGCCTTCCTGGGTCTGCATGGGCCAGACGCCGGAATCAGGTCCTGGAGCCAGGAGTCAGACTCAGGCCGGTGTGGAGCAGGTGTGGAGCGCCGTGTCTGCGGCTTTGCCTGCCTGGCCCAGCGCCCACCTCTTGGAACACCTCCTTACACTTCCTTCTTTCTAGTCTTGGCCACATCTTTCCCGCATCTGTGGCCATCGTACCGTGGTGTTTCTTGTCTTTCCTCGTATGAGTTGAGAATTTCCTGTTGCTTGGTGTGCCAGGTCCTTCCTGAATGTTTTGGCCCCCTTGGGACATTGTGATTTTTTGTTTTTGTAGCAGTCTTCTTGGTGGTGAGGCCGTGCGTGGTGGCAGTGGGCTCGGCGGTGAGGCCGTGCGTGGTGGCAGTGGGCTCGGCGGTGAGGCCGTGCGTGGTGGCAGTCTTGTGGTTTCATTGTCAGTCCCAGTGCAGAACTCTTGCATCTTGCATGTGTGCCATGCTGTGGCTGTTGGGACCGGGATGGGGTCCGTGTCCTCCTCAGTTCCGAGTCTGCCCACACGTGTGCACGGCGTGAAGCCGGGGGTCTGTGAGCAGGTACTGGGGTCCGTCCATTGAGCTGTCTGTACCCTGCCGGTCATCCCTGCTGTGACTCTGCCCCCAGCCAGCTCAGGGGCTCGGAGGCCTTCGCGTGTGAGGGACACTCCTCTCCTGCTGATGGCCTGGGAGGTCCCATGCCACCACGGTCACTGCCAGGAGACCCCCTTCCCACCCCTGAACCAGACGCCTGCAGGTGCCATCTGTGGGGACCCTGGACGCCCTGAGTGCCTGGGTCGTGAGGGATGGACTCTGCGGGTTGCTGGCTCCTCCGGTTCTGGTCCCCCCCAGCCTGCAGAGTCCTCGGAAGGCTGCTGTCTGGCTTCTGTCTGGAGTTGATAGCGGCGTTCCCGGCGGCGCAGGGACGAGGTGTGTTCCCGCCGCCTTGTCTGGAACCAGACTGTCGTTTCAGGGTCTTCTGCTCCGTGTGTGTGGGCAGCAGACGTGATGAGGTTAGAGTGCGGCCGGTGCTGCTCTGCAGAGTGGGTCAGTTGTTCCTCTGCTGACTCCGCCTGAGCATCCCGCGTCCCAGCAGAGGCTGCGCTTGGCTCTCCCCGGGTGACGGGCGTCGAGGCTGTCTGCAGGTGCTGCGCTGTGGGCACGAGGCTGCAGGGACTCTCCTTGACTAAGGCTCCCTGCTCGCCTGGCCGAGGGCTGGCGCTGGAGGAGGAGGCTGTGACGTCCATCGTCGGAGGTGCTGCCAGGCTGGCCCCCGGGTGTGCCCCTGCCCCTGCCCACTCCTGCCCTGCCCTGCACACTCCTGCCCTGCACACTCCTGCCCTGCACACTCCTGCCCCTGCCCACTCCTGCCCTGCACACTCCTGCCCCTGCCCACTCCTGCCCTGCCCTGCATACTCCTGCCCCTGCACACTCCTGCCCCTGCCCCTGCCCACTCCTGCCCTGCCCTGCACACTCCTGCCCCTGCCCACTCCTGCCCCTGCCCACTCCTGCCCTGCCCTGCACACTCCTGCCCTGCCCTGCACACTCCTGCCCCTGCCCACTCCTGCCCCTGCCCACTCCTGCCCTGCCCTGCCCACTCCTGCCCCTGCCCTGCACACTCCTGCCCCTGCCCCTGCCCACTCCTGCCCTGCCCTGCACACTCCTGCCCCTGCACACTCCTGCCCCTGCTCTGCACACTCCTGCCCTGCCCTGCACACTCCTGCCCTGCACACTCCTGCCCCTGCCCACTCCTGCCCCTGCCCACTCCTGCCCTGCCCTGCACACTCCTGCCCTGCCCTGCACACTCCTGCCCCTGCCCCTGCCCACTCCTGCCCTGCCCTCTCCTGCCCTGCCCTGCACACTCCTGCCCTGCACACTCCTGCCCTGCACACTCCTGCCCCTGCCCACTCCTGCCCTGCCCTGCACACTCCTGCCCCTGCCCCTGCCCACTCCTGCCCCTGCCCTGCACACTCCTGCCCCTGCCCTGCACACTCCTGCCCTGCACACTCCTGCCCTGCCCTGCACACTCCTGCCCTGCACACTCCTGCCCTGCCCTGCACACTCCTGCCCTGCACACTCCTGCTCTGCACACTCCTGCCCTGCCCTGCACACTCCTGCCCCTGCACACTCCTGCCCTGCACACTCCTGCCCCTGCCCTGCCCATTCCTGCCCTGCTCCTGCCCCGCCCCTCCCACTGCCCTGCCTCTCCTGCCCCCACCCCTGCCCTGCCCCTGCCGTGCTCAGTGTCCTGCGTCCCCATCAGAGTTTCCTGTTTGTTGCACCCCATGAAGAGCAGGTGTGCCTCCCACCAGATGCGGTTGCAGCCGAAGCTGAGGCTCTTCTCTTGTGCCTGTTCAAGCTCGGAGTCGGTGGCCACCCAGTCCCTTCCCCCGGTGCCAGGGTGAGGCTCTTCTCGCATCTCTGGTTCTCGTCCCCGCAGCTCTGTGCGTTCCAGTCCTAAGGAGCTCTTACTGAGTGCTGGGGCCGGGGTGGGGAAGTGCCTTCAGAGCTGTTGTGTTTTCTCAAGTCTCCCAGCTGACAGCACAGTACAGACCGCTTGGGGTCTTATCCTGCTGGGGGTCTTAGCACGCATCAGCCTGAGCCAGTCCCTTCCCGTCGGCCCGAGCCAGTCCCCACCATCGGCCTTGGCTGCTTGCTGACACACGCTGGTTGCCTTTCCTGTCTTCAGGTACTGCTGCCGCGTCTCCTCACCATCCTCTTCATGCTGACTCCCAGCTTGGAATCCTCTGGAGCTGAGATCTCCTTTTCTCTTTCTTTTTTTTTTTTTTTAAAGATTTATTTATTTATTTGAAAGAGTTACAGAGAGAGGCAGAGAGAGATCTTTATCCGCTAGTTCACTCCCTAGTTGGTTGCAATGGCTGGAGCTGTGCTGATCCGAAGCCAGGAGCCAGGAGTTTCTTCCAAGTCTCCCACATAGGTGCAGGGGCCCAAGGACTTGGGTCGTTTTCCACTGCTTTCCCAGGCCATAGCAGAGAGCTGGATTGGAGATGGAGCAGCTGGGACTTGAACTGGTGCTCATATGGGATGCCGGCACTGCAGGTGGCATCCTAACCCGCTACGCCACAGCGCCAACCCACTCCAGAACCTTTTTAACATTTTTTTTTGACAGGCAGAGTGGACAGTGAGAGAGAGGGAGACAGAGAGAAAGGTCTTCCTTTTGCCGTTGGTTCACCCTCTAATGGCTGCTGTGGCCAGCGCGCTGCGGCCGGCGCACCGCGCTCATCCGATGGCAGGAGCCAGGTGCCTCTCCTGGTCTCCCATGGGGTGCAGGGCCCAAGCGCTTGGGCCATCCTCCACTGCACTCCTGGGCCATAGCAGAGAGCTGGCCTGGAAGAGGGGCAACCGGGACAGAATCCGGCGCCCCGACCGGGACTAGAACCCGGTGTGCCGGCACCACAAGGCGGAGGATTAGCCTAGTGGGCCGAGGCGCCGGCCATCCAGAACCTTCTTATACTATAAATAATCCCCTTTTCTTTTTGGCCCCTCGCCTCCTTCCTGAGGACTGCTCTTTCAGCATTGCCTGCGTGGTCAGACGTTACTTATTTGCAGCACTTGGTGCCTGAACTCGGAAGCAGGGCTTCGCGGGCCCACTCCTCATCCCCTCCTGCACACTCCCCTCTGCGTCGGCCAGCTTGCCTGTGTGTTAAGTAAAACGCCTGCACTCCTGAAGGAGGGCGTAGTGTGGCTCCGAGATAGGCGGCTGCTGGTCTGGCAGCTGGTGAGCTGACGGAATGCACACAGGAGGGCCCCAGGGAGAGCCGGGAGCAGAGGCTGTGCGAACCCTCTCCCAGAGCCACCTTCCAAGGCCCCCCGTGACCCCCCACTAGGCTCACCGTCCCGTCACTGTAATTGAACCAGCCACTAACATTCATCCACTCATGCTGACACGAGACTGAGGCCACGCCTCCAATACATGGGCCTTTGAGACACCGTAGTGTCCACTGTGGCCATCACACACTGCAACACACGTTCACTTCATGCCCCAGAGTCCCCAGGTCTTAGCCCAACATCAGTTCGAACATCCAGAGGCCAGGGTCTCATCTGAAACTGAAGGGAAACTGCCCCCCTGAGAGGTGGAGTTTCAGACAGGACTGACAGGGGGAGGTCTCCATCTGCTTCTGAAGCCAGGAGCCAGGAGCTTCCTGTGGTGCGGAGCCCAGGCACGCGGGCCATCTTCTACTGCTTTCTCAGGCCACAGCAGAGAGCTGGGTCTGAAGAACAGCGGGACACAAACTGGGCCCATATGGGCCAGGGCACAAAGCCAGTGCTACAAGCAGAGGTGTAGCCTGCTGTGCCGTAGCGCCAGCCCTGAATATCTTCTTTAAAAAAAATATCTATTTATTTGAAAGAATCACAGAGTGTGTGGGGGGGGTCCATTTATCAGTTCACTCCCCAAATGACTAATGGTCAGGGCTAGGCCAGGCCGAAGCCAGGAGCTTCCTCTGGGTCTCCTGTGTGGGTACGGGGCCCAGGGACTGGAGCCATCCTCTGCACTTTCCCAGGTGCATTAGCAGCGAGCTGGATGGGAGTGGAACAGCTGGGACTCAGGCACCCCGTGGGATGCCAGCACCGCAGACAGGCACTACAGACGACGCCACAGCGCCAGCCCCTAGCTTGAAATCTTTGTGGATGACTCATTCAGAATCTGATTCTGTGTTCCTGGCTTCCTCAGCTCCGAGGGTGTGCCAGTGGCATAGTCTGAGCTGTGGCATGGGCTGTCTGTGGCCTGCTCTGCACTTTGTCTTGGTTGGATGTCCTCTCTGGGGCACTGTGCTCTCTGCCTCCCTCCCACCTTCCCATCCTCGTCTCTCTGTTCTCCAGGACCTGCTGCTCCCCAGTCCTTCCCATGCCTTCCTGCTCCCCCTCGTCCCCAGGCGGCCACGGACCAGCCTGGCCATTGGCCTTCTCGTTCCTACAGCTGGGATGGCCTGGGAGGCATGAGAAAGTCCCTTGGTCCCTCTCTTGGCTGTGAGCGTCTCTTGGATGTGCTGGTTCGTCTTTGTTCACTGCCACGTGGCCTTCCACAGGAGCCCAGGCTGAGGTGGGGTGCTCGCCTGCCACTTCCCTCTGCAGCTGAGTGGACTGGGGGGCATGTTCTGGGCCTGGCCTCGGTGCCCAGCCTCGGTGACTGACACGTGTTCACCGTCAGGGGCCAGAGGAGCCGTGGGAGGGCAGACAGGGACGGGCCGGAGGAGGATGGGCTGCGCAGGGCTGGCTCTAGTTCAGGCAGGGGGCGAGATGGGAGGGGTGTGGAGAGGCCGTGGAGTTTGGCCTCTCCTGGTTGCTGCCCCTTGAGTGAGATGCTGCTTTATCCTCATCCCAGCCACTGCCAGGGAGAAGGCTGCTCACCCCCAGCTGAGCAGGGAGCGGCTCACCCTTGAGAGCAAACCTGTGTGGCCAAACCTGCACCTCTCAGGGAGCAGGCACCCTGAGGGGCCCACCCGCTGGATCTGCGGATCTGACCCCCTACAGCCCCCTCTTTTTTTTTTTTTGACAGGCAGAGTGGACAGTGAGAGAGAGAGACAGAGAGAAAGGTCTTCCTTTGCTGTTCACCCTCCAATGGCTGGCGTGCTGCGGCCGGCGCACTGCGCTCATCCAACGGCAGGAGCCAGGTGCTTCTCCTGGTCTCCCATGGGGTGCAGGGCCCAAGCACTTGGGCCATCCTCCACTGCACCCCCTGGCCACAGTAGAGAGCTGGCCTGGAAGAGGGGCAGCCGGGACAGAATCCGGCGCGCCCCAATTGGGACTAGAACCCAGTGTGCCGGCGCCACAAGGCGGAGGATTAGCCTGTTGAGCCGTGGCACCGGCCAAAAGACAGAATGTAGCAGGGATAGTTGGAGTGCTTTTTGAAGATGCTTCTAGAAGTATTTCCACAAGAGGAGTTGAAGTATTGACAGCATGTTCAAGGTCAGTGTGGAGAGTGTTAGAGTCCACTGTGTGCAGGGTGTGCCTTGCTTGTCTCTCATTCCCTATAAACTTTCCTTTTTTTCAAGAAAAAAGGTTGACTTTTAAAAAAATCTAAATTTCAATTTATGTGAAAGTCAGAGAGCTCTCCTGTCTGCTGGCTCACTCCCCAGATGCCCGTCACAGCCAGGGCCGGGTCTCTTGACGTTACGCTCCCTTCCGGGATGTGCATCACAGGAAGCTGGGTCGGAAGTGGAGCGGCCAGGAACTCTGCTTGGAATGACAGAGCATGGGTGTGCCCCCCCCCTCCCCAGACAGCACAGATGGATTAGCTGTGTCCAAGGCTTAGGTCATAGTGATTGTTCTACCTGACAATGAGATATACTCACTCACTTTCTGGGTCAGGATCTCACTTTTTTTTTTTTTTTTAAGATTAACTTACTTATTTGAAAGAGTTACAGAGGGAGAAGGGGGGAAAGAAGAGAGAGTACAAATGTGCACTTCTATCCACTGGTTCACTCCCAACATGGTCACAATGGCCAGCGCTGGGCCAGGCTGATGCCAGGAGCTTCTTCTAGGTCTGCCACGTGGGTACAGGATCCCAAGCACTTGGGCCATCTTTGCTACTTCTCCCAGGCCATTAACAGGGAGCTGGATCAGAAGTGGAGCAGCTGCAACACAAAACGGTGCCCACATGGATGCTGGCGTTGCAGGCGGCGTCACCTGCCACCCACAGTGCCAGCCCCAGGAGCTCCTCTCCATCAGGAGTCACAGTGTCACTGTGTGATGGGCTAGCTTAATGACAGGTGTGTTTTTGTTTTTGTTTTTGTTTTTGTTTTTGGACAAGCAGAGTTAGAGAGATAGAGAGAGACAGAGAGAAGGGTCTTCCTTTTCTGTTGGTTCACTCCCCAAACGGCTGCTATGGCCGGCACTCTGCGCCAATCTGAAGCCAGGAGCCACTCCTCCTGGTCTCCCATGTGGGTGCAGGGCCCACGGACTTGGGCCATCCTCCACTGCACTCCCGGGCCATAGCAGAGAGCTGGATTGGAAGAGGAGCAATCGGGACTAGTATCTGGCACTCCAACCGGGACTAGAACCCTGGGGTGCTGGCGCCGAAGGTGGAGGATTAGCCTCTGTGCCGTGGCTGGCTTAATGACAATTGAACGGGATCTTCAATATGACTGATTTGCAATCTCCAAAGGCCCATAACAGCCAGGCCTGGGCCAGGAGCCCACAGCTCCATCCAGCTGTCACAGGGGGGTGGCAGGAACCAGAGTACTTGAGTGCCATTCCTTTCCGCCTCCTACGGTTGTGCAGTAGCAGGAAGCTGGAACCGGAAGTGGAGCTCAGACTTGAACCTGTGCACTGTGGTAGGGGCTGTGCTGTCCCAGGTAGCAGATTAAATGCTGTTGCAAACACCTGCCCAGAATAGAGTCTTGACAGGAATCAGGAAAATGCAGATTATAACCATAATGAGATAACTTTTTACTCTATCTTGTTGAAAAAAAAAGTCAGCCCCAGCTTTGGATTGGACGGGAGGCCCCAGTAGAGCTCTCCTGAGTCTCTGCTGGCGGGGGTGGGTGGAGAGACGGGCAGTCCTGGGGCAGAGGCTCAGGCTGCTTCTGTCCACTTGTGTGTAGGGACATAGGGTGCTCGCCCAGGAAACACGGCAACTGTGTTGTCCCAGCGCGGATGAGGAAATGACGTCACATCTGTGGCTGGACAACAGAGGAGTGAATTGTGGGTAGATCGTGGGACATGGTCCTGACAGGGTTCTCTCCAGGTGGTGTGGAAGAAAACGCATGGAAGCTGCTGCCGCACAGAAGTGCACAGCTGCACGGCTCTGGGCGTCCCGTGGTTAGGGCGTGTAGACCTGGCCTGTCTCAGAGCAGGTGTTGTGCTCAGCTTGAGCGGCTCTTGGGACTCCTGCGCCTTGGACTGGAGCGGTCCATGGAGCACTCTTTGACTCCCTATGTCTGGGAGAAGAGAGCAGGCGTGGAGCACTCTCTGACTCCCTGTGTCTGGGAGGGGAGCAGGCGTGGAGCACTCTCTGACTCCCTGTGTCTGGGAGGGGAGCAGGCGTGGAGCACTCTCTGACTCCCTGTGTCTGGGTGGAGAGCAGGCGTGGAGCACTCTCTGACTCCCTGTGTCTGGGAGGGGAGCAGGCGTGGAGCACTCTGACTCCCTGTGTCTGGGAGGGGAGCAGGCGTGGAGCACTCTCTGACTCCCTGTGTCTGGGAGGGGAGCAGGCGTGGAGCACTCTCTGACTCCCTGTGTCTGGGTGGGGAGCAGGCGTGGAGCACTCTCTGACTCCCTGTGTCTGGGAGGGGAGCAGGCGTGGAGCACTCTCTGACTCCCTGTGTCTGGGAGGGGAGCAGGCGTGGAGCACTCTCTGACTCCCTGTGTCTGGGAGGGGAGCAGGCGTGGAGCACTCTCTGACTCCCTGTGTCTGGGAGGGGAGCAGGCGTGGAGCACCCTCTGACTCCCTGTGTCTGGGAGGGGAGCAGGCGTGGAGCACTCTCTGACTCCCTGTGTCTGGGAGGGGAGCAGGCGTGGAGCACTCTCTGACCCACTGTGTCTGGGAGGGGAGCAGGCGTGGAGCACTCTCTGACCCACTGTGTCTGGGAGGGGAGCAGGTGTGGAGCACTCTCTGACTCCCTGTGTCTGGGAGGAGAGAGCAGCTTTTTGGTCGAGGGGTGGTGCCTGTGTTGTTGGCATTTTGAGTCACCAGTATCTTTACGTACTCTGCGGTGGTGGGCCTTGTGTCATAAACGCTGCTTGTTCCTAATGCTCAAGGTTATGAAGAAGAGGGGAGTGGCAGTTTCGAGCCCCCCAGTCCCATGTGCAGTGGGCTTTCTGCTGAGGGTTGTGCTGGGGGCAGCATTTGCCCACTTTTTGTCATTGGAAGGAAAGGCTCGGCTTACTAGTACACTATTTTGAGAAATGACTTTTTTTTTTTTTTTTTTGGTGAGGCAGAGTGGACAGTGAGAGAGACAGAGAGAAAGGTCTTCCTTTTTTTTCTGTTGGTTCACCCCCACAGTGGCTGCTGCAGCTGGTGCGCTGCGGCCGGCAGGCGCACTGGGCTGATGCGAAGCCAGGAGCCAGGTGCTTCTCCTGGTCTCCCATGGGGTGCAGGGCCCAAGCACTTGGGCCATCCTCCACTGCACTCCCGGGCCACAGCAGAGAGCTGGCCTGGAAGAGGGGCAACCGGGACAGAATCCGGCGCCCCAACTGGGACTAGAACCCGGTGTGCAGACATTATTTACAAGTATTTTTGATTGGGATAGAAGTGCTGAGTCAGAGAGTGTTTGGGTAGGAATCAGAGTCATCCTAGGTTTGTCTCGGCTGACCCCCGTGTGACCTGGCAGTCGGATCTCCGGGAGCTGTGACCTGCAGTGACACAGGTCTCCGGTTGCAGCGTCAGCCTCACAGTTACGTGTGTTCCATTTAACTTCTTAAGACGACTGATTTTGACCCAATGCAAGGTTTTAAATACGTTTGTCAGTTTGTGAGTTGTTTTTATCACATTAAAACTAAATGGTAGGCCAGCGCTGCGGCTCACTAGTCTAACCCTCCGCCTGAGGAACTGGCACCCCGGATTCTAGTCCCGGTCGGGGCGCCGCTTCTGTCTCCTTTTCCAGTCCAGCTCTCTGCTGTGGCCCGGGAGTGCAGTGGAGGACGGCCCAAGTGCTTGGGCCCTGCACCCCATGGGAAACCAGGAGGAGGCACCTGGCTCCTGGCTTCGGATTGGTGCAGTGTGCCGGCTGTAGCGGCCATTTGCAGGGTGAACCAACGGGAAAAGGAAGACCTTTCTCTCTGTCTCTCACTGTCTAACTCTGCCTGTCAAAAAAAAAAAAAGAAACAAAAAAAAAACACTAAATGGCGGGCCAGCACTGTGGCATAGCTGGTTAAGCTGCCTCCTGCAGTGCTGATACCCTTTGTGGGCGCCAATTCAAGCTGCACTTCCTGTCCAGCTCCCTGCTATTGCAAGGGCTTGGGCCCCTGCACCCATGTGGGAGCCCTGGAAGAGGCTCCTGGCTTTGGCTTGGCCCAGCCCCGGCCATTGCTACTGTTTGAGGAGTGAACCAGCAGATGGGAGACCTTTCTTTGTCTTTTTCTCTTTCTCTAGCTTTCAAATAAATAATAACAAAACACCCTAAATGGCAGTCTGAAGAATTTCAGCGGGACGTACGTTCTGAAGCTTGCCCCTGTTGTGGTCGTCCCCAGATGTTAGCTTTGGTTTGAAGACCCAGAGAAGACTGGCCTGTCTGCCTGTGCGGGCGCTCCCGGTGACTGCTCTGTGGGTCCCCGCGGACATAGCCTGGAAGGGCCCTCGGCCCAAGGATTTCTGGCTGTGGGTTGGGATGCGGGGGTAGTAGGTGGCGGCTACCCCAGCGCCAGCCTCCTAAATAGTAAGTATTTTTAAGACTATTCCTGCCTATCAGACACACGTGTTTTCTGTCTGCAGCTGAAACCTGTAGTGCCTGAAGACTTCTGCTCTGTGGTTGCTTTGGTGCAGGCTTACAGTCTAGTTCATGTGTGATACTGAGGTTTTTATTACAGACTTAGATTTTTTTTTTTAAATTTACTTTATTTGAAAAACAGTTACAGAGAGGCAGAGGTGGGGGGGGGGAGGTCTTCCATCTGCTGCTTCACTCAGATGGCTGCAACGGCTGGAGCTGGGCCGATCAGAAGCCAGGAGCTTTTTCCGGGTCTCCCAGGTGGGTGCAGGGGCCCAAGGACTTGGCCATCCTCTACTGCTCTCCCAGGCCACAGCAGAGCTGGATGGGAAGTGGAGCAGCCGGGACTCGAACTGGCGCTGGCACTGCAGGCGGCGACTTCACCTGCTTCGCCGCCGCGCCAGCCCCCACAGATGTGCATTGATTAGTTCCCTGTTCTTGGAAGACCAGGAGGAGGGTCCTTTCAGCGTCCAGGAACCTGGGGGAGCTCCTGTCCTGTACATTTGACATTAGAATTGTTGGCCTGTGACTTTCCCAGGCCTACCGAAAGTGTGAGGTGGTGTTAAGCTTGGGAGTTCTCTCTTGTCCAGTGTTGTGCAGGGTCTGTGCTCTAGCGCCGTCTGTCTGCTGCGGCTTTTCTGTGGCTGACGCTCAGCCTCTGCTTGCTGTCGTCCCGTGTGCTCAGCCCCGCAGAGTTTGTGCTCCCCCGCGTCCCAGTCAGTGGTTTTCATTTCTCGCAGGCCCTTTCACTGTTTTAAAGGTTTTGCAGAAATACACGTCCAGCCGAGTTTTGTTGTTGCTTGTAGTGTGGAGTGACTAGGGTCTCTGCAGTTTGAAGTATTTTCAGAAAGCAAAATCCTCTAGCCTCTTCCAGCAGCAGACTCTGCACTGCCAGCTGGGGTTCGGCTCCCAGCCCGGGTGTGAAGCCCCTTTCCCTTGGAGACTGCTTTGCTGGCCGTCAGGGGCCGTGCGTGTGTGGCCTGTACTGCTCACTGCCGGAAAAGGTGCTGCTGGGTCAGGTGCTGAGGTGACTGAGGCTGGCGAGCAGAGGCGGAGCAGCGGCTGTGGCGTGTGCGGGCTCCTGTCGGTCCCTCTCTGCCTTTGTCTCCGGGTTGTGTGGGTGAGTGCGGGAGGTGACGTCACGGTCAGAGCTCCCTGTCCTCTTACGTAGACGACCGGTGCTTTGCGTGCCTGGCATTTACTACATCTGCTGCTAGCCAGGTCGTGGCGCTGAGCCCTGAAGTGTTAGGAGACCGCCCGATGTGCTGGGCCCGGCTGGGAGAAGTGCGCGGGGTGAAAGGCGGGCTGGGCGGCCCACATCTCATCCCCTCTCCTCTGTTGCAGGCTCATGCTGATGTCCCTGTACAACGTGAGCATCAACCTGAAAGGCCTGAAGTACATCAGCGAGAGCCCGGGATTCATCCCCTTGCTGTGGTGGCTTCTGGGCGGTAAGGGGGCCTGGGGCTGCCTGTTCGCCGCCGCTGAGAGGTGGTAAAGGGTGGGACACGAGGAGTGCTTGCTGCAGGTGATAGTTCCTAACAGTCGGAAGCGCGTGGTAGTCTCTGACGTGTGGCTTTCAGCTGAGTTACAGTTCACCAGCGAGTCCCCGCCACAGCGAACGTCTGCCTGTGCCTTCTCTGAACACCACGTGGTCAGGCGCGTGCTGGGGGTGGCTCTGAAGAGCAGGCAGGGGGGTCCCATGCCTGAAGATGTGGGTGAGAAGTCGGGGAGGCCTTGCAGCTCTGAAGTGCTGTGCGAGTGTGAAAATCCCCGTAAACGGCTCCTCTGCCCCTTCCTCTGACCCGTACCACAGTTTACCCTCAAGTTTTGTCTCAATTTCATCCTAGTTTTTTTTTTTTTTTTTTGACAGAGTTAGGCAGTGAGAGACACAGACAGAAAGGTCTTCTTTCCATTGGTTCACCCCCCAAATGGCCACTACGGCCGGAACTATGCCAATCCAAAGCCGGGAGCCAGGTGTTTCCTCCTGGTCTCCAATGCAGGTGCAGGCGCCCACGCACTTGGGCCATCCTCCAGTGCCTTCCTGGGCCACAGCAGAGAGCTGGACTGGAAGAGGAGCAGCTGGGACTAGAACCCTGTGCCCATATGGGATGCTGGTGCTGCAGGCGGAGGATTAACCAAGTGAGCCACAGTACTGACCCCCATCATAATT
This sequence comes from Sylvilagus floridanus, assembly GCA_949820135.1. Taxonomy (NCBI): domain Eukaryota; kingdom Metazoa; phylum Chordata; class Mammalia; order Lagomorpha; family Leporidae; genus Sylvilagus; species Sylvilagus floridanus. The sequence continues at coordinate 2,849,756 of OX463244.1, forward strand.
TTTTTTAAAAGATGTTACTTATTTTATTTGAAAGGTAGAGTTACGGACAGTGAGAGAGAGAGAGAGACAGAGACAAAGGTCTTCCTTCCATTGGTTCACTCCCCAAATGGCTGCAACTGCCGGAGCTGCGCCGATTCGAAGCCAGGAGCCAGGAGCTTCCTCCTGGTCTCCCACATGGGTGCAGGGTCCCAAGGACTTAGGCCATCTTCTACTGCCTTCCCAGGCCACAGCAGAGAGCTGGATGGGAAGTGGAGCAGCCGGGACTAGAACTGGCGCCCACAAGGGATGCTGGCGCTGTAGGCAGTGGCTTTACTTATTATGCCACAGCGCTGGCCCCCGCTCTATAACTTTTCAAGATATGAATAACGTATAATAAGCTGCAATATTGAACGTGAACAATTGGTAAGTTTTGATATAAATACCAGCCTTCAAAATCCCTGCCAGAGTCAGAGCACGAGCCAGCCTCTTGCCCACAGGCTCCGTACCCAGGGCCCGGCTCCCACTGTGCAGAGCGGTGTCATGTGTTCTTCACGGTTCCGTGTAAGTGGCGTCGTGCAGCTTGCCTGTTTCCCTCAGCATGATTGTCCTGCAGTCCGTCTGTGTTGCGTGTTTGCTAGTTTGTCACCTCTTACTGCTAAGCAGGATCGCACAGGGTGGATGTGCCGTGCCGTGAGCGTCTCAGCTGCTGCCAGTGGGTTCGCCGCAGCCTCCGCTCTGCAGCGCGGTTGCTGGGCTGGTGTCGTGTGTGTCTGTGTGATGTGTGCTTTCGTCTCTCTTGGGCCGACAGCCAGCCGTGGGATGACGGGTCACAGAGCAGGTGCGTGTCCTAGGAGACGGCCACACCAGTTCCAGAGTGGTTGTCCGTTTCACCGCCCACCAGCAGTGCTCCCCAGTGCAGCTGTGCACAGCCTGCCGCCCGCGGGGCTGTGCTCAGTGACGGCAGACCCTACCCCCTGCGGTTGCCTCCTTACTTCGGTCGTGGTGTGGCGCTGAGCGTTGCCATCCCCGTCTCTCCTTCGCTGACGTGTCTGCCCAGGTCTTTTGCCCATTTGGAAGATGACGGTTGTTTCTTACGTTGGAGAGTGTTGAGAGTTCTGACGTAGTCTGTGTACGTCTGTTCCGGATGTGGGAAGAATGTTCCCTCCATTCGTGCCTGGTGCTTCATTCTGTGAAGAACATCTTCTGAAAAGCAGCAAAGCTTGATTTTGGCAGTGCCCATCCTCCTCTCGTCTCAGCCGCGTTCGGGGGGGACTCTGCCTGCAGAAGGCTGGGCACTAAGGCTTCCCGTGTGTTCCCTGAGAGCTCTGTGGTTCTGCATTCTACTTCAGACGTTTGATTGGCTTTACGTTCAGCTGTATGACGAGAGGGTTCTGTGAGTGTTTGCATTGGGCATCTTTGTTTTTATTTATTCTTAAGTTTTAAGGATTTTATTCAGCGAGAGATGCAGAGTAGATTGAGGGCTCTATCTGAGGGAGAAGAGCAGTCCGGAGACGGAGTTGGGGTCCGTACTGAGCCGAGAGCAGGCCAGGAGCTGCGTGCAGCAGGCGTGCAGGCGGGAGAGCAGGGAGCCGGAGGCCACGCCCCCGAAGGCACAGGCAGCAAGGGTAGCAAAGGGCAGCAGTGACAAAACAGGGACACGGGGCTGGGCTCTGTCCACTTTCAGAGCGGTGCTTACATAGTCTGATTGGCGGGTGGGCGGACAGGTGGGGTCAGGCTGGGGCTGGAGGTCACACAGGGGCGTGGTGAAGGCATGGCCTTGCAGCTCACAGATGTACTCAGTCTCCCCCTACCTGGCTGCCTGCATCACCCCCTCAGAGACTCCACTCCCTAGTCCTAAGGGATGCGGAGGGTGCGGAATCAGCACCCCTTCCGTAGCTGCTTCCTGCTCCTGAGGGCGGAGTGCAGGCCCTGCCTGTCCGGGTCTGTCTCATCTGGCTGATCGGCTTTAGGACCTGGAGCGCTCTCGGTGCCCAGTGGCTGTTAGGCTCCCTGTTGACCTGCACCTTTGTTGAGGATTCCTTCTCCAGTGAACTGCTCTGTGCCTTTAAGGGCACTTCAGAAAGTTTGTGGAAAAAGCATTAAAATGTTGATTTTGGTGCAAAAATTGAAATTCACTCGTAGGATTTTCATAACATGCATTGTCCATGAAGTTCTGAAGACGTCTTCCTTGTGTGCGGGTCTGATTCCAGACTCTTCTGTCCGCTGACCCCTCTTCTGCCATTACGCCAGTGCCGTGCTGACGCAGAGCCTTGAATTCGGGTTGCGCACGCCCTCCTGTCCCCTTCTTTTCCAGTGTTTATTCTGGTTCTTTTATGCCCTTTACCTTTCCAGGTGACCTTGAGAATCAGCGTGTCACTTCTTTTTTTTTTTTTAAGATTTTATTTTATTTATTTGAAAGACAGTTACAGAGAAAGGTAGAGAGAGGGGTCTTCCATCTGCTGGTTCACTCCCCGGATGGCTGCAGTGGCCAGAGCTGCGCCGATCTGAAGCCAGGAGCCGGGAGCTTCTTCCCAGTCTCCCAGGAGGCTGCAGGGGCCCAAGGACCTGGGCCATCTTCCGCTGCTTTCCCAGGCCACAGCAGAGAGCTGGATCAGAAGAGGAGTGGCCGGGACTAGAACCGGCGCCCATATGAGATGGCGGTGCTTCAGGCCAGGGCTTTAACCCGCGGCGACACAGCGCCAGCCCCTAGCTTGTCACTTTCTGTCAAAAAAAAATTGTGCTGGAATTTTTCCTGTGATTGTCTTGAATTAAGTTCAGTTTGGGGCCCATCGGCACAGTAGCAGTGTCCTTCTTCCATCCTCAGACATGGGCGTGTCTGTATCTGCTCAGTTGTGGGTGGTACACGGGGGCCGCGCCTGTGTCTCCCAGCTCCAGGCAGAGGAGCGATCTCTGTTTCCAGACATCTTCTCACGGTAAGAAAAGGGGTGCAGAACGGAGAGGAGACAGAATACGAATTCGCAGCCAGACTGACTTTATTCAAAGAAAATAAACTGGCAGAGGCCGACCAGCTACCAGCATGCACACACAGACTACACTGGCAGAGGCCCTGACCCGGCAGGTGGCCTGGGAGAGGGGCGGGGCCCACAGGGGAGGCTGAGCTGCTCCACACAGGTTCTTCCAGACCTGGAGAACGGCACAGGCTGAGGCTGGACTGGCCCCTTGGAAGAAGGCAGGGGGACAAGAGCCTTGTTGCGTCACTGAGAGTGAGCTCCTGGCGGGAGACACCGCCCCTCCTGAGCAGCTCACGGCCTGTGCCCTGGGCTTGGCGTTCCTGTGTTCGCACGGCCCCCGCAGTGCCCGTGGGACTGGGTCCGGAGCCAGGGCACATGCTGCTCCTCTGGCCGTGGCTGTGGACTGAGTCATGAAGTTCTTGGTCTCGGGCTCTGTGTCTTCTGCCAGCGTCCGTCCAGCTCTAGCATGCTAATTGGTCACACTCAGGACCTTCCGGTTTCGGGGTGGCAGTGGGGGCTGTGCCCGCAGTCGCGATAATGCTCAGCCAGCTGGGTTGGATTCTTGACCACACAGCTTGTTTCCCTTGGTCTGCTTAGAGCAGAGGCGGTTCCTGGGCCTGACCCATGAAGTGCTGTCCACCCTGGTTGCCTGGAGCCACGTGGGGCACACAGCGCCAGTTTGTGGCAGAGTGTGGGTGGTGGGCGAGCAGTGAAGCGGTACCCAGACTGCTTTGGTGTACTACGTCTCCACTGGTGTGTTTCTGTCATTCGCTTACACGGAAGCGTCTTGTTCCTGTCCTGTGGACGCAGGAGCTGAGGCGCAGAGGGGAAGTAACGTGCCCAGGGTCTTCTGCCTGGCAGACACGCCCCTGGGGTTGGAGCGCCTGGCTGCGAGGCCTGCCCTGGCGCGGGAGGGTGTCCCTGCCTCCTCGGCGGACAGGGTGGCCCCGCAGCGGCAGCCTCCTGCAGCTGCGTGCTCTCCTTGCGGGGGGAGCGCAGGCCAACTTCTCCTCGCCCCCCTCCCTGTGCTGCTCCAGCAGCTCCTCGGGGTGGGGCGCACTGTGCGGCTCTTTCAGAAACAAGGAACCTGAGTGCAGGCCAAGACTTGGGTGGACTTTTCCTGCCCGCGCTGAGAAGGGCCGTGGGCAGTCGGGTGGCTGTTAGGTGAGCTGAGCGCAGCTTTGCTTCTGGGCCGTCCCAGGCTGGCTTCTTCACGGAGCCAGGGCCTGATTCCATTAGGACACAGACATGAGCCCATGTGCGCGACAGGGGCCTGAGGGAAGCAGGGCACCCTGGGAAAGGAGTGTGGCAGCCTGGAGCAGCCAGTGGTTTGCACTCAACGTCCCACACACACACAGTAACTATAGGTGCTCCAAGCCCCCCCAAAAGCACACCAGGAGAATCCTCTCCGAGGTGCCGAGTGGACTCCCAGTCTGATGACGCTGGGCAGTAGAACCTCGGGAGGGATCTTCCTTGCCTCACTCCCAGCAAATCCTCTGCCCAGGAGAAGGGGTGGGTGGGAAGAACTGGGCCCCTCCCCTTTGGAGCGGCAGACTGAAGGCCGACTGTGCTCCCAGCCAGAGCTGGGTGCCCGCCTGGCCTGTCAGGTGCTTTCTCATTGGTCGCTGCTTGTCTCAGTTGGATCGGTTCTGTAGAACGTGGTCTTGGGACCCATTAGCCCCAGGCTGGAGAGCAGTTTTCCTCCCTGTGAACTTACCTAAGCTTTTCTGATTGCTTTCGTGGGGATTTCTACCTCTAGGGTCTTCATGGGTGTTAAATGCGTAGTGCCCGGGACCAGCACCCAGCACGTCAGGGGCTCCATGGGTGTTGGTTCCGTTATCTCTCATGTCTCTGGCGGGAGCTCACCTCCGTGTCTCTGGCGGGAGCTCACCTCCGTGTCTCGCTTGGCCAGAGCGGTGCATTGCCTTGGTTCCCTTGTCTCTCGTGTCTCTGGCGGGAGCTCACCTCCGTGTCTGCTTGGCCGGAGCGGTGCATTGCCTTGTAGGTGTCCCTGCTTCCCAGGCAGGACCGGCCTTGCTGCTGAGCAGCTTCCTGTGGCTTGCTGGACCTCCTTTCCCCCGTGACTCAGCTGCATGGCTGGCGTCTCCCAGGCCTCCTCCAGATTCTTCACATTCCTCTTCAGCTGCAGAGCTGGCCTGGAACAGCAGAGTGGCTGACGGGGACACAGTGTATCAGGAGGGCCGCGTGCTGTGGAACTGTGTGCAGGGCAGGGCCGGAGCGCGCTTGGAACGGGCTGCACTTCCTGCCAGTGTCCGGAGTGCTGGAAGGGCGCGGAGGCATCACTCCCCATCTCACGTCTCACGTGTCCTTGGCTCGGCTGAGAAGTCTGAATCCTTACAAGTGTTTCAGCCCAGACCTCTCGCCTGAGCTGCATGGGAACCCTGGTGGACGTTCCACCGCTGTGTTCCCCAGCACCACTGCCGCACCTCTGTCTTCCTGGTTTTCAGGCCTGGATAACCCTGCGGTGATCCTGGACCCCTTATTACCTCTGACAGGCACACTGCCCTGTCGGGGTCCTGAAGGCTCCACCTCCAGCACACAGCCAGTCCCCAGCTTCCACTGCCATCCACCAGTGAGCCCCTGCTGCGTGAGGTCTGCTTCCAGGCCTCTTCGGGCCGTGAATTGGGAGCCACGAGCATGATGGCAGGGAGAGCCCAGGATGCTGGCTGGGATGCAAAAAATGTGTAAAAAAAGCCTTCCTGAGACCTGGAAAGAGATAATTATACCCACAGCGCAAAAGCCAGGTGGAAGTGAGAGGACGGAGAACCGAGCCTTTTGCCTTGAGGGCACTTGTCAAACTTGACCTTCAGTTTCCAGGGCTCACAGGGAGCAGAACAGGAGACAGAGCCCGGGCTCCACATCCGCTGTCCAGTCTAACAGGAGCTCCCACAGGGTCAGGGTCAGCTAAGGAAACCCCCAGTCCGTGGAGTGGGCAGGAAACACCTGACTGGAGCAGTTTCGGGGAGCTCACTGCTGAGACTTAGCGACCGTGTGTTGGTTTCATGTGGGTTTGGAGTCTGGCTGATGTCATATTAGCTTGGCAGGGCCACAGAGAGCCCAGACACTGCTCACCCGTGACTCTGGCTGAGCCTGGGAGGGAGATCCTGGGTGAGATGCCGGTGAGGCAGAGGTTTCCCCCGCGTGGGGCCTCATCCAGTCGGCTGCAGGCCCGAGAACCTAAGGCTGGGGAGGAGGGGACTCCTGCGTGGCTGCCTGGGCTGGGACCCGGTCTGTTCCTGCTGTGGACCCAGGCAGAGAGCCCGGCTCTTCTTTGGACCGGAACTGCACGTGAGCTCTCCTAGGGCTGCAGCTGCCGACTGCGTTCTTGCAAACTCTCGGCTTCCACGGTCACACGAGCCGATTCCGAGTGCAGTCTCTTACCCGTCCGTCCGACATCCTGTCAGTTCGCTTCTCTGAAGGACGCTGACCGCCAGCAGTCTGTTTAGAGAAAGCGGGACATCTGCCCGGAGAGTTCCTCGACTTCGGCCGAGCCCTTGCGGACTTCTTCCAGAGGGCGTTCCAGGGTCTGAGCTCACGTCTGTGGGAAGCGTGAGGAGGGGCACGCGTGACGGATCCGCGTCATGCACCCTGCAGGGGTTTCAGATGACAGAACGAGCAGAGCAGCACGAAGTAGCCGTTTCATGTGCTGAAGGCAGGGAAGGAGGGGTGGGCGTGTGAGCAGGCACGGCTTTGTCAGGTCCGTGTCCCTGGGATTGTGTGTGTGGTTGAAGAATAATGAAATCCATCGCAGATGACCGGGCTGAAGCAGAGAGACACTGAGGCAGAGGAGACCAAGAACTTAGCTGTGGTAACTGCTCACTCCGGGAAGAGAAGCGGCGCCCGCGTAATGGCTTGGACGTCCCCCGGCTGAGCAGTGCGCACTGAGACACAGTGGGACGGGAACTCAGAGGCCGCAGGCGAAGGACGCGCCTTCCCGGGAGCGACTCAGACCCACGCTTGTCCCCTTGGCGGCACCTGCTCGTGTCTTCACGCCGAGAGGAAGTAACAAACTTGTCCCCACCATCCCATCCAGTCGGTTCTTTTTAGAGACGTATTTGTTTATTTGGAAGGCGGAGAAAGGGAGTTCAATCTTCCGTCTGCTAGTTCCTTCTTCACGTGTCCACTGCAGCCGGGCCTCCAGCTGGGTCCACGGGTGGCAGAGACTCCAGTGCTGTGGCCGTCTTCCGCTGCTGCCAGGAGCATTGGCAGGGAGCTGCATTGGAGGCGGAGCCACCGGGACTCCCACCAGCTCTCTAGTGTGGGGTGCGTGTGAGAGCTGCGGCACAGTCGGTGAAGCCACCAAATGTTTTCAAGAACGACGAGAAATAACGGCGTTCCAGACAAGTGAAAACCACGTCACGTCCAGGGGTGTGCTGGTGCCTGGGGAAAGCTGGGAGACACAGGTGAGGGTGGGGCCTGTCTGAGTGGGCGTGGCTTGCGGAAGCAGTGCAGACCAAAGACAGCAGAGTCCCGCAGCAGTGGCCTCGTGTGGGGGCAGCAGTGCCCGAGACGCGGTGTGAGGTGCAGGTGGGCGGGGCTCAGAGGCACGTTGTTGCTGTGCTGTACAACAGTGTCACATCAGCATACTGTTGGGGCATCAGCTCAGGATCGGGGTCCCGTGCCAGTCAGCACCCGGTGCTAGCCAGCTGCCCTGCACACTGCCCCCCTCCCCTCTGCTAGCACTGCCCCTTGGATACCACCTCCCTCTGGTCGGGTGTGGCTCCTGCAAGTCTCCTTTGGACGTCAGCACGCAGACTCTTGGAGAGGAGGAGCCTGGGCCTGGGGTGCTGGCAGCCTTGAGGTCAGGCTTGCATCCTGTCGGACCTGAACTTGGTAGCTGTAGGACGATCCTGGCCCTGTCACACACCGTGTCCTGTCCTCACAGTGGGGCTCCCGGGACTCCTGCAGCTTGGCGCCCTGCAGGTGCTGTGTGCTGGGGCTAGTGAGGCGTCCCCTCACCGGGTCTTGGGTTCCTCACATGCTCTGCACAGCTTCCCCACAGCTTTGAACATCCCCTCGTTCTTCCCATCTCTCCTCTTCCTGCCTGTCTCCTCAGGTTCAGCACAGCTCACGCCCCCAGGAGCCGCCGTCCGCTGCCCTGCTTGTGCGGGGGTCTCTCCCTTGTGTCCCATTCCCTGAGGGACAGCTCCTATGGGCTCCTGGCTCTGCAGTCAGCAGCTTTACCTGCTGCGCCACAGCGCCGGCCCCAGGACTTCCTTCTTTGTGAGGACTGGATAATACTTCAGCATGTCTGTGCACCGCAGTTTCTTTTATTAATCTGTTGACAGACACCGGATAGCCAGTGTGTCTTGGCTTTCCTGAATGTTGCTGCAGTGAAGTTGGGGGTGCACATAGCGCCCCGAGATCCTGAGTTCAGCTCTTTAGGGTACATGTCCAGAAGTGGGGTTGTTGGGTCTGGTGGTAGCTGTCTTTAGTTTTCTGAGAACTTCGCCGTGTTCCGTGAGGCCTGTGCCAGTTTGCGTCCCCCCACCCCCGTTGCTGACGGCCGTCCTGGTGGGGGTGGGATGGTATCGCACAGCGGTTCTAATTTGCGTGTCCCTGAGGACTGGTGATGGTGAGCCCCTTCCGTGTTTTCTTTGGAGACGTGTCTACTCAGATCTTTTGTCTATATTTTAACTGGGTGATGTGTCGTTGTTACTGATTTATGCATTTTTAGGATACTTGCCCGTACTAGACAAGTGGTTTGCAGATACTCACTCTCACCCCACGGATCACGTTTCATGTTGTCCTTGTCTTCCTTGTGCGCACTCCCACGTGTTTCTGTTGTCTTATTTTGGTGTCACACTAAAAGTCCCTGCCAGGCCGGCGCTGTGGTGCACCGGGTAGAGCTCTCGCTTGCAGTGCCGGTTCGAGTCCCGGCTGCTCCTCTCTGATCCAGCTCGGCTGTGGTCTGGGAAAGCAGTGGAAGATGGCCCAGGTCCTTGAGCCCTGCACCCCTGTGGGAAATCAGGAAGAAGCTCCTGGCTCTTGGCTTCGGATCAGTGCAGCTCCGGCCGTCGCAGTTTCTGGGGAGTGAACCAGCAAGTGGAAGACCCCCCCCCTTCCCCTCCCCCTCCCCCTCTGCTCTCCCCTTCCCCTCCCCGTCCCCCTCCCCCTCCAACTCTGCCTTTCAAAAAATAAATAAATAAACTTTAAAAGAATCACTTCCAAGCGCATGTCAAGGAAATTCTCCCTTTGTTTTCTTGCAGTTTCAGCTTTGAGGTTTATGTCTTTAATGCATTTTGAGTTGAATTTGACAGTGGCGTGAGGTGAAGGGCAGAGCTTGTCCTTAGGTGTCAGGACATCCAGTTTTCCCAGCGAGATCTGCTGAGAGACTGTCCTTTCCCCGCCGTGGCCCCAGGCACCATCGTCAGATTGGCTGTCTGGTCGTAAGTGAGTTGCTCCTGCGCTCTTGGTGTCTGGCTATGCCTGGGCCGTGCCGTTTGGATTGTTGTGGCCTTGTAACGTAATGGGATGGGGAGTGTAATGTTTCCTGCTGTGTCTCTTGCCCAGGAGCACTTTGGCTCTTTGGGGTCTTTCACGGTTCCATATAAATTTTAAAGTTGTTCTTCCAATTTCTGTGACAAAATTTCCGTGAAATTTTAATGAGAATTACAATGAATCTGTAGGTTGTTTTGGATATCGGGACATTTTCAGTGTTAATTCTTGCAGTTCATGAGCATGGCGTCTCTTTCCATTTGTTTATGTCTACTTTAGTTTCCTTCATTGGCGCGTTTCAGTTTTCAGCGATAGCTTCCTGTTCCCGAATGTGTGCCCATCCCGGTGCCGCTCCGCTGCTGGCCCAGGTGCACGTGTGGCAGCGGGAGGGAGCAGTCTCTGGCTTCCTTTCATGGTCCCCTGGACGCAGTGTGCCTTCAGCTGTCCACGTGCGTCCCATTCCTCCCTGCCCTCAGCCCCGGGGGTCTCTGAATCCAAGCCACTCTCCAGGCCCCTGGGTCGTCTGGCCACTCTGCCTGCCGCAGTCTGGCCCAGCCCCGTCCAGTGGTGCTGATCCCAGGTTGAGCCCTCGGGGCTGTTGTGCCAGCCCGGACCGCGGTTGGATTCCCTGGGTTACTGTGCACGGCACGACTGGACTCAGGTCTGGCAGTCAGCGCTTGTCCGAGTTTCTCTGGCCTGCATGGCCTGTAGCAGACCCAACTGCACTGATGCCTTGTGCTTTCCCCAAGCTGGTGGACGCCTCGCTTCCGTTCAGTGAGGACAGCGCGTCCCTCCCCTAATACGGATTCCGTGTCTCCCCGTGGCACTGCTCACCTCTAACGTGCTGGGTGGGTGAGGCACTCGGGGCAGGTCAGGGGCCCTGGTCACTGATGACCTGGCACCTGCGCACAGCGGTGCTCGAGGCACGGGCCTGCAGTGTGGACACAGCTGTGGCAGGGGCAGGGCACCTGCGCACAGCAGTGCTCGAGGCACGGGCCTGCAGTGTGGACACGGCTGTGGCAGGGGCAGGGCACCTGCGCACAGCAGTGCTCGAGGCACGGGCCTGCAGTGTGGACACGGCTGTGGCAGGGGCAGGGCACCTGCGCACAGCAGTGCTCGAGGCACGGGCCTGCAGTGTGGACACAGCTGTGGCAGCACAGCCACGCCTGCGAAGCTGCTGTCAGAGCTTGATGATGTCGCATACAAGGAGCAAGGCTGAGGGACTTGGTTACTAGTGGAAGTTTATTTTTTTATTATTATTATTTTATATTTTATATTATTTATTTGAAAGAGTTACACAGAAAGGTGGAGACAGAGAGAGGTCTTCCATCCGCTGGTTCACTCCCGAGATGGTCACAACGGCTGGAGCTGTGCCGATCCGAAGCTAAGAGCCAGGGGCTTCCTCTGGGTCTCCCACGCGGTTGCAGGGACCCAAGCACTGGGCCATCTTCCCCTGCTTTCCCACTGCCATCCACAGCAGAGAGCTGGATCGGAAGAGGAGCAGCAGGACTCGAACCGGCACCCATATGGGATGCCCGGCGCCTAAGGCTAGGGAGTAACCTGCTGCACCACACCGCCGGCCCAACTTAGTGGAAGTTTAGTTACGTATCTTCGTAATTCTTTTCAGTCCAAATATGTGGGATTATAAGAATTGGTTAGTGAGTCTAACCAGCTAACTTCGTATTATACAAGCAACGGGTAGCCATCTGATAGAAGTGAAAAATCTTTCGCAGAAAGTATTGCTGGCAGGTTTCCAGCGTAAATGTTTCCTTGTGTTGGTCGGGTGTTAGTTGGCTTGGTGTCTAGCCTGTGAGGCTTGCAAACATGTTTTTTGTCTTAAAAAAAAAAGCAAAACAAAACAGAACACCACCCTCAAACATTACTGACTGGAAACTGGCCCTTCGGGAGACCCGTCTATGCGGAGGTCACCAGTGTGGAGTGAGTTTGGCTCGGGACTGTGCCCACAGATGGTGTGACAGTGTCCTTATGTCAGTGATTTGATTTCCATACGATGAGTCCCTCAATGTGGACAGGAGTGGGCCAGCGCAGGACATCTCCTGGTGCGGACACTGGCAAACCCCGGGCTCTGCGCCCAGTGCAGTGGCTGGGAGCAGCCTTGGCTCTCTGTGGTCTAGGAGCTGACGGACTCCAGGCACCGCTAGAGAGGGCGTGGCCTCCCCCAGGAAGCTGCGGTTGGCGTGGGTTGAGGTCCCAGTAAAAACAATCCAAATAGAAACACAGAACGTTGAAGATGGGAAGCCTGGAGTTCATGGCTGGGGAGCGACTCCTGGAGAAGCGCCAGGTGACGGGGGTCGTGAGGCTGCAGGGCCCTGGGCTGGAGTCCCACCCGTCTCCTGCGGGCTCCCAGTGCCTGGCCCTGGGCAAGCCCCTGCAGTTCCGTGACATTCAGGCGTGGCATGTCTGAGTATGAGCACTGTTCCTGCGTGGGGAATTTAGTGGAACACTGCATCCTGTTTCATAGGAGAGAAAATAATTGAGGATGGAGTGGTCAGTCTTCAGCCAGACTCCGCTCAGGGGTCAGGATGGAGAAGGGCCTTGGATGCGACCTCTGGGGTGTCTGTAGATGTGGTCAGGAGAGGACAAAGCACAGGCTGCTGAGGATCCTGGGCCTGTCAGAGGACGGAGCGTCTTGTGTGTTTGAGGGCAATCGGAGTCTCATTTCCAGTTTTCAGTGAAAAATGGAAAAGAATGGAGACTGGCACTGTGGCGTAAAAGGTGAAGCAGCCGCCTGCGACACCAGCATCCCTTAAGGGCTCCGGCTCAAGTCCCGGCTGCTCCGCTTCCCATCCAGCTCCCTGCTAATGCACCTGGGAAGCAGTGGAGGATGGCTCAAGTCTTTGGGCCCTGCACCCACGTGGGAGACCTGGGTGCAGCTCCCGGATGCCGGCTTCAGCCTGGCCCAGCTCTGGCCATTGTGCCTGTTTGGGGAGTAACCAGTGGATGGAAGATTTCTCTCTCTGTCTTTTCTTCTCTGTCTGTAACTCTGCCATCCAAAAAAATAAATAATTTTTTGTAAAAAAAAATGGGATAGAAAGAAAAGTAAGAATGAGTATATTTGACTTGAAAGTGTACGGTGACCTTCAGTGTTGTCATGGGCTAGTTAGCGCCTCCTGTGCGTGTTTCCATGGGGCCTTCTTCTATGCTGTCGCAATGGGTTACTCAACTTTGCTCCAATTTTGATGGTTTTATGATAGGCCACAAATATTGGAATGGTTTTCATAATCATTATTTCTGTCTGGACACCCCTGGACACCCCTCCTGTCATGTTGTCGACTTCTCCTCCTCCCCTCTCCCCTCCCCCTCCTCTTCCCCCTCCCCCACTCTTCCTTCTCCTCCCCCTTCCCTTCCCCCTCCCCCTCTCCAATCCTCCTCCTCCCCCCCTCCCCTCTCTTCCTCCCCAATCCTCCTCCTCCCCCACTCTTCCTTCTCCTGCCTCTCCCCCTCCCCCACTCCTTCTCCTGCCTCTCCCCCTCCCCCACTCCTCCTTCTCCTCCCCCTTCCCTTCCCCCTCCCCCTCTCCTATCCTCCTCCTCCTCCCCCTCTCCTCTCTTCCTCCCCCAATCCTCCTCCTCCCCCACTCTTTCTTCTCCTGCCTCTCCCCCTCCCCCACTCCTCCTTCTCCTCCCCCTTCCCTTCCCTCTCCCCTTCCTTCCCCTCCTCCTCCTCCTCCTCCCCCTTCCCCCTACCCCTTCTTGTCATCTGACAGAGTGACAGAGAGAGATAGAGATCTTCTGTCTCCTGGTTCACCTTTGAAATGCCCACAACCATTGGTGTTGGGCTGGGCTGGAACCTGGAACAGAACCTCCACCTGGGTTTCCTGCGCGGGGCAGGGACCGAGTATCTGAGCCGTGTCTCTGCCTCCCAGGTGTGCATTCGCTGGCAGGAGAGAGCAGATGGGCCACAGCCCCAGGCAGTCTGATCTGGGGCAGGTGTGGTGGGCCAGGCTGACCTGTGTGGCCACCACACCCACCCCCGTGGGCTTGTTTTTTAAGCCCCCGGTGAACATCGGTGGGAGCACTGTGACCATGTGTTGCTCGTGTACCTGTTAGGGACATGACGGGGCTTGGGCAGAGCCTCTCCTGGTGGGTTCTCATGCTTTTCACAGCAGCGTGTTTTAGATCTGAAGGCGCCCCGGGCCACACGGCCTGCCAGCCCCAGAGCTGCGGTGGAGGTGACTGAGATGTGTGCTGCAAACGCTGTGGCCTCAGCGAGCCGCAAAGTGACCGGCCCCTGCCTCCCTCTTTTCCACTGAGAGTCAGGTGCCCGAGCCCCGGCCCCAGGAGGGTGGCGTCGTGCAGGTACCATTTTGATCCTATGTGGGGATTTGAAAGTGACTTTTGGGTTATGATTGGCATAGCCTTAGAAGCTCCTGGTGTCTTTCAGTTTGCCATAATGTTGGCAAACTGCGTCTGAGGATGGCCCGTCTGTGGCAGGGTGTGGTGGTCGCTGGCGCCGGCGTGTGTGAGACACGCTTCCTGTTGACTTGGCACAGGCAGCAGTGAGTGTGAGCGTATGGTACAGCACAGGCCAGATGTCAGTCTGTCACCATCCGGAAACAAGCAGGCTTCCAGATGGTGGCCACCACACAGGTCCCCCACAGCTAGAGACACGGCGTGGCCTCGTGTTCCCCCCGGGTCTGAAAGCCAAGCCGCGCTGTTCTGCAGCAGGTGCACAGCTTCTGCGTGGGCATGTGCGGCCTTGACATCAGCCACCCACGTGTCCCCGTGGCAGCTGGTACTGTCACCTGCGGATGCATGTGCACCACCCAGAGAGGCCTCGTGTCTGCACATTCTGTTTCTTTGGGGCTGACGTAGCACACCTGTTAGCAGAACTGTAAATGCCCTTTGGAGGGACCAGTTCCAGTCCCTGAAGCAGCTCCCTCGCAGGTGCCGTGGGCTCTGTGGCCTCGGACAGGCCTGGGTGTTGAAGGAGAGAGGGTGTGTGCTCAGCTCTGCGTGTCCTGTGGCCACTCTGCTCGCCTCTGCAGCTACCCTCCTCCAGAGGAGCTGAGCAGCTCTGAGCGGGCTGTGTCGGCAGCCGCGGGGAGGCTGAGAAAGGGTGAGGCCGGCAGCTGCAGCGGGAGACCCGAGACCAGAGCCCTCCTCCCCGCCCTTCAGGGTGTGTGCGCCATGGGGGGAGGAGTGGTTTGTGGCTTTGACCATGGTTACAAGTGGCTTCTAGGCTCAGAATGCGGTGTTAGCTCAGCCCGCTGCGGCTGGCTGGACATCTTCAGAGCAGCCAGCTGGCTGCAGCAGACCAGTGGTGCAGCACAGCTGATCACTTTCTTCACAGGTAAGGGCATGGCTGGAAGGGTGCTGGGGTGGCTCTGCTGTCCTCCGGGGAGGCAGGACACTGGCAGTCGGCGGTGGGCTGGTTGCCACCTGCCCCGTTTAGGGTCCCGTAATTGCCTTCATACCAGAAGCGATCCCCTCCTGCTCACTCAGACACTGAGTGTCTGCTGGCTTGACACAAGGCTGTTGTTGCTAGTGACTGGGGTGCTCTTGTCCCCCTCCAGGGCACCGTCTTCCCACGTTCTGAGCAAACCAGGCCACCTCACAGGCTTTCTCCCAGCAGAGGAGAGGAGGTGATGAGTTAGACGCGGAAGAGTCCTGAGAAGTCTGGGCTGTCGTCCTCAGCTCCGAACACGGTGGCCATTTCCAGGCCCTGGTGCCCTCACTGACAGCGCCTGGCACCCTTGCCGTTCACCCGGTCTGGTCTTTTCTCCAGCAGGGAGCCTGCCATCACCTGTGTGCTGTGCCCTGTGCAAGCAGAGACTGAGCCCTGCTCCCCTCTCAGGGCCTGGCTGTGACCCGAGGTCAGGGCCAGCCAGTGCCCCATCAGCGTTCACACACCTCCAGATGGAGGGCGCTGTCTCGAGGAGCCCAGAGCTCTGTTCCTGTGTCTGCAGACAGGTCCCTGCTCTGTTTCCTTCTCCCCTTCCCAGTCTTCCTCATCCATCCACACGGTCATTCTGCTGCTGAAAATTGAGACAGCATGTCAACGTTTCCTGTCATTGCAATTCAGATTTTTGAAAACAGCAGTTACAATTATCTTCCCTAATTAAGATGCTCTAGCCAAAACACTCAGTTTTCTTTGCATTTCTTCCCCACAATCTTCTTTGCTTCAGTTCTTGGTGCTGGGAAAACGCACATATTTGAGAGCTGTTGGTGGTTCTTTGGGTCAAGTCATAAAGAATAAAGTGTGCTGGAGCCATTCAAGTGCATTCCGACTACCAGTTCCTCTCAGAGGAGTTCCTTAGAAGGGTGGGTCTGCCGGGGCTGCCGGGGCCACTGGGCCTGTGAGCAGGGGCCGGGATGGTGCTGCACTGCACCTGCCCCAATTGCCCCCGCGCGCCGTGCTGGCTCCCTGGTGCGGGCTGTGGCAGGGCTCAGGGCTTCGTCCACACTGAAAGCTTAGTGAACGCCTAGGAAGCACCAGATTGGTGTGGAGAGCACTGTGGGCAGAACGCGTGCTCTGCGAGTGTCAAGTCCTCCACTGGGAACACGCGTGTTTCACTGTTTATAGAATTGGTTAGCATAGTGACAGTGGACGTGCTGTGCAGGAGGGAAGAGTCGGGGGTTTCAGAGCGTCCAGTGCCTTCCGAGGCTGAAGGGCTTCCTGTCCCTGGTGCTTGGTGACGGGCAGGCGTGCATTGAGAGCGCGCTCTGACCCGAGGTCGGGACTGGCAGTGACCGGCGTGGGGAGGGGGCGCTGGCGGGGCCAGGCGTGCATTGAGATCGGGCTCTGACCCGAGGTCAGGGCTGTCAGTGGCCGGCGTGGGGAGGGGGCGCTGGCGGGCTGCTTGAGCTCTCCTGGAATCCCTTGGTCACGGAGTGGGTGACAGCGGGTGCTGTCCTGAGGCCCGTGGGCACATTGTTAGGCACCACTGTGTACAGCGCCCTTCTGCCCTGTGTGGGGAGCACTTGGCGTGTTCTCTGTCTGACCCGCTTCTCGCCCCTAGTCTCCTCAGGCTGCCCCTGGCCGTCTTCCTCCACACCCTCGGGCTGATGGAGCTGCTCCCAGTGCTAGTGGGGTCCTCAGACAGCCCGTGGGGAGTGTCCATTATGAAAAACTGGGCATGGGTCTTGGTGTTGTTGCACCAGATTGTGCTTTTCTTTTGATTTCCTGTTCCATGGACCTTTTGACGCCCCTGTAGACCGGCATACCCACAGCCTGCGCGTCGTCCTCTCCACTGGGACACCCAGACTCGCCTGGGCTGGGCTTCCCATGCTGTCTGTGCCTGTGTTCACCTCCCTCCTGGTGGCAGGGCCACAGTGCCCACTGCACCAAGCCCAGCCTCTCCCCTCTCACTGTGCGTGGCCATTTGATTCCAGCTGCTGCTGGCACATCCCGGGCACCCTGCGAATGTTATCCCTTCCACTTGTCCCCATATTCTGGCTTGGTCCAGGCAGTCAGCATCCCTCCCTCCCCCCCTCCCTTTGTTAGGATTTAGTTAGTTATTCAGAAGGCAGACTGAGAGAGTGCATGCCAGCGAGTGCTGTCTTCTACCCACTGATTCATTCCCCAGATGGCCACAACAGCTGGAGTCGGGCCAGGCCACAGCCAGGATCCTGGAGCGCTGTCTGGGTCTCAGGCGTGGCAGGGACCCGAGTACTGGGTCATCCCCTGCCGCCTTTCTGGGAGCACCAGCAGGGAGCTGGGGCGGAAGCAGGGCGGGCGGCGCTCGGATCACACTGCGGGCTGTCTTCCCAGCGCTCGCCTCCTGCTGTTCCTCCAGCTTAGCTTTCGTGGCTGCCGCAGGGTCCTTCCCAGGCCGTCCGCACCACTGGCCTCTGCTGAAAAGCTGCAGGGGCTCGCCCTGGGAGAAGACCCAGAGTCATGATCCGAGTGCACTTCCTCCTTGGGTCCCAGCCCTGTGTGTCCCGCGGGCTGCGTCCCTCTGCACACAGCTCTTGCCTGCTCCTTACTCAGGATGGACTCAGAAAGGAGGGAAGTCAGCCAAAATGTGCATTTGGGAGAAATCTCTTAAATTTCTTTTCAATCTATTTGCGACACAGAGAAAGGAGGAGACACCCTAACTGCTGGCTCACTCCCCAAGATGTGCACAGCAGCTGGAGTGTGGCAGGGAGCTGGGAATGCAATCCAGATCTCTCAGAGGGGGCAGGGCCCAGCTACTTGCCGCCTGCCCCCAGGCTGCACATGAGCGTCAGAACTGAGCATTGAACCCAGGCGCTGTGATGTGGGACACAGGGGTCCCGGCTGCCATCTTAGCTGCCCCGAGAAGTCTGTGTGAGATGTGTCTGATTTCTCCAGGTAGCTCGAGCCTGTGTGCAGGAGGTGGAGAGGCTGGGAAGGGAAGCTGGCCGGTGAAGGACGCAGAGTGGCCCTGGTGAGGGGCGGAGCTGGGCAAGAGCCTCATGAGCGTCTGCGAGAGGACGGGACAGCCAGCCCAAGCGCGTGGGCTGAGTGGGCTGCAGGGGCGCAGAGCGGAGGGAGCTCCATGCGGGGTGCAGTGGCAGCAGGCCGGAGAGGAGGGGAGGCTGCGTGGGAGGAGTGCGCGTTGGCACTGTTGGCACGGGCAGGTCTTAGGCTGAGGAGTGTGGTGGGTGCCAGAGGCCAGGCCTGTGGGGTCTCAGGGGCAGCATGGCAGCTGGGTGACCGTTTGGTGATCCCTGTCTACCTGCAGAGAGGACGGTGTGACACATCTTCAGGTTTTAATAGGTGTGAACAGTTTGTTGACGTGGCTGGTACAGCGTACGTGCACGCGTGTGGTGGTCACTCTGTGACGCTTGCTTGTTCAGACTCTAATTTGAATTTCTGTATTTAGTTTCCACATATTTGGAGGTTTTCTGGGGCTGGTGCTGTGGCTTAGCGTATGTCACTACCAGCAGTGCTGGTTTGCATATACCCTTATGTGGGTGCTGGTTTGTGTCCCGGCGGCACCACTTCCTATCCAGCTCCCTGCCGATGGCCTAGGAAAAGCAGCAGAAGATGGTCTAAGTGTCTGGGCCCCTGCCATCCATATGGGGGGGAGACTTGGGTGAAGCTCCTGGCTCCCAGCTTCAGACTGGCTGAGCGCTTGGCCATTGCACTCATTTTTTGGGGGGTGAAGGTGAACCAGTGGATGGAAGATTCTCTTTCTCCCTCTCTCTGTAACTCTGACTTTCCAATAAATAAAGCAGTCTTTTTTTTTAAGATTTAATTATTGGAAAGTCAGAGTTATACATACACACATATACACACACACAGAGCTGGAGCCGTGCCGATCTGAAGCCAGGAGCCTGGAGCTTCTTCCAGGTCTCCCACATGAGTGCAGGGGCCCAAGGACTTGGGCATCTTCTACTGCTTTCCCAGGCCACAGCAGAGAGCTGGATGGGAAGTGGAGCAGCTGGGACTCAAACCGGCACCCATATGCGATGCTGGCCCTGCAGGTGGCAGCTTTACCTGCTGCACCACAGCGCTGGCCCTAATAAATCAGTCTTTAACAACAACAAAGAAGAGATTTTCTAAATACTGTTCTGATATAGACTTGTACAATTCTGCCGTGGGCAGAGAACATACCACGTGTGATCCCTGGTTTACGTTGTTGACGTGTTCTATAGCCCAGACTGTGGTCTGTCCTGCCGAGAGTGTGTATCCTGTCCCCGGGGGTGCTCCGTACGTGCGCCCGCTGTGACGTCCCTGGGCAGTGTGGTGTGGCTCTCACTCACTTCTCTGCCTGTTCACTCTGGTGTTGAGAGAGGGCTGTCACCGTGGATTTGTTGCTCCTGTCAGGCCTTGTGTGTGTGTGCAGCTGTGTTGGGAAGTGCGTGCGCCTTTGAGGCTGTGTGCTCCTGATGAACTGCTCCCTTGAGGACATGGTGCCCCTCCTCCCTGGTAGTCTGCTCTGGTGTCAGCGTGGCCACTGTGTGTACTTCACCGTTCTGCTGCTCGCTTGCCCATGTCTGTGCGCGAAGTGGCCTTGAACGTCTGAACGCTCCTCCGACAAGCTCTGCTTTCCAGTCGGAGTGTTTGGGGCGTTTCACTCCACGACGGCTGTGCAGTCGCCTCTGGAGCTGTCGTCTTGCGGGTGGCCTTGCTGCCCCGTTCCTTCGAGCCCCCCAGTCCCAGGTCTGCTGTGGTGTGACTGTGTCCTCTCTCTTGTCAGCTCTGTGTGGTCAGGTTTCTCCCAGTGGGTCTCTGGGTTGAGAACTGCACGTGCGTGTGCCACACTGTGCTAAGCGCCCACGCTGACTAGTGAGGCCCTTCTGCAGCCACTCCCCTCATGTCGACGTTGACAGGGAGCCCTGAGCCCGTCGCCCGTGGGTCGGGCTGGGCTCGTGGCGGGAAGCTGCTCGTGGCTGTGGATGGGCTCCCGCTGTGTTAGCCAGCCGCCGTGTGTCACTCTTCCCGGGGGGTGCACCCTGTCCTGGTGACGGGGGCACAGGCTGAGACAGGGTGACTCCCTTCCTTGTCAGCACCAGCCGGGCAGGCAGAAGCCAGGCTGGTCGGTTAGGCCGCAGCCGGCCTATGAGGCTGAAGCGGGTGGGTCAGGCAGGAGCACGTGGACGGTCTGGTGGTCCCAGTCTGCTGCAGGAACTGAGGGAAAGAGGCCTTCATGGGGAGGGCTTCAGAGCTTCTTGTCTCTTCCTTCGAAAGGTGGACATACGTGTGCACACGCACACACGCCTTCCATCTGATGGCGCTCACACACACACCCGGACACACACACACACACACCTTCCATCTGATGGCGCTCTCACACACACCCGGACACACATACACAGACACACACACACCCCTTCCATCTGATGGCGCTCACACACACACACGGACACACACACACACACGCCTTCCATCTGATGGCGCTCTCACACACACACGGACACACACACACACATACCTTCCATCTGATGGCGCTCACACACACACACGGACACACACACACACATACCTTCCATCTGATGGCGCTCTCACACACACACGGACACACACACACACACATACCTTCCATCTGATGGCTCTCTCTCTCTCACACACACGGACACACACACACACACATACCTTCCATCTGATGGCTCTCTCTCTCACACACACACACACAGACACACATACCTTCCATCTGATGGCGCTCTCACACACACACGGACACACACACACACACATACCTTCCATCTGATGGCTCTCTCTCTCTCACACACACGGACACACACACACACACATACCTTCCATCTGATGGCTCTCTCTCTCACACACACACACACACACACAGACACACACCCCTTCCATCTGATGGCGCTCACACACACACACGGACACACACACACACATACCTTCCATCTGATGGCGCTCACACACACACACGGACACACACACACACATACCTTCCATCTGATGGCTCTCTCTCTCTCTCTCACACACACACACACACACCCCTTCCATCTGATGGCGCTCACACACACACACACACACACACACCCCTTCCATCTGATGGCGCGCTCTCTCTCTCTCTCTCTCACACACACACAGACACACATCTTCCATCGGATGGCGCTCTCCCCAGATGCCGGCAGCAGCCAGGATCCTGCAGGTTGCTCTGGGGCCCAGGAAGCCATGTGGTCGAGCCACCGTCTGCCGCTCCCTAGGCTGTGCGTGAGCGGTCAGCTGGCATCAGAGTGGATGGACGTGTGCTGCAGGTGTCCCAAGCAGCTTCTGGCCACTGCCCCAAACACCCGCCCATGTGTGAGGTTCTGGGTTTCCTGTGTGTCACCTGGAGCTGGGCTCTGCTCAGGGCGAGGGCCACAGTTTGCTGCTCTTTTCTTGGCCTTGTTACACTGCCCGTGGTCGTGGGCTTTCCTGAGAGTTGCTCCTCAGTCGGCGTCTCGTCTGGCAGTTCTCCAGCTGTGACCCGTTTCGGCGCCCTGGTGAGTCATGGTGCCACAGACCTTTGTGTGGGTGAAGGTGAGTAGAGAGAGAAGTATGCTCTCAATTTTACAGCAGTGTTGGTCTTTCAGGGGCCTGTACCCATGGGCTGTGACCGTCCCAAGAGTGTCTCCCACCCCCGTTAGTCGGGGATGGCAGGAGGGTCTGCTGTGGGCGCAGGCTCTGTCAGTCTTCCCTGTAAGTGACCTGTGCAGGGACTCCTGGCAGCACTGTGGCGTGGTGGCTGTCCCCTGCATGGCCACCAGGGCTGCGGCCTTCTTTCCTCACCATGGCAACCTGGTGGCGCTCCTGGCAGCAAAACCTACAAGGGTGGGTTCCCACCAGGGCTGCGGCCTTCTTTCCTCACCATGGCAACCTGGTGGCGCTCCTGGCAGCAAAACCTACAAGGGTGGGTTCCCACCAGGGCTGCGGCCTTCTTTCCTCACCATGGCAACCTGGTGGCGCTCCTGGCAGCAAAACCTACAAGGGTGGGTTCCCACCAGGGCTGCGGCCCCAGGAGTTGTCTGCTCGTGGTAGCGCGCCTCAGCTTCCTGCAGTGCGTCAGCTCACTAAGTTCCTGGGGGTGCCGGCCAGGCCTCTCCTCAGGGAAGCAGGGCCTGCGGGCCTGCGGGTTCCCGAGGGCAGCTGGTGCCGGAGCCTGCGGGTCACTGGTCTCCTGTGTGAGGATGGGGTGCTGCCCTCCGTGTCCTGGCAGGATGGGCTGGTGCTGACAAGCTGCAGGTTGGAGGGAGCTCAGCCAAGGAGGACGGGGATGGCCTGGGCAGTGTCTGGTGGGCAGCAGCACTTGTGCTGTCGGGCGTGGCAAGGAGCCGGTGCAGCCCGGTGCAGCGGGGAGGGAGGGCTGTGAGAGCCCAGCAAGGGGCATGTGTCCGCAGGAGGGCTTGTGGGATTCCCCTAGAAATCTCCTGGTGTCGGAGTGGCAGGGCTCAGGGGAGTCCCTGGGGCGCCATGGAGGCGGTCTGGCTGCGTGCATGGCTTAGCCTGGGGACGCGGCTGTG
Source organism: Sylvilagus floridanus (assembly GCA_949820135.1). Lineage (NCBI taxonomy): Eukaryota > Metazoa > Chordata > Mammalia > Lagomorpha > Leporidae > Sylvilagus > Sylvilagus floridanus. Next base: position 2,872,068 of record OX463244.1, read on the forward strand.
GTGCAGGCTGTGCTTGTCTGCTGCGTGAGGGGTCAGTACGCACACCGTGTCTTTGGGTGGTCACCCAGGGAGGAGCGTGGGGATCAGGAGTCGTCCCTGGGCCCTGTGACACGGGCTGGCAGCAGGTTGCTGGGATTCGGGGAGGGGGTGGGTGGGTTTTCCTAGGTGTTTACCGGTGGAATCCTGGGGCTCCAGGAGCGACGAGGGTTGGAGAGATGGTGTTGAGCGTCACCGACAGATCCGTGGATTGGAAGGCCTGACATGGTGGAGGTCACCAAGCGTAGTGGGGTGAGGGGGAGGCTGGGTCAGCCTGGATGCTGCCGTGTCAGTGGGCAGAGGGGCAAGGACCTTGATGAGCGTGTTGTGCGAGCCAGCGCCCGGAAGGCGTGGCCAACTATGGCAGGAGAGCCGAGCAGTACAGGGTGGCTGAGGGAGCGGGGAGGGCAGGTGGTGTGTTCGCAGGCACAGGAGAGATGGGAGGAGGAGGCAGCTGACAGCAGCAACAAACAGCTCCTTCTAGAACGTTCCCAGAAGGGAAACAAAAACTGGGCAGTAACTAGGGGTCCAATGAGGTCAAGGAGGAGGATTTCCTTGCCTTCTTGCTTGTTCTTTGAAGTTTGTATCACGGGGCTTGTGTTGCTGTGTGCCCAGGAGCACACCCAGGAAGCACGGCACACGGCCTAGGATGTGGGCCAGGCTTGGTTCAGAATCCAGCCGTTCTCCGTGGGCCCCCAGGAGGGGGTGGGCTTGGCGCGTCCTGGGAGCTTCGCCAGCAGTCTGAGCTCCTGCCTAGTTGTACTGAGTACATATTGGCAGCAGCCCAGAGTTGCCTTTGTGGGTGACAAGGAAGGTCTTCTGGATTCTTTAAATATAGTTTCAGCTGTCATGCAATTTGAATGATTGTGAAAAGGAATTTTAAGGGGCTGGTGTTGTGGCGCAGGGATAAACTGCCTCTTAGTGATACCTGCACCCCATGCAGTGTCGGTTTGAGTCCTGGCTGCTCTGCTTCCGATCCGGCTCTCTGCTGATGTGCCAGGGAAGGCCTCAGAAGACAGCCAAGTGCTTGGCCCTGCACCCCGTGAGACCTGAATGGAACTTCTGGCTCCAGCCTGGCCCATGACCTTGCTCACGGGCTTGGCGGCATCTGTAGATGCAGGGATGAAGTTCTGCGCAGCCCACGGCTGTCAGGCCAGCTTCCCGGAGGGGCCGTCGTGGTGTTGTGGGTGGCAGTGGCGGCGTGGACTGTGGCCATGAGTCCCTGCACGCCTGTGAAGGTTGGGTGACCGTGGCCAGAGGGCCTGAGCAGTCAGTTGTGCAGGAGGCGTTGCTGATGGCCTTGCGAGAGCTGCCATCCCGTCACAAGCGGCATCAGCGGGGCAGACGCCGTGACGTTTGTCTCTGCCCGTCTCCATGGGGGAGGCACCCGCACAAGCCCATTGATGTAGGCGGGATCTCGCTCCTGGGAGCTGGTGGTCACTTTCCTATCGAGGTTAAGCTTCCTGTTCTCACCGTGCTGTGGCCCTTGTGGATGGACTCACACTGGAATGTGAGCCTGGGAGTGGAGGTCATGATGAGGTTAAAAAGCAGCCCTGGAGATCAGGCACCGGATGCAACCACGCCCGTCCACTCCGACCTTCACCCTTCACCGCCCATCCACTCCGACCTTCACCCTTCACCTTCATGTCCTGGAGGTGCACGGGCAGCTGTGGCTGTCTCTCAGACGCGGGGGAGAGGGGGCCTGTTCTGTGATCTAACATCCAGTGCTGATGAGAAGTTTTGGTTCCTGCTTTTGTAAGTGTATCAAATCTCGGGTGTTCGTTTTCTGAACTGAGATTTCATGGTGACGTGCCTGTGTGTGTCACGTGTGACCCTATTCGTTTGCCTGGGAATTTGGAAGATGTATCTTTCAATTCTAGAGATCTCTTGATTACTTTGAAGGATTGGAGGTGGCCTGGTGCTCCCTTCTGTGGTGTGTGCTCATGCCGGACCCGATTCCCATTTCTCTGTCTTGTAGCTCTACTTTCAAGAGATTTTCCATACTTCTGTTGAAGTCTTCCTCTCTGCCGTCATGAATTTACTTTGTAATTCTTCTGGTGTGTTCTTTTTGGAATATCTCTCTTTTAAAAAAAGCCTCAGGCCTGGCATCGTGGCAGAGCTGGTTAAACGGCATCCCACGTTGTAGTGCTCGTTTGAGTTCTGGCTGCTCTGCTGATGCTCCTGGGAGGTGGGGGAGAAGGAGTGGTTTAAGTGCTTGGGCCAGTGCGGTGCTACCCACATGGAAGACCCGGACGGCTCCTGGGCCCTGGCTGCAGCCTGGCCCAGCCCTGACTGGTGGCAGCCATTGGGGAGTGAACCAGCAGATGGAGCGCCTCTCTGTCTCTCCCTCTAACTCTGCCTTTCAGATAAATAAATATCCAAGGAGGAAAGTTTTCCTCTCGCTGCGTGAGCTCCTTGTTCTTCCCTCCTCTTGTTGTATTTAAAATGGGACCTGTCTGCCTTTTCTCAGGGCCCTGGTGCTGTGCGGCTGTGGCCGTGTGTGACGCTGATTGGAGGTGGGCCTGCCGTGTGACCTGTTGGGGACCACAGGTCAGCCCCTTGACTGAGTCCCTGGGCTTCCCCTCGCTGTCTGAAGAAGGCTCCTGGTGTCTTTTGCCTGCCAGCTCCTGAAATGGGGGAGCGTGTGTGTGGCTGCCTCATCCCCACCCTGTCCAGCAGGACCACCGTCCGGGGCTCCCGTCCCTGCCCCGGGCTCTGCAGTGTGGCTGGCGCGTCCCCACCCTGTCCAGCAGGACCACCGTCTGGGGCTCCCGTCCCTGCCCCGGGCTCTGCAGTGTGGCTGGCGCGTCCCCACCCTGTCCAGCAGGACCACTGTCCGGGGCTCCCGTCCCTGCCCCGGGCTCTGCAGTGTGGCTGGCGCGTCCCCCACCCTGTCCAGCAGGACCACCGTCCGGGGCTCCCGTCTCTGCCCCGGGCTCTGCAGGCAGGTGGGTTGAGTTAGGACTTGCACAGGGTGACGTTCTCTTCCTAGTAGGCGGCAGTGTGAGTTTCGACAATCAGACACACGACTGCTCCACCCCTTTGTGATCAGTCCTCCCTGCCGCACGCTGACGGCTGCTGGTCTGTCTGCTGCTCCTGTGGAGGATGTAGAACAGTGTGTAGGCATTTATGTGTGATGTGCTAGGGATGCGAGGTGCTTTCCTCAGCTGAAGGGTGTTGGGCTCAGAAACTGCTGGCAGTTCTGAGTACAGACACTAGAAACGGGGTCTTTGTGCACATCAGTTTTTATCTGTCTTGGATAAATACCAGGAAGTTGGGTTTCTGGGTTATGATGAATCTGAATTTATGAGGAACTGCCAACTTCCCCAGTGGCTGTACCGTTTTACGTTTCTGCCAGGGACTTATGAGAGTCCACTCACTCCTCATTCTTGCCAGTGCTGCTGCTTCCTGGAGCGCCTGCTAGCAGGAAGCTGAGATCGGGGAGAGCCAGGACTTGAACCAGGTGCCGTGATGTGGGATGTGGGAGTCCCAAGCAGTGTCCCCTGCTGTACCACACACACATCTCCACTGTAGCCTTCTGTGAGTGAGTGTGTGTGTGTGTGTCCCTGGCTGTAGCCATCCGTGTGTGTGTGTGTGTGTGTGCGCGCGCGCGCCCCTATGCAGGTCTGTCTGCTGTGCTGCCGTGGGAAGGCGTCTTCTGCGGACGCTGGGGCGTGTTCTCTGAACGTCTGCTGAGGGGCTGGCGGCTGGGCTCCCGTGCTGGCTGCTCTGCTTTTGATCCGACTCCCTGATAAAGCGCCTGGGAGAGGAACAGCCGATGGCCCAAAACCTGGACCCCTGCCATCCGCATAGGAGACTCAGAAGAGGATCCCGCTTCAGCCTGGGCCGGTGCAGGCCACTGCGGCCATGGAGGAGGGCACCAGTAGACGGAAGAGCTTTCTCTAACTCTGCCTTTCAAATAAACAAATCCTAACACATACACGCACACGCACACGCACACATACACGCACGCACGCTGGCCCTAGGAGGAAGGCTGTCCAGGTCCCTGACTCTGGTTGTGACGGTTATTTGCCCTGTGGCTGCCGTGTCTCTCGGAGCTCTGCTGTGAGGAAAGGCTGTTCTGTCTTCCAGTGCATTTAGTGCATTTGTTATAACGATTCCGTGCCCTTCTTTCTCCTTGATAAATCTGTTCTGGGTGTCTAATGTAACACAGGTACTGCAGTCTTGTAGTTAACTGTTTGCATGGCATACCTCAGTATGTTTTTATTATTTTTATAAGATTTATTTTAAAATTTATTTGAAAGGTAGAGTTACACAGGGAGGTGGGGGGTGTGGAGAGGTATTTCTGTGCATTGGTTCACTCCCTACATGGCCACAATGGCCAGGGCTGTGCCATGCCAAAGCCAGGAGCCAGAGCTTCCTCTGGAGGTCTCACGAATGCAGGGGCCCAGGCACTCGGGCCGTCATCTGCTGCTGTTCCTAGGCCACAGCAGGGAGCTGGATCGGAAGAGCAGAGGTGGGGCAGTCGGGTCTTGAACCGGCACCCAGATGGGATGCCGGCACTGCAGGTGATGGCTTTACCTGCTGTGCCACAGTGCCAGCCCCTAGTCTTCTGCTTTGAAAAGCTTTTAATGTCTGCTGTAGAGTTTATAATACAGTCTTTAATATAGTATGTTTTTAAATAATAATATTCTGCTTCACATGCAGTCCATTAGCAGGAAGGTGAGTCAGGAGCTGAGCTGAGTTGAACCCAGGTCCTCCGATGTCTCTTCTGATTGAGTGTGGACGCTGTGTGCAGGACAGCAGACTTCCGTGTTGGGCTGCGTAGTGACCAGTCTGAGCCTTGGGGACCACCTGTGGTCAGGGCTTGCTGTTGGTCAGCTCTCCTCTGGTAGTCACTCACAGGTCCCTTTGAGCAGGCGCAGTACTTAGGATGAGGTGCTGGTTTTGAGCCTGATCCCAGTGACAGTTTGCAGTCAGGAGGTGAATTAATGCGTGTTTGTGAATTAATGCGTGTCGCTAGAGAGATGATGATGAGGTGGGGCCCAGCTTTGAGGCAGGCTGTTTCTTGGTCTCGCTGCTGCAGCTTAGTGGGACTTCTGGGTCCTGTAATTCCCCGGCACTCCCATGGCAGATGACGGGATTCGGTGTGACTGTGGTGGGTGACGCTCACGGGCCCTGAGCAGGTGCTCTGGCTTCTGAGGATACACTGCCGTTGGAGTGAGGCAGATTACAGCCGACACGGAGCGGCCTTGCGTTCCTGGTTCAGCACTTCAGTACTGCATCCTTGCAGTGGCATTGAAGGCGCGTGGTTACTGCCAGCCGGTGCTTGAGTTCTGTCGTGCTGAGTTCTCCGTCAGAAGTGACCGTGTTCTGGATCAGCCGCCGGCAGCAGGTTTCCTCTAACCATGTGTGTCGCCTCCCCTAGATCCAGACGCAGAGGTGTGCCTTCACGTCCTCCGGCTCGTCCAGTCTGTGGTCCTGGAGCCAGAAGTGTTCTCCAAGACGGCCTCCGAGTTCCGGAGCTCGCTGCCCCTGCAGCGCATCCTGGCCATGTCCCGGAGCCGCAACCCGCACCTGCAGACCGCGGCCCAGGAGCTGCTGGAAGACCTGCGCGCCCTGGAGTGTGATGTGTAGGTGCGCCCTGCCAGGGCTTGGTGAGAACGCCGTGTCCCCTCTCCTCCCCAGGTCTCTCACTTTGTTCCAAAACCGCTCCTGTGTGCCCCGTGTTGGAGATGGCCAAGCGCAGCTGACTAGAGATGGACATGAACTGATGTGTATCCCGCACCGCCTCCTTCTGGAAGTGACCGTGCTCGTGGGCGGTCCGTTAGCTTTGCCCCAGGGGAGGCCCAAGCAGAGCCCCACTCCAGAAGGGCTGTGCCGGTGCTGCCTGGGCGACGGCTTTCCCGGAGCGGCTGCGTGTCCGGGTGCACGCCTGCGACCTGTGGCTGCGTGTTCCGGATGCGTTTCCTTAGAAAGCAGTTCACTCCCTCTCTAGTGCGGTGACGCCTCAGCGTGCAGGTTCACCCGTGACCTGTGCACCTGCTGCCTGAGAACACGTGGACATTTTAGCTCTGTATTTTTGGTGCTCTTGTTTTTGAATAAAGAAAATCGGAAGAGTCACTGTGTCACAGCCATCGCTTTCCGAAACTCTGTACCTTCTGTCTGCTTTGTGCCTCTGGCTGGGAGAAAGCTCTCCTCGCCCTGTCCGGAGCCCGTTGCTGTCAGCTGGGACGTCCAGCTTTGCCGTGAAAACAGCACCGAGGGCTGGCGCACGAGCGGTGGTCAGGCTTCCCCAGGGGCAGCTCCGTGTCTGCCCTGCGCACGGTGTGCTTGCGCCCCAGCCCCCACCAGGTGGTGCCTCTGGCCTGCTCGCTGTCACCCTGTCCAGTGTGCCTGGGCACAGTGCCCCCCAGACGCCGGGGCCGGTGTGAGAGCAGCCCTTTAGTCAGCTGCCGAAGCCCATGGGAACAGCTCCCCCTGCAGCGCTTGTTCGGGCCCTGGGGCTCGGCACTCGCAGGAGCAGCTGCAGAGGCAGGTGTCCCCGACGGCGGCGTCTGACACGCGGCCCTGTCTGCTGTGTGTGGCTCCGGGAATAGCTTCCTCTTTCTTGCGGGTGGGTTTCTAGAGGCGATGTGTGATTTGTGGCTGGGGCTGAATGAAGGTGGGGAGGAGGCACAGTGGCTTGGGTGTCACGAGCCAGCATCTCGTGAACACCAGCTCCTGAGAGCCGGAGCCGCGTTGTAAGACAGTTGAAATTCCTGGAGGCAGCAGCAGCCCGTCTGCCGGGTGGGGCTGTGGGGGTAAGACGGGACGCCGTGTTGTACCGACTCCAGCCTGGGACCCCCTTCTCCGTGGCTGCTGGCACAGGAGGGTGCCCTCTGTAAACCAGTGTAGTGAGTCTGTGCTGCCTCTGGACTGCAGGTGCTCTCCGGCCTGAGCGGGGCCGGCGCTGTGCGGAGAGGGGTGAGCCTGGGCCCGGCTCATCACGGGGATGTGCTCCTGCGGTGAGGTGCCGCGGGCGGCCGCAGTAAGGAGGGTGAGGGGCTTATTCTCGATGAGTGACCAGGGACCGTGCGGTGGCGGTGCGCGCTGAAGCAGCCCCAGGGGAGGGGTGTGGCCGGCTCTAGTCTGCCCTTGCTGTGAGGGCAGCGGGAAACGGGGGCTCTTCCGCTTTGTCTGCAGCAAACCAGCTTAGGAATGCACAGTTACGGAAATGGAGACTGCTCTGTGAGTTTTGCAGTCACAGACAAGCATTTTAAAATTTAATTTTCCAAGAACACCTATTGAATCAAAAGCTCTTTTTCTCCTTGGCTCCATCAGTTTGTGCAGAAGCAAAACCTGGCAGCCTTGCGCACGGGCCTCCCTGGCCCAGGCGCGTCCGGGCAGGCCCCTGCCACCTCTGCTCGTTTCCTGTCTGCCTGCTCGCCATGTAGTCTGAGATGCAGGGTGGTGCGGGGTCTGTGGGCGTCCTTGGGAACGGGGCTCCTTGTGTGTGACTTGGGGTGAAGCTGGTGTTAGCTCTCTGTGTGCAGAAGACTAGAGCTGTGTCTTTCGTTGATCCATGGTATTTTTACAGTTAAAGTACTAAGCATGGGATCACAAGATGGGGCCTGAGTAACCTTAGACCAAGGCTGGGCCAGGCCGTGAGTGAGAAGCCATTTTAGGGCTGGTGTTAGGGAGCAGTGGGCTGCCTGTGTTGCCAGGATCCCATGTGAGTGCGGGTTCGAGTCCTGGCTGCTCTATTTCCAATCCAGCTTCTTCTGACGTGTCTGGGAAGGCAGTAGGGGATGGCCCTCGTGCTTGGGCCCCTGCACCCGTGTGGGAGACCCGGGTGGAGTTTCTGACTCCTGGCTTCAGTCTGGCCCAGCCGTTGGGGAGTGAAGAAGTGGATGGAAGATCTCTGTCTCCCCTCCCTGACTCTGCCTTTCTTTTTTTCTAAAAGATTATTTATCTATCTATCTATCTATCTATCTATCTATCTGAGAGAGTTACACAGAGAGAGGAGAGAGAGAGAGAGAGAGAGAGACGTCGGTCTTCCATCCGATGGTTGACTCCCCAGATGGACGCAGCGGCCGGAGCTGTGCCAATTTGAAGCCGGGATCTTCTTCCTGGTCTCCCGCGTGGGTGCAGGGGCCCAAGCACTTGGTCCATCCTCCACTGCTTTCCCAGGCCACAGCAGAGAGCTGGATTGGAAGTGGAGCAGCTGGGACTAGAACCAGCGCCCATATGGGATGCTGACACTAAAGGGCAGGGCGTTAACCCACTGCTCCATAGTGCCAGTCCCTGCCTGTCAAAGAAATAAAATAAATCTTTAAAAATGGAGGGATTTTAATAAAGGCTGTGAGTGTGCCTGATGCTGGATGCCCATAGCTTTATGGTGACGGTGACATCAGTAGGGGTGGAGAGAGTTGGGAGGCTCATTTCGCAGGAGGCCCTGACTTGAAGTTAGCTCTCTCTCCTTCCCAGCTGCACATCTTGCAGCATCTGAGAGGACTTCTGCCTCCAGGGCGGGACCTCAGGTTTGGGGTTCGGGATAGGGTACGGCATCCCACAGGGATGTGCGAGCTCAGAGGCCCCGACTCGGGGAGGAGCGGGGGACCCCGGCTTGTGTGTCTGTGTAGGCTTCACCCCACAGACACTCGCGGGCCACGCTCTGAGGCCCTGCTCCAGACACAGGAAGTTGGAGTCGCTGTGCCAGTGCGTGCTGAGCTGTGAAAGTGTGACTTTGTCTTCTAGAATTTGTAATTATGTAAAGTGTTACCCAGTGGGTCTAACGTGAGGCTTACACGTAGAGCACTCGAGGTGCAGGATTCTGTGGTGTTGCGTCGTCCCAGCCGCTGCTTCTGGTGCTGCTTCATCTTCTCCCGTTGACTCTGTCCCTGTTGGACCCCCGTCCCCACCTGGCCTGCCGTCTGTCTCTCTGGCTGTGGCCCCCCGGGGACCTCACGGAACTGCCCGGCCTGTCCTGAGCATGGTGTCCAGGTGCATCCGTGCTGCCACGGAGCCTGTCCTGTGTGCGTTTACTGCGCCTGCGCCCTGCGATGAGTGCAGCCCAAGGACTGCACACGGCTCCCGCGGAAGCTCTGGCTGCCAGCTTCCGTGCCAGCGCGGTGCCGTCTTAGTGATCGTGGCGCTTAGTGGGTGTGACGCGCCGTCTGGGTCTCACTGCGGCTTTGATGTGGAGTGCCTCGCCAGCTTGCAGCAGGCACCCTCTGTGTGCCCTGGGTGTTAACCCCGTGTTAGTCCTACAGCTGTCAGCACTCAGCCGTTCCCTGCGCTGTCTTGTCCACTGTGCTAGTGCTTGGATACACAGGAGGTTTAACGCTGGTCAAGCCCGGTTGATCTGTGTTTTTCTCTTTGGTGACCGAGCTTTTGGGCACCGTATCTGAGGAGTCACCGCCACGTCCGTGGTCATGGGCTCTCCCCTAAGTTGTATCCTCTTTAGATCATTTTGATCCGTTTTGAGTTAGTTTTTATCTACGGTGTGAGGTAAGGGTCCAGTTTCACTCATTGGCTCATGGATTTACATTTTTCCCAGTACTCTTTGTTGAGTTTTGTACCTGTCGTGTGAAAATGGGGCTTTTGAAACTCAACAGTTCATGTGTGCTGAGCGTGCTGCACCTGTCAGGTGGCGGCTCCATGCTGCCGCTGGTGGAGCAGCCTGGGCTGCTCGTCCTGCTGTCACGGCACGGCAGGGTCCCGGGCTTAGCGCCGCTGGTCATCTGCTCCGTGTCTCAGCCGAGGGCATGTTTGAGGCCCAGCTGTTGAGAGTAATGCTTTCATGCAAAATAGGAAGATTCGTGTGCCTGGGAGAAGCGCAGGCCAGGCCAGGGAGAATGCGAGGACCTGTGTGTCCCATGGGTGGCGGGGTGGGCAGGGGCCGAGGGAGGCACCACGATAGACTGCGTGTGTCGGGGGCCGGGGCAGGAGCAGCTCTGGTTACGTCCTGTGTTCAAGACTGTCGCGTCGCTCCAGCCAGCCTAAGTAGCCGGTGTCCCAGCCACGGCTCTCTCCCCCAGCGCGCCTCCCGTGGACCGGAGCCACACGCAGGCCTGAGACCCAGTGCGAGTTCACTGGGTGCCGCGCCTGCCCAGCACAGCATGGGGACGGCCACACGCCCCGGAGGAAAGCGCCTGCTCGGGCCGCCTGTGCCCTCCCCGCAGTGCTGGCACCAGGTGAGCCGCACGCCCGCTGCTTCCCTTGAAACGGCTCTCAGGTGTCTGTGCCATGCCGCCTCCACCTGCTGCAGGTCTCTGGGGCTGTGGCTCCCTCTGGGCCCTTGTCTCTCCAGGAGGGATCCTTCTGCCCGGGACCGGGCCACAGCGCTCAGCCCCGTGCAGCCTGAGGGTCGTTCCTGGCACCCTGCCTGCTGGGCGGGGGAGGCTCCGTGCACCGACAGCAGCCTGTGGTCGCACACGGTGTTGCTTTCCAGGGGGTGCCGGGGCCCGTGCGAGTTGTACTTCAGCCCGGTCCTCACAGCCACTGGAGTCGGCACTGCCAGCACAGTCCGCAGGGGCCGCGACACCCTGCAGTCCTGCCCCAGCCCCGTGCCCCGTGACACCCCGCAGTCCTGCCCCAGCCCCGTGCCCCACGACACCCCGCAGTCCTGCCCCAGCCCCGTGCCCCGCGACACCCCGCAGTCCTGCCCCAGCCCTGTGCCCCTCGACTCCCCGCAGTCCTGACCCAGCCCTGTGCCCCGTGACTCCCCGCAGTCCTGACCCAGCCCCGTGCCCCGTGGCCTCACCCTCGGCCACAGCTCCCTGTCAGCTCCCCTCCCTGGAGGTGTGTCCGTACCGGGGCCCAGGGTCTGTGCACCCTGGGGTCAGCAGTCTGGACTCTGGCGTCGAGAAGGCGTGTGTGGCTGCCGGTCCATACTGGTGTCTATACGGGCTCCCGTGTGGCGGTCACAGGGTCGCGGGTAGGAACAGGGAGAGGTGGGATCGGTCATTGAGAGCGTAGGTTTTTAGAAGGTTCTCTTCAGGGTCTTAAAGTCAGACAGGTGACGTCCACGGCTGCCTCCGGTGCTGCTCGTTCCTGGGTCACCCAGGAAAATAGAGGGTCCCCTCTCGCGGTGTTTCTTAGCCCATGGAGCCGAGCCAGCCTGAGTCCTGCCTCGCTCTGGGCCAGAAAGCCGGTGGTAGCCCCAGCTGGGCATGGAGCTGCCGGGCCTTCCCTGTGGGGCCAGGCGTGGAGCTGCCGGGCCTTCCCTGTGGGGCAGGCTGGGCAGGGCACGGAGCTGCCGGGCCTTCCTGTGGGGCAGGCCGGGCAGGGCACGGAGCTGTCGGGCCTTCCCTGTGGGGCAGGCCGGGCCGGGCGTGGAGCTGTCGGGCCTTCCCTGTGGGGCAGGCCGGGCCGGGCGTGGAGCTGTCGGGCCTTCCCTGTGGGGCAGGCCGGGCCGGGCATGGAGTTGCCGGGCCTTCCCTGGGGCCAGGCAGGCGGGCCCAGCGCGTGACCGGGCCGGGGCGGCCAAGCGAGAGGGACACCCTCTGCTGTGATTTTTCTTTTTTAAAGCATTTTCTATTTCATTTCATGTTTATTTGAGGGACAGATGCGAGGAGAGCTTCCATCCGCTGATTCACTCCCCAAATACCCATAAAACGGCTGCAGTGGGCCACATCCGGGAGCCCAAAGCCCGAGCTGGGCCTCCCTCACGGGGACAAGGCCCCACACTGCCTCCCGGGGTGGGAGCAGAGCGGGCGCAGGCAGCCACACGCCCACCCTCCTCTGTTTCCTGAGTGAGCAGTTGCCGAGAGGTGGCTGAGGACGGGCGGCCGTGCAGCTGGCCGAGAGCCGTTTGGAGTGAGGCCACTTTGACGCAAGTCCCGGTGAGAAGTGGCGCGCGCCGGCTCCTGCGTGCGCCGTGCCGGAACGCCGTGCCCCTGCGGGTGAGTCAGTGTCCTCCCTGCTTGCCCCGTGCCAGGGCGGGGTGTTTTCCAGACCTCAGCGCCGAGCCTTGGTTAGAGCACACCTCTCCCCTCGGGAGCGGAGGCTGCCCTCCACTGACGCGGTTTCCAGCCCCCCCACCCCGCACCAGGTTCCGGGGGCTCGATGTCCCTGGGCCCTGCTCCGTACCCTGGTTCAGCTTTGACTGGAGGGCGCGGGGGTGGCGCCCGAGCGATACCATGGAGCTGTGATCCTTCCCGGGACAGCAGCCTGTGTGTGTGTGCGTGTGTGCTGTGTGTGCTGTGTGTACATGTGTGTGCTGCATGTGTGTGTGTTTCAGGGGCTAGTGTCTGCTGAGGGACATGCATGTCTGTGCTATGTTTGGGGGGTGTGCATTTGTGGGGTGTCAGGTTGTGCGTGTCTGTCATGTGGGGTGTGTTGGGCGATGTTCATGTCTGCAGTGTTTTGGGTGTATTTTGTGGAGCAGGTGTATGTGAGGGGTGTCTGTGTTGGGGGCTGTGCATGTCTGCTGTCTTTGGGGTGTGTGCATTTGTGGGGTGTGTGTTTTAGGGTGTCAGGTTGTACATGGTGGTTGTACATGTCTGTTGTGTGTGAGGTGTGTTGGCTGTGCATGTCTGTGCCGTCTTTGGGGTGTGTGCATTTGTGGGGTGTGTTGGGGGTGTCTGTACTGGGGGCTGGGCATGTCTGATGTTCGGGGTGTGTGTGTTTGCGGGGATGGGGGTGTGGGGGTGCCCTTGGAGCTGAATCGCGAGCAGTGTGGGGCTCGCCCTGGGCCTTGCTCACCGTGGGCCCTGACCCATGCCCAGGCTGGCTCTGGCCCCTGTTCTGCTGCCTGGGCCCAACTCACCCCACCAGGGCTCCTGGCTGCCCAGGAGCTGAGGAGCACGGGGTCGTCTGTCCTCGAGCCCCTGATGTCCCTCAGCACAGAGCAGACCTGCGTGGGGTCTCCCCACAGCTCCAGGCCTGCCCACTTCTGCCTGTGCCACGTGGGTGCTGTCCAAGCCCTTGTGCCGTCCGTGGCAGGTCAGTGGGCGGGTGGATTTGGCATGTTTGTGTGCGTGTTGAGGACGGTCACGCCTCCCTTCACACGCTAAGCACAGCTTCGCCTTGACTCTGGTCTCCCGGTGGCCACGTGGCCACGTGCTCCTGAGAAGGAGCAGCCCCCGGGAGGTGGTTCCCCCAGACTTGGTCCTGCAGGCTCAGGTGGTGTGGGGACATGACCGTTCTCACACACACACACACACCCCCACCGTGAGGCAGTGGTCTCCACCTCAGGCCAGCATGAGGAGTGGCCCGCAGCCACGCTTGCTCCTGTGGCCTGGGTGGAGACCTGCATGGTACAGCCACGTTTGCTGCGTGGACCCAGGGGCAGGTGTCGTGACGGCTCAGCAGGTTACATCCCGGAACGGAGTCCTGGGTCACTTCCTGTCCAGCTTCCTGCCGGTGCCCGGGGAGGCTTACGTCCCTGCCACCCGTGTGGGAGGCCCAGGTGGAGGCCTCAGCCTGGCCCAGCCCTGGGGGTGACGGACATCTGGGGAGTGAACAAGCAGATGGAAGATCTTTCTCTCGCTCTCCCTCTTTACGTAACTCTGCAGTTAAAGTAAATAAATAAATCTTGGAAAAAGAATTCCATGCTAAGGATTTTTAAGGGGACGTTGGGCCTCAAGTATATGGGCTGGACTGATCTCAGGTAAGCGTGGCTGCTCGCTGTCTGCCCCCCGCATGACACAGCTGAGCGGCCGCCCCCATCAAACGTGACACAGCTGGACACCCCCATCACATGTGACACACCTGGACACCCCCATCACATGTGACACACCTGGACACCCCCCCACGCATGGCACAGCTGGACACCCCCATACGCGGACACAGCTGGACACCCCCATACGCAGGACACAGCTGGACACCCCCATACGCGGGACACAGCTGGACACCCCCATACGCGGACACAGCTGGACACCCCCATACGCAGGACACAGCTGGACACCCCCATACGCGGGACACAGCTGGACACCCCCATACGCAGGACACAGCTGGACACCCCCATACACAGGACACAGCTGGACGGCATCCGTGTCTGGCCAGAGGCTGCCTGCCCTGGTGCGTGCTGGCGCCGAGTGACGTGTGAGCTGTTCCCAGCTGTAGAGCAGCGGGCCTGAGCCCAGACGTTGGACCGGCTGCTCCCCAGGGCTGGCTCAGTGTCTGTCGGGTTTGCCTTCCCGGCTGCGTCACCAGCCAGCAGCCGGCTGACTGGGACTTGGGCAGGACCCGCTGGCCCTTGCTGCCCACTGTCTGTCCCTGGCCTGTCTCTGCGCCCAAAGCCCCTTTGAAGATCTCGTTTCACTTCCTGCTCCTGGAAGTTGTCAGAACAGCTCCATTGTGAGGTGACACAGCGAGGAGCGCCCAGTGACCCAGGAAGTGGCCGCCAGGGTCCAGGACCAGGGCCAGACTTTGGGAGACGCCCAGACGCCTGCTGACCGACTTCCCCTCCCTTGCATCTGTGCAGGTTCCTAGGTGCTGCTGTGTGCCCCGGTGTCAGCAGGAGGGACTTGGGGCAAGGAACAAAACTGCGCGTGCTCCCCGGGTCCTGACACTGGCCCCCTGCCTCCCTGGGCCCGATGCTGCCCCCCTGTGCTCCCCGGGTCCCAACACTGGCCCCCTGTTCTCCCCGGGCCCCAGCACTGCCCCCGTGCCTCTCCAGGCCCGATGCTGCCCCCCTGCTCTCCCTGGGCCCTGACACTGGCCCCCTGTGCTCCCCGGGCCCCGACACTGGCTCCCTGCACTCCCCAGGCCCCAGCACTGCCCCTGTGCCTCCCCGGGCCCGATGCTGCCCCCCTGCACTCCCTGGGCCCCGACACTGGCCCCACGCTCCCTGGGCCCCAGAACTGCCCCTGTGCCTCCCCGGGCCCGATGCTGCCCCACTGTGCTCCCCGGGCCCCGACGCTGGCCCCCTGCCTCCCTGGGCCCAGTGCTGCCCCCCTGCTCTCCCTGGGGCCCAACACTGCCCCTGCGCTCCTTGGGCCCCGACGCTGTTCTCCCGCGCTCCCTGGGCCCCGACACTGGCCCCCTGCACTCCCCGGGCCCAATGCTGCCCCCCTGCTCTCCCTGGGCCCCGACACTGGCCCCACGCTCCCTGGGCCCCAGCACTGCCCCCGTGCCTCCCCGGGCCCGATGCTGCCCCACTGTGCTCCCTGGGCCCAGTGCTGCCCCCCTGCTCTCCCTGGGGCCCAACACTGCCCCTGCGCTCCTTGGGCCCCGACGCTGTCCTCCCGCGCTCCCTGGGCCCCAACACTGGCCCCCTGCACTCCCCGGGCCCGATGCTGCCCCTCTGCTCTCCTTGGGCCCCGACACTGGCCCCACGCTCCCTGGGCCCCAGCACTGCCCCCGTGCCTCCCCGGGCCCGATGCTGCCCCACTGTGCTCCCCGGGCCCCGATGCTGGCCCCCTGCCTCCCTGGGCCCAATGCTGCCCCCCTGCTCTCCCTGGGGCCCAACACTGCCCCTGCACTCCTTGGGCCCCGACGCTGTCCTCCTGTGCTCCCTGGGCCCCAGTGCTATTGTCTCAGGAAACCTTGACTGTGGTCTGGGCAGGTGAGAGTTTCCTGTTTGTCCTGTCATTAGTCACACGGATTTCTGGGCCAAGCTGCCTGCTCCCAGCGTTAATCC
Organism: Sylvilagus floridanus; assembly: GCA_949820135.1. NCBI lineage: Eukaryota > Metazoa > Chordata > Mammalia > Lagomorpha > Leporidae > Sylvilagus > Sylvilagus floridanus. Next base: position 2,887,636 of record OX463244.1, read on the forward strand.
CGGCCCCGGGGGCCCAGGGCAGGCTGCAGCTGGCAGGACTGTACAGCCCACGCTCCGGGCACTTCCTTGTTCCCAACTCCTTCCAGAACATTCTGGTCTGGGCTGCACTTTGCCACTCTGGAGAGACGCCCTTCACCCCAGAGGAGGCTCCAGAACTGTGTGGGGAGGGTGTAGCCTCTCCCTGGGGGCTGCCGTGGGCGCGTGGGCAGGGACAACAGAACTAGGGGCCTTTGCCTGTCCAGAGCACACGGGGGTTCAGCCCGCGACGGGCGCAGAGGAGGTGGGCGGCAGCATCCGTGCTCCCTGGGGCCCGAGGGCCGTGCAGGCCACCTGGAGCAGTGAGGCAGCCGGTCATGGCTTTCTGGGGAGCCCAGGACCTTGTCTGTCCCCTGTTCTGCAGGATTCACCATGTGACAGCAGCACAGGGCCTCCCAGCCTCCCAGGCCCCAGGCCCCAGGCCCTCCAGCTAGGGCTCAGCTCCTCAGAGGCCAGGGCACTGGCTGTGCCATTGTGCCCCTCCCGGAGGAGGCGAGCTCGCCCCCAGTGTGACCTGGGCTTCCACAGACCCCTCCTCCCCCCAGGTGGGATGGTCGCCTGGCTCTCGGAGCAGGGTGTTGTGGGTCGCGGCAGGCTGTACCCCGCGGGGGCAGGATCCAAAGCGACCCTCACCTTTGACCTTGGGAGGCATGCTGTGATTTGGCTCAGGTCTAAGTGTTTTCCGTTGGGCTCCTGTTAAAATCCACCTGCGTGTCCCAGGCACACCCTGAGCACTCGAGGTGCGGACCTGAGACCCTAGCAGGGACCCAGGAGGCAGGGTCTCAGCTCCCTCTCCCCAGCCCCTCAGGCCCGGCCTGGCAGCGTGGACCTGGCTCAGATATCTCTGCTGCCCCCCGCCCCCGTCTTCCAGAAGGACGGGTGGCAGCCCGGCACCCTGGGAGTGTCGGCCCCTGTGACCCCGCTGCTGCCTCTCAGCCCCCAGGGGCTGCACCCCTCTTTACTCCCCAGGCTGGGGTCCCTGCACCCCACCAGGCCAGCACTGCCGAGCAGGGCGCGGGCGGCTGGCAGCCTTGGGGTGGATGACTCCTCAGGGGGGCCCGGGGGCAGAACCGCGGCTGCCCGTGAGGTGGTCAGCTCCAGGGTGCGCCCCTCTGGGGCTCACATCCCCCTTCTCGCTGGTCCCTGCCTCTCCTCTTCCTCGGAATCTCTCTAAAAACCCAGGAGCTCCAAGGCAAGAGGCACCTGTGCAGCCCACACTTAACACGGAGGAGGAGGGAAGGGCGGGAGAGCCAGCACCGACCAGTGAGCGAGTGCTCCTGGGACGACCTCGCGGGGCTCCCCTAGCGGCCTGCCAAGTGGACCCCGGCAAATCCATGTTGGGGCCGGAGCCTGGAGGTTCAGGGATTTGGAAACCAGAGATACCGAAGCAGTTTCCTGAGGCGGCGTGTGCACGCGCCGCGCCTGGCGTTACCTGCGTGGTCTCCCCGTGACCTCTCGGGCACGTGTAGGCGAGGAGACCCAGGGTGAGGTGTGTCGGGCAGCTGGGAGCAGACGCTCCCCGTAGCAGAGGGTTCCTGTGTGGGGAAGGAGCACAGGCCGGGAGAGGAGAGTCGGCTCTGGCGGGATGGGCTTCCGGCAGGAGGGCAGGCTGGGCCCCCAGGCCGCTGCCCGGGCCTTGCTAGCCTCTGCATCCAGAGGCGCCGACTGTGTGAGTCCCCCGGGGAGACGCCTCCCTCGCCCTGCCTGGCTCGGCGTCGGCCTCTGCCTCTGCTTCCCCGCCTGGCAGAGCGGCCCGGCGTAGGAGCTGCCCGGGGCTGGCTGGTTTTTGGCTGCTGTGGCTCCCCCGGTGTGGATGACTCACCACGCTGGGACTAGGTTTGTGTGTTCCCGGCTCGTCGGGCCAGAAGAGGGGAGGAGGGGAGGGTCCAGGAGCCTGGCCTGTGCCGCCTCGCCCTGACGCGGTCAGTGTGGCCCCAGGGCGCACACAGGTCCACGGTTGCCTGCTGGCTGGGTGGGAAGGGCTGGCCGCCCTGGCCCTGCGTGGGAGATGCACGGCGCGCCCGCCCTGAGGTCACTGGCTCTGGCAGAAGCCTGTGGCGGGGGCAGAGGCGGGGGGGGGGGACTTCCGCCACCCCTGCGGGCTGTCCCTGAGCCCGCCCCTTCCTGGAGATTGGCCTGCGGCCCTGGCACAGAGACCCGCTATTCCTAGAAAGCAGCCCCTCGAGTTTTCCAGAAGCCCCGGTTGTTCCTGGGAACCTGGAGGGCTGTGTCTGCTTCCCGCCTGCTTCCTACTTGACCTGCCACACGTGGAGGTGTGGACACTCCCCCCGACACACCTCTCAGGGGACGTGGGGTATTCCCACTCTGACACACTTAGGGGACATGGGCACTCCCCCCTGACACACCTCTCAGGGGACGTGGGCACTCCCCCCTGACACACCTCTCAGGGGACGTGGGCACTCCCCCCTGACACACTTCTCAGGGGACATGGGCACTCCCCCCTGACACACCTCTCAGGGGACGTGGGCACTCCCTCCTGACACACTTAGGGGACATGGGCACTCCCCCCTGACACACTTAGGGGACGTGGGCACTCCCACCCTGACACACTTAGGGGACATGGGCACTCCCCCTGACACACCTCTCAGGGGACGTGGGCACTCCCCCCTGACACACTTAGGGCACGTGGGCACTCCCCCCCTGACACACCTCTCAGGGGACATGGGCACTCCCCCCTGACACACCTCTCAGGGGACGTGGGCACTCCCCCCTGACACACTTCTCAGGGGACATGGGCACTCCCACCCTGACACACCTCTCAGGGGACGTGGGCACTCCCACCCTGACACATTTCTCAGGGGACGTGGGCACTCCCCCCTGACACACTTCTCAGGGGACATGGGCACTCCCACCCTGACACACCTCTCAGGGGACGTGGGCACTCCCCCCTGACACACTTCTCAGGGGACGTGGGCACTCCCCCCTGACACACCTCTCAGGGGACGTGGGCACTCCCCCCTGACACACCTCTCAGGGGACGTGGGCACTCCCCCCTGACACACCTCTCAGGGCACGTGGGCACTCCCACCCTGACACACTTAGGGGACGTGGGCACTCCCCCCTGACACGCTTCTCAGGGGACGTGGGCACTCCCCCCTGACACACTTAGGGGACATGGGCACTCCCCCCTGACACACTTAGGGGACGTGGGCACTCCCACCCTGACACACCTCTCAGGGGACGTGGGCACTCCCCCCTGACACACTTCTCAGGGGACGTGGGCACTCCCCCCTGACACACTTAGGGGACGTGGGCACTCCCCCCTGACACACTTAGGGGACGTGGGCACTCCCCCCCTGACACACTTCTCAGGGGACGTGGGCACTCCCCCCTGACACACTTAGGGGACATGGGCACTCCCCCTGACACTTCTCAGGGGACGTGGGCACTCCCCCCTGACACACTTAGGGGACATGGGCACTCCCCCCTGACACATTTCTCAGGGGACGTGGGGCACTCCCCCTGACACACTTAGGGGACGTGGGCACTCCCACCCTGACACACTTCTCAGGGGACGTGGGCACTCCCACCCTGACACACTTCTCAGGGGACATGGGCACTCCCACCCTGACACTTCTCAGGGGACGTGGGCACTCCCACCCTGACACATTTCTCAGGGGACGTGGGGCACTCCCCCCTGACACACTTAGGGGACATGGGCACTCCCCCTGACACACTTCTCAGGGGACGTGGGCACTCCCCCCGACACACTTAGGGGACGTGGGCACTCCCCCCTGACACACTTCTCAGGGGACGTGGGCACTCCCACCCTGACACACTTCTCAGGGGACGTGGGGTATTCCCACTCTGACATAACTTCTCAGGGGACGTGGGCACTCCCCCCTGACACACTTCTCAGGGGACGTGGGCACTCCCACCCTGACACACTTCTCAGGGGACGTGGGCACTCCCACCCTGACACACTTAGGGGACATGGGCACTCCCCCCTGACACACCTCTCAGGGGACGTGGACACTCCCCCCTGACACGCTTCTCAGGGGACGTGGGCACTCCCCCCTGACACACTTAGGGCACGTGGGCACTCCCCCTGACACACCTCTCAGGGGACGTGGGCACTCCCCCCCTGACACACTTCTCAGGGGACATGGGCACTCCCCCCTGACACGCTTCTCAGAGGATGTGGGGCACTCCCACTCTGACATAACTTCTCAGGGGACGTGGGCACTCCCCCCTGACACACCTCTCAGGGCACGTGGGCACTCCCCCTGACACACCTCTCAGGGGACGTGGGCACTCCCCCCTGACACACTTAGGGGACGTGGGCACTCCCCCCTGACACACTTAGGGGACGTGGGCACTCCCCCCTGACACACTTAGGGGACGTGGGCACTCCCCCTGACACACCTCTCAGGGGACGTGGGCACTCCCCCCTGACACACTTAGGGGACGTGGGCACTCCCCCCTGACACACTTAGGGGACGTGGGCACTCCCCCCTGACACACTTAGGGGACGTGGGCACTCCCCCCTGACACACTTAGGGGACGTGGGCACTCCCCCTGACACACCTCTCAGGGGACGTGGGCACTCCCCCCTGACACACTTAGGGGACGTGGGCACTCCCCCCTGACACACTTAGGGGACGTGGGCACTCCCCCCTGACACACTTAGGGGACGTGGGCACTCCCCCCTGACACACTTCTCAGGGGACGTGCGCACTCCCACCCTGACACACTTAGGGGACGTGGGCACTCCCACCCTGACACATTTCTTAGGGGACGTGGGCACTCCCCCCTGACACACTTCTCAGGGGACGTGCGCACTCCCACCCTGACACACTTCTCAGGGGACGTGGGGTATTCCCACTCTGACATAACTTCTCAGGGGACATGGGCACTCCCACTCTGACATAACTTCTCAGGGGACGTGGGCACTCCCCCCTGACACACTTCTCAGGGGACGTGGGGTATTCCCACCCTAACACACCTCTCGGGATGTGGGGCATTCCCCCCCGACACGCTTCTCCGGGGACGTGGGCACCCCCGCCCTGACACACTTCTCATGTTTGCTGATTCAGATCCAACATGGCCCCAGGGCCTGTGAGGCCTCCTGAGTAGGAGCTGTGTCCCTGGCAGTCTGGAGGGAGATGAGAGAGCGTGGGGGAGAGCTGAGCCCTCTGCTGGGCACCGGACTTGCTCCCAGGATCCTCTGCTGCTGGGCAGTGTGTGTGTGTGTGCATGAATGTATATGCTTGTGTGCCCAGGGAAGGTGTGTGCACATGAATGGGACCTGTGCAGTGTGCAAAGTGCTGGCATGTGTGTGTGCCTGCATGTGTGTGCTGTGCGTGTGCTGGCACATGTGTGTATGCCTGCATGTGTGCGCTGTGCGTGTGCTGGCACATGTGTGTATGCCTGCATGTGTGTGCTGTGCGTGTGCCGGCACATGTGTGTATGCCTGCATGTGTGTGCTGTGTGTGTGCCGGCACATGTGTGTATGCCTGCATGTGTGTGCTGTGCATGTGCTGGCACATGTGTGTATGCCTGCATGTGTGTGCTGTGCATGTGCTGGCTCATGTGTGTCTGCATGTGTGTGCTGTGCGTGTGCTGGCACATGTGTGTATGTCTGCATGTGTGCACTGTGCGTGTGCTGGCACATGTGTGTATGTCTGCACGTGTGCGCTGTGCGTGTGCTGGCACATGTGTGTATGTCTGCACGTGTGCACTGTGCGTGTGCCGGCACATGTGTGTATGTCTGCATGTGTGCACTGTGCGTGTGCTGGCACGTGTGTGTGTGTGTGCCTGCATGTGGTTGGAACTCCACAGGGAGGCAGAGCTGCGGTTGCCGGTTTCTGGAACAGGGCTGTGTGCCGCACACTGCTGATGGGGGGCGCGGTGCTGTCACCTGCGCGGGGACAGTGCGTGATCCAGGGCCGGCTGCCCCCTGAGCAGCGTCTCCGTGGCTCCAGCCACCACTGCTGCCTCTGCACAGCCCTCCCCGCCCACCCTGCCCTCTCCCAGCCTCCTGCTCGCCGGCCCAGCGGGCCCGCCTTCCTCCCGGGCTGGTCAGATCACCCCATATCAGTGCCCTTCGGGACTGCGCCCGAGGACGGCCAGCCAGGGACAGGGTGGTGTCGGCCCGCCTCCCCTGGCCTCACTCCCGGTCCCCAGACGCCAGCACTGCTCCTGCAGCCCCCACTCCCGGTCCCCAGACACCAGACGCCAGCACTGCTCCTGCAGCCCCCACTCCCGGTCCCCAGACACCAGACGCCAGCACTGCTCCTGCAGCCCCCACTTCCGGTCCCCGGACACCAGCACTGCTCCTGCAGCCCCCACTCCCGGTCCCCGGACACCGGCACTGCTCCTGCAGCCCCCACTCCCGGTCCCCGGACACCAGCACTGCTCCTGCAGCCCCCACTCCCGGTCCCCAGACACCAGCACTGCTCCTGCAGCCCCCACTCCCGGTCCCCGGACACCAGCACTGCTCCTGCAGCCCCCACTCCCGGTCCCCGGACACCGGCACTGCTCCTGCAGCCCCCACTCCCGGTCCCCAGACACCAGACACCAGCACTGCTCCTGCAGCCCCCACTCCCTGTCCCCGGACACCGGCACTGCTCCTGCAGCCCCCACTCCCGGTCCCCAGACGCCAGCACTGCTCCTGCAGCCCCCACTCCCGGTCCCTGGACACCAGACACCAGCACTGCTCCTGCAGCCCCCACTCCCGGTCCCCGGACACCAGCACTGCTCCTGCAGCCCCCACTCCCTGTCCCCAGACACCAGACACCAGCACTGCTCCTGCAGCCCCCACTCCCGGTCCCCAGACACCAGACACCAGCACTGCTCCTGCAGCCCCCACTCCCGGTCCCCGGACACCAGCACTGCTCCTGCAGCCCCCACTCCCTGTCCCCAGACACCAGACACCAGCACTGCTCCTGCAGCCTCCACTCCCGGTCCCCGGACACCAGCACTGCTCCTGCAGCCCCCACTCCCGGTCCCCGGACACCAGACACCAGCACTGCTCCTGCAGCCTCCACTCCCGGTCCCCGGACACCAGCACTGCTCCTGCAGCCCCCATCCCAGCGTCCTGCTCCTGTCACCTGTCCAGTACTCTCACCTGGCCCTCCCGGCGGCCTCCCCCGGGTCGTGTCTGAGCCCCAGGTGTTAGTGAGGGCTCGGGGTGGATTAAGGCCCTTGATGAGAGCCCTCACACCATAGGGAAACAGGCTGGTGGCCCAGCAGGTCGGGAGGTGGCCTTGGCTTCAGGCCCCCTTCCCCAGCCGTCCCAGGCGCAGGTGGCGGGATGGACAGGCACAGGGGCCTTTGCCCACGGAGGGCATCGAACCCAAGCTTTTATACAGGGCCAGGAGACACAGACCCCAGGGATGACCCAGGCAGAGACCGAGCACCCAACAGAAGTGACGAGGGAAGGGGCCTTGGGCGGGGCAGGGGGTGGGAGGTTCCGGAGAGCTGACAGCCAGCAAGGCCCAGGCGACTCTGGTCCAGCATCTGAGTCCCTGCCGGGCCAGGCCCGCACTTCCACCTGGGAGTGTCGGGAAGGGGCTCTGTGGCCGACCTCCATGGTCACAGCTGAGGCCGAGCTCTGGGTCCTCCCGCAGCCGCCCCCACCCCTCACCCTCCACACAGGCCCGCGTGCAAGTCTTGGCTAGGTGGGAAGGGGCTGGGCCCTCTGCCCAGCCCTCGCTGGCCTCCAGCCGCTGCTGTGGGCCACTGGTTCTGAGGTCAAAGCCCACACCCCTGAGTGGAGGGTGTGCTCATGTGTGGGTGGGCAGTGGCCTCGAGAGCAGGAGGAGCTGGGCGGGCAGGGGTGAGTGGGCAGCGGTGCTCAGTCAGCGGTGCGAAGGGTCGGAGGGACGCCCCTAGCTCTCCCAGGCTGCTCGAGGCCAGGGCCAGTGCCTGCACTTCCTCGTGCGCACGTCGGGGCTGGGGGGGGGGCACAGGGCTGCTGCCGCATGAGGCCTGGCGGGCTGTGCCCCGCTGCCCCCCTAGGTGAGGCCTGGTAGCCAGGACAGGCTGCCCTGTGGCGGGTGGGGGGCCCGGGATGCTCTCTCCTGTGGGGGGGGGGAGGGTAGAAGCAGCTGTTACCAGTGCTGGGGGAGGGCCCACCTGGGCGTGAGGCCCCCCCAGCAGCCAGCAGGGACTCCAGGCAGCAGCTTCTGCAGGGCTGGCCTGTTCTCTCTGGAAGGTTCCGGGGCCACGGGCAGGCAGCCAGGGGAGCTGGCTGTCGGGGTCTCGGCAGAGGTCAGGGTCCAGGCGGGGAGGAGTCCCGTCCCCCTATTGTAGGTCTGTCCCTGAGGCCCCGTCGCTCACGGGGAAGGTCTGAGTGTGCACAGCCTCTCCAGGAAGGGCTGGCCCGGGAACCCCGTCCTCGGTGCTGGACGCAGGCCTGGGCAGCCGCTGGGGCCGTGACCCGGGCAGCAGAGATGGCCGGAGGGCAGCGTGGGCCAGCCTGCCGTGCCGCCTCCGCAGTCCCCGGGGAGCCGCTGCCGGGAGGAGCTTCCGTCAACACTCCGGCCAGAGCCTTCCTGGAACTGCCCAGGCAGGGGGCTCTGGCCGGGGCTGTGGGTGGCGCCTTGTCTGTCCCCAGGAGAGACATTTGGTCTTCCACAGACTCCCAGAGCAGGATCCTTTGCTGATCTGAGTTCCAGAGTAAAGATCAAATTCAGGCCCTGCCCCGCGGGGGTGGGGGTGGACGTGGGCGTGGGGGCTGGTTCCTGCTGGGGCTCTGACCAGTCTGATCAATACACCCGTTGTCTCAGGAGCTGCCGGCTGGGGGTCCGCCCTCCCACTCCTGGCCACGCTGCCCCATGGCTGAGAGAGGGTGGGGCTGGTGCCTGCTTGGAGCCCACAGGGCATTGAGGCCACGGGAGAAGGCACTCCTGGCTAGGACAGGGCGTGCCTGGGTGCTGGCAGGGGCGGCTTCCAGGGGGTCCCTGGATCCGCCCTCCACGTGGCTCCAGCACCTGTTCCCCATCGCCGCTGTTGTGTGGGCACTGTCAGGGGAGCTGGCCGGGGGCATCAGGCGGGCGGCTGAGCTTCAGGACCAGAGGGGAGGCTGGGAGAAGCCTCGGGACAGAGGTCGGGTTGTAGGAGCGCAGGGCCGGCCCCTCTCCGGTGCAGCCTGGACTCTGGTCCTCAGGAGGAGCCCCCGCGGCCTCCACACTCACTCTGTTGTGCTGGCGCGGAGGGCGGGGGTGGGAGGGGAGCGTCAGATGGGGATGGCGTCGCGAGGGAGCGAGTCCCTGGGGCAGCACCGCAGGGTAGGAGCTGCGAGGGTGTGGGTGCGTCAGTGAGGGAGCAGTGGGAGCGCCCAGCCGCAGAGGCCCTGGGGCAGCAGGGGCGGGGGGCTCGGCTGCAGTGGGGGTCCTGCCCTCACTTGGCGCGGACCTACATCCAGCACAGGCCTGTTCCCCAGTGACCGGGAGCGGGCAGCCTGGGTGATGGCCTCCCCTCGCCCTGGCTCTCCACTGTCCCGGTCACTCCGCCAGGCACCTGATTGGCAGGCGGTGACTGTGTGTGGCCAGTGCGGGTGCAGGTGACCTCGTCACTGCTCCTGTCTCCCCGGGAAGCTGTTCCCGCACCTCCCCCCAGCGGCCCCAGGGATGGGGAGGGCCAGGCCAGGGCTGTCTGCTGTCCATGGGCTCAGAGGTCCCCGGCCTGGAGTTATAAATGGACAAGAGTGGCCGGCACCAGTGTGTAGACTGAGAGCTCCCGGAGCTCTCTGAGCCGCGCCAAGAAGGCCCCCGGCCGCCCTCCTGGGAACAAGAGGCCCCCGGCCGTGGCCTTTCCAGGCTGTCCCCGCCAGCACCCCGCACCGGCTGCTCGTGCTGCCTGACGTCATGATGGACGTCACCGCTCTCCCATCCAGGAAGCTCTCCCACAGGAGACCCGGGCAGTTGGCCCCTCCTTCCATCCGGCCCACAGTACCACCGACCTGGGGCGGGCCGGGGCCTGCTCCGAGAGTGGCCAGCGGAGGTGGACAGAGGCAGGGTGGGCACGTGGGCCAGGGGGCTGGGGGGTGCCCTGTGTCCCTCACATACCTCTTGCTCCATCCAGGGCGCCCCAGCACCCTCCCCCAGTCTGGGTGATCTTCTCAGGCAGCAGTGGGAGGGCCATTGTGAGGGGCGTCCCCTGCCAGGACCGGCCAGGGCAGTGCAGACGGTAGGGCTGGGCAGAGGAGAGGAGGGGACGCTGCTCACCCCGCGGCGCCCCCCAGATGAGGGCGGAGACGCAGATGTGGGTGCTCGCCTCTGATGCCACATCGCCCAGCCGCGAGAGCGGGGGCAGCGCGGGCAGCCAGCTGGGAGGCGGCGGCACCACTGCGTCGTGCACCGGCCGTGGCGTGAGCGGGGCGTCCAACGTCCGGAATAAGCGTAGTCTCTACGCGCCACGGCAGCGCCAGCCGCAGGGGCCAGCACACAGGAGGCTTGTGGGGAAGCGCGGCCCCGGCTGGAAGTCGCTGGGCGCTGCCGAGGGAAAGGAGAGGTGAGGCAGGGAGAGACGTTGCTCAGCCCTGTCCGAGTCCCCTGATTCACCTGCCGCTCGTACGACCCGGCCGCCCCCCACAGGCCCACCCGGACGGCCACCTTCCAGGCTGGGAGAGGTCTCCCATCTGCTGGGTCACTCCCCAAACGGCCGCAACGGCCGGAGCTGCGCCAATCCAAAGCCAGGAGCCAGGAGCTTCTGCTGGGTCTCCCACACGGGTGCAGGGGCCCAAGGCCTTGGGCCATCTTCCACTGCTTTCCCAGGCCACAGCAGAGAGCTGGATCGGAATTGAGCAGCTGGGACTCCAACAGGTGCCCATGTGGGATGCTGGCACTGCAGGCGGCGGCTTTACCCGCTACGCCACAGCGCCGGCCCTGCAGTCCAGTTTTAAAAATGGGCCAGGAGTCTGAGAAGCTGCCCCACTGGAGGACACACGGATGGCACAGAAGTCGTCGGGGAGACGCAGGTGAGAACCACAGGGAGCTCCCTGCCGTGGGCTGCTGGGGCGGCCGGAACGCACAGACGGCTCGTTCCGAGCGCTGACAAGGCTACTGACGGGCCATCCCCCCAGTGCGCACAGCAGAGAGCGGTGTGGAAGTTTCCGTAAAAGACGTGCACCTGCTACGGTGCCCAGCCATTTGAGCCTCAGAATGAAAGTGTGGATCCGCCCACACAGGGCTGTGCAGGGAGCGGGTGGTGGAGAGACGCACGTGAGACGCCCGTCCACGCCACAGGGGACCCGGGCAGCGGCCCTGCTGGGCACTCACGCTGGGATGGCCTGAAGGTGCGGGCTCGTCCCCAGTGGCCAGAGCAGAGTGTGGGCGTCTGCCTCCCTGGAGGGGGTGGGGTGCAGGACAGGCAGGAGGCCCCGAGGGAGCCTTGAGTCTCGGGCAGGCGCCCACTTTGGTCTCTGGTGACAGTTTCGCCGTGTGTCTCTGTGGGAGATGTGTCAAGCTCAAAATGCAGCAACGAGGAGAGCCCCAGCAGGGGAGACCGCAAGCCCTGTGTCCCCAGTGTGTGTGCGGTGTACACGCACACACACACACACACACACACACACATCTATGTCTTGTGCGTCTGCACTGTCCAGGGTGTCCCCGTTTGGCACCAGGCCCAGCACAGAGCTGCATGTGCGTGGGGTGGGGGGCTCCGTGTGCCGCCCACAGGGCGCCGCTGTGCTGCTTTGCTCTCTCCGTGGCTCAGCCTCAGGCCCAGCTCTCCAACCTGCCTGGGGCACGTGACCGGAAAACAGCTTAGCGCACCCATCTGGCCCCCCCGCCTCCTCCCACACTTGTGTGGAAAGCCGGGGGGGTCTGGCCCCGCAAGGGCAGTGACACAGCACCAGGCAGCGCCGGGGTGGGCAGGGAGGTGGGAGGGGCCAAGGCAGCCGGAGCCCCCGTCTGGGCAGCGTCCCCCTCGGCACCTAGGGGCGGGGTCAGCTTGCTGCTGCCTTCGCACCCCCCCCCCCCAATGGCACTCAGCACAGACAGAGCGTGGCCCTGTGGCCGAGGACAGAGGTGGCCTCTGGTCGTGTCTGCGCTTGGCCTGCGGGGGGGGCATCTGGGTGCATGGGGAGGGGGTGCCCGAGCCTGGGGCCCCTCCCTTGCTGTGCGGAGTTAGGGGGAGTCTGCTCCCTTGTGCCCTGGAGATGATTCTGTCTGGACCCCCTCCTCCCTGCACAGAGATTCATAGAGCTGAGCCCAGGTTAGGATGCGGGCCCTGATGTCTGTGTCGGGGAGGCTGGGATGCAGAGACAGATACGCGTGCACACGTGTGCACGTGTGCACACACATGCAGGCACACATGTGTGAAGATGCAGGCCCACCGAGGCCCTGCCCCCGCCCAGGCCCAGGAAGTACCCTGAGAGCTGGCAGAGTGATCCCTGTTGGCTGCTTCCGTCCTGACCCCAGCCCAGGGCTGAGCCTCGGCCTGTGGGGAGGTGGGGTGTCCCCTGGGCTGAGTACCTGGGCCTGTGACCTGCGGGGAGGTGGGGTGTCCCCTGGGCTGAGCACCTGGGCCAGCGGGGAGGTGGCGTGTCCCCTGGGCTAAGTACCTGGGCCAGCGGGGAGGTGGGGTGTCCCCTGGGCTGAGCACCTCGGCCAGCGGGGAGGTGGGCGTCCCCTGGGCTGAGCGCCTTGGCCTGCGGGGAGATGGGCGTCCCCTGGGCTGAGCACCTGGGCCTGTGACCTGTGGGAGGTGGGGTGTCCCCTAGGCTGAGTACCTGGGCCTGTGACCTGTGGGAGGTGGGCGTCCCCTGGGCTGAGCACCTGGGCCAGCGGGGAGGTGGGGTGTCCCCTGGGCTGAGCACCTCGGCCTGTGGGGAGGTGGGGCATCCCCTGGGCTGAGCATCTGGGCCTGTGACCTGCGGGAGGTGGGGTGTCCCCTGGACTGAGTACCTCGGCCTGCGGGGAGGTGGCCTGTGACCTGCGGGAGGTAAGCGTCCCCTGGGCTGAGCACCTGGGCCAGCGGGGAGGTGGGGTGTCCCCTGGGCTAAGTACCTGGGCCAGCGGGGAGGTGGGGTGTCCCCTGGACTGAGTACCTGGGCCAGCGGGGAGGTGGGGTGTCCCCTGGGCTGAGCACCTCGGCCTGTGGGCCTGTGGGAGGTGGGGATGTCCCCTGGGCACGGGGCCCTCTGCTGGGACTGACCTGACCTCCATGGCTGGCCTCCAGCATCCGGGGGCTGTGAGAAGGATCTGCCAGCCACTGGCTCAGCACTGCCCAGGCCCAGGCACGGGGCACCCCACTCCAGCTGGGCAGTCACTTTCCAGGCCTTTCCACACCCACCCGTGTGTGCACGCGTGTGCCGCCATGCGCTGTCACTTGTTTTCCCCAAACTGCGAGCTTGGGGGTTCCCAGAAGCTCCTGGCCGTGCCCTCTGTGAGGGTCAGCTGGGGTGCCCATAGGGGACGGCAGAGGCCGCCCCCACCGCCCCAACCACCCCCATCACCCTCACCTCCGCCCACAGCTGGGGCTGTTTGCCAAAGCCCCCGCTCCCTCCCACAGGAAATGCATCGATCAGAAAATCAATCCAGCTCCTGCGAGAACCAGCTGGGCTCAGCTTGCACTCGGCAGCCAGTGGGGGGGCTGCCCTCCCAAGAAGGGGGCTTCTCCCCTCCCCTGCACAGCTGCAGGGCGGGGGTCGCTGGTGCGTGTGGCACGTGGCCCTCCCCCGCCTCACCCTCCCGCCGCTCAGCCAGACTTTTTTGGGAGGCCCCTTCGTGCCCAGCCCACTGCCCGGCGGAGGCCTGCAGCCCAGCCCCAGGGCGGCAGATGGACAGGCCAGGGCAGGGCTGCCCACGCGGGACAGCTGGCTGGTGTCTTGCTTCAGTTAGTGCGTCCCTGAGCAGAGGGAGCCGGCCCTCACTCGCGGCTGGGGTGTCAGAGCAGGGAGCCTGCGGCTCGCTGTGAATGTCCCGGCCCGGCCTGGCCCGGCCAGCAGAGCTCCGCGGACTGGGGAGCCCACCCCTCGGGCCGAGGCTCGCCTGCTCTGTGAAGGAATCTTGGCTCCAGGCGCCACTTCCCCAGCAGCCGGGCCCTGGGGTGGCGAGTGAGGGGGCTGACACTGCTCTGAAGGCTCTACTGGCCTGAGCAGGGGTCACACTGGCCGCTGCTCCTGTCCCCAGCGAGGAGGAGTCAGCTGGGCCCGGACGGCACTGCCAAGCCCTTCTGCGACACCCACCTCAGCTGAGCGTGGCCCTGGAAGGGAAAGAGGCCGGACACAGCAGAGTGGCCAGCCTTGTCCCCTCTTGTCCCCCCTCGTGGCGAGGGGGCCTGGGTGCCGAGGGCCAGGGCGTGGACGGAAGCCTGGGTGCGGCCCCCGTAGTGAATTCCTGGGGCTGCGCGGGCGGCTGGGCAGGGCAGGGGACGCCAGGGTCGGAGAGGCCGCAGCTGTCCTGTGGCCCTCCCTGGGCCGCCCTGGCACGGGCTCCTGCCGCGCCCCTACCCTGCCCATTCCACAGGGGCCCACGAGGGACTCAGCCTCCCCGGCTCTGGTCTCGGTCTTCCTTGGGCAGGGGCTCTGTGCTGCGCCCCAGTTCTCAGCACCGGGCTGTGTTGTGCACCCCAGAGCCCCCCCGCCCCATCTCTGCCTCCTCCCTGCCGGGAGAAGTGCACCGGGAGCCCGGGCACACCTTGGATAGAGCGCCAGCAGCTGCCTTCTGGGCTCAGCACCGGCATGAGGCCCCAGAGGCCACGTGGGAAATCCAAACGAGGTCTCTGGCGCCGAGGTTCCACGTCGCTGGGCGACGCCGTCCTAATCTGACCTCTGAGAAAGCAGGTGGCGGCCGATCACCAGCAGGCAGGGGGAGCTGACAGAAGTACAGCGTCGCGCCCTGCCCCCAGCTGGCTGTGAGCCCCGCCCCCTCCACAGCCCCGGCCCCGGGAGGCTGCCGTGGGTCCTGAAGGGTCCCCTGACCCCGAAGTCGGAAAGTGAGCCCGTGGGGACGTGTAGGCTCGCTGCTGTGGTCAGCCCTCCGCCGTGTGCGCACGTGCACGCGTGTGCTTGAGCGTGCCGAGACCCCCACCGCGAGTGGGAGGCACGGGGGATCCACCACCTCCAGGGCTGAGCCCGGTCACCCCCAAGCTGACCTCCCGAAGCAGAGTCCAGCCTGAGAGTCTCCCTGCCCCGAGTCCCAGAAGCTCTTGTGTTGGGCGCCTCTGGCTGCCCTGGGCCTTGGGGCGTCCAGCAGCCGAGGGTGCCGGTGGAGAGGCCGGGACCGGGGTCCACCCTGGGGCACCGTTTCACAGTGGTCACAGGAATGGTGGGCGTTGCTGGCTCGGTGGACCTGGAGCTGCGAGGTCTGTGCCCGCTGGGCCGAGACCCCTCCCCCGCCCCACTGTGGGCGGGCACTTCCCAAAGCCCTCAAGCCAGGAGCCAGGAGCTGGTCAGGCTCTCCGTGTGGATGGCAGGAACCCAAGTCCTTGAGCCATCTCTGCCGCCTCCCAGGGTGCCTGCGCAGGAAGCTGGGTTGGAAGTGGAGCCTGGACTCGAACCCGGGCCCCTGTCAAGGGATGTGGGCGCCCAGCACCCCCAGTGCGCGTCCTTATCCCAAGCCAGCCGAGCAGGTGGAAGCCCTCGCGCCCCACCCCCCCGGATCCCCGGGGGCTGTGCCCTCCATCCCCACCCCACTTTCTAAGAAGGTCACACCTGTCAGGGCGACTCAGGGCTTAGAGTGGACAGCTGGGCAGCACTGCCCACGCCGGGCAGCCAGGCCTCCCGGTGGCCTCAGCCCGGCACAGCACGAACCCCGCCAGCCCCCAGGAGGCCACTGGGGCTGCGTCACGGCCATGACCACAGGCCCTCCAGTGGGGGAGAGTGCTGGGAGTCGACTTCCCACAATCCTGTGCTCTGCTCTGTGAGAGACAGACAGGGGTGGGGGGAGGGGGGAGACGCCCCAGCCCCGCCCCTCTGCAGAGGAGGCAGCACTCCCACCAGGCCGGCCTGTGGCCGCCCGGACTCCCGGGGCTGCTCTGGGGCTGAGGGGGAAGTCCCAGCTGCCCCTCACTCCGTCCCAGTCTGGCCCCTGGGGTCCTGGGGCTGTGGGCCGGACCTGGTGGGCAGGCTCCCCACAGGCAGCAGCAGCGGTGGCCTCTTCGTGCTGTACAGAGGGCCGGGGCCTTTCTGGAATCTTCCACAGCCCTGGAGTCCGGGCCAGGCCGGGTGGAGTTCATGGAGGTGGGAGGGGGTACAGAGGTGCACACCCACCCCGTGGTGCTGGCCGTGTACGAGCCCCACAGGGCGATGTCCGTGGTGTGAACACACACGCACGCACACACACACAGCGGCTTCCTCCCACATGGCTGCCCACTCACAAGGTGCACAGGGACCTTCCCTGGGAGATGCCAGGCCCACCCACACGCCCCCCCCCCGGGACCCCCGCTGCCTCCAGGGGTGCGGCTGGCCCCACCGTGTCCCCGGGGTGGAGGTGGGTGGCCTGGCGCGGGAGCCCCAGAAAGCTGCTGGGGACTTCCAGAGGGAGCAGCTCGGGCCCCTCCCTCCTGGGCCGCAGGCGGGGGCCACGCCGCCTTCCAGGAAGGGGTACGTCCTGTTCCCTGTGCCCTGGCTGAAAACAACCGGATGGACGCCAGCACCGGTGCCAGGCCACTGCCCGGCCAGCTGGTGCCACCGGAGGAACATCCGCAGGCGCTGCCTGGGGCGCCGGGATCTCCGGGTCTCTCGGAGCCAGAGGCGCACCCGGCAGCTCAGGGTGGGCCCGCAGGGCGCAGGGCGGGGTGGGGCCGGTCAGTGGGGGTGCTGGGGGTGGAATAGGCCCCTGCTCCCGTGGGTCCCCTCGACCCCAGGCAGCCTGGGCGCTGTCCCGCCCTCAGGAGCACCTGCCTGTGGGCTGCACCTGCCCTGCCCCTACGCTGTGGCCCCCGGAAGGGCCGCCCACCTCCCTCAGCCCTGCGGGACTGCCCACCCCCGGGGCTGGGCCTCTCCCCAGGAGCCCCAGGGCTTCTGTTCCCTCCTCTGCCACTGCTGGGCCTCCCTCGGCCACTGGGGGCCTGCCCCTCACCCCCGGGCTCCGGGAGGCCCCGCCCTGGCTCGGCAGAGCAGCCAGAGCAGCCCTTGTTCAGTGAGCCGCGTCGTGCACGGTGTCAGGGTCCCAGTCACTTCCCGTGGCCCCGTCTGCATTCTGATAACAGTTCCGCCGATCGATGCGGATCCACACGCGGCCGCACACTGCAGCCCGAGCCTGAGTCAGGTCTCCTCGGTCTCCCTGACGGCCACTCTCTGCCAGGATCCCCCAGGACGCCACGTGGCCTCGAGTCCTCCCGCCCCCATACCGCAGGACCCTCCTGTCTGGGACTGTCTCTCAGAGCCTTTTCGGGGGGCCTGGGCAGTCTGCAGGAGGCTGCCCGCCCCATGTGGCAGGAGCGCGCGTGCCCCCTGTGTGGCAGGAGCGCGCGTGCCCCCCCGTGTGGCTGTCCACCTGTGGCGGGCAGCACCACTGCACTCCGCTGGCCCTGCCAGGGGGTGGGGCCGCTGGCCCGGGTGAGCGGCCGAGGTGGCCCGGGCACATGGGAGCCCTGGGTGGAGCTCCTGGGCTGGGCCTGGCCCAGCAGGAGCCGTTGCAGCCGTCTGCGGGCTGAACCAGCAGCCGGAAGATCTCTGTTTCCCTCTCTTTCTGCAACAAAGCAGAGCTTGCATAAAATCTCCTGGAGGGCGCAGGACGCTGGACGGGCCCGGGTCGCAGTCCACAGGGGGTGCTGGGCGGCAGCGTGGACCTGCAGGTGAGGGGCCGCCCGAGGCCGCCTGCACCCCGGGGCCTGGCGCACGCCCCCCCTCTGCCTCTGTCACCTGTCTGCCGAGTGCCTCCTGTTGGAGGCACAGAGAAAGGAGCCCCGTGTGCGGCCGGGTGAGAGCCGCGTTCTGGCTCCCGGGGACCCTGCGGGCCAAGGCGGCGGCCAGGCCGGCACCGCAGGGCTCCTGCTGGCACACCCTGCACCGCGTTTTGTTTCTGTTTCTTTAGGGCATCTTTATTGCCCCAGGGTTTAGCTGCTTCGGGTGCATAATTCAGTGGCTTGAAGGAAGCTGACTAAGCCGGGCGCCACCATCGCCACCACTTCCAGAACATTGCCCTCACCTGAGCGCGGTCCGGCTAATCCCCGCGCCCGGCCCGGCCCTGGCAACCGCGGCTGTGTTCCGAATGTTGCGTACACACAGAAGCACGCGGGGTTGGGCCTCTGGGAGCGGCATCGTGTCAGGCTTGTCCACGCCGGGCTGCCTGCCGGGCCACGTGCAGCCGCGTGGGTGGCCCCCATGCGCCCACTCGCTGGCCGTGGTTGCAAAGTGGCGGAGCTGAGTATGAAGTGAGTGCAGGTGTGAGGTGGGCGTGTGCTTCCTGTGTCTGGGGCGGACCCCCGAGCCATGCCCAGGACGCACAGCCATGAGGAGCAGAAATACAGGGTGGGATTCCCGCCCAGAGCCCCCCACCCCCCACCGGCCCCCCCAGGGCTTCCCAGGGTGGGATTCCCGCCCAGAGCCCCCTCACCTCCCCCCATGGCTCCCCGGGGCTTTCCCAGGTCTCTGCACACCGGGAACTTTGTAACAAAGCACCAGCCTAGTTTAGGGACCCCCTTTGGAACCTGGACGTAGGTGCAGGTGGGGATCCCAGGAAGCCTGGGAGAGGGCCTGGCAGGGTGGGCAATGCGTCCGTTCCCAGGGGACGGCTGGGCTCGGGGCCCCCTGGAGGGGGGTGTTGGCTCCACGTGGGTATGCCCTCTCTGTTCACACTTGCTGTGTGGGGGCTCTGAGCTCTCCCCTCTTTCACACGGTTCACCGTGCCCCTGCCCCGTGTTGCGGAGGCTGCAGGCTGCGCAGGAGGGAGGGCGAGTGGACGTGGGACTGGCCGGCGAGCTGAGGGCGTGGGGCACCCATGGGTGTTCGTGGCCCAGCCGATGGAGCTTTGCTGCATGTTTGATGTTTGACCAGGAAGCGGCATGGCGAAGGTGTGGCCGGCGGGGCGCCCTCCCTGGCCTTGTCCTGAGAGCCCCTGCCAGGCGCCCTCCCTGGGGTGTCACTGTAGCGCAGCTTCTTCCCAGACAGGTGAGGGCAGGGGGTGGAGCCCCAGGGTCCCTCCCGGGTCCCTGCTCCACTCAGGCCCCCCGGAGGTGATGACTGGCGCCCAGGGCACCGTGTCTGCGGGGGGCCAGGGCTTGTGAGCGAGGCCCCCGAAGGAAGGGACTGGGAGCCTGAGCCCCGTGCTTGGCGAGGCGGCCGCCCAGCCCGGCTGCCCAGCAGCGTGAGCTCTGCAGCTCCGGCCCTGCCCTGCGTCTGTGGTCAGGGCGCACCCTCCGACCCCTTTGCCGTGAGCTGGGCTCTGCGCGTCCATGCCCGGGCCTCACGCTCCGCTGGGGCTTGGAGGCCTGGGGTAGGCAGGGGTGGGGTCAGTGTGGAGCCGCAGGCTGTGTGAGGTGGGGCCGAGCAGCCTGGGAGCAGGTGGGGAGAGCGAGGTGCTGGGGCTGGTGTTGGGGGCGCTGGTGCCGCCTGCCCTGGGGCCGCCCTGCGTGCTGCTCGCCGGGGCGGGCTGGGGGTCTGAGGACACAGGCCATCTTGCTCAATCCTGAGAGATTCTCTGCCCGGGTCCCTCTGCTCCTGGAAATGTGTGCTGGAGGGGAGAGGGGAGGAGGGGAGGAGGGGAGGGGGGGAGGAGGAGGGGGGGAGGAGGGGAGGAGGGGAGGAGGAGAGGAGGGGAGGAGGGGAGGAGGGGAGGAGAGGGGGGGAGGAGGGGAGGAGAGGGGGGGAGGAGGGGAGTAGGGGAGGAGGAGAGGAGGAGAGGAGGGGAGGAGGAGAGGAGGAGAGGAGGGGAGGAGGGGAGGAGGGGAGGGGGGGAGGAGGAGAGGAGGGGAGGAGGAGAGGAGGAGAGGAGGGAGGAGGGAGGAGGGAGGAGGGGAGGAGGGGAGAGGGGAGGAGGGGGGGAGGAGAGGAGGGGAGGAGGGGAGGAGGAGAGGAGGGGAGGAGGGGAGGAGGGGAGGAGGGGGGGGGAGGCGGGGAGGCGGGGAGGAGGAGAGGAGGAGAGGAGGGGAGGAGGGGAGGAGGGGAGGCGGGGAGGCAGGGAGGAGGAGAGGAGGAGAGGAGGGGAGGAGGGGAGGAGGGGAGGAGGGGAGGAGGGGAGGAGGGGAGGAGGGGAGGAGGGGAGGAGGAGGGGGGGAGGCGGGAGGCGGGGAGGAGGAGAGGAGGAGAGGAGGGGAGGAGGGGAGGAGGGGAGGCGGGGAGGCAGGGAGGAGGAGAGGAGGGGGAGGCGGGGAGGAGGGGAGGAGGGGAGGAGGGAGGAGGAGGGGGGGGAGGCGGGGAGGCGGGGAGGAGGGGGGAGGAGAGGAGGGGAGGAGGGGAGGAGGGGAGGAGGGGAGGAGGGGAGGCAGGGAGGAGGAGAGGAGGGGGGGAGGCGGGGAGGTGGGGAGGAGGAGAGGAGGAGGGGGGAGGAGGAGGGGAGGAGGGGAGGAGGAGAGGAGGGGAGGAGGGGAGGAGGAGGGGGGAGGCGGGGAGGCGGGGAGGAGGAGAGGAGGAGAGGAGGGGAGGAGGGGAGGAGGGGAGGAGGAGGGAGGGAGGCGGGGAGGCGGGGAGGAGGAGAGGAGGAGAGGAGGGGAGGAGGGGAGGAGGGGAGGAGGGGAGGCAGGGAGGAGGAGAGGAGGGGGGAGGCGGGGAGGAGGGGAGGAGGAGAGGAGGGAGGGAGGCGGGGAGGAGGGGAGGAAGGGAGGAGGGAAGGCGGGGAGGAGGGGCAAAGGGAAAGCGGGGAGGAGGGAAGGCGGGGAGGAGGGGAGTCGGGGAGGAGGGGCAAAGGGAAAGCGGGGAGGAGGGAAGGCGGGGAGGAGGGGAGGCGGGGAGGAGGAGAGGAGGGGAGGGGGGAGGCGGGGAGGCGGGGAGGAGGAGAGGAGGGGAGGAGGGGAGGCCCTGTGGGAGGGGAGCCGGCCCCACCGAGTGAGCTTGGGCAGCCCCATCACAAGGGTATCCCAGACACTGAAGTTGGTGGGCTGTTGTCTGCCGGGGGCCTGAGCCCCTCCCTGTCCCCACACGGCACAGAGGGGACGCCCGGTGGCAGGTGCCCAGGTCTGGATACCTGTGCCTCCGCAGATGCATACGCTGAAGCCCGAGGTGGTGGTGGCGGGGGGCCCAAGGATGGTCCAGCAGCCTGCGGACGTGGGAGGTGGGAACCCAGCACCTCTGCATCGGCCTCAGAATCACGCCAGCTGCCCAGAGCTGGGCGCTCACTGGTGAACACCTAGCATGGCCCCCCGTGTCTATGCCTGGCCACCTGCATGGGGCCACTCTTCTGAGCCTGCGCACTCCCTGTCTAGAGTGTTGGCAGGAACTCTGTCCCCCAGGCGATGGCTGCCCCCACCAACAGTGCAGTCAAGGTCTGGAGCCCCTGTGAGGCTGGGCAGGGGCCAGAGATCAGGGAGCCCAGTGTGACAGGGCCAGAGGTCAGGGAGCCCCTGTGTGAAGGGACAGAGGTCGGGGAGCCCCTGTGTGAAGGGACAGAGGTCAGGGAGCCCAGTGTGATAGGGCCAGAGGTCAGGGAGCCCAGTGTGACAGGGACAGAGGTCAGGGAGCCCAGTGTGACAGGGACAGGGGTCAGGGAGCCCCTGTGTGAAGGGACAGAGGTCAGGGAGCCCCTGTGTGACAGGGACAGGGACAGAGGTCAGGGAGCCCCTGTGTGACAGGGCCAGAGGTCAGGGAGCCCCTGTGTGACAGGGACAGAGGTCAGGGAGCCCCTGTGTGACAAGGACAGAGGTCGGGGAGCCCCTGTGTGACAGGGACAGAGGTTGGGGAGCCCCTGTGTGACAAGGACAGAGGTCGGGGAGCCCTGTGTGACAGGGACAGGGACAGAGGTCAGGGTCCCTGTGTGAGTTGAGCAGGGGCAGCAGGTGGGAGCTGACTTCCCGGAGCTGGGGCAGGCGGGCAGGGGTTGGCCGCTCCTTGCAGGGGAATGCAGCGCCGCCCTCGGCAGGCCCTGGCTCGTCCTGTCCTGTCCATCAGGGAAGAGCACCAGGCTGGGGGCGGCTGCAGCTGCACAGGTTGGGTGCCCGGCCACACCCCTGGCCCAGGGCGGCCCCACAGCTCAGTCTCCTTGGCTGCGCCATCAGAGTCCCCTCCCTCCCTGCACCCCACAGGCGTCAGCCTGGAGCCCGCTCCCTGCCCCACCTGGTAGCAGGAGATGGAGGAGGAGCCCGTGGGGGCTCCGTGCTGTCCCAGGTCCCAGGCCCTGGTCAAGCGTGAGGGACATTACTGGGTGTCCCCCGGGTGGGAGGCCCCTGCACCCGCCACCCTCTGCACTGGCCTCTCCCTCCACAGTCACCGCACATGCAGATCCCCGGTGCCTCGCAGGTGCTGTGCTCCTGAGAGCCCCGCCTCACCCTCCCCTCCCGGTGCCTGGAGAGGGCCCCTAGCCACGCCTCGCCCTCCCCCTCCCCCTGTGCCCTCTGTCCCCACTGGCTGGGCCTTGGTCAGGTGTGGATCCCACGGCAGAGTGGGCAGGGTGTCCGTCCTAATCCCGTGGGGTCAGCGGGAGCGCACGGGCTGGAGGCTGAGGGCGGAGCTCCAGCAGACGCCAGAGTGGCTTCCCCTGAGGCTGTGGCCCGGGTCCCCTGGGGGTCGCCCCTCTGTGTGCGGCTGTGCCCTCACGACCTCTGCGTTTTCTTTTTAATTCTACGTAAGTAAAGCAAGTTTCGTGTTTTGTGCACAGATCCAGGAGCGAGTGTCACTCCCCCCACGCTGCCGCCCTTCCTCCTGCCCCCTGTCCCCCTCCCGCTCTCAGTGCTTACAAAGATCTAGTTCAGCTCATCTATTGATCATAGAGTTGACCCTACACTACGAAGAAGAGTTCAGCACACAGCATGAAGAAAGACAACACTGTTCCTCAACGGAGGGGACAAGGGCCCTGAGCGAGCATCGAACTGAAAACGTGCGTTTCGCTCTGATCACCGCGTTTCAGGTGAAGCTTCAGGGAGGCTTATGGCACCTGTCGTCTGGACTGGCTTATTTCACCAAGTGTCATGGTTTCCAGTCGCGTCCGTCTTGCTGCAAGAGACAGGATTCCTTTTTTTCCCCACAGCTGAGTGGTGCTCCGTAGTGTATATGTCCCATCAGTTCTTCATCCAGTCATCTGTTGTTGGCCATCTGGTTTGATTCCGTATCTTAGCTGTTGTGAATTGTGCTGCAGTGAACACGGGGGCCCAGGTAACTCTTTCGTAGGCTGGTCATACGGTGCCCTAGATTCTGATTTCCGAGGTATCTCCGTGCTGTCTTCCGCAGTGGCTGCACCAGTTCACATTCCCACCAACACTGGTAGGACACCTGCCCCCACGTCCTCACCATCTGTTGTTGGTTGATTTCTGCAGACAGCCACTCTACTGGGTGAGGTGACGCCTCACTGTGGTCTTGATGTGCATTAGTGATCCTGAGCATTTTTCCAACTGTCTCTTGGCCATTTGGATTTCTTCTCTTGAAAAATGCCTGTTCAAGTCCTTTGCCCATTTCTTAACTGGATTGCTTATTTTAAAAATTTTTTTAAAGATTTATTTATTTGAAAGGTAGAGTTAGAGACATGTAGCCTGACCATCTTCTTAAACACGGCCTCCCCTCACACTCTGAGGTCTCAGCATATGAGCTGGGGCCACGCACGCTGCCCTGAGCCCCTTCTCACCTTGACCCTGAGTGGCCTTGTTTTTTTAAATTTATTTTTAAGGAATACAAATTTCCTAAGTACAACTTTAGGAATATAGTTATTCTCCCCACCTACCAGCCCTCCCACCATACTCCTACCCCTCCTCCTCTCTCTCCCATTCGCAGTTAAGATTCGTTTTCAATTAACTTTGCACACAGAAGACCGACTGTATATGGAGCAAAGATTTCAACAATTTGCACACACACACATGCACACACACACACTTTGAGAACTGGTTTTACCGTTAACTCTCATAATACAACTCAGTGAGGACAGAGGTCCTGCATGGGGAGTAAGTGCACAGTGACTCCCGTTGTTGATCTAACAATTAGCACTCTCATGGATGATGTCAGTTTCCACCTCAGGCTCTGTCCGGAGCTGCCAAGGCTGTGGGAACTTCTTGAGTCCCCAGCTCCGTCAGGATTCAGACATGGCCAGAAGCAAAGTGGGAGCTCTCTCCTCCCTGTGGAGAAAAGTGCCTCCTCCTTTGATAGGCGTGGCCTGGTTTCATCTCCCCGGATTCCTTCCGGGTCCGCTCTTGGTGCCAGGCGATGTCCCTGTCTGGTGTGGCCCCGGTGCCCCTCCCTCTGGGAGCCCCTCTGAGGAGCGTGACCCCCAGGGTTGGTTTCCAGAACCCCGAGAATGTCTTTCTGCCGCACACAACACCTGTGTGGCCCTGCCTGGCCACGCCCCGGCAGCCACGGGGGCCCTCTGGGAGGGGGACCGGCATTGCAGGCAGCGTTGGGGGACATCCTTGCAGGTGGGGGGCAGCGAGAGGTGGGACAGTGGCCCGTCCACTGCCCAGGCCCACAGGGGTCTCATGGATGACCCCCGTGACCCAGCTGTGCCCGAGGTGGGAGCTGGACGCTGCCCGGGACCTCAGAATCCCCCAGCCGAGGTAACCGTCCTGCAGGGCCTGAGCCGGCCGCCTCCCCTGCCCCGGGGCGCTCAGGGCCTCGCAGGCTGGGCTGGTGCGGGCGTCTGCGTGATGGACAGCCCTTCTCGGGGTCACTTCTTCACACCCCGAGGGCGCCCCAGAGCCTGGCCCCACCAGGTGTTAGCTCAGGGCAGCTCCAGGGCCCAGGCAGGTGAGGGCCCTCCAGCTGCCCCTCTGCGTCCCTTCCCTTCCTGGCTCCGCCCCCCCCCCCCCAGGCCTCCTGGAAGGAGCGGTCACAGAGCAGGCACTGGGGGCGTGGGGCCCGCAGGGGGGCTGCGGTTTTGTCCCTTCTACTCCCCAGAGGGACAGGGGGCTGAGGGAGGAGCACCCCGGGTTCCACGCCCCGCACAGGCGAGGCTGGGGGCTGGGGGCCCGTGGACTTTTGCTGGGTGTGGGAGCCCGCCAGGCTCTGTGGCTCCGGCCCTGCTTCCACTCTGGGGGCCCAGACGTCCCAGGCCTGCGCTCTGGACTGTTGTCCCTGCCACGGAGGTAGGCAGCGGCCTGGAAGACGTCCCGCGAGTTGGAGGGACACTGGGAGATGTGCTGGGGTACAGGAGCCACTTGGGGACTTGTGGATGCCCTGGGTGTGGGCCACGCCGGGCTGGCTGTGGGACGCTTGTCCCGAGGGTGCCTTGCGGGGTCCAGATTGGCCATGCCCACTCTGACCTGCTCCCTGGCTCCCGGCGGTCACTTTGGGGGAGACCTAGGCCCCCAGGCCCCGCCCTCCTCCCGATCTGCCGTCTGGTCTTGTGGGGGCGGCGTCTTCCAGGGGAGGACAGAAGGCCCCGGCCTGGCCTTGGGCTGCTCCTTGCGCTGAAGACCCGGGCGTGAGTGTTTATTTGGGGAGGGGTGGTCTGACACTCAGGGACGTTTTGTGCCCCTGGTAGACACGGGGGCTTCGGGAGCCCCGAGACACGGCCTGCAGGAGGGGTTGGGGTGGCAGCTGCCAGGCGCGCTGGAGTGCCCGGAGCCTGTCCTCCCTGGGGTCCTCCCCGCCGCGGCCATGACGCACGGCTGTTTCCTGCGGGCCCCCGGGGCCGGGCCGGGAGCTGTGTTCTCGCCCCCTGGGGTACGCCGCTTCCTGCCCGCCGTTCCTGCTGTGCTGAGGTCAGCCCTGGCGTGGTTGTTTGGCAAGAGGACCGCCGGAGACTGCCAGGACCCGGCCGGAGCTCCAGGAAGGGCCAAGCCGGACTTCCTGGCGCAGGGGAACAAACAGGGCCTGTGGCTCCCGAACGCAGCTGGGCGCGTCAGAGCCCGGCCCCCCGGGGTTAGGGGCGCCTGGCCTGGCCGCCCGCACGGGCCCTGCCACACGCGGGGCCGGCCTGTGAGCCCCAGGCGCCGGCAGCACCCTGGGCAGTGCTGGTGTCCCGGGCACACATGGCTGCCCTCAACCGGCCTCTCTCTCTGGGCCCCAGGGCATTGCTGCCAGGGTGGGGAGGGAGCTGGGGCTGCGGCACCCGGAGGCCCCTTCTCACACCTGCCGGGTGGGCGGTTATGTAAGCCGGAGGCTCGCGAGTGAGTAACTGAGGAAAGCCCCGGCCTCCAGCAGGAAAGGGATTCCGGGAGAAAGTGCTCAGGCCGGAGATCGGGCAGGGCAGGGCAGGGCTGGGCGGGGCGGGGGGGGGGGGCGGCTCAGCCTGGTGCGGCCTCGAACCTGACCTGCACGTGGGAGCGGGCCAGAGCCCCGTGTGCCAGCGAGAGCCCCGTGCGCCGGCCCTGCAGCCCAGAGCTGGGTCAGAAGAGGAGCAGCCAGGACTCGAACCTGCACCCGCATGGGATGCCAGCACCACAGACTGTGGCTCTACCCGTGGTGCCGCAGCGCCCGAGCCCACTTCCCCCTTTAAACGGAGAGTTAGGCACCGCCAGGACTCCCGGCGGGCCGCACACCCGGTCACACCCAGCCTCTCCAGCTCGCAGGCGGGGGACAGGCCGGAGGGGGCGACGTGCTCGCGGCCAGGCAGGGACCCAAGGTGAGCTGGGCCCCGGGGCGCAGGCTCTGTCCCGCCCCCCGGCTGCCTGTCGCACAAGGCCCAGAGCCCAGAACGCTACGTTTTCCCCCGAAGCAGGTCTGTGCCCGCGGTGGGGGACCTGCACACTGGGTAGAGACCCTCAGGGGGGCCCACGGAGGCCACGCCCTCACCACCCCCATGAACGTGCCCGCTGGCCAGGGAGGGTTCCGGGGCACCCTGGTCCTGCAGCTGGGGCAGTCGCCCAAACCCCACTGCCCATGAGCATACACCATAGCTCTGGGCACAGCCCCTACAGCACACTCATGTACCACACAGCCCTCACAGACCACACACATGGGCCACGTACCGCTCACAGACCACACACATGGGCCACATAGCCCCCTACAACACGTGTACCACATAGCCCCCATAGCACACACATGTACCACAGTCCCCTCACAGACCACACACATGTGCCATGTGCCTGCTATACCACATGCATGTACCACACACCCGCCCACATACTGCACATACATGTCACATACAGACACCATTATAGCACACACAGCAACCATTCACCACATACAAGAGTACTTCAAAAAGTTTGTGGAAAATATAATTAAAAGATGAGTTTATATCGGGATGTGTGCATGTCGTGTAGTGGGTGGAGTGTGGTTGGCATGTGGCGTGTATGTAGTGTGGTGTATGTTGTGTGTAGTATGTGTGGTGTGCGACATGTGTGTAGGAGTATGTATGTGTAGTATGTTTGGCATGTGGTATGTGTGGTGTGGCATGTATATGTGATGTGTGGTCTGCATGTGTGAACATGTGTGTAGTCACTGGTGTGTGATATGTGTATAGTATGTGTGGTGTGGCATGTGTATGTGATGTGTATGTAGTGAGGCATGTGTGTGTAGTCACTGCAGCATGTGTGTGTGTGGTCAGTGGTGTATGGTATGTATGTAGCATGTGGCGTGAGGCAGGTGGTGTGTGTGTAGTATGTGTGGCATGTATGTGAAGTGTGTGATATGTGGCATGTGGCGTGTGTAGTCAGTGGCATATGGTATGTATGTAGTGTGTGGCGTGTGGCGTGTGGTGTGTGTGATATGTGGTGTTATGTGTGTAGTCTGTGGTGTGGTGTGTATGTAGTGTGTGGCGTGTGGTGTGTGTAGTGAGATGTGTGTGTGTAGTGTGATGTGTGTGGTGTGGCATGTGTGTGCAGTCAGTGTGGCGTCTGGGGTGTGTGTGGTATCTGGTGTGTGGTGTGTTAGTGAGGCGTGCGTGTGTGTGCGGTGTGTGCAGCGTGTGTGCAGCGTGTGGCGGGTGGGAGCTCCACTCCTCAGCTGCGGTGCAGCCCTGGGCGCTTGCTGGGTTCACCCCCCCCCCCACTCCTCTCCCAGCTTCAGGCCCATAAATCCGCGCTCAGGGAGCCGGGAGGGCGGCGCTGGGACCCTGCGGGCGCCTACAGAGGAAGGGTGAAATGCCTCCCAGGGCTGACCAGAGCCGCACCTGCTGGCTGGAGCTGGAATGTTCTGGGCCCTGCGGCTGGGGGGCTGGGGGCGAGGCTGGGACAGAGGGCCGTGCCCTGGCTGTCGGGGTCCCCTCCACGTGCCTCGTCCCAGCAGCCGGGGGCTGGGGGCGGGGCTGGGACAGAGGGCCGTGCCCTGGCTGTCGGGGTCCCCTCCACGGGCCTCGTCCCAGCAGCCGGGGGGCTGGGGGCGAGGCTGGGACAGAGGGCCGTGCCCTGGCTGTCGGGGTCCCCTCCACGTGCCTCGTCCCAGCAGCCGGGGGCTGGGGGCGGGGCTGGGACAGAGGGCCGTGCCCTGGCTGTCGGGGTCCCCTCCACGTGCTCGTCCCAGCAGCCGGGGGCTGGGGGCGGGGCTGGGACAGAGGGCCGTGCCCTGGCTGTCGGGGTCCCCTCCACGCGCCTCGTCCCAGCAGCCGGGGGCTGGGGGCGGGGCTGGGACAGAGGGCCGTGCCCTGGCTGTCGGGGTCCCCTCCACGGGCCTCGTCCCAGCAGCCGGGGGGCTGGGGGCGGGGCTGGGACAGAGGGCCGTGCCCTGGCTGTCGGGGTCCCCTCCACGCGCCTCGTCCCAGCAGCCGGGGGCTGGGGGCGGGGCTGGGACAGAGGGCCGTGCCCTGGCTGTCGGGGTCCCCTCCACAGGCCTCGTCCCAGCAGCCGGGGGGCTGGGGGCGGGGCTGGGACAGAGGGCGGTGCCCTGGCTGTCGGGGTCCCCTCCACGGGCCTCGTCCCAGCAGCCGGGGGCGCCCACTGTGTGCTGGTTTCAGCGCCATGTGGGAGCCAGGAGTTCTTCCTGGGTTTTCTCAACCTGCTCCCCTGTGCCTTGGCCTGGGGTGAACGGAACTAAACAAGATCCAGACCCCAGAGCTTCCTGGGAAGTGACACGCTGGCCCAGTGCGGGCCACGCAGCAGCCCCGGGGCCCCCGAGGGCATGGCTCCCTCGTGCTCACTGGAGCGCCCAGGGCCTCCAGGGCAGGGGCCCCAGAGTCCCTGTGCTCTGTCACTGTTTCAGAGGCTGACCCGGGAGCGTCAACCAGGAAGTCCCGGGGTGGGGGGTGTCATGATTTGTGCTTCATTTTTTGGTTTGTTCGTCCTTGTGGCTTCTGCAGCCGTGGGCACAGTTTGTACACATCTGAATGGGTGCAGAAGAGGACCCAGGCCTGCTCGGGGTGGGGGGGTCACAGCCTGCTGGGGGCTCCGTCAGGGATGCGCCTGTACCCCACTGCGCCTGTACCCCACTGCGGCTTCTCCTGGGCTTGCCCGGGCACAGTGCTGAGGCTGTGGTCCCCACTGTCCTGTCCCAGGTGATCCATAGAAGACACTGGCAAGGCAGCTGGGGACAGGCGAGCCCCCGGAGAGGAGCGTGGGGGCTGATGGCAGGCAGGGGACGGTGGGTGGCCTGGGCGTCCACCTGCCGCCCGCGCGTGTGGCTGTGCCTGGGCTCGGGCGTCTCCGGGCTGACACAGGGCTCTCGGTTCTGCTGAGTCGTGTGAGGCCCCCAGGCTTTGCGGATGTCCCTTCTGTCACAGCGTCTGCTCTCACTCCAGGGTTAGTGTCTGCGCGATGATGCACAGGGACCAGCACACTCGGCCTCCAACGCATCCTACACGCAGGCACCGGCCGGCGCCGTGGCCTAGCTGTGATGCCACCGCCTGCAGTGCATCCCATGTGGGTGCTGGCTCGAGTCCCGGCTGCTCCACTTCTGATCCGGCTCTCTGCTGTGCCCTGGGAAGGCAGTGGAGGATGGCCCAAGTGCTTCGGTCCTGCACCCACGTGGGAGACCCAGAGGAAGCTCCTGGCTCCTGGCCTCGGATCGGCTCAGCTCTGGCCATTGCAGCCACCTGGGGAGTGAACCAGCAGATGGAAGATCTCTCTCTCTCTCCCTCCTTTCTCTCTCTCTCTCTCTCTCTGTCTTTCAAATGAATAAATAAATAAATAAAATTTTAAAATACCCGAGAGCAAGCCCTGGCCCACTTCAGTGGGCAGCTGTACAGAGTCAGGACTCCGCCCACACTGTGGCAAATTGCTCAGCCCGGGGGGGTGGCCGTGCCCCTCTCCTTGGCGGGTTCACCCCCCTTCCCCCACCTCTGTGCCCGCCCTCCTTCCTTGGTGGCCCTGCGGCCATTTGTCCACGCTGCTGACGGCATCTGCAGTGCGTCCAACACGTTCCTCCATCCTCAGGTTCCCTGGAGGTGTTCTCCGTCCCCAGTGTGCTGACGAGGGCGGCGATGAGGAGGGTGAGGGGGTGAAGGTGATGGCAGTGATGAAGGTGATGGGAGGGTGATGGTGATGAAGGTGAGGGTGAGGATGAGGATGATGGTGATGGTGGTGATGTGAGGGTGAGGGTGGAGGTGGTGGTGATGGAGGTGATGAGGATGGTGGAGATGGAGGGGATGTGAGGGTGAGGGTGGAGGTGGTGGTGATGGAGGTGATGAGGATGGTGGAGATGGAGGGGATGTGAGGGTGAGGGTGGAGGTGGTGGTGATGGAGGTGATGAGGATGGTGGAGATTCAGGGGATGTGAGGGTGAGGGTGGAGGTGGTGGTGATGGAGGTGATGATGAGGATGGTGGAGGTGGAGGGGATGTGAGGGTGAAGATGGAGGTGGTGGTGATGGAGGTGATGAGGATGGTGGAGATGGAGGGGATGTGAGGATGAGGGTGGAGGTGGTGGTGATGGAGGTGAGGATGAGGATGGTGGAGGTGGAGGCGATGTGAGGGTGAGGGTGGAGGTGGTGGTGATGGAGGTGATGATGAGGATGGTGGAGGTGGAGGCGATGTGAGGGTGAGGGTGGAGGTGGTGGTGATGGAGGTGATGATGAGGATGGTGGAGATGGAGGCGATGTGAGGGTGAGGGTGGAGGTGGTGGTGATGGAGGTGATGATGAGGATGGTGGAGGTGGAGGGGATGTGAGGGTGAGGGTGGAGGTGGTGGTGATGGAGGTGATGATGAGGATGGTGGAGATGGAGGCGATGTGAGGGTGAGGGTGGAGGTGGTGGTGATGGAGGTGATGATGAGGATGGTGGAGGTGGAGGGGATGTGAGGGTGAGGGTGGAGGTGGTGGTGATGGAGGTGATGAGGATGGTGGAGGTGGAGGGGATGTGAGGGTGAAGGAAGGTGGAGGTGATGGTGATGGAGGTGATGATGAGGATGGTGGAGGTGGAGGCGATGTGAAGGTGAAGGTGGAGGTGGTGGTGATGGAGGTGATGAGGATGGTGGAGGTGGAGGGGATGTGAGGGTGAAGGTGGAGGTGGTGGTGATGGAGGTGATGAGGATGGTGGAGGTGGAGGGGATGTGAGGGTGAGGGTGGAGGTGGTGGTGATGGAGGTGATGAGGATGGTGGAGATGGAGGGGATGTGAGGGTGAGGGTGGAGGTGATGGAGGTGATGAGGATGGTGGAGATGGAGGGGATGTGAGGGTGAAGGTGGAGGTGGTGGTGATGGAGGTGATGATGAGGATGGTGGAGGTGGAGGGGATGTGAGGGTGAGGGTGGAGGTGGTGGTGATGGAGGTGATGAGGATGGTGGAGATGGAGGGGATGTGAGGGTGAGGGTGGAGGTGGTACCCTGTAGGCAGGGAGTCCCTGCCCCGAGGGCGTGTCCCTGTGGAGCAGCCTCTACTTCCCCGGGCGCAGGCCGGCTCTGTGACCGCTCCCACGGGGACCCCTGGCTCATTCAGAATTCTGTCAGGGTTCAAGTTTACTTATTTGAAAGGCAGAGAGACAGAGACACAGCGAGAGCTGTCCCGTCTCCGAATGCCTGTAACAGCCAAGAGCAGGCCACGCTGAAGCCGGAGCCGGGTCCCAGTCCACTCCGTGTAGTGACGATGACCCGGGGAGCTGGGTCCCAGTCCACTCTCCGTGTAGTGACGATGACCCGGGGAGCCGGGTCCCAGTCCACTCTCCGTGTAGTGACGATGACCCGGGGAGCCGGGTCCCAGTCCACTCTCCGTGTAGTGACGATGACCCGGGGAGCCGGGTCCCAGTCCACTCTCCGTGTAGTGACGATGACCCGGGGAGCCGGGTCCCAGTCCACTCTCCGTGTAGTGACGATGACCCGGGGAGCCGGGTCCCAGTCCACTCTCCGTGTAGTGACGATGACCCAGGGGCTCGGGCTGTCACCTGCCGCCTCCCAGGGCGCTCACTAGCAGGAGCTGGGTTGGAAGTGGATGGGCCTGGGACGTGAACCCCGGCCCTCCTGCCCAGGGTGTGGGCGTGCCAAGCAGCCGCTTGACTGCTAAGCCACGCCCCCAGGGAGGGAGGGGTCGGAGCTGGGACACTGGAATGGTGCTGGGGCAGCCGGCAGCTGTGGGGTTGATGGGCAGCCTCCTGTGGCCCCGAGGCCTTGGGGTGGGGAGGGGCCCCAAGCGAGGACAGGGCCCTCCCTGGGATCTCGCCCACAGGACTGACCTCTGCAGGTCTTGGGCCTGGGAAGGGGAGACTCTGGTTCTTGGGGTGGACGAAGGGCCTGACACCCCTGCCACAGGGCCTCCCAGGGGATTGGGCGCCGAGGGCCTGGAACCCTCCATTTCTTCTTTTTTAAAGATTTATTTTATTTATTTGAAAGAGTTACAGAGAGAGGTAGAGAGGTAGAGACAGAAAGAGAGGTCTTCCATCCACTGGTTCACTCCCCAGATGGCCGCAACGGCCGGAGCTGCACCGATCTGAAGCCAGGAGCCAGGAGCTTCCTCCGGGTCTCCCACGTGGGTGCAGGGCCCAAGCACTTGGCCATCTTCCACTGCTCTCCCAGGCCACAGCAGAGAGCCGGATCAGAAGTGGAGCAGCCGGGTCTTGAACCGCTGCCCGTATGGGACGCTGGTGCTTCAGGCCAGGGTGTTAACCCACTGCACCACAGTGCTGGCCCCCTGGAAGCTTCCATTTCTGAAAGGGGCCGGCCGCCCACCGCCTGGGGGCAGAGCACGCAGCAGGGCAGGGGGCATTTCCCACAGGCCCCTAAGGCCCCTCCCCCACGCCCTGACCGCGGGAGCGAGCTGGGGAGAGGACGTGTCACTTCGCTGCACGCGGGGCCTGGGTTCAGGTCAGTGCCCTCAGGAGGAAGACGTCACCGTCACCGGCCTGCTGTGCACACCGCGGGCTGCCATGACCACGGTCCTCGCCCCTCAGGGTCCCCGCCGCGCACACAGCTGCACGGGCAGGTGGCACCCACGGCCTCCGTCACCAGCCAGGCCCCGCGGCGAACTTGCCAAGGGCTCGAACCTCCGCCCCGGCGGGAGGCCTGAGTCAGTGCTGAGCTCGTCAATCCTGCTCGGTGCCAAGCGGTGATTTGTCAAAGCAAACGAAGCACGCAGGCCCCTGCTGGCGGCTGGCGGCTGGCGGCTGGCGGGAGTCTGCTGCTCCGACTGTGTGTCGCGGGCTGGGAGGGCCGGGCAGGCTGCTCCCCGCCTGCCCGGGGCTGCCGGAGGCTGTGGGCTCCTGCAGGAGCGCCGGGAGCCGCCAGTGACACGCCGAGCCCTGGGCCTAAGTGATCTCCTCCTTCTCCTTAAAAAAACAAAAAAGAGCATTCGTGGTTTCTGCCAGAGCTCGCGGTGTGGGCAGTGCCCTGACCTAACGCCACCGAGTAGCGGGGCTCCGTGTCAGTGCGGCCGCGGGGTTCCGCGTGTTAGCTCCGTGTCAGTGTGGCCGCGGGGTTCCGCGTGCTAGCAAACCTGACTGCGGATCCTTGGAAGACGCTGCTTCTTCGGGTAACCTTTCGTTTAAAACAGAAAACCGACAGGGAGCCTTTCGCTTACAGAAGAATGAGGAGAAAGTGCGGACGCCCCGTGTCTCGTTCGCCCATCCGCGTGGGCCGGGGAGATAAATCATGATCATTCCATATGATGAAGCTATGCGTGGGTTTCAGAAGTTTTGCACCAACATAACCCCACTTCCCTTCAAACAGGGACTTATTTATGTGAAAGGCAGAGTTAGAGAGCAGGAGAAACAGGCCTTCCACCTGCTGGTTCACTCCCCGGAAGGCCACAGTGGCGGGGTTGTGCAGGCTGAAAGCGGGCGCCCCATCTGGGTCTCCAGTGGTCGTGGCGCCGGCCCAAGCACTTGGGCCATCTTCTGCTTTCTCAGGAGCATTAGCAGGGAGCTGGACGGGAAGTGGGGCCGCCGGGACTCGAACCGGCGCCTACACAGGATGTTGGTGATGCAGGCAGAGGCTTCACCTGCGGAGCCACAGTGCCGGCCCCTCCCTGGCCCCTTCCTTCCCGGGGTGATTCTGTGTGGCCTCTGACCGCTGGGCTGCCCGACCCGGCAGCGGAGTAGTGGACAGAGGCTGAGGCAGGGCTCTGGGGCCCCAGCGTCCAGGGTGCTGCCTGTGGCTCTCCTGAAGTGGTCAGGGCCGCCCCCGCCTGCGCAGGTGTGGAGTGGAGGCCGCGTTGTCAGCCTGCTCCTCCGACAGCTGAGAACTCTGGGGGCAGCTCACAGGAAAAAGGAGGCGAATCCTGGCCCAGGGTTTGGGGGTTCCCAGCTGAAGATCCAGCCGCTCCCTTAGTGTGGCGTCTGATGCGGGCTGCCCACGGCAGACCTCACACAGAGAGCGTCCCGGGGCCAGCCCGGGAACAGACACTGGCTGGCCCTGGCTCCTGCAACTGTCTCTCTCTCTCTCTCTCTCTCTCTCTCTCATTGATTTGAAAGGCAGAGAGACAGAGGGGGGAGAGATCTTCCATCTGCAAATTCACTCCCCAAATGGCTGCAACAGCTGGGCTGGGGTTGGCCAGGCCGAAGCCAGGGCCCAGGGACTCCATCTAGGGTGCAGGGCCCATGCACTGGGTTTTCCCCGGCGCGTTAGCAGGAGCGGGACTGGAGAAGGAGCCGGCGGGACTTGGACACAGGCAGCGGCTGAGTGCTCCACGTCACGGTCCTGGCTCCCGCACGCAGCCCTCTCTGGGGAGCTGCCCTCCCAGGGCAGCCCACACCCTGCAGGCCTGGCCAGGCCCACCTCCCAGACCCCCTTAACCCACCGATGGCCGCAGGAGCTGGAGCGCAGGTCAGTGCCCGGCAGGCCGGGCGTCTCTCAGCTCCCGGGGGTGGAGTTCCCACCTCAGGCAGGTCCAGGGGCTGCTGCCCTGCCCTGTGGCCACTCCTGGAGGGCGCCAGGCGCCTCTGCCTCCAGCCAGGGCTTCGGAGACTCCCAGGGCACAGGTGCCGGGCAGGGCCCTGCGGGTGGGGGAGGTGGTGGAGACCCACACAGACCCCCCGCAGCCCTGGTTTAAAGAAAGGGGCTCCAATGAGCCCCCGACTCTGCCGGTGTCACTGCCAGGAGCCGGGAGCCCCACACCCAGGACCGTGGGCTGGACGCCAGCCGGGGAAGGCACGCAGAAGGCTTTGGGGAGGGGGCTGTTTTCTGGGAGGTGCTGAGCGGAGGTTGGGGGTGGAGGGAGGGAGAAGGCAGCCTGGGTTGGATCCCGTGGGACAAAAGGGACCCAGCAGCCGCCCAGCCTGGTGGGTCCTGGACATGGGGCCGCTAGTGGGGCTGGGAGCCCGGGCGTGGGGCCGGCTCTCCAGGGACCGGCCTCCCTCCTTTCCTGCTGTGGCCCCGCCCTCCTCCTGCCTCTCTCCTAGGCTCCTCGGGCACCTGCCCGCCTCCTCCCAGCCCGTACACAGATGGCTGCGCACAGGCAGCTCTGCCACCCCGGGGCTGTCCATAGCACAGAATCCTCACGCGAGCAGCTGCACCATTGTGCAGTGAGCCGGTGACAGGCAGGCACCGCAACCCTGCTGGCGGAGGGGCCCGGCGGCCCCAGTGTGTCCCTGGCAAGCCCAGGGCAGATGAGGCCAGGCTCCTAGAGGTCCCTTCTGGGCAGAAGGGGAGGAGCCCTCATGCCTGGCTTGTGCCCCTCCCCCATCTGTGCCAGAGGACCCCCGGAGCTGCCATGGCTGGGCCCGAGGGGACACGCATGGGCCAGGGCCTCCAGCAGGCCCAGCAGCTGCCCCACGCCGTGAGGATGGGCAGAGGCCAGGGAGGCCTCCACAGACCCGAGCGGCTTCCCGGTGGCAGCGACTGAGCAGCCATGAGCTCGACTCCCGGCTCACGAACCCCGGTTCCCGTGCCCGGCCCAGCGCCCGGGCGTCTGTCTCCCGGGCCCCCTGGTCTCTGGCCGCAGCTCTGAGGGGGCAGCAGGGGTCCCAGCCTGAGGGCTGCTGGACTGGGCCCCGCCTACTGCTTTCCATGCACATGGCTCTGTCCATCTGTGCGTCCATCCATCCAGCTCAGGGAGGCCCACTAACCTGGCTCCAGTCTCCACCCTGTAGACAGTTCAGCCACAGCTCCCCCACCCCCAAGAGCTGCAAGAATCCCAGGTCCCACAGGGCGGCGCTGCGGCGCAACAGGTTAACGCCCTGGCCTGAAGCCACGGCATCCCATCTGAGCGCCGGTTCTAGTCCCTGCTGCTCCTCTTCTGATCCAGCTCTCTGCTGTGGCCTGGGAAAGCAGTAGAAGATGGCCCAAGTGCTTGGGCCCCTGCGCCCACATGGGAGACCCGGGAGAAGCTCCTGGCTCCTGGCTTTGGATCAGCGCAGCTCTGGCTATTGAGGCCATCTGAACCAGCAGATGAAAGACCTCTCTCTCTGTCTCTACCTCTCTTTGTAACTCTGTCTTTCAAATAAATAAAACGAATCTTTAAAAAAAAAAAAAAAAAAGAATCCCAGAGGCCCCCCGGAGCCAGGAACGCCAAGATGGCCGGTGACCAGGAGCTCCTGGAGCGAGACCGCGCAGTGACCCCAGCCTCCGGAGCAGCCGGCTCTGCCCACCCCTGACCCTGGACGTGCGGCCCCTGGGGCTGACCGACACTCAGCTTGTGGTCCTGGCTCCAGAACCCACAGGAAACAAACCCAGCCCCCTCCCCAGCTCCTTTGTGGAGAAATCCTTCCCGGCCGAGCTGCACGATTGCTCCCCAGGGCTCTGCGTGCAGAAGGCTGGGCCCGGGCACCACGCCCACGCTCTGCTCCCGGGGAAAGGGGCAGGGTCAGCCAAGAACTTCGCGAGCAGCAGGCACCGGTGCAGCCAGCAGGTCTCCGCTCAGAGGATGGGGCAGGCAGTGGTGACAGAGGCGGCCTCAGCCCCAGCCTGCCCCAGGGCTCCAGGTGGTCTGGGGGCGGGCCAGTGCCTGGGGTCAAAAGTCATAGTGTGCCTCTGTAACTGCATAGACAACTCTCTGGACAGGGGATGGAGTGAGCCCCTCCTCCCTCTAGTGAATGGGTGCTGGCCTCCCCTTGCCCTGGGGGTTCTCAGCCACTTCCCTCATCCTGGCCCTAACAGACACTGCCTGCTCTCCGCTTGGGGGGTGGGGTGGGGAGAGGGGTGCAGGCCCTTCCGGCCAGCTCTGCCTCTGTCACTCTCGCAGTCCCCCAGGCCGAGTGGGACCCGCACTCCCCTCCCTGGCCCTGGGCCCCGCACACCCCTGAGGCTGGCCCATCCCTACTGCACGTTGCACGCCAAGTGCCCAGCCCTCTGTACTCCGGGGTGCTTGTGAGCCACCTGGGCCCCCTGAGGGTGGACAGCAACCCACGCCCAGACTCCCGCCCACAGAGGGAAGGTGCCAGGAACGCAGGTGCGCAGGGTGGGGGGGAGGTGAGGGGGGAGAGGAGCGTCGCGTCCCCAGTGAGTGTGGGGGTCACAGAGACCAAGGCCAGATGTGGGGAAGCAGCCCGGCTTCCTTACAGCCGGGTCTGGCCAGGCGCTGGGCTCACCGTGACCCACTGCAGCCCCAGCCACGCCCACAGCAGGTGCACGCTGCACACTGGGGCCAGGGCCGGGGTGGGGGGCAGCATGACCCCACCGCAGCCCTGGCCTGCCACCCAGCCCCCAGCCACGCCCACGGCTCTCACAGCCTGCACACAGGGGCCCTGCTCCCCACATGGCCTCTGGTCTGGAAGCCAGGCTGGGCCTTGATCCGGGCCTTGGGCAGCCTGGGGGTGAGGGTGGGGGTGTTTTAAACTCTTCGTCAGGACTGGGCAGGGGTCCAACTCCTGCAAAGGAACGATTTTTCACTTCCCTGAGCCCCTGGGCTCCCGGAGTGTCCCGGCCGCACCCAGGGCCCTGCTGGCTGGGGAGCCCCCAAATAGCGTCTCACCCCCAGGTTGCCCCCCAGTCACACAGACAGTGGCACACGTTGGGTGGGGCTCCGTCATTTACGGAGGGACTGACCCTGGTACGGGCAGGGGCGCAGCTCTTGGCTGCCTCCCCCTCCTGCCAGACCCCAGCCCCAGGCCCACTCAGGGCCGTCCCTGCCCGACCTGGAGGTGAGGGCCTGGGCTTTCCGATGAGCATCTTTCCTGGGTCAAAAAAGCCTCTATGTGGGCAGGGTGGTTTCTCCGTGGGGGAGGGGTGGCTGAGGACAGCACCGGGGGTGCCCCAGGGCCAGCGCTGCCTGAAGGAGAAAGGCGCCCCACCCCCCAGCAGGAAGTGACCCAGCCCCCCCCCCCCCCCCCCCCCCCCGCCAGCATGGC
This sequence comes from Sylvilagus floridanus, assembly GCA_949820135.1. Classification (NCBI taxonomy): domain Eukaryota; kingdom Metazoa; phylum Chordata; class Mammalia; order Lagomorpha; family Leporidae; genus Sylvilagus; species Sylvilagus floridanus. Next base: position 2,926,174 of record OX463244.1, read on the forward strand.
TCGTGGCTCCCCGGAGGCTACCTTCCGTGCTCAGTGACCAGGCTGTGGGCTATGGCTCTGTCAACACACAGCAAAGCCGGTCCGGCTGGCTGGGGCCGGCTCCGGGGGCAGCCAGCGTCCCGTCCTGGGGTGGGAGGGGGCCTCGTGGGTGAGCACACGGCCGCCCCACTGCCTGTTGGGACCCACCACGCAGCAGCTCGGGGCAGCGGGGAAGCAGAAGTGTGGGGCCTGTGCCAGGGGTCCGTGGGCAGGAGTCCTTCCCGTCACCCCCGAGTGACCCGGCGTGCCTGGCTGCCTGGCTCAGCAGCAGCCGCACCCCCTCCCCACCACCTCTCCCTGCTCTTGGCCCACGCAGCCCCTGTACGTCCCATCCTCGGTCACCAGCGAGGCCGTGCCAGGCGGAGGGTCCCCTGGGTTCTCGGAGGGCGTTCTGCGGCCTCCTCCTCTGCCTCCTGAGGCCTCTGGCCACCAGGCGGTGGACGACCATCCCAGTCCCCTGTCCCATACCGGGGCCGAGGATGGAGCTCTGGCCAGAGCTCTGACCCCCCCACCGCTGGGACACAGGGGAGAGCTCTGACCCCCCCCAGGACACAGGGGAGAGCTGTGACCCCCCCCCCAGGACACAGGGGAGAGGTCTGAACCCCCCCTCCCCAGGACACAGGGGAGAGGGCTGACCCCCCCCCAGGACACAGGGAAGAGGTCTGACCTCCCCCGGGACACAGGGGAGAGCTCTGACCCCCCAGGACACAGGGGAGAGCTCTGACCCCCCAGGACACAGGGAAGAGGTCTGACCCCCCCCGGGACACAGGGGAGAGCTCTGACACCCCCTCCCCAGGACACAGGGGAGAGCTCTGACCCCCCCGGGACACAGGGGAGAGCTCTGACCCCCCCCAGGACACAGGGAAGAGCTCTGACCCCCCGGGACACAGGGGAGAGGTCTGACCCCCCCGGGACACAGGGAAGAGGTCTGACCCCCCCGGGACACAGGGGAGAGGTCTGACCCCCCGGGGACACAGGGGAGAGCTGTGACCCCCCGGGACACAGGGGAGAGCTCTGACCCCCCAGGACACAGGGGAGAGGTCTGACCCCCCCAGGGACACAGGGGAGAGCTCTGACCCCCCAGGACACAGGGGAGAGCTCTGACCCCCCCCAGGACACAGGGAAGAGGTCTGACCCCCCCCGGGACACAGGGGAGAGCTCTGACCCCCCAGGACACAGGGAGAGCTCTGACCCCCCAGGACACAGGGAAGAGGTCTGACCCCCCCCGGGACACAGGGGAGAGCTCTGACCCCCCAGGACACAGGGGAGAGCTCTGACCCCCCCGGGACACAGGGGAGAGCTCTGACCCCCCCGGGACACAGGGGAGAGGTCTGACCCCCCAGGACACAGGGGAGAGCTCTGACCCCCCCGGGACACAGGGGAGAGGTCTGACCCCCCAGGACACAGGGGAGAGGATTGACCCCCCCGGGACACAGGGGAGAGGTCTGACCCCCCCAGGGACACAGGGGAGAGGTCTGACCCCCCCGGGACACAGGGGAGAGGTCTGACCCCCCAGGACACAGGGGAGAGGTCTGACCCCCCGGGACACAGGGGAGAGGTCTGACCCCCCCGGGACACAGGGGAGAGCTCTGACCCCCCCGGGACACAGGGGAGAGCTCTGACCCCCCCGGGACACAGGGGAGAGCTCTGACCCCCCAGGACACAGGGGAGAGCTGTGACCCCCCCGGGACACAGGGAGAGGTCTGACCCCCCCGGGACACAGGGGAGAGGTCTGACCCCCCAGGACACAGGGGAGAGGTCTGACCCCCCGGGACACAGGGGAGAGGTCTGACCCCCCGGGACACAGGGGAGAGGTCTGACCCCCCCAGGGACACAGGGGAGAGCTCTGACCCCCCCGGGACACAGGGAGAGCTCTGACCCCCCAGGACACAGGGGAGAGCTCTAACCCCGCAGGACACAGGGGAGAGCTGTGACCCCCCAGGACACAGGGGAGAGGTCTGACCCCCCGGGACACAGGGGAGAGCTCTGACCCCCCGGGACACAGGGGAGAGGGCTGACCCCCCCGGGACACAGGGGAGAGCTCTGACCCCCCAGGGACACAGGGGAGAGCTGTGACCCCCCCCAGGACACAGGGGAGAGCTCTGACCCCCCCCCAGGACACAGGGGAGAGCTCTGACCCCCCCGGGACACAGGGGAGAGCTCTGACCCCCCGGGACACAGGGAAGAGGTCTGACCCCCCCGGGACACAGGGGAGAGGTCTGACCCCCCCGGGACACAGGGGAGAGCTGTGACCCCCCTGGGACACAGGGGAGAGCTCTGACCCCCCCCAGGACACAGGGAAGAGGTCTGACCCCCCCGGGACACAGGGGAGAGGTCTGACCCCCCCGGGACACAGGGGAGAGGTCTGACCCCCCCGGGACACAGGGGAGAGCTGTGACCCCCCCGGGACACAGGGAAGAGCTCTGACCCCCCCGGGACACAGGGAAGAGGTCTGACCCCCCCGGGACACAGGGGAGAGGTCTGACCCCCCCGGGACACAGGGGAGAGGTCTGACCCCCCCGGGACACAGGGGAGAGCTCTGACCCCCCGGGACACAGGGGAGAGCTCTGACCCCCCGGGGACACAGGGGAGAGCTGTGACCCCCCGGGACACAGGGGAGAGGTCTGACCCCCCCGGGACACAGGGGAGAGGTCTGACCCCCCCCGGGACACAGGGGAGAGGTCTGACCCCCCCCCCGGGACACAGGGGAGAGGTCTGACCCCCCAGGACACAGGGGAGAGCTCTGACCCCCCCGGGACACAGGGGAGAGGTCTGACCCCCCAGGACACAGGGAAGAGCTCTGACCCCCCAGGACACAGGGAAGAGGTCTGACCCCCCCCGGGACACAGGGGAGAGGTCTGACCCCCCAGGACACAGGGGAGAGGTCTGACCCCCCCAGGACACAGGGGAGAGCTCTGACCCCCCAGGACACAGGGGAGAGGTCTGACCCCCCCGGGACACAGGGGAGAGGTCTGACCCCCCCAGGGACACAGGGGAGAGCTGTGACTCCCCCGGGACACAGGGGAGAGGTCTGACCCCCCAGGACACAGGGGAGAGGGCTGACCCCCCCGGGACACAGGGGAGAGGTCTGACCCCCCCGGGGACACAGGGGAGAGGGCTGACCCCCCCGGGACACAGGCTCGCTCTCTGTGGACACCTGCCGGCAGGGCACCTGGCAGCCTCCTGCCCTGCACAGCTCTGCCCCTTCAATCGATTGTCGAGTCATTCCTTTCTATCGTATTTTCCAAAATGTCCATTTGCAGCAGGTCAGCACCCAAGGGCCGGGCCTTCCCAGTGCTCCAAGCCTCTCCAGTGTTCCTCGGAGCCCCCGCGCCCATTCTGCAGATGCCGGGAGGGGGCACCTGGCCACCCGGCTTGTGCCCGCTGACCCCTGTGTGGAGGTATGTCGGAGTCCCCGGGCTCCACCCCGAGGTGCTCATTGCCTTGGAGACGACGACAGCAAGGTGCCGTCACCCACGTGGCCACGCCGCCGGCCCCCCCAGGGGTGTGCTGCTTTATCCTGCGGCTCTGCCTCAGCTGGTTGAAGGCAGAAGAGGGAGCCGGTCCCCGGTGAGGCCAAACCCGTGCCATCGAGCGTGCGCAGGGCGGTCCCCAGGGACTCGGCATCATGGCCATGGAAAAGTGACCTGCAGCGGCGTGGATCCCTTAGAAGGCAGAGCGAGGGAGAGAGCTCATGCGGAAGGCACGTGGCACGTGCCACGTTCTCCAGTCATCCCCGCGTTGTTCAGGGCATCGTGGGCGCGGGACAGATCCACCGAAGAGTAAGGGAAGAATCCTGCGCTCTGCATGGGGAGCTGGCGCGGGCGCAGGCAGGTGGGATGCAGAAGGGCTGTCTGCAGCTGCAGCCCCCGGGGAGCCCTGGGGAGCTATGTCAAGATCCAGAACCCTCCCCCTGCAGGTGCAGGGTCCCTGGGGGTCCCAGACAAGGGAGCACGTGGGCGTAGAGGGCACCCCGCCCTCCCACCTGTGGGCCACACAGAGCAGGGGGCATTGCCCCCTCCCCCAGCCACAGCCCAGCTCCTCATTGTGGTGACTCAGACTGAAAGGGACCCCCCCTCCTTCCCACCCCACCCCCGGAGGTCACAGCAGCTGATGGAAGGCGGGGCCACCCCCGTGTGGTCCCACAGCTGGTGGGCTGGGAGCCAGTGTGAGTGGGCAGCCACCGGGGCCCAGGGCTGCCCCGCCCCGGTCTGCTGCCCTGGCGCCCGCCACCCTCTGGTTGGGTGGGTGGATCTCAGCCCACTGTGGTCCGGGCTTCGTCTTGGGGTCTTCTGTCATCAGGCGACCCCCACCGGACCCCCTGGATCCTCCTGTCCTGGGACCCTTTGCTCCACGGTGGGGACCACCTTTGCTCCCCAGAGTTGCAGACAACTGTAGAAGGGGCACCTGTCTCGCCCCCATTCTCTCCCCGGAGAGCCTGGGCCGGAGGGGGCACCTGATCCCTGAGCAGCCGTGCTGGGGCAGTGGGAGGCCCGGTCTGCTTCCCTGTGTGCTGTCACCGTGTTCCAGCACATTCCATGGGTGCTCCCCGAGGCTGGGTGGGGGATGTGGGAGCCAAGCAAGCTGGGGCGGGGCAGAGGGAACTTTCCGGAACGGCAGCCGGCCTGGGCTCTCCAGAGGCTCCAAGGATTCAGAAGTGGGCGGGGAGGCGACCCCGGGGAAGCGGGGAGAATGACACAGTCTGAAATGGCACGGAGCTGAGTCACCGGTGGCTGGGGGTGGCGGGGGTGAGGCAGGATGACAGGGATGCTCGCGCGGCTTGGAGGGAATGCTGGGGGAGGGAGGAAGTGCGGGTGGGGCGCTCCGGCAGCTGCTGTGTGAGAACGCGCCTGCCGGAGGCAGAGCACCCCAGCACCCGGTGCTCGTGGACAAACGCAAGTCCCGGCCCGTTCCCGCGGCACCGTCAGAGCCTCCCCAAGGTCCAGGGCCGGGCCTGGGGCGCCCCTGCCTCTGATGGTGCCGAGCCAACAGCCCCACCCACAGCCAGGAACCCCCCAGGAGTCCTGGTTCTGGCCAGAAGGACACGTGGGACGGCGAGGCTGGGGTGGCCCCAACAGGCACACGATCCCAGGACGTACCCGGGGCCTCGGTGCGTCCACTCGTTCACGCCAGGAAGCTGAGTGCTTCCTTCCGCCCGGCACGTCGGTGGAGGGGAGGGCAGAGCCGCTGCGGGGGCGGCCGGCTCCAGCCCCTGTTCTCTGCCTTGCACGTGGCTCTGCTCGTCACTCAGGTGTCGCGAGGCCACCAGACCGGGAGAGGTGCCCGTTGATTACAGAGCTTGTTACAGACCCCGGGTGGGGTGCCCTGCAGGCAGGACCACGGGAGGAGGAGACCCTGGGCAGAGCAGGCTGTTGGGGTAACTTCAGTGGGCTCTGGATGTGGCCGCTGTCCCTGGCTGGTGCCTGCCCTGGGTGTGAAGGGGGGAGGGAACAGTGTCTGGGGCGGGAGGAGCCATGTTTGCATCTGAAGGACCCTTGGTGGGGCCCCCTTGTGCCCATGACCCTGAGCGGTAGCTCTCTCCGGGGTTGGCAGGCTTCAGGTACAGGAAGTAGAAAGTGTGGTTAGCGCTGGCAGGGGCGGGGTGGGGAGGGGCAGTGGGCAGGGATCAGAAGGGAGGTAGCAGTCGAAAGGTCAGGGGTCAGCCTGGTCGGAGGTCAGCCCTGCACAAAGTCCTACCCCGCCCCACCTGCTCCGGTCAGGCCTGGGTAGTCCAATTGGCAGCCTGGTCCTCACCCTGCCCCATGCCCTGTGTCACTCATTGGCGCAGCTGTCTCAGTCCCGCCCCCAAGGCTCCCAGTGTGTTCTCAACAGGAGGATTTTTTTAAGTTTATTATTATTATTATTTATTCATTTGAAAGAGCTATGGAGAAGGAGAGGCAGAGGTAGAGAGAGACAGAGAGAGAGAGAGAGAGAGAGAGAGAGAGAGAGAGAGAGAATCTTACTGCCACCAGTTCTCTCCCCACATGGCCTCTACGGCCAGCACTGAGCCAGGGCTGAGCCAGGAGCTTCATCCGGGCCTCCCATGTGGGTGCAGGGTCCAAGGACCCAGATCATTCTCCTCTGCTTTCTCAGCCCCATCAGCAGGGAGCTGGATCGGAAGTGGAGCAGCCAGGACTCCAACTGGCGCCCGTGTGGGATGCTGGTGCTGCCCACGTGGTGGCTTTATCCACTACGCCACGGTGTTGATCCCAGGAGGATCTTGAAGGGGAGAGAACAGCACCTCGGGCCCACCAGCCAGGACACGGGGGACCAGCCTGAGCAGCCAGGACACGGGGGACCAGCCCGAGCCAGCCAGGACACGGGGGACCAGCCCATGAAGCATAGAACACCTGACAAGGGGGTCCCAGGCCTCAACCACAGGGCCGCGCAGCGTGGAGCCCATGCCCACGGGGCCTCCCCAGAAGCAGCTCCCCAGGCCCACTGGCCTCCCTGCTGACCGATGCCCCGTCTGGGTGGCTCCAATTGCCAAACCTCCCTCCAAATCCTGGACACAGCCAGGACTGGAGAGGCTGGTGCCGAGCTGGGCAGTGAGTGGGCATCCACGTGTGTCCCCTGGAGCTGAGCAGGGAGAGCTGGGAGGGACGGGGGCTCACAGGGGTGTCACCTGCCCCGGGCCCAAGCAGCGCCTGGCCAGGCCTCCTGGTGACCCAGGGTCCAGGCCTGCAGGAGGCTGAGTGAGGTCACTGCAGCACGCCTGGGCCTGCCCGTGCCCCTGTCCTCTGAGCTCAGCATGGAGGGAGCTGTGGGATCCCCGACACAGGGGACACGGGGCCGGCGGCCTCGCTGTTAGCAGAACCTGGGGCAGGGAGGGGAACACCAGGCTGAGCAACGCCAGGGTTCACGCCCTGCTGTGCACCAGGAAGGAAGGTTCTGGAAATGCAGAGGGGGACTTGGGACGCTTCCTGGCCCCCGTGTGGGCCAGCAGGGAGCAGCCCTTCGGCCTGCATGGGCCCAGCCATGCGGGTCCCTGCGGGTCCTTGTGCGTCCCCGTCAGCCCACAGCTCACACAATGTCTTCAGAGCTTGGGCCCAGCGAACCCCAGAGCCTTGGGCGCTGGCCCTGCCCAGCCACTGCCTCGCACAGTGGGGGCTGAGGGCTCTGGGCCTTGCTGCTGCCCGGTGATGCTCGGGGCTTCGTGGAGCTTCCGTCCTCAGTGGGACGCCGGGGCCGGGGGTGAGCAGCTGTCAGTGGCAGGATGCCTGAGCGGCGTTCCTTCTCGATGTGGAGGTGACGGTGCAGGACTGGCTCTGCCGGGGCTGCATCAGGCCGGCAGCCCTCGTGAGCGTCCTGCTGCCCCTCGCTTGGTCACGGGGCGGGGGCTGGAGCCCTGCTCCTGTCAGAGCCGAAGCAGGCGCAGCGGGAGGGCGGGGGCAGACATGACCACAGGGGCCCAGCAGCCCCGCCCCTCCCCAGGGGCTAGAGGCCCTGGTCCCATCCTGCGGAGATCCGGACAGAGGCGGCTGGCCGAGCAGGGTGCAGCGCCCCCCACCCCGCGCACCTGTGTGTCCCTGTGCCGGAACGGGCGAAGGTGACCTCACGGGACAGAGGGGCTGTGAGCCTGCAGTGCCCCGGGTGCTTGGCTGGCCCCGAATCCTGGGGTGGCCCGTGTGAGGGAGAAGCCACACGGGAACAAACACGGCCACAGCCGAGGGGCTGAGAGGAGGGAGCAGAGGGGGGCAGACACGGCCATGGGGGACGCCTGGACTTCCGGCCGCCACGCGCGCGGGCATGGACAAGTGGTCCAAACCACAGACCGTGGTCCCGCTGCGGCAGCCCAGACATTGCCCAGTTCCAGCAGGCAGGGATGCAGGGCGGCTGTGCCCGCGTCTAGGGGCTGAGTGGTGGCGGCTCAGCGGCGGCAGGTGTACATCACCCATGGGTGAGCCTGCGCCCCCTGGGGGTGCCAGGCTCCCTGGGAGCTGGGAGCGCTCAGCCCTGGTGCTGGGCCCCAGGTGGGTGGCTTGAGGCTGCGGGAGGCCTCGTGGGAACCACATGCAGAGCAGAGTCCCCAGTCCCTGGTCTGCCCGCCACCTTCCGTCCTGCAGGGGCTGCGGCCCTCCCAGAGGTGCTGAGCAGGGCTCGTGGCTCCTCCGGGCCCCCCGGGGTCTCCGTCCACCCAAGCGCTGGCTCACGCTCAGCCCAGGCTCCGACCCCTCTTACTTGCAGCCCCACCTGGGTGCCCGCAGGCCAGGTCCCGAGTCCCACGGTCCCACAGTGTTGCCCCTCCTGCTCTCTATCCCTCAGTTGATGACCTGGGGATGGGCAGCTTCGGGCCTGGGCCCCATGTCAGGACCAGGTGGACGCTGGCCCCCAGAACCCCACACCCACCTCTCTGGGCCTTCGGGTGCCTGGCCCGGCTCCAGCTCCTCACTGGGAGACTCTGCCCATGGCCAATATCACTGTCCTCGTCCTGCTTGGGGGAGGCCTGTCCAGAGCCGTGGCGTGGCCTCCTGTGGAGCTGGGGTGGCCGGGGTCCCAGGCGGGGGGTGACGTGAGGGGAGGTGGGAAGTGCCTCGACCGGGCTCCCCTGCTCTCCAGGGAGCGGTGGGAGGTGGGCACCCCTCTCAACCCCAGCAGAGCGCCAGGAGACGCAGCCTGGACGGAGGAGCCCTCGTGGGGGCGGCTGCGGCTCCTGGCTCCCTGGGGGTGCAGAGTGGAGCGGCCCCGAGGCTGCGTGCTCTGGGTACCTGCAGGGGACCACCCAGGGTGCGGGCCTAGTGCCTGCTCATCAGCCCAGCCCCCTGCTCAAAACCCTAGAAATGGCTCTGCCCTGCTTTGAATCGGTTGGCCAGAGAGGGCTGGTGCTGGGGTGGAGGGGGGGGGGCACTGGGTGGTGCAGGACACAGGCCGGCCCCTTCCTGGCCATCATGCTGCCCTGGGCACTGCTGCGGAGGGTGGGGGCGCCTGGCCCAGAGGTGTGCCGTGGCCTCGGTGCGCATCCGAGCAGCGGCTTCTCCCCACTCGCTTTTCTGGGCGTCGTCCTACTTGAATCGGGGGTCAGGTGCGCGCCTGGCCCTCGCCTGGGTGTCACCCGCTGCCTCTCCCGGCACGGAGCCTCTGTGCTTTTCCGCTTCCAGCTTGTGGGGCTCGCCTCCGAGCTCCCCACGGGCACGCGGGCAGTCCCCGTGCTCGGGCAGCTCTGGCTGGGCTGGAGGCCACACCTGCGCACAGACTGGCACACGTGAGCACGTGCTGTGCAGATGCAAGCTCCACACTCGCACACGCGTGCCCAGCACCCAACACACGGTGCACACGTGTGCACACGCTGCACTGGAAGGTGCCGGGTTCAGGCTCCCGGTGCTCCACAATGTTTATTTGTCCTGATTGATTCAGTGACTCGGCTCATTCTGTAAGCCTGCCTCCTGCCCCTCGGGCGTGGCTGTGGCGTGGGCACCATGTTCAGGAATGGCTTCCTCGTACCCAGGTCCCAGGCCTTCCCGCCACATCCTCCCAGGACGGGCACCCCGGGGAGTGGAGCCAACTGGCAGCCCTCCCCCAGGGAAGGAGCCGGGGGTGACTCCCCGGGGTCCACGCCCCAGCCCTGCCCCCACCCGTCCTTCCTGGGAGGCTTCAGCGTGGCCGTCCGCGTGTGCTCACAGCAGCCCTTGCTCGGGAGGCTGCGTGCTGACATCCCCGGGCTGTGAGCTTTGGTTCACCAGCCCGGACCACCGGGCTTGGGGCCTGGGCTGTGAGGGTGGGCAGTGGGCATCCAGTGGGATGCTGGGAAACCCATCCAGGCATTGGGGCGTCCCGCTCACCCTCCAGGGCGGCAGCTGCAGCCCGCGTCCCCAGGCTGGTGCCGAGGCCCGAGGGCCAGGAGAGGGCCGGCAGGAGCTCCACCTGTCCCCTGCTGCTCACCGAGGGAGGGACACTTCGTGGAGCTTTCCCTGTGCCTGTGTGTGAGCACGCAACACGCATACGCCACACAGCAGACACGCGGGCACGCCTGTGCTGCCTGGTCCACTCTGACTTGACCCTGTCCACCCCCTGTGCTCCCCCGCCTGTCTCCAAGTCGCCTCCTGGGTGCTGGGGCAGCCTGGCTCCTTCCTGGGCAGTGGGTAATGAGGGGCCTGGCCTCCCTGGGCAGGGGCACTGTCCAGCAGGACGCGGCCCCGCTCGCCCTCCCCCTCCCCGTTGCTTGCCCAGCCCCAGGCCTGGCCAAGGGGCCTGCTCCACTGCTCTCTGCTCCGTGCCAGGCGGGGCCCGGGGCTGCACTGCGCAAGGGGACAGGCACAGTGATGTCCGGGCAAGGGGACAGGCACGGTGATGTCAGGCAAGGGGACAGGCACGGTGATGTCCGGGCAAGGGGACAAGCACGGTGATGTTGGGCAAGGGGACAGGCACGGTGATGTCGGGAAAGGGGACAGGCACGGTGATGTCCGGGCAAGGGGACAGGCACGGTGATGTCGGGAAAGGGGACAGGCACGGTGATGTCAGGCAAGGGGACAGGCACGGTGATGTCGGGAAAGGGGACAGGCACGGTGATGTCGGGAAAGGGGACAGGCACGGTGATGTCAGGCAAGGGGACAGGCACGGTGATGTCCGGGCAAGGGGACAGGCACGGTGATGTCCCCGGGGCCTCCCCCGCAGTGCTTCCAACTCTGCACCTGGCGGGCAGGGGCTGGCGGCCCAGGTCCCATGGGCGGAGGGCACGTGGGCCAGCCCAGGTCCCGTGGGCGGAGGGCACGCGGGCCAGCCTGCCGCACCAGGCCAGCCGGGCCTCTGCTGCCGCCTGCCGCCCCCGTGCCAGAGGTCAGGCCACCCGGCCCGTCTGTCATCAGCTCACAGCCGATGGCGGGGCCGCCGAGTTCAAAATTCCGTTCCTTGTCACGCTTCTCAGACTGAGCGAGGACCAGCGCCCTGCAGCCGGGCGGGCGGCCCCGGCGGGCCTCCTGTTCCCCGTGACGTCCGTGCGGGGCCTTCCACGCCAGGCTGTTTGCTGAGCTGTTAGCCGGGGCTGGTTTTCTCCCTCCCAAGGGAGGAGGCTCGGGTTCCGTGTCACTCACAGGGATGCCTTGCGTCAAGGACGCCAAAGCCAGGCTGGGGAAGGCCGAGTGTGGGGGAGGGGACGAGGGACGAGGTCCCTCACACGTAAAGAGTTCTAAGAGTAAATCCGAAGGGCACCCCCCAGGGCCACCCGAGGATCTGACCTGCAGACTGGCCCGGAGTGCAGTCTGGGACTGCCAGGCACGAGACCCGCCCCCTCTGTGGGCTGCGCAGCGGAGAGGGGGGTCCTTGGCCAGCACCCCACACCAGGCACTGCACGCTGAGCTGACGTGCACCCTCTCCCGGCCCTGGGGCTGGGGAGCCCAGGATCTAGGGACCGGCACCCCCACGGCGGGAGGCTGGAGGATGGGAGAGGGAGAGGGAGCCTGGGAGGGGGTGGAACTGGCCTCTGAGGAGTGCCCACCCCATAACAGCATTGACCGGTCCGGGAGGGGCCCGGACGCCTGCAGCCCTGGGGAACAAGATGCCCACCGTCGCAGGCAGCCTGCAGCAGTGGCTCTGCGGGGCCCAGAGCTGGCAGAGGCTGGGGGAACCCCAGGAGGACCGTGCCCAGTCCCGTGGGCGGCCACTGCCCGAGCTGGAGGCAGAAGCCGGGCTTGGGAGGATGGTGGGGAAGCACACGCGGGTGCACACATGTGAACACGTGTGAACATGTGGGCACCCATGTGAACACACGTGAACACGAAGGCCTGCTCTCCCGGGCGGAGCCGTGTCTCCACGCCCAGAACCCGAGGACGCGGCCATATTTGGAAGCGGGGTGGCTGCAGATCGCACGTTCCCGTGACGTTCCGGATGACCAGTGTCCTTACAAGACAGGGACACAGGGACAAGACAGCTGACAGGAAGAGGGGGGCGGGGCTGGGGGGAGGGGTCCAGAAGCCGGGAATGGCAGGCCTTTCTGAGAAGGGGCCGCCCCTCGAGCCCCCGGGGGCCCCAGGCTTATGCCCGCAGGAGCGGCTCCCCATGGCGTGGTGGCAGCCCGGGCCAGTGCCGGCAGCGTTTCTGGTTGGGATCAGCCTCTGGCCCGGGAGGACTGACCCTGTCTGCGGGCCAGTCCCCTGCCGCACGCCTCATTCTGGGAGCTCCTGAAGGAACCCGGAGAAACATCCACGGTGGGCAGGGTCACGACACCAGCGCTGTGCGGCCGACAGGTGCCTGGAAGCAGGCTGCGGGCACGGGGGCGCCGGGAGCCGAGAGGGCGTCCCTGGTGCTGGTGACACAGGACCCCTCCCACGGGCACGGGTGGATCCAAGGCCACTCAGGTCAGCGGAGCTCACAGCTACAAAAGCCAGCCCCCAGGATTGCTAGGTGACCTGCAGCTACCTTAGCTGTCTTTTGTTTTATTCCCTGAGAGTTCACACGGAGCTCCCCAGACGCCCACTGCAGCCAGGAATCTGATGGCTGAGCCATGGCCGCCGTCCCAGGGCCTGCACCTGTGGGAAGCCGCAGGTGGGGCGGGGCGTGGACCTGTGTGTCTCAGCCACTGGGCCAAACGCCCCTCCCCTCCTGTATCTCTTATAACACACACTAAGGCTACGTCAGTTTGTAGAAAATGGAATTAAAAGTTTATTGTGGGGGCGGCGCTGTGGTGTAGTGGGTAACGCTGCCTGCAGGCCGGCATCCCATGTGGGCGCCAGTTCTCGTCCCGGCTGTTCCCCTTCCCATCCAGCTCTCTGCTGTGGCCTGGGAGAGCAGTGGAGGATGCCCAGGTGCTCAGGCCCCTGCACCGCGCGGGAGACCTGGAGGAAGCTCCTGGCTCCTGGCTTCAGACTGGCCCAGCTCCAGCTGCTGTGGCCATTTGGGGAGTGAACCAGCAAGACCTCTCTCTCTGCCTCTCTGCCTCTGTAACTCTGCCTTTCAAACAAATAAATAAATCTTTTTTAAAAGTTTATTTTGCTACAGAAATGTTGACATCTGTACCCAGTTTTCTCATGGCACCCATCTCTGGGAGCTGCCGGCAGCCTGTGGGCGAACGGCCAGGAGAGGTGGGACCGCAGAGCGCGGGTCTCGGAGCTGCGGCAGGCGACACAGAGGTCCAGCCAGGGCCTGAGCCGGCTGTGCCGCCATAAAGCAATTTCAATTCGGTGGCAAATGTCAAAGGGTGGGGCCAGGACCGCCATTTGGGGAGCGAAACAATCGCCATCTGCTCTGTAAGCCCCGAGGGCCTCGCCAGCAGCCCGGCACCCCGCAGCCCGGCACCCCGCAGCCCGGCACCCCGCAGCCTGGCATCCAGCAGCCCGGAACCACGCAGCCCGGAACCCAGCATCCCGGAACCCCGCAGCCCAGAACCCCGCAGCCCGGAACCCCCCAGCCCGGAACCCCCCAGCCCGGCACCCCGCAGCCCGGCACCCCACAGCCCGGCACCCCACAGCCCGGCACCCCGCAGCCCGGAACCCCCCAGCCCGGCACCCCGCAGCCCGGCACCCCACAGCCTGGCACCCCGCAGCCCGGCACCCCACAGCCCGGCACCCCGCAGCCCGGAACCCCCCAGCCCGGCACCCCGCAGCCCGGCACCCCACAGCCCGGCACCCCGCAGCCCGGAACCCCCCAGCCCGGAACCCAGCATCCCGGAACCCCGCAGCCCAGAACCCCGCAGCCCGGAACCCCCCAGCCCGGCACCCCGCAGCCCGGCACCCCACAGCCCGGCACCCCGCATCCCGGAACCCCGCAGCCCGGCACCCCGCAGCCCGGCACCCCACAGCCCGGCACCCTGCGGGACCGTGAGCCGTGCCTCCTCCTCCCTGGTCCCCCAGGTTCTGGGTGTGGGTGAGTCAGGACAGCGACAGCTGGGCAGTGGGCCTGGGCCACTCTGCGGGGCTCCCAGGGGGCACCTGCGGGGTCTCCTTGGGACAGAGCCGTCCCCAGCCACACACTCCGACCAAGCCTCCTGCACTGGAGTGGCCGCCCAGACCCAGGGAGCACGGCTGCCGTGTCCCCAGCATGACAGCTCCGGCTGCCTGTGACTCACCCCTCCCGTCCTCGTACACAGCCGGGGCTGTGCCAGTTGGGTGCGGGCCAGGTAGGGCTCCATGGGGCCGGGTGCGTGGGAGATGGGCTGCCGCCTGGGCAGGGCGGGGCTACCTGTGACCCACCTGGGCCCAGTACTGTGGTAGCAAACGCTGCCCCCAGGCCCTGTGCTTGCCCAGGTCCTCTGGCTGCGGCTCTCCGGGGGAAGAGCAGAGGCGTCCCTGGCTGGCCAGGGCCCAGGGGCCAGCGGCCTGGGCAAACACAGCCTCCACCAGCCCCTGTCACTCCACCCGCCCCCCCCAGAGCCGGGCAGGTCCTCACGGCCTAAGCGTGGCCGCCAGTCAAGGCTCCGCATGGACTTGGCTGCTACTCAGAGTGAGGGCGTAGGGACCCCTAGGCTGCCGGCACTGCCCCCACGTCTCCTCCAGCAGCCTCGGGGACACCGCCCGGGGGACAGCGAGGCCCCCAGGGGCCCTCGGCAGGGGCTGCTCAACGGACAGCAGCCCCGGGAGTGAGCTTCCCGTGCGTCCGTGAGCCTCTGGAGTCGAAGCCCTAGCCACGGTCCAAGCTGTACACACACACGTGCACACACACGTGCCACCTGATGCACACACCATCCTGACCCACGTGCACACACGCATACACACGCACACAGCTCCCGCCCGCGGGCTGAAGGTGTTCATCGGGAGCAGGGAGTCTCCGGAGGGTGGGCGCTGTGGGCTGGGCCCCCCGAGGGGCCTGGGTGCCGAGAGCTGTGGTGCTGGGAGCTGCGGCAGGGGTCGCCGACAGCGGGGCGGCCCTGCCGACCGCGGGGACCTGCTGGCCGCGGGGCCTTGCTGCAGCCAGAGGAGAGGGCTCTGTGAGGAGGACATGAGGGTCCTCGGTGCCTGGGGCCCCTGGACACCAGCCCAGGCCTCTCAGGTGTGGCCCCAAGGCCGGGCCCAGCAGCGCCGTCCAGGCTTCTGCCCCCAGCCTGGCCCTGTTTCTCTCTATTTGAAAGGCAGAGAGCGCAGCACTGGACGCCGGAAGTTCACTTCCCAGATGGCCGCAGCAGCCAGGGTGGGCCAGGCCCGAGCCAGGACCTGGAGCTCCATCCAGGCCCCCACCCGGCGGCCCCCTGGGTCCCCCTCTCAAGGCCCCAGCACCTCTGTCTCTGCCCCCTCCCACTCCCAGGGCCCCAGCCCCCTGGGACTCCAGCACTGGGCCTGGCTGCTCCGACATCTGTCTCGGGTCGTGCCCCGCCCCCCAGCATCTGTGTCCACCTGCAAGGTCTCCCCAGGACGGCCTTGGGGACAGCACCACTCTCTGTGAGGTGGCAGGTGGAGACTGGGGGGGCAGGCAGACGCCCTCCCGCGTGTGGGAGGAGCAGCGGCCCTGGAAGCAGAGTGGTGCTCGCCCCGCAGTCCCGCCCTGGCCATCACGTTGCCCGGCAGCTTAGGGGAACCCCCCACGCATGCTGTGCTGATGGGGTCCTGGGGCATCGAGCAGAGGGAGCAGGGAGCACAGACCGGGAGAACTCCCGTCTCTGTCCCTTGCCCACCGCCGCCGGCTCTGGCAGGTGCACTCCGGGTCAACCTTGGCCGGAGTGCTTCCTGCCCCTCCCTGCCTGGCGTCTGAAATTCCGTTCTTGCACAAAGACGGCAGAGGCGACAGGTGAGGAGGCCACGCGAGTCCGAGGTGGACGTTGGAATGACGAGGGCCCAGGACAGAGGCTGGGCGGAGCCGTCCCAGGTGTGTCAGCGCCTGGCTGCCTTGGGGCAGCCCTGGGGAACAGGACAGCGCCGAGCTGAATGCTGGCTCAGCCCGAGCCTTGCTGTGTTTCTAACCACACGCAGCGTGGCTTCTATTTATTTCTAGACCAGTGGCGTGTGTATGTTCAAGATTTATTTATTTGAAAGGCAGAATTACACAGAGAGACAGAGAGGTCTTCCACCAATAATTCACTCCCCAGATGGCCACAACAGCCAGGACTGGGCCAGGCTGAAGCCAGGAACCAGGAGCTGCATCTGGGCGGGGGCCCAAGCACGTGGGCCACCCCCACTGCCTTCCCAGGCGCATAAGCAGGGAGCTGGATGGGAAGTGAAGCAGCCAGGAGACGCCTGTGTGGCAGGTGGTGACTGAGCCCATGTACCACAGCGGCAGCCCCTGCCAATCATGTTCTAAGACATTTGAACAAACGACCCAGAGCAGCGCAGGCGGGGAGGGGCTGCTCCACAGCTGCCTCCCACCAGCCCCCGGGTCCTGGGACCACAGCTGTGTGCAAGGATGGAGGCCAGGCTGCTGTGTCGCTGCCCTGCAGGGACCACAGATGCCGGCTGGGAACCGAGCGATGGGAGCGCAGGGCCCACCCCCACCCCCCCCACCCCCCCACCCCCCCACTCCATCCTAGGGCCACCCCTCCCTCTGCCCCTCCCCCTCCCTGGGCCCACCCCCTCCCTCTGCCCCCTCCCCGGGCCCACCCCCTCCCTCTGCCCCCTCCCCCTCCCCAGGCCCACCTCCTCCCTCTGCCCCCTCCCCC
Source organism: Sylvilagus floridanus (assembly GCA_949820135.1). Classification (NCBI taxonomy): domain Eukaryota; kingdom Metazoa; phylum Chordata; class Mammalia; order Lagomorpha; family Leporidae; genus Sylvilagus; species Sylvilagus floridanus. The sequence goes on from OX463244.1 coordinate 2,942,726, forward strand.
TCCCCGGGCCCACCCCTCCCTCTGCCCCCTCCCCCTCCCTGGGCCCACCTCCTCCCTCTGCCCCCTCCCCCTCCCTGGGCCCACCCCTCCTTCTGCCCCCTCCCCCACTGCCCCCTCCCCCTCCCTGGGCCCACCCCTCCCTCTGCCCCCTCCCCTGCCCTGGACCCACTGGGCCCACCACCCCCACTCCCGACCGCTGACTGTGGACCAGGGCAGAGGTGTGTTCCAGAAGCACCCTGGGTGTCTGCATGGTGGGCCGGGCACAGACAAGGACGACGTCATGTCACAGAGAAGGCGCCTGCCTCCTGTCTGGATGGAGCGAGCCAGGACCCCTGGGCCCCAGTAGCTGGGGGGGTGGAGCCAGCAGAGACCCCTGGGCCCCAGCACCTCCTCCTTCTGATGTTCAATCTACAGCACTTGGCCTGCCGAGAGAAACAGAGAGCCCCCCACCCGCCTGTGCACCTGCTCCTGGCTCTGAGGGAAGGGGTGGGGACCTGAGCCCCTGTGGGTACAACCCTGCGGCCCAGGTCCTGAACTCAGTTTGCAGATTTCAGGTCCGTGGTTCATCCGTGAGAGGAAGCTTCTAGACACTTCCTTCCCGGCCCTGGGGTGGCCCAGGACAGTCGGCTCACTGGGCTGCTTCTTGGTCCAGCTGGTCCCCAGGGGCCCCTCCCCTGGTCCTGAGCAGGGGACCCCGACCACCCCCCCGGCAGTGGGAGGGACACGTGTGACCACGTGGGCAGCTGCTGCTGGGCTTTGTCCCGCCCTGCTCACGGCTGTGGCCCCTGCGGCTCGGCACCGCTGCGTTGGAGCCCGAGGCGTGGGTGAGTGTATTGTCCTTTTTATGAGTGGGCCCCGATGACGCCCCCACTTCCTCATAAGTCGCCATGTTTTCTTCTAAAACAAATGGCAGCGATGCTCAAAACCACGGAATCCAGGGCAGAAAGAACGGAAAAAGGAAGAAAACCCTTCCCCAGGCCCCCCGAGAGAGCCTGGAGCTGACCACGAGGGACCCTTCCCCAAAGCCAGAGGCTTCCACGTTGCTCGGCACTCCCCCATTCTCCACACCGGCTAAGACCCGGGTCCCAGCCCAAGGGTCCCGAGAGGGGCCTCAGCCGCCGGGGACCACCATCCTCCTTGGTCGTGGCAGGCCGTTGCCAGGCCTGGCGTGCAGTCGGACGGCCGCAGAGTCTCACGGCAGCGGGAGAGAAGTCTGCTCCGGGTGGCCACCCTGCCAGCCCAGGCAGAGGCCAAGGGGGCTGCAAGTGGACAGCTGCTGCACGCGGGCCCCAGCCTGAGCTGCGGAAACCCCCGGCCCAGCCACCCCAAAGCCCCTGGAAGCAGACCCTGCCCCAGGCCGCCGCGTGTCCCTCGCCCCACACGGAAGGCCCGCGTCGGGAGGGCTGGGAGGAAGCCCACGACCCTCCGGCCGCACAGCCAGAGCCTTCTGCGTTTGTCTCCACTCGCTCCTGTGTTTCCTGCCTTTCCTCCAGAACCTTCTCTCTTACGGACACCCGAGCCTCCTCCAGTTTCACTTTGTACAGTCTCAGTTACACACGGCCGACCGCGGTCCACAACCGCAGGCGGAAAGTTCCAGAACTCAACACCCTTCTGAGGAGTGCGATAGCATCTGGTGCCGTCCTGCCCAGCCCCTCCCACGATGGGAGCAGCGGCCTCACTCGGCAGCGCACCTGTCGGCACCGCACGGCGGCTCGTGTTCTCGTGGCTCCCGCATGGCCCCACGCAGCCCAGGTCGTCCCGCATAACCCTTCACCGCCGCAGGCCCGGGAGTGCCGCACCGGCTGCGGGAGACGGGCAGGGAGGCCACACCCATGCCGGCTGCTTCTCTGCATAGCGCCCCACGGTTGCCCCTCTGCTCTGCCTGGTCTGTAAGTTCAACTGGCCAGATGTGCGTGTGGGAAAAACCAGGCTAATGCGGTTTGCATCCACTGGGGCTTTGTAAAGTAATGACGAGGGGCGGCTGTACCCCCTATACCCAGATGAGGGGTGGCTGTTCCATCAACACCTGGATGAGGGGACAGGTATACTGTCTACACCTGGATGAGGGCATCTGTAAAGTCTACACCCAGATGAGGGGCGGCTGTACCCCCTACACCCAGATGAGGGGCGGCTGTACCCCCTACACCCAGATGAGGGGACAGGTATACTGTCTACACCCAGATGAGGGGCGGCTGTACCCCTACACCCAGATGAGGGCAGCTGTACCTCCTACACCCAGATGAGGGGACAGGTATACCGTCTACACCAGATGAGGGCGGCTATACTGTCTACACCTGGATGAGGGGACAAATCTACCATCTACACCCAGATGAGGGGACAGGTATACCGTCTACACCAGATGAGGGTGGCTGTTCCATCAACACCTGGATGAGGGGACAGGTATACTGTCTACACCTGGATGAGGGCAGCTGTAAAGTCTACACCCAGATGAGGGGTGGCTGTACTGTCCAAACCCAGATGAGGGACAGGTGTACTGTCTACACCCATATGAGGGGTGGCTATATGCCCTATACCCAGATGAGAGCAGCTGTACCCCCTATACCCAGATGAGGGGTGGCTGTATCCCCTATACCCAGATGAGGGGTGGCTGTATCCCCTATACCCAGATGAGGGGTGGCTGTATCCCCTATATCCAGATGAGGGGTGGCTGTACTCCCTACACCCAGATGAGGGTGGCTGTACCCCACTCCCAGATGAAGGTACAGGTCTACCCCCTACACCTGGATGAAGGGCAGCTGTACCATCTACACCTGGATGAAGGGCGACTGTACCATCTACACCCAGATGAGGGTGGCTATACTGTCTACACCCAGATGAGGGTGGCTGTACCATCTATACCTGATGAGGGTGGCTGTACTGTCTACACCCGGATGAGGGTGGCTGTACTGTCTACACCTGGATGAGGGTGGCTGTACCGTCTACACCTGGATGAGGGTGGCTGTACCATCTATACCAGATGAGGGTGGCTGTACCATCTACACCCGGATGATGGTTGCTGTACCATCTACACCCATATGAGGGTGGCTGTACCGTCTATACCCAGATGAGGGTGGCTGTACCGTCTACACCCGGATGAGGGTGGCTGTACCGTCTACACTCAGAAGAGCCCATGCTCATAGGGAGAGCCCATTTGTTCCGGAGAGCCTGCTCTAGCATGGGCTCCACCTAGAAGCCTGGGGTGAGGGTCCTTGGGTGCTTCCTCTCTGGGACCCTGCACCTGGCGCAGGGGCGTCCTCCCCTCCCCACACTTCCCAGCTCGGGCGCGGGCCTGGAGCTGTCACAGTGAGACGTGTCCTCTGCGGAGCCCCAAGGACCTTCCGCCTGCCCACCAGGCCCCCGGGAGGAAATCACACAAGGCCGTGGGCAGCACATTGCAGATGGGCACTGGGCCTCGCTGGATGCTCCGGTGGTCAGCCCTGCCGTGAGGAGCTGTCCCGGTCACCCCCCCCCCAGCCCCCTGGCCCCCAGCTGTGAGCCCCACTCAGCGTTCTGAGGGGAGATGAGGCCGGCGGCCTCGGCAGCTCCACCTCGGCCCGGAGGCAGTGCCCGGCCAAGGCCGCCTCCCCTGCCGAGCCCTGCACCCCACTGCCCGGATTTCTCCTTTTTTAACGATTTATTTATTTGAGGAGCAGAGTTACAGAGAGGCAGAGGCAGAGAGAGATATCTCCCATCCCCTGGTTCACTCCCCAAAAGGTTACAACGGCCGGGGCTGGGCCAGGCAGAAGCCAGGAGCCTGGAAAGCCATTCTGTCTCCCATGGGGTGCAGGGCCCAAGCACTTGGGCCACCCTCCGCTGCCTTCCCGGGCCACAGCAGAGAGCTGCGTGGAAGTGGAGCGGCCGGGACTCGAACCCATGCTCACACAGGATGCCAATGCTGCAAGCAGCGGCTTAACCTGTGGCACCGCCCCGCCAGCCCCCTCCCCGGATGATTTCTGCTTTGCCCGTCACTGCTACCCAGAAGCATCTTTCTCGTCATCCTGTCTCTGCGGCTGAGCCCGAGCCACACGGGTGGCCCTGGAGACCAGGTGTCCGTCACGTCCCCTGTGTGCCACCGTGTCTGGTGATGACGTCTGCCGCTCACGCTGGTGCCGTGCCATCTGGCCTCTCTGGGGACTGTCCCTTCCCACTGGACCAGGTGTCATCTGTCACCATCCACACAGCAGAGCCTGGGCCCTGCCTGCCCACATGCGCACTCACCGAGCCCAGCGCGGCTCCTGCAAACAGCAAAACTCACCCACTTTTGGAATCGGTGGAGAGTCCCCGAGCAGCCTGCCACGTGCAGTGCCGGGGGTCACCTGGAGCTGATGAGGGGCACCCACGCCGGGGAGCCTCCCAGAGGCGTCGCAGAGAGCCGGGAAGCCGGGCGGGGGCCAGCGGTCCACAGCTCCATAGAGGACCCCCGCACCTGCTCTGCAGTGTGGGAGCACTGGGAACCTCGCTCCTCCACAACATGGCGACCTGACCCCCAAACTCATCCCCGCGTGTTGGCGGTGTCTGAAGGCCACAACTTCGGGGCCTGGAGGGTGGGGCCCCATCACCACGCCGTGGGCTCTGAGAGGAGAGACGGGGGCCAGCAGCCTTGCTCCGCCACATGCCTGCTGTGCTCCGACACAGCACGAGGCCCTCACCATGAACAGGCGCTCTCCGGTCTCCGTCGGCATCCACTTCCGGCTGTGGAGAGTGGAGGATGCTGGGACAGTGGTGACACGGCGGTGACATGGCAGGACATTCTGGCCTCCCCAGGACAGACGGGGCTCTCCTCCCAAGATGAGCCCCCCAGCAGGAACTGACGCCTCCAGCCGAGGGATTCTGACACCCACGGGCCCCGGGGCCCTCTGGCTGGGGCGCACCTGCTTCACTGCGGAGCGGCAAGCGTCCATTGTCATGGCACTGATGGCCCTGCTGGCCCCACTGATGCTCTGCCCATCCCAGGCTGCCTCGCCGCCCTCTAGGGCCCCTCCCACCAGTGCCCCCAAGTCCTTGGGCCTCCGCACTGCTTCTCCCCTGGAGTACCCCCCACTTCTGTTCCCTGTTGGGAGGTGAGGGCCAGGCAGGGACATGTGGCCTCTAGGACCCCAGCAACTGGGGCCACGGTGGAGCAGAGAGCGCCTCAGGAGATGGTGGCGTCCACAGGTGCAGCGCTGGCTCACCTGCTGGCCTTGAGCGCCCGACTCCCCCAGGGGACACCGGGGCCACGTCCCAAGGCCGTAGGGCTGGAGCCGGCCTCCGCTCTTGTGACCCCCACATACAAGGGTGCCAAGCCAACTGTGGCCCCGGGGTGGATGCTGCTAGGGGTCCACCTTGCTTTCTGATCCCCGAGCTCGCTCGGCTGCAGCTCAGATGACACAAGGCCAAGGTCTGGGAGGGTGGGGCGGGAGGGGCGGGGCCTCCCCTGGCCTGGTGACACGGTAGGCCCCGCCATGAGACCCTGCCAGGGTCCTGGTCTGTGTAGTGGCTGCTGTCCAGCTCTGCTCTGCAAGTATGGACTCACTGGGAGGACTCGCGGATGCGTCCACGGCGCTGGGACCGTGATGTTCACGGGGCCTCTCCTGAGGAAGGGGATCCCGGTCCCCCCGCCCCCTGTGCAACTCCAGGAGCACTGCCATGGCAGCCGGGGCGTCAGCAGTGCCGGGGACAGGAGAACACTGCCCCTCCCCCACCCCCACAGACCTGCGCCCGAGCCCACTCCCGCGCTCCGGAAGCGCTCACCCTCATCCACCCTGCTCGGTCAGGTGCTCCCCCCTCCACAGCGCAGAGCACGGGGAGCAGGGACTCAAAGGAAACAGCCTCTGGGGGCCAAGGGCACACACGGCGGCCAAGGGCGCTGACACAGGTCACAGGTCACAGGCCAGGCGGGGGTCAAGGGCGCTGACACAGGTGCAGGACGGCCACCGCCAGGGCCAGAGACACTGACGGGCCCAGGGGGCGGGCCAGGGAGGCCAAGGACACTGACAGACCCAGGACAGCCAGGGCCAGGTGGGCGCCAAGGACACTGGCACAGGTCACAGGTCACAGGCCAGGCGGGGGCCAAGGGCACTGACACAGGTCACAGGTCACAGGCCAGGCAGGGGCCACGGGCACTGACACAGGTCACAGGTCACAGGGCCAGGTGGGCGCCAAGGACACTGACACAGGTCACAGGTCACAGGGCCTGGCAGGGGTCAAGGGCACTGACACAGGTCACAGGTCACAAGGCCAGGCGGGGGCCATGGGCACTGACACAGGTCACAGGTCACAGGGCCTGGCAGGGGCCAAGGACACTGACACAGGTCACAGGTCACAAGGCCAGGTGGGGGCCAAGGGCACTGACACAGGTCACAGGTCACAGGGCCTGGCAGGGGCCAAGGACACAGACACAGGTCACAGGGCCAGAGGGGGGCCAAGGGCACTGACACAGGTCACAGGTCACAGGCCAGGCGGGGGCCAAGGACACTGACACAGGTCACAGGTCACAGGGCCTGGCAGGGGTCAAGGGCACTGACACAGGTCACAGGTCACAGGGCCAGGCGGGGGTCAAGGACACTGACACAGGTCACAGGTCACAGGGCCAGGCAGGGGTCAAGGGCACTGACACAGGTCACAGGTCACAGGGCCAGGCAGGGGTCAAGGGCACTGACACAGGTCACAGGTCACAGGCCAGGCGGGGGCCAAGGACACTGACACAGGTCACAGGTCACAAGGCCAGGCGGGGGCCAAGGACACTGACACAGGTCACAGGTCACAAGGCCAGAGGGGGGCCAAGGGCACTGACACAGGTCACAGGTCACAGGCCAGGTGGGGGCCAAGGACACTGACGGGCCCAGGACAGCCAGGGCCTGGCAGGGGTCAAGGGCACTGACACAGGTCACAAGGCCAGGCGGGGGCCAAGGACACTGACACAGGTCACAGGTCACAAGGCCAGGCAGGGGTCAAGGGCACTGACACAGGCCACAGGCCAGGCGGGAGTCAAGGGCACTGACACAGGTCACAGGTCACAGGGCCTGGCAGGGGCCAAGGACACAGACACAGGTCACAGGTCACAGGGCCTGGCAGGGGCCAAGGACACAGACACAGGTCACAGGTCACAGGGCCTGGCAGGGGTCAAGGGCACTGACACAGGTCACAGGTCACAGGGCCAGGCGGGGGCCAAGGACACTGACACAGGTCACAGGTCACAGGGCCTGGCAGGGGTCAAGGGCACTGACACAGGTCACAGGTCACAGGCCAGGCGGGGGCCAAGGACACTGACACAGGTCACAGGTCACAGGGCCAGGCGGGGGTCAAGGACACTGACACAGGTCACAGGTCACAAGGCCAGGCGGGGGCCAAGGACACTGACACAGGTCACAGGTCACAAGGCCAGGCGGGGGCCAAGGACACTGACACAGGTCACAGGTCACAAGGCCAGGCGGGGGCCAAGGACACTGACACAGGTCACAGGTCACAAGGCCAGGCGGGGGCCAAGGACACTGACACAGGTCACAGGTCACAAGGCCAGGCGGGGGCCAAGGACACTGACACAGGTCACAGGTCACAAGGCCAGGCGGGGGCCAAGGACACTGACACAGGTCACAGGTCACAAGCCCAGAGGGGGGCCAAGGGCACTGACACAGGTCACAGGTCACAGGCCAGGCGGGGGCCAAGGACACTGACGGGCCCAGGACAGCCAGGGCCTGGCAGGGGTCAAGGGCACTGACACAGGTCACAAGGCCAGGCGGGGGCCAAGGACACTGACACAGGTCACAGGTCACAAGGCCAGGCAGGGGTCAAGGGCACTGACACAGGCCACAGGCCAGGGCTGGGCAGAGCCAGGAGGGCGAGGCCCCCTCTGCTCGAGCTCCTGCCTTGCTGTGCAGAGCCGGCTCCTCATCCTCGGGCTCCGGGCTACTCAGGGGCAGGAGCTGGGGAGGCGCAGGGCAGTGGGCCCGTGGCCACCTCCGGCTAGCGCTGGGCTGCGGGTCGACTCGGAGCCAGCACTGTGTCCGCGCGGACAGCCACGCGTTTGCACGCACCTGAGGCCTTGGGAAGGGGTCTGGCTAGACCCGGGGCTGGGGGGGGGGCAGCGTCCTGGACACCGCTCTCCGCTCCGGAGCAGAGGGAAGAGGCAGTAAGGGCTGGGCTCATGAGTGCGGTGAGGCCCAGGGACAGGCGAGCAGCGTCCCCTGGGAAGCGGAGACCAGTGGCCCTGAGCAGGCCACCTGCAGGGAGCCGGAACACCCCCTGCTCCTGGACCATGGACCTGCGCAGACGGACACTGCTCCCAGGCCATAACACCGGGCGACCCCCTCGGGGGAGAGGGTGTCCCGAGACGGGTTCTGGGCCCGCCCCTCCTGCGCAGGGACACCTGACCCAGGCCTAGCGCATTCCAGGCTCGTCCTCTCTGTGTGCCCAGGCCTGTATCCCCTCTGGACGGTGCGGGGCCTGCCCCGCAGCAGGGCTCCAGGTGCCTCCCGCCCCGGCTAAGGCCCTCAGAGGAGCACCTGTCTGGCCGGGACCGCACCTGTCTGCCTGGCGCCCTGGGCACCCTCGGCCACGCACGGCTGGCGGCCTCAGGAGACGCTGGACCCCGTCTCCCACGCGTGTAGCGTCCAAACTGCCAGGCTCCATCCCAGAGGCTGTGGGCGCGGCGTCGCGGGGCTCCCGCAGCCCCCGGCCCACCCTGCAGGCCGGCGACCCGAGCACAGACGCGGAACCAGACCCGGGCCCACAGCTGCTGGACCCTCGCGTGGAGCACCCGCGACGTCCACGCGTCCCGCCAGGCGCGGCCGCCCGCAGTGCCCCCCGCTCCCGGCAGGGGGCGCGCGGGCGGCCAGGGCGCCGGCGCCCCTGACGTCACCGCCCGCGGTCGCCAGGGCGACGGCCCCAGCGGCGCGCGCGTCAGAGCCGCCGTCTCCTGGCAACCGCCCGGTGTCCGCGCCCCCCGCCCGGCGCTCGGCCGCGCGTCGCTCTGGCGTCAAAGCGACGTCAATGGGCGGCCGCGGCCTGGCGGGGGCGGGGCCGGGCCGGGCCGGGGCGGGGCCGGGGGCGGGGCCGGGCCCGCGTGCGGCCGGCGGCGCGGGCCGGGCTGACATGCGGCGCGGGCCGGGCGGCGGCGGCGGCCGGAGGAGCGGGCGCCGGGGCGGCGGCGGCGCGGCCTGAGGGGTCCCCGCGGCTCCGCAGGTGCGCGCGCGGGGGTCGCGGCCGCTCGCGGGGCTGCCCTTTGTGAGGGGCGCGGGTGCGGGTCCGCGCGCCCCGCGGGGCTCAGCCGGGGGTCGCGAGGGAGCCGACCTCGGCGGCGGGGGCGGCGCGCGGGGAGAGCGCCCCGGGCTGAGCGCGCCCTCGGCGGCCGGCAGGTGCGGCACGGAGCCATGGTGATCATGTCCGAGTTCGGCGCGGCCCCCGCGGGCCCCGGCCAGGGCCCGCAGAAGCCCCTGCGCGTGGGCTTCTACGACGTGGAGCGGACCTTGGGCAAAGGCAACTTCGCGGTGGTGAAGCTGGCGCGGCACCGGGTGACGAGGTCGCAGGTGCGTGGGCGCCGCGGCGGACCCGGGCCGGGGGAGGGGCGTGAGCGTGGCTGGGGGCGCCGCGGCGGACCCGACCCCGGGTGTGTGTGTGTGTGTGTGTGGCTGGGGGCGCCGCGGGGGACCCCGACCCCGGGTGTGTGTGTGTGGCTGGGGGCGCCGCGGGGGACCCCGACCCCGGGTGTGTGTGTGTGTGTGTGGCTGGGGGCACCGCGGGGGACCCCGACCCCGGGTGTGTGTGTGTGTGTGTGTGTGTGTGTGTGGCTGGGGGCGCCGCGGGGGCCCCCTACCCCGGGTGTGTGTGTGTGTGTGTGTGTGTGGCTGGGGGCGCCGCGGGGGACCCCGACCCCGGGTGTGTGTGTGTGTGTGTGTGTGTGGCTGGGGGCGCCGCGGCGGACCCGACCCCGGGGTGTGTGTGTGTGTGTGTGTGGCTGGGGGCGCCGCGGGGGACCCCGACCCCGGGTGTGTGTGTGTGTGTGTGTGTGTGGCTGGGGGCGCCGCGGGGGCCCCCTACCCCGGGTGTGTGTGTGTGTGTGTGTGTGTGGCTGGGGGCGCCGCGGGGGACCCCGACCCCGGGTGTGTGTGTGTGTGTGTGTGTGTGGCTGGGGGCGCCGCGGGGGCCCCCTACCCCGGGTGTGTGTGTGTGTGTGTGTGTGTGGCTGGGGGCGCCGCGGGGGACCCCGACCCCGGGTGTGTGTGTGTGGCTGGGGCGCCAGGGGCAGACCCCGAGCCCTGGGGTGTCGCTGCAGGCGCCGCGGGTGGACCCCGGGGTGTGTGTATGTATCGCTGGGGGGCGCGGTGGACAGACCCCGACCCCAGAGTGGAGTGTGTGTGTGACTGGGGAGCCGCGGGTGGACCCCGACCCCGGGGCTGTGTGTGTGGCTAGGGGCGCGGCGGGCAGACCCCGGCCCTGGGTGTGTATGTGTGTGTGGCTGGGGGTGCCGCGGGCAGACCCCGAGTCCTGGGAGGGGGGTGTGTGTGGCTGGGGGAGCCTCAGGCGGACCCCGACCCCTGGGAGGGGGGTGTGTGTGGCTGGGGTGCTGCGGGTGGACCTCGGCCCCAGGCGTGTGTGTGTGTGTGTGTGTGAGACCGGGGGGCGCCGCGGCCCCGCTTGCTCTCAGCAATTTCTGTGGGTGCTTTCCTCCGCCACCCCAACTTTTTGTGGCCCTTTGAGGACACAAAGCACTTGAGGGAATTAACTTGGGAAAAATTGGAACCCGTAGATTGTTTAGGGAGGTTTTTTTTTTTTTTTAAAGCAAAGTCCCCTTTGTCTTTGTGATCTGTAGGTTGCAATAAAAATTATCGATAAGACACGGTTAGATTCCAGCAACCTGGAGAAGATCTACCGGGAGGTGCAGCTCATGAAGCTGCTGGACCACCCGCACATCATCAAGCTGTACCAGGTGAGCCAGGCTCGCGGGACGGGAGCCACGCGGAGCCGGTGCGGGAAGGGGCTGGTGCGGGAAGGGGCTGGTGGTTCTTGCTGGTGTGTGGAAACAGATTTCCGGCTACAGGGCGGCTCCTGCCGCCTGTTGGGGAGTTCGCCGGCTGTCCTGATGCAGTTGTTACCCTGTTACCTTGTTGCGTAGTAGCCTGCTACCTTGTTGCAGGTGCGTTGTCAGCCGGGGTCAGGTCAGTGTTCGCTAAAAGGACGCCTCTGAAACTAGAACTCAGAGTGTACTCGAAGCCGGAGACTTCCCGTTCAGACTCCCCGGCAGGGCACTTGTCACTCAGGCTGCGAGGGCGGGCTCCCGGGGCGGCTGCGGCTCCGGCGGTTCTGGGGTTGAGTGGAGTAAGTCGTCTTTGGGATCTGAGTACCAGCTTCATTAGGGCAGTAGTGAGACGCTGTCGTCTCCCTGGACGACGTTGGCTCCCTGGAGGAGTGACCATGTGCAGTGCCCAGTGTTCCTCTGCTGGCCGACCGGACGACCCGGGGACGCCGAGTGTGCACAGTCGCCGGGCTGCGGGGACCCTGTGGCCCGAAAGAGAGCTGGGGTCTTGGGTTCTCCCCCCCGACAAAGGCGGCACACGGTGGGGGGCCTCTGCGCCCCGGAGCAGGAGCGGCTGTTTTCTGTCCCTCCCCAGCTGCCTGGGGGAGGAGGTGCCCACCCCGCGTCCTCCCCAGCGGCCTGAGATGTTTGCGCGTGGGCTTTGCTGGAGGGCTGCAGCCCAGCTGGGTGCCACCTGCTGCCCTGGCCACTGTGCACGGCCAGTGCCACAGGGCCCTTCTGGACGGGGTGTGACCGAGAACACTGCGCCGTGTTCTCCCCTGTAGGTTTCAGAAACACAAAGGCGGGGACTCCTAATTCCCATCTTCCACCGTGGCGGGATGGGCAGTGGTCGTTTTGGTCTTGCTGCCACAGCGGGCAGTTAAAATTCCTCTTGGACTGCTGGAGCCCCTGGCTAGTTCCTCGTGAAGGCGCCACTGTGCTTCCACGCCAGCCAGCCTTTTCCCAGAAGAATGCGCTCGCTTGCCGGCTCCCCCCTCCCCGTTCCCCCAAAGTGTCTTACAATACAGTTAGGAGTTGGTCTTTACCTCCCTGGCGACCAAAGATTTGAGCTTCACCTTGCACTTAATTGGCTCTATCTTAAGTCTCTTGTAAGCTCACAGAATCTTGGTCAATGCGTGACCTGTAGGGCGTGTAGTGCCTGGCTGTCGCCGGTGCCACGCGTGTGCAGTTGCCACGCAGAGCCTACGGCCCTCGTGGGCCATGTCTCGTCAGCAGGGCCAGGGTGGGGTCCTTCACCTGCGGCTCAGTGAGGCCGCTGGGGACAAGCCTGGGAGACCCTCCCCCCCCCCCCCCCCCCCCGCTCTCCCCTTTCTGAGGGATCGGGCGTGTCCGAGAAGGCTGAAGCCAGCCCGGGCTGGGTGGCCATTCATGCCGTGGCGCCGGGTCTGTTCCTTTAGGTCATGGAAACAAAGGACATGCTCTACATTGTCACGGAGTTCGCCAAGAACGGGGAGATGTTCGGTAAGGCTCGCCCCGGTGGCCGGCGTTCCCGCGTGCGCTCTGGTCGGGCCGGCTGGGGGCTCAGCCCTGCACTGTGGCTCCTCAGATTACCTGACTTCCCACGGGCACCTGAGCGAGGAGGAGGCGCGGAGGAAGTTCTGTCAGATCCTGTCGGCCGTGGAGTACTGCCACAGCCGCCGCATAGTGCACCGGGACCTCAAGACCGAGAACCTGCTGCTGGATGCCAACATGGACATCAAGCTGGCAGGCACGAGCCCGGCCGGGGCGCGGGAGAGGGAGCGGGAGTGGCAGCCGGGAGCTGGGGGCGGCAGCCGGGAGCCCCGTGGTGCTGGGAGCCCCGTGGTGCTGGGAGCCGGGAGCCGGGAGCAGGGAGCCCCATGGCACTGGGAGCCGGGAGCAGGGAGCCCCATGGCACTGGGAGCCGGGAGCAGGGAGCCCCATGGCACTGGGAGCCGGGAGCAGGGAGCCCCATGGCACTGGGAGCCGGGAGCAGGGAGCCCCATGGCACTGGGAGCCGGGAGCTGGGAGCAGGGAGCCCCATGGCACTGGGAGCCGGGAGCTGGGAGCAGGGAGCCCCATGGCACTGGGAGCTGGGAGCCGGGAGCAGGGAGCCCCATGGTGCCGGGAGCCCCATAGCGCTAGGAGCAGGGAGCCCCATAGCGCTGGGAGCAGGGAGCCCCATAGCGCTGGGAGCAGGGAGCCCCATGGTGCCGGGAGCCCCATAGCGCTGGGAGCCGGGAGCAGGGAGCCCCATGGTGCTGGGAGCCGGGAGCCACGGCTCCTGCACTCCACCGTAACTTCATTTGTCTCTGCCCTTGCCTCCCAGATTTTGGATTTGGAAATTTCTACAACCCCGGGGAGCCTCTGTCCACGTGGTGTGGGAGCCCCCCGTATGCAGCCCCAGAGGTCTTCGAGGGCAAGGCGTACGAAGGCCCCCAGCTGGACATCTGGGTAGGAGCCCGTGCTGCAGAGCCCGCGCCCCCCGGCCGTGTCGGGAGGCGGGCGCTGACCGGGCCGTGTGCTCCCCGCAGAGCCTGGGCGTGGTGCTCTACGTGCTGGTGTGCGGCTCGCTGCCCTTCGACGGCCCCACCCTGCCGAGCCTGCGCCAGCGGGTGCTGGAGGGCCGCTTCCGCATCCCCTTCTTCATGTCGCGAGGTGGGTGCGCGGTGGGTGCGCGGCAGCAGCCTGTCTGGGACCCAGGCCCGGGGACCGGGGGCGGCTGGGACAGCCGTGCCTGTGCCAGGCAGGTGCCCAGGCCTCCCCTGGCCGTGCACACGCATGCGGGCTGCGGTGCAGCGTGGCCTCTGCCGGGGCCTGGGCTCCCGGAGGGTGGCCGGTCGGAGCCCGCGGTGGGAGGGAGGGGGGCGGCGCAGGCTCCGGGAACGTCCCTCATGTGCTGGCTGAGCGAGGGGGCCGCCCGGGAGGGCGCACCTGGGCTCAGCGGGCGTCTCTCCCCAGACTGCGAGACGCTGATCCGCCGCATGCTGGTGGTGGACCCGGCCAAGCGCATCAGCATCGCCCAGATCTGGCAGCACCGCTGGATGCAGGCCGACCCCACCCTGCCACGGGGGGCCGCCGCCGCCCTGGCCGCACACGGCTGCAGCTCCGGCCTGGGCGACTACGACGAGCAGGTGCTGGGCCTCATGCAGACCCTGGGCATCGACCGGCACAGGACGGTGGAGGTGAGCCTGGCCCCCACCCCCCCCCTGCCCCACGGGGCGCCCTTGGCCACCCCGGGGCCCGGCTGACGCTGCCTCTCGTGCAGTCCCTGCAGAACAGCAGCTACAACCACTTCGCTGCCATCTACTACCTCCTCCTCGAGCGGCTCAGGGAGTACCACGCGGGCCCCGGCCCCACCCGGCCCGGCCCCAGCAGGCCGCAGGGCCCCGGCAGCTCGGACCGCGGCGGTCTTGAGGTGAGTGCAGGACTCGGGCCCCCGCAGCCCAGCGCCGGCCGCTCCCTTGGGTGATGACCTTTGAGTTGTGAAGCCCTTGCCAGACACGCCCGGGAGTGACACTCAGGCCGAGCCTCCGGCTCCCGTGTGTCCCCGTCACATCCTGGGGGCCACACCCAGGGTCACACACACACGCACACACACGCACGAGGCCTGGGGTGGGGAATGGCACCTGAGCCTCTGCCTGGCTTCCCACGCACCTGCTGGGAGCCAGCTTGGCCCTGGATGCCGCTGGCCGCGGCCGCCGGAGCCCACCGCTCCTGATGCTGGCTCTCTCCTTGTGCCGGCCCCAGGCGCCCCAGGGAGTCCTCGCCGTCGGCCCCTTCCCGTCCTTGCTGTGCCCGCAGCCCCAGGCCCCAGCGCAGTCGGTCCTGCCGGCCGAGCCAGAGTGCGACCTCCACAGCTCACTGCAGGTGCGAGAGTGCCCCTGGCCGGGCTCAGGCCGGGCTGGGGCTGGGCTGGGGCTGGGCTGGGGCAGGCTCAGAGCAGGCTCAGGGGCCCCCCCAGCACCCAGGAAGTCACTGGTTCGTGTCTCTCCGTCCAGCCCCTGTTCTTCCCGGGGGATGCCAGCTGCAGCGGAATGTTCCAGCACCGCCCCGTGTCCCCCAGCAGCCTGCTGGACTCGGCCATCAGCGAGGAGGCCGGGCAGGGCCAGGACTTGGAGGAGCCAGAGGCCCAGGAGGCCCTGCCTGGCGGCACAGGCCGGAGGCACACGCTGGCCGAAGTCTCCGCCCCCTTCTCCCCGCTCACCCCGCCCTGTGAGTGTCTGAGGGCAGCCCCTTCTGGGAGGGGTCTTGGGACTTGCCACCCCCTTCCCCGAGACTCCGGGTCACGCTGAAGTGAGCGTGGGCGTTTCGGTGCAGGCAGCTGCGGCTGAGCCTACACCAGGGTTCACCCTGACAGTGCCCGGCACCGAGAAGGCAGGTCCTCGGCCCCAGGGTCGCCCATGGCCTGGACCCGTGTGCGTGCCCCCGTGACCCGGGGTCGCCCGTGGCCTGGCCCATGCGCATGCCCCGTGACCCGGGGTCGTCTGTGGCCTGGCCCTGTGTGTGTGCCCCCGTGACCCAGGGTCGCCCGTGGCCTGGCCCATGCGCATGCCCCGTGACCCGGGGTCGTCTGTGGCCTGGCCCGTGTGCACGCCCCCGTGACCCGGGCATAGCCCATGGCCTGGCCCGTGTGCACGCCCCCGTGACTTGCTGTGTGGTTCTCTGTGAGGGTGAAGGCAGGGTTGGGGCTGCCCTGTGGCCTGTCCACCTGCTATGGCCTGAACGTGACCCCCAGCGATCCACGTCTCCTCCCCAGGCATCGTGGTCTCGTCCTCCGCCGCGGCCAGCCCCTGCGAGGGCGCCAGTTCCGACAGCTGCCTGCGGGAGGGCCTCGCAGCGCTGGGCAGCAGCATGGCTGCCCCGGGGCTGCCGGCCACCTGCTCGCCGCTCCGGCTGGACTCGCGGTTCCTCGGGGCGCAGTCGGCCACACCCATGCTGCAGGCTCAGGGGGCCCCGGGAGGGGCCATGCTGCTCCCCCTCAGCTTCCAGGAGGGTCGGAGGGCGTCGGATACCTCGCTGACTCAAGGTGAGGGCCCTTCTGTGCCTGTCCCACGCTCCCTGGGGCTGCCCCACGGCCGCCCCAGCACGGCCCTGCCCGGTGAGCCCTGGGTCCTGGGCGGGGAGAGCCGGCACCGACCCCCTCTGTCTCCGCAGGGCTGAAGGCGTTCCGGCAGCAGCTGAGGAAGAGCGCCAGGGCCAAGGGCTTCCTGGGGCTGAACAAGATCAAGGGGCTGGCGCGTCAGGTGTTCCCGGCCTCTGCCGGGCGCACCCCTGCCCAGAGCCCAGGCCTGCAGGAAGGCAGGGGCCTGCTGGGGGAGGTGCTGCACCAGCAGAGGTAGGCCCCGCCCCTCTTGCGTGGGGAGGGGGCGGGCCCGCGTGGCTGTAGGGGGTGGGCAGGGGCAACAGCGAGGCCAGGAGCAGGTGCAGGCCCTCTGCACAGCGGGGGTGTGACCTGGCCCCTCCCCATGTCTCCGCAGGCTGCTCCAGTTACAACACCACCCCGTGGCCCCGCCCAGTGGCCAGCAGGCCCCCCAGCAGGCCCCCCAGCAGACCCCCCAGCTGGCCTCCTGTGCGCTGGCCCCCCAGCAGGCCCCCTGTGCGCTGGCCCCGGCCCCCTACGTGCTCACCCCCCGCGGACAGCCTGCTGCTGTCTGGGCTCCCACTGCTGCCCAGCCGCCTGCTACCGGCCATGTCCCCAGTGGCGTCCGCCACGCGGCTGCTGGACCTGCACCTGTGCGTCAGCGCCGGCCCGAGTGCCCTCCCTGCCGCGCGCCCGCCGCTCCTCGCCCGGCTGGCGCCCGCGTGTGAACCCCTGGGGCTGCCGCAGGGGGACTGCGAGATGGAGGACCTGGCCTCTGGGCCGCTGGGCACCTGCGTCCTGGTGCAGTGAGGGCCGGCCCGCCGCGCCCCACACGGCCCACCGACTTCCAAGCAATAATTTGAGTATGTGAACGTGTTTTTGGACTCAAAGCCAAGAACTTTCTAGAAGCAAACCAAGCAATACGTTAGCTGTGTTGGCTTTTTTTGTTTTTTCCTTGCACTGAGTGACCTCAACGATGAGTAGGGACTAGAAGTTTCTGAAGAAAAATAATGACGGCGGGGCAGGCGGCCGGCCGGGAGCGGGGGTCCGGGCCGGGCCCGGGGTCACCACGTCTCCACCTCTGGAACCTTTACGCCTCCTGAAAACTGTGAACTCGCGTCTCCGTGGTGGTGGCAGAGCGGACCTGCGCGCCGGGGTGCTGGGGGTCCCCGCCTCCGGAGGAGCCGGGCGGGGCGGGGGGGCTGTGCAATGGGGCCGGGGAGTGGGCTGGGGGCTGTCTGGGAGCAGGTGCTGCCTGGGCACAGGAGGGGGGACACACTGCTTGGTTTTAGTTTCCTCTTTGCTCGGCGAGGATCGGGGGCGCTCGGGTCATGGCCTCCAGGCCAGACCAGGGGGCTGCTGCTGCTCGCCCCCTGCCCAGGTGCCTTCCGCCCGCTCCCCACCCACAGTGAAGATGGGCCCTGGGTCCCTGCTCAGAATAGCCAAAGATTGAGCGCAGGGCGGGCGCGTGGGTGGGCGTGTCCCCAGCCCGTGCCCCTGCCGCCCCCACCTGCTGCTGCTGCTGCTGCTTCCCGGGCGGAGGGCGCCGCCCTGCAGGGACCCCAGGGACCCCCAGGTCTCTGGAGCGGAGAGTGGGTTCCGCCAGGGGCTGCGCGGCCCTTTGCCTTCATCTGTCCGGAGCCTCGCGCCGCAGGTCAGGGCCTCGCCCAGCGCCAAGCACTTTACTTCCGTCCTGAGACGCGCGGAGGAGGCGCGGACCCCTGCGCCTGCGCCGTGCCGCCCAAGCCTGTTTAAAAACACTACGTGACCCGGTGGAGTTGTACATAGTTGTTCTGTTTTTTAACCGTAACGGAGTTATTTTATTTCTTATGTTCACATGAGAAACGTATGCCAAATGGTTAGTTGTTTTCTTTTATAATTTAATATTTAAATAAAATATTTGGGGAAACTTTGACCGTGTACCTTGGTCGTCCCTGGCTGCTGCTGTGTGCCTGTCCTGGGAGCCGTGTCCTGCAGATGTGCTGCAGGGCAGGCCCCCGGACCGGCTGCCCCTTGTCCTCCACGATCCGGAATGTTCCCTGAGTCCTGGCTTTGGGGTCGGCGCTGTGATGCAGTCGATTTGAGCCACTGCAACTCCACCATCCTGGGCACCGGCACAGCTCCCTGCTGTGGCCTGGGACAGCAGTGTCAGACGGCCCAGGTGCTTGGCCCCTGCACCCACGTGGGAGACCGGGAAGAAGCTCCTGGCTCCTGGCTTCAGCCTGGCCCAGCCCCGGCTGTAGCGGCCATCTGGGGAGTGAACCAGAGGGTGGAAGGCCTCTCTAACTGTAAACAAATACATGGATCGCAGCTCTGGGGGAATCTCAGGCTCCTCTGGCCTCTGCCCGCCTCCCCATCTCCAGTGACTCCTGGGCGGCGTTCCCCAGCTCCCCTCTCCCCCGGGGCGCCCACACTGCAGAGGGGACGAAGGCCGCGGAGTCAGGGCCCAGGGCGGTGTCGGGGCCCCCACACTCCCAGCAGCTGGAAAAGGAGTCGGGCGCGACGCTGGCGGCTGTTACCAGGTGAATGCCCACGATGTGGTCTGGACAGAGTGGCCCCGGGGTCAGCCTTGGGGACAGAGGAAATCCTGTGCCTGAGGCCCGGGGACCCTGGGGACGAGGTGCCAGTCACGGGCCGGGCTAGCAGTGTTCTTGGGACACAGGGCGGGATGCACAGCCGCGCCCCATGGGCAACTCAGACCCGCCCATCCCGGGACAGAGTGTGCGCTACACAGCACGGACACAGCTCCCCGGGGAGAGGCCCTGGGGGCCCACCTGCCAGCTGCCCTGACACAGAGCACCCCGAGGTAGCTCAGGGCGAAGGCCCTGCCCCTGCCCCTGCCCCTGCCCCCAGGGTCGTGGGGCCCGGCTGGAGACGCTCTGCAGGCTCCTGGGGGCCTCGGCAGCATCGCTCGGGAACACTGGGCTTGGGAACCAGGGGAAGCCGAGCTGGAGCCGCGCCCGCCCCTCCGGCCGTGTCCTGCTCCCCAGCGCTGGGTGCCGGGCAGTCCCAGCGAGCGGCTCCTCGCCCACGCTCACCCCGTGGCTGCCTCGGGCGTGGCTCGCTTGCTTGGTTCTCGCGGAACCTGGGCCACACCGCGGTGATGACAGCGCTGGCCTCCGCATCCCAGGACGCCAGGGAGCCGGGGAGCCCGGGAGCCTGCCCTGCGCTGGCGGATCTGCTCGCGCCTCAGCGTGTGCCGAGGCTCGCCTCCTGCAGCACTTGGTGGAGGAGCAGTTCGCTCCTGCTGGGGCTTGGCGCTGGCACGGCCCGCTGGCACGAACGCACCTCTGAGCCAGGTGCCTGGAGCTGGGACCGCGTGTCACAGCCGGGGCAAGACGGAGCTGCAGGGGCCCGGCGCCCGCTGGCCGTCACGGCCGTATGCCTGGGTCTGCAGCTTCCCCGTCCCAAGGAGCAGGCGATGGCTTGACCACTTGTGCCTCCGCTCTGCCCTGCCAGCTGCACCCGGCACCGGCATACCTGGCAGCAGTGAGCCCTGTCCCCAGGGTCCTTGGCAGCGAGAGGGGACAGGTGCCCACGGCGGTGAGAGTGCCCACCCTCTTCCCTGGAGGAGTTGCCGGTGAGTGCTGGGAGCCTCCCGCAGCCCCGGCCGGCTCAGACTGGTTCTTCCGTGCCTGTCGTTTACAAGTCTTGGGGCTGGCACCATGGTGCAGCAGATCCGGCCTCTGCCTGCGCACCAAGTGTGCCCTGGCTGCTCCGTTTCCACTGTAGCTCTCTGCTGTGGCCTGGGAGAGCAGCGGGAGACGGTTCAAGTGCTCGGGCCCCTGCACCATGTGGGAGACCCGGATGGAGCTCCTGGCTCCTGACTTCATCCTGGCCCAGCCCTGGCCATCTGGGGAGTGAGCCAGTGGATGGAAGACTCTCTCTCTCTCTCTCTAACTCTCCCTTTCAAATAAATAAGTATTTTTAAAGCCTCTCTGGTGTCCAAGCATGGGTGTGTGTGTGTGCAGGGTGAGGAGTGAGGGCGTGGCCGGGGGGGTGGCGGAGGGGTGGGTGCTGCATCTGATGTGAGAGGAGCTGACGGCGGGGGTGGGGACAAAGTGCTGGCCTCTCGGTTTTCCTCCTGACCGGTCCCGGCCAGGGTGAGCCAGGCCCGCCGCTCGGGTGGATGTTTCTTAAGCTGAGCTCTGCGGGTGCCGCCCACACTGGGGCCGAGCTGGGCTGTGCAGGGGCTGGGGGGCCGGGGGAGACTTGGGGGCGAGAGCGTGGGCTGGGCCCCTCCCGGGAGCTGCCATCACGCCTGTTCCATGCCGCGTCCATGGTCTCTGTGTTACTCCTGGTCTACCTGTGGCACACTGGGGGGCAACGCCTGGCTGCCGGGAACATTGTGTGTGTGTGTGTGTGTGTGTGTGTGCGCGCGGGTCTCAGTGTGGACGGGGACTGGGAACATGTGTGTATGTGTGTGTGTGTGTGTATGTGTACACACATCTCGGCATGGATGGGGGCTGGGAATATGTGTGTGTGTGCATGTGTGTGTGCATCTCAGGGTGGACAGGGCCGGAAACATGTGTGTATGCACGCTTTGGCGTGGGCGGGGCCGGGATCGTGCGTGCGTGCCTCGGCGTGGACGGGGCCGGGATCGTGCGTGCGTGCCTCGGCGTGGACGGGCTTCAGTCCTCTTGGCCAGCGCGGGTCGGGGGGGCGGCCGGCTCGTGTGCAGCGGTGGTGAGAAGCTGGCCGCAGCAGCTCGGCCACCTCCCCCCAGGCCTGGGCTCCCGGCTGCCCATGCCCTCGCCAGCACCTGGCTCGCACGTCTTCAACGGCACACGTTCTGTTGTTTTGTTTTTAAACCTAGAAACCTTTTATTTGAGACATACAGGCTTCGTGCAGGTCATAAATGCAGGTGGGGAGGAGTGATTCTGCCCCCCATCCCTGGTTCATACAAGGGTCAGTTTTCAGTTAACTGCGCACCATGGTGACCTTGTACTCAGTAGGGCAGTGCGGACACAGCCAGGTCCAGCGCCGCGGGTGGGCTTCTGGCTGCTCACTGGGTTACCTAGACCCGGGCCACGCGAGGTCTGGCCTGCTGGGGACCAGCGTGCTTCACTAAGGGGATGCTTTCCGGGTGCAGCCATTTTGTTGCAGATGACACAATTTCACTTTTCCTTTTTACCACGCTGTGGGCTCCATGGTGTGCGGACACCATGACTCCTTTGTCTGCAGTTGACGACATCTGGGTGGATTCCGGCCGGGTCTCAGCGGCATGCCTGTTCTATGGTTTTGGTGGCACCTTTGTTAAAGATTTCTTTTTTACTTGCTAGGCAGAGAGAGAGATCTGCTGGGTCGCTCCCCAGATGGCCACAATGGCCAGGGCTGGGGATGCTGAAGCCAGGAGCTTCTTCCGGGTCTCCCACGTGGGTGCAGGGGCCCAAGGACTTGGGCCATCTTCTGCTGCTTTCCCAGGCCACAGCAGAGAGCTGGATCTCAAGTGGAGCAGAAGGGACTTGAACCGGTGCCCGCGTGGGATGCCGGCACTGCAGGTGGTGGTGGCCTGGGTGGTATCTCACCGAGACCCTGTTTGGCATTTTCCTAAGGGCATTGACATCTGTTGATGGGCCACCAGCCATTCTGTTCCCAACTCTACATAAAGGGTCTGCTTGCATTCCTATTCCCGAGTTGTAGGATTTCTTCGTGTGTTGTGTGTGCAAGTCCATGCATGTGCATATGTTCACATGCGTGTCCATGTGCACACACGGAACACGCCTCTCAGACCTGTGGCCTCTGTGTGAAGGATGAAGACCTGGCGGAGTTGGTTGTTAGGAAGTCAATGCACCGTTTGCCTTCTGGGGCCGGCGCTGTGGCGGAGCGGGGAAAGCCGCTGCCTGCAGTGCCGGCATCCCATATGGGTGCCGGTTCGAGTCCCGGCTGCTCCTCTTCCGATCCAGCTCTCTGCTGTGGCCTGCGAAAGCAGCAGAAGATGGCTCAAGTCCTTGGGCCCTGCACCCGCGTGGGAGACCCGGAAGAAGCTCCTGGCTTCAGATCAGCCCAGCTCAGTTCATTGTGGCCACTGGGGAGTGAACCAGCAGGTTCTCGCTCTCTCGCTCTCTCTCTCTCGCTCTAACTCTGTCTTACGAACAAATAAATACACCATTGAAAGAAGACAGCGAGCCTGTGTCTCACCCACCGCGGACAGAGCCTCCTGCTCCCCCGAGGCCCTGGGCTCTCGGCTGCGGGCGGCCATCCTGCTGTCCTGCCTGTGTGCGCCTGCGCCGGGGGCAGCAGCTGGGGGCTGTTTTTTCTCTGTGGGTCTGCAGTTGCTCCAGCAGCACCTATGGAAAGCCCGCGCAGTGCCCCCGCGGGGTTGGTCTGGAAGAAGTCGGGGGCCCACGGGAGGGCGCGCTCTGCAGCCAGGGCACGCCGTCTCGGCCACGTCTGTCAGCCCGGCGTCCGTCTCCCTGGGCCGTCGCACAGTTCTGCCTTTGTCCTCTTTGCGCCTGCAGGTTCTTTCTCTTTCCCACGGAAATGTTTAGAATCCGCTGCTCCGTGTCTACACATCGTACTGGCTGCGTGTGCCGAGTCGTCTCGTTCCAGCTGTGACGTCTGAGGGGTGGAGGCACTGGGGCTGCAGCTTCTCGTGGGAGGTTTCGGGCTCCAGATTCAATCTTTCTTTTCTTTTTTTTTTTTTAAGATTTTATTTATTTGAGAGAGAGAGACAGACAGACAGACAGACAGAGAGGTCTTCCATTCGCTGGTTCACTCCCCAGACGGCTGCAATGGCTGGAGCTGCACTGATCTGAAGCCAGGTGCTTCTCCTGGTCTCCCACGTGGGTGCAGGGGCTCAGGCACTTGGGCCATCCTCCACTGCTTCCCAGGGCACAGCAGAGAGCTGGACAGGAAGTGGAGCAGCCGGGACGCGGCCGGCACTGAGCTTCCACTGACCGCACTCTGGATCCTGGGCAGAGGGAGAACCTACAGCCTCGGCGGAGGGTGAGGGCGCCGGGCGGGGAGTCAGGGTCGAGCCTGTGTGTGTGAGACCGGCTGGACCAGCACCTGCTGCGGAAGCCCCGGAAGCCCAGCGTCCCCCACTCCAGAGTCCTGCCCGGGCCCTGGTGACCTCCCAGGGGGTCCCAGCCCTGCCCCCGGGGGAAAGCTCCAAGGAGAATTCTCTCTCCTCAGGACCAAAGGGCCTCCTGGCCTGAGGACGTGGGCACTAAAACCTTCCCAGACGCCCTAGGGGAGCCCCCTGCTCTGCCCTGGCACCAGCAAATCCGGGGAGGAATTTGCTAATTTTCACCCAACAAACCCTCCGCCTGCCCGGACTCCCTACCCTTTGTCCTGGAGGAGAGGGGAGGGGTAAACACGCCCTTAAAAACCCAGGGAGCCCCAGGGCTTGCTCGGCCCTCTGCCCTGTGCTGACCGCCCGCCTCCTGCCCAGGTGTTCTCTCCACTCAGCCACATGACCTTGCTCCCCCCAGTCCGAGCGGCTGGGCGCTCTCTGTCCCTTCTGTCCTGACGGAGTCCCCGTCCCCAGTAAAGCCTCAGCACTCCACTCTGTCTCACTCCTGGATTCTTTCTTGTGTGAAGACAAGAACCCCACAGTGCCCCGAAACAGAAGTCTGCAAGCAGACACCCCGCTTCCTGGGGCCCCTCGCCCTGCGCCCTCAGCTGCCTCCCCCACGGCCGGAAATGGTCACGGCTCTTAGCCTGAGCCCAGCCTGGAGACCTGTGGGCCGGGGTCTTAGCAGCGGCAGCTTCCTGTCCTTGGTCGGGGCGGCTGAGGTCCTGGCTGCCTTATCTTGGGGACAAACCTTTGTGGTGTTCCCCCCACGCCCTCCCCACCCGACCAGCACCGAGGCAGGAGAGGACTCTGCCAGCAGTGGGCCTGGAGCCAGGGGGCTGGGGCCGCAGGGGCACTGGCTCCCCGAGGCAGTGTGGTGGGAGGGGCCCCGCGTTCCCCTGGCCCCTGAGCCCGGAACGGTCTGCCCTTGCACTTGGGTAGGACACCGTCCCCAGACCTGTGTGGGGGCAGGTGGTTCCTCCGACTCAGGGCAATGGGAAATGAAACCTCGGGGGGAGGGGGGCGTCCCAGCAGGAAGTCACAAGTGCACAGGGCACAGAGGCGGCAGGGTGGGGGCAGGGGTGGCCCTCCGGGTCCTCAGGGGCCCCGGGGCAGCGTGGACACCTGCTGCGGCGCCCGGACAGCCCCAGGGCCACTTCCTCCTCCCCAGGCACTCACAGCTGAGCTCACGTGGCTGCCCACAGGGTGGAAGCGCAGAATCCGCACAGCCGCGAGCGGGGCTGGGCCTGGGTGCTGGAGGCGACGGCCGCCTCCACCCTCAGCTTCCTTCCAGAGCCTTGGTCAGTGCCCTGGGGCGGGCGAGCGGCCCACACCCCCGGCCTCCCACCCAGGCTCCTGGCCAGGCCGGTGCCCAGATGAGACCCCTGAGACCCCAGGGCATGGCCTGCAGGGAGCAGGCAAGGGGGAGGCGACCCCTCCCACCTGGCTCCCCGGCTCAGCCCCCGTGAGGTGCACCCCTGGGACCACGTTCCTGAGGAGTGAGGGCCCAGGATGAGGCTGGGGGCTTCACCCGGAGCTGGGCTGCTGGTGCGGGCAGTTCCACACGCATGCACACACATGCACGCTTGCACAGGCACACCCGCCCACGCACAAGCACAGGCACACACGTGTTTGCATGCACACACACATGCACACACGAGAACTCAGAGCAGGGCGAGAGCCCCCAGGGCCGAGCAGGAGACGAAGCTGAGGTTGGAGGAGGCGGTGACTCAGGGGCCGCGGCGGGGCCAGATGGCACAGCCGTGTCTTATGGTAGGTACAGCAGTGTCAATTGGCGCCGCCGTGAGGGCCGCTGCCCCGGGGCAGAGCTGGGCGGGGCGGCTGTGGAGGCAGGGGGGCCACAAGGGCAGAGCCACGTCCACCCCTCTGGGCAGGCGGCCTGGGGGTGGGGGAGGGGAGGAGCGTCCACACCGTGACAGCACGGGCCTGGAATCCTCCCAGCCAGGCCCCTGAGCCCAGCGCCGTGCCGGCTGGCCGGCGCCTGTGGTTCTGGGCCAAAGGCTCCTGAGAGCCTCGGGTGCTGTCGCCGGGAAGGTGCACCTGGGACACAGGCGCCACCGAGGAGGCTGCCAGTCTGCGGCACGGGGGTCGCAGCCCAGCGGCGAGGGGCCGATGTTGGCTGTGCCCGGGCCTCGGGCGCCGTGGCTGATGGTCGGTTGTCCTCAGCACCCTCTGCCCGAGGCAGCCTGGGAGGCTCCTCGCCTGTGACCTCGGACACCTGCCGCGGCCTTCCTCCCCTTCCTCCGAGGAAGAGCAGGGAGTCCCGGCTGGAGGGGCGGGTCGGGCGGGCACAAGCTCCCGGAGTGACTCACCGCAGGCTCCCCCGCCCCGCCCCGCCCCGCCCCGCCCCCAGGCCGTGCTGTCACCTGGGGATGAGGACATGCGGAGCTGGTCGGGCCAGCCCATGCTGGTGCCAGCGTGGCGCTCGGGAGACAGGCCCCCGGGGTCTGTGCTGCTGGGACCCCCTGCAGCCTCCCCAGGGCAGCTGGGCTGGGGCTGGGCTGGGCCGATGCGGGGAGGGGCTCCCCAGGGATTCGGGGACTCAGCAGCGCCAGTCGGGCAGCCCCTGAGCGAGGGGGGCTGCCCCAGAGGCCAAGGCAGGGGCCGGGCCAGGGAGCAGGGGTCTCCCACAGCTCAGTACGGGCTTTGGGAGAGGGAGGCAGGACTTGGGGAGGGCTCCGCTCCTCACGGCAGGGGTGTGTAACCCTGGGATCGGGATGGGAGACGGGTGCCGCCTTCCACGCTGCTTCCCTGGGGTGACCAGGCCCCGCCCCTCCCAAGCCCCTGACGGTCGTGGCCCCGGGGAGCTGGTCTCTGCACCTGTCCCACCGCCCTGGTGCACCAGTCAGGGCTCTGCAGGGACGGGTGTTCAGGCCGCTTGGAGAGGTGTGCGAGAGGAGGCTCCCGCGGCTACGGTCACTGAGCAGCCCCAGGCCAGGCCGTCTGCCGGCTGAGACCCCTGGAGGCTGGGGCCGGGTCTCGTCCAAGACCCAGGTTCTTGGGAGCAGGGAAGCTAGGGGAGGGGCTCAGTTCCAGGCGGAAAGCTGAGTGTGTGTGTGCGTGTGCACGCGTGTGTGCATGGGTGTGTGTGCATGGGTGAGTGAGTGTGTGTGTGTGTGTGTGTGTGTGCAGTCCTTGAGTCCAACCCAGCAGCCTCGTCAGGCAGCTGAGGGGGCCGGGCCCGGAGCGGGGCCAGCTTCCCTCCTGTCTGCAGGCCACCAGCCCTCTCGTGCCTGCCCCACCTGGTCTGCAGCCGCATCGCGGATTTCCCCTGGGGACGCCGCAGACACTGGGTCCCTGGGTCACTGCACAGACGCTGGGTCCCTGGGTCACTGCACAGACACTGGGTCCCTGGGTCACTGCGCAGACGCTGGGTCCCTGGGTCACTGCACAGACGCTGGGTCCCTGGGTCAGTGCAGACACTGGGTCCCTGGGTCACTGCACAGACGCTGGGTCCCTGGGTCACTGCACAGACACTGGGTCCCTGGGTCACTGCGCAGACGCTGGGTCCCTGGGTCACTGCACAGACGCTGGGTCTCTGGGTCAATGCAGACACTGGGTCCCTGGGTCACTGCACAGACGCTGGGTCCCTGGGTCAATGCACAGACACTGGGTCCCTGGGTCAATGCACAGACACTGGGTCCCTGGGTCACTGCACAGACGCTGGGTCCCTGGGTCAATGCAGACACTGGGTCCCTGGGTCACTGCACAGACGCTGGGTCCCTGGGTCAATGCAGACGCTGGGTCCCTGGGTCACTGCACAGACGCTGGGTCCCTGGGTCAATGCACAGACACTGGGTCCCTGGGTCAATGCACAGACGCTGGGTCCCTGGGTCACTGCAGACGCTGGGTCCCTGGGTCACTGCACAGACGCTGGGTCCCTGGGTCAATGCACAGATGCTGGGTCCCTGGGTCACTGCACAGACGCTGGGTCCCTGGGTCACTGCACAGACACTGGGTCCCTGGGTCAATGCACAGACACTGGGTCCCTGGGTCAATGCACAGACACTGGGTCCCTGGGTCACTGCACAGACGCTGGGTCCCTGGGTCAATGCAGACGCTGGGTCCCTGGGTCACTGCACAGACGCTGGGTCCCTGGGTCAATGCACAGACACTGGGTCCCTGGGTCAATGCAGACACTGGGTCCCTGGGTCACTGCACAGACACTGGGTCCCTGGGTCAATGCAGACGCTGGGTCCCTGGGTCACTGCACAGACGCTGGGTCCCTGGGTCAATGCAGACACTGGGTCCCTGGGTCACTGCACAGACGCTGGGTCCCTGGGTCAATGCAGACGCTGGGTCCCTGGGTCACTGCACAGACGCTGGGTCCCTGGGTCAATGCACAGACACTGGGTCCCTGGGTCAATGCAGACACTGGGTCCCTGGGTCACTGCACAGACACTGGGTCCCTGGGTCAATGCAGACGCTGGGTCCCTGGGTCACTGCACAGACGCTGGGTCCCTGGGTCAATGCAGACGCTGGGTCCCTGGGTCACTGCACAGACGCTGGGTCCCTGGGTCAATGCAGACACTGGGTCCCTGGGTCACTGCACAGATGCTGGGTCCCTGGGTCAATGCACAGACACTGGGTCCCTGGGTCAATGCACAGACGCTGGGTCCCTGGGTCACTGCACAGACGCTGGGTCCCTGGGTCAATGCAGATGCTGGGTCCCTGGGTCACTGCACAGACGCTGGGTCCCTGGGTCAATGCACAGACGCTGGGTCCCTGGGTCAATGCAGACACTGGGTCCCTGGGTCACTGCACAGACACTGGGTCCCTGGCAATGCCGCAGACGCTGGGTCCCACCATGAGAGCATGCAGTCCCCTCAGGGCCGGCTCTGCCTCACCTGGGCCCTCTGAGTGCTGTGTGGGCTTGGAGGATTCGGGGTTTTGGCCTTTTGTAGCCCCCAGAAAGGAGACGGAACAAGGAGGCGGAGACCGACCTTGACAGACAGGCTGCTTCACTGGGGCAGAGGGGCCGCCGTGTCGGGACTGTGCATGGGGGCTCCGGGCTGGGCTCTATCAGGCTGAAGAGGCTGCAAGCCTGGGAACCTCCCTCTGGTCTGTTTCGCAAGCTCCCCGTGCAGCTTCCCTGTTTGGCAAGGGGTCTGGGGACACCGGGGTCTCAACAAAGAGGGAGGAAGTGGGAAGGGTGAGGTCGGCCTACACGACTGCTTCATCCAGAGACAGCTTCAGGCATGGCTGGACCCAGGAGCTCGAAGGATGGCTTGAGTCCTGCTTTGACCCCAGGCCCTGGCTCTGCTTGTCTTCACCTGACTTATTTCTGGACAAGGACTCTCCACGTGCAGGGGCTGGGGGCTCTGTGCACGGTGGGGTGGTGCTCTGTGCATGGTGGGGTGGGGCTTTGTGCATGGTGGGGTGGGGCTCTGTGCATGGTGGGGTGGGGCTCTGTGCATGGTGGGGTGGGGCTCTGTGTATGGTGGGCTGGGGGCTCTGTGTACGGTGGGGTGGGGCTCTGTGCACGGTGGGCTGGGGGCTCTGTGCATGGTGGGGTGGGGCTCTGTGCACGGTGGGGTGGTGCTCTGTGCATGGTGGGGTGGGGCTTTGTGCATGGTGGGGTGGGGCTCTGTGCATGGTGGGGTGGGGCTCTGTGCATGGTGGGGTGGGGCTCTGTGCATGGTGGGGTGGGGCTCTGTGCATGGTGGGGTGGGGCTCTGTGCATGGTGGGGTGGGGCTCTGTGCATGGTGGGGTGGGGCTCTGTGCATGGTGGGGTGGGGCTCTGTGCATGGTGGGGTGGGGCTTTGTGCATGGTGGGGTGGGGCTCTGTGCATGGTGGGGTGGGGCTCTGTGCATGGTGGGGTGGGGCTCTGTGCACGGTGGGCTGGGGGCTCTGTGTATGGTGGGCTGGGGGCTCTGTGCATGGTGGGCTGGGGGCTCTGTGCATGGTGGGGTGGGGCTCTGTGCATGGTGGGGTGGGGCTCTGTGCATGGTGGGGTGGGGCTCTGTGCATGGTGGGGTGGGGCTTTGTGCATGGTGGGGTGGGGCTCTGTGCATGGTGGGGTGGGGCTCTGTGCATGGTGGGGTGGGGCTCTGTGCACGGTGGGCTGGGGGCTCTGTGCATGGTGGGCTGGGGGCTCTGTGCACGGTGGGGTGGGGCTCTGTGCATGGTGGGGTGGGGGCTCTGTGCATGGTGGGGTGGGGCTCTGTGCATGGTGGGGTGGGGCTCTGTGCATGGTGGGGTGGGGCTCTGTGCACGGTGGGCTGGGGGCTCTGTGCATGGTGGGCTGGGGGCTCTGTGCACGGTGGGGTGGGGCTCTGTGCATGGTGGGGTGGGGCTCTGTGCATGGTGGGGTGGGGCTCTGTGCATGGTGGGGTGGGGCTCTGTGCATGGTGGGGTGGGGCTTTGTGCATGGTGGGGTGGGGCTCTGTGCATGGTGGGGTGGGGCTCTGTGCATGGTGGGGTGGGGCTCTGTGCACGGTGGGCTGGGGGCTCTGTGCATGGTGGGCTGGGGGCTCTGTGCACGGTGGGGTGGGGCTCTGTGCATGGTGGGGTGGGGGCTCTGTGCATGGTGGGGTGGGGCTCTGTGTACGGTGGGCTGGGGGCTCTGCGCATGGTGGGCTGGGGGCTCTGTGCATGGTGGGGTGGGGCTCTGTGTACGGTGGGCTGGGGGCTCTGTGCATGGTGGGCTGGGGGCTCTGTGCATGGTGTGGTGGGGGCTCTGTGCATGGTGGGCTGGGGGCTCTGTGCATGGTGGGGTGGTGCTCTGTGCATGGTGGGGTGGGGCTCTGTGCATGGTGGGGTGGGGCTCTGTGCATGGTGGGCTGGGGGCTCTGTGCATGGTGGGGTGGGGCTCTGTGTATGGTGGGCTGGGGGCTCTGCGCATGGTGGGCTGGGGGCTCTGTGCATGGTGGGGTGGGGCTCTGTGTACGGTGGGGTGGTGCTCTGTGCATGGTGGGGTGGGGCTCTGTGCATGGTGGGGTGGGGCTCTGTGTATGGTGGGCTGGGGGCTCTGCGCATGGTGGGCTGGGGCTCTGTGTACGGTGGGCTGGGGGCTCTGTGCATGGTGGGCTGGGGGCTCTGTGCATGGTGGGGTGGGGCTCTGTGCATGGTGGGGTGGGGCTCTGCGCATGGTGGGCTGGGGCTCTGTGTACGGTGGGCTGGGGGCTCTGTGCATGGTGGGCTGGGGGCTCTGTGCATGGTGGGGGCTCTGTGCGCGGTGGGCTGGGGCTCTGTGCGCGGTGGGTGGGGGCTCTGCGCACAATGGGGGCTCTGTGCATGATGTGGTGGGGGCTCTCTGCATGGTGGGGTGGGGGCTCTGTGCATGGTGGGGTGGGGCTCTGTGCACGGTGGGGGCTCTGCGCACAGTGGGGGCTCTGTGCATGGTGGGCTGGGGGCTCTGTGCATGGTGTGCTGGGACTCTGTGCACGGTGGAGATGGCTCCCCAGGCGAGTCCCTGCCGCTGTGTCAGGAGTGGCACCGCGCCAGCTGCTCAGGGCAGCAAAGGCTTCATGGTGGGTTCGGCAGCGCGGCACGGCTGGGACGGGTGTTCAAAGCGGTCAGCTCCCGGTGACGGACAGCCCCGGCCTGGGGGGGTGGTTTGTGTGCGTGGCCGGAGCCCCTCGTGCTGCCATGGAAGGGGGGAGGGTCTGGCCGGGCAGGACATTTGTCTGCGTCCACGGTTTCCAGTGCCCGCTGTTATCAGCCCGGGGTGTCCCTGGCCAGCGGGCAGCTGTGAGATCGGCCGGCCGTTCCCCGTGCGTCCTCAGGGTCCTTCTTACCAGGCACCTCCCGCCATAGGCA
The DNA here is from genome assembly GCA_949820135.1 of Sylvilagus floridanus. Classification (NCBI taxonomy): domain Eukaryota; kingdom Metazoa; phylum Chordata; class Mammalia; order Lagomorpha; family Leporidae; genus Sylvilagus; species Sylvilagus floridanus. Next base: position 2,973,580 of record OX463244.1, read on the forward strand.
GCGGACCTCCTGCTCCCCCAGCGGGCGGGGATTCTGAGCAGGCTCGGGGGGTCGGGGTCACCCACGGCCTTCCAGGGCTGTCGCAGCACGCTCAGCCGAGAGCCGGCACTGCCTCCCGTCCTGGGTCCTGCCGAGAAGTGGAATGGACGCCCGGTGCTGGGTGGAGGAGAGGCCGGGGAGCCCTGGTCTGCCCTGCGGGCCTGAGGCCAGGGGGCCAGGGGCTGAGGTCCCGGTCCCCAGGCGAGAGAAGACCCCCGTCCCACCCTCGAGGTCTCCCTCCCTCAGCCTCCGTCCCAGCAGGTTTTCAGGGGGCCTGCGCCCACCCGGGAGGGGCCTCCGCTCTGCTCAGCCCACGCGTGCAGTGCCAGTCACGTCTGGAGACACGTGGAGCAGAGTCTGACCCGAGCATGTGTTCCTGGCTGGCCACGGCATGGCCCGGCCCGGGGGACACGCGGCAGGGCCCCGCCTGCCGGTCTGGTGTCACAGACTAGCTGCTCTGTGCGGTGGAGAGTGGCAGCAGAGGACTCGGGGCTCCGCCCTCCTCAGCCACTCAGTCTGGGGGGAGCCAGGAGCATGCTGGGAGGGCACTGGGGCCGGCCAGGGGCAGTGTGTGGTGTGTGTGTGTGTGTGTGTGTGTGTGTGTGTGTGTGTCCACGTTCCCTAGGGAGCCAGCAGGACTCCAGCCCGGGGCTCCTGCGTCGGAAGCCATGTCGAGGCCTCCACCCTGATCACGTAAACCTGGGGGACGCGCGGCATCTACAACGCCAAACCACAGCCGCAGGAGCGCTCCTGCCTGTCCTGTGCCAGACGCCCCAGGCCCCGCCCTTGCTCCCAGCCTCCTTTGCAGCAGACCACAGTCACGTGACTGGCACAAACCAATGACCTGCGAGCAGGAGTCACGAGGGTGTGGCCACGCCGGGTGCCACCTCCACCTCTTCCGCAGGTCACGTCCCTGGAGGTGGCGCCACCCGTGGCAGTGCAGGGGCAGGCGCTGCCAAGAGCAGGTTTGTTAGGCTCCGCAGCCTGGCCTGCTGGCACCGCACCCCGAGTCCTCGGCTGGCCCCGCCAAGCCCTGTGGGTGCGGCTGCCTGAGCCGCGGAGCCCTCTCACCTCTGCAGGCCGGGGGAGGAGGGAGAGGAGCAAACAGGAGCTGGGCGCCCTGGACACCGGGCCCAGGAAGCCAGGGAGGCCGCCCGCGTGCGATGGAGCCCGCAGATCCAGGATCCGGGCCGGCGGCTGGAGTGCGGGTCCCCGTCCTGGCTGCTCTGCTCCTGGGCTCCCGGCTCCCGCCTCCCGGGACTGGCCGAGTAGCCGGGAGGGAGGAGCAAGGCTGGGGTGTGAGGGCTGCTCCCCTGTGCCCCGGGAAAAGGCGCTCACCTCGAGGGCCGCATGGGCTCCGGCCGAGGCTCCAGCCCCACGTCCTTCAGGGAGCAAGCGTAGCCCCAGCCCCATGTTGCAGTACTCGGGTTCAAGCCCCGGCCCCGGCTCCCGCCTCCAGCCTCGCTCCACGGAGGCCCCGGGAGGCAGTGGCGAGGAGGGGGTGCCTGCCACCCACCTGGGACACCCAGGTTGAATTCTTGGCTCCTGGCTTTGAACTTGGCCCCGCCCTGGCCATGTGGGCTATTCACTGTGGGAGTGAACCGCAGATGGGGGCTCTCTGTCTCTCCACGAAAGTCGTAAGAGCCAAAGATGGTTGTGTGCGCTCGAGCAGTGCCCCCACCCCGTGGGTGCCGCGTCTGCGCCCAGCCAGCAGCAGGTGGGACGGGCGGCCACATCTCCTCGGCATTCCCAGTCCTGTGACGGCTTGCTGTGCCCGGCTCTTCCATGGCCCAGGGATGAGGCAACGCCGGATCTCAGGGACCCGAGCGCCCTGGAGCCCAGGGGCGTCCTGGATCCCGGCTCTGCCTGGGCAGAGCACACGCAATTTTCCCTGAATATTTTCCGTCCTGGGTTGATCGATTCCAAGAATGTGGAGCCCAGGGACACAGCAGATCCTGCTGGTTATGTGTCCCGAGAATCCTGATGGTGGTGGGGGAGGGGTGCATGCAGGGGCCCCCGACACAGGACGACAGGGCCCTCACGGTCAGGGCCGCCCCACCAGGCCCTCCCAGCAGCCCATTTGAAAGCAGTGTCCGCTTCCTGCCGGGGCCGGCCAACCCGACTGCAGCCAAGGGGACTTCCAGCCTCCTGTGGGGCCGCTTCCCCCCCCCCCCCCGCCGCTGCCATCGGAGGAGAAACCCCCGCCAGGTGCATGGTCCTCGGTGACCCCGGGAGGAACGACCCCCAAGGGCAGCGCATCCGGAGAGGGGAAGTGCGTCCACTCCGGCGCCCAGCTGCGGGGGAGCCCCTGGGGGAGGAGCCTCCTGACCTCTCGCTGGAGGCTCACAGGAAGTCGGGGCCTCTTCCTGCCCGGGCTTTCCCCTTCCCAGGGTCCAGCCCCCAGGTTGTCATGGAAACCACCCTGGACCAGCCAGGCAGGGGGAGGAGGACCTCCTTCCAGGGCTGTGCATACTGCATTCATTCTGGGCTTGGTTCGTGAGTTTCTTAGCATCGTCCACCTGTAAGTGTTGTCCCAAGGTGGCGCCTGCCCTTCCTGCTCTCTGGACACAGGAGAAGCAGGCACAGGCGGGAGGAGGGGCCTGAGCCGACCCTGCATGGCCTGGACCTGGACAAGGAGGAGCTGAATGCTGACCAGTGGCCACGGGGACGTGGCCCACCCAGGCCAGGACCCTGGAAGGCTGTGGGTCCACAGCACAGCACGGAGGTTTGGCAGTCCCAGGAGCAGAGGGGCACAGCCGCCCCGTGCCCTATGGGCAGGAGTCTGGGGGCCCCTGCAGCAGGTGGTCCTCTCCGAGGAGGCTGGTTGGCAGGATGCTCCCCTCCCCCCAGGCCATCAGGCTCCAGGCATCCCCTCGGGCTGGCGGCCTGAGGTCCTGGGGTCCCCCTGCCTCGCACCTGGGGGCCACGCCCTGAGCACGGAGTTCACAGCTGAGCCGAGCCCCGGCCGGTCCCAGGTGTTCAGGCCACGCTGTGGCCCCGTCGCCATCCCCGCAGGCCTGACCCTGGGCGCGCTGGTCCCAGCTTAGAAACAAGCGAAGGAACACGGGGCCCTCCTGGCCACGCGCCCGCCAAGGTGCTGCCTCTCAGCCGGGTTGGCCACCCAGTGCCACGGCCAGCAGCCCCTGCCGTGCCTGGGGTGGGGGCTGCGGGGCCGAATTCTCGGTCCTCCTCCCTCGGGCCCCTGGCCCCACGGTCCGGGGCGGGGGAAGGGAGGAAGGAGTGGCCAGGAGCAGCCGCAGGACTCGGGACGGCCTCCTGCCCAAGGTGCGGTCCCACGGGCAGAGCTCGCCCAGGGCCACTGGCGCCCAGGAAGTCCTGGCAGGGCCCGGAGAGAACCAGGGGTGCCCGCCCAGGACAGCCTGCACCCATCTGTCTGCACACACACACACACACACACACACCACAGAGATACACACGTACACGCCACACACACACCATGGGCACACACACGTACATGCTGCACATGCACACCACACAGATACACACGTACACGCCACACAGACACACACCATGGGCATACACACATGCCACAGACACACCACACAGAGATACACACGTACACGCCACACACCACACGTACACGTACACACCACACACACACCATGGGCACACACACACGTACATGCTGCACACTCACACCACACAGATACACACGTACACGTCACACACCACACGTACATGTACACACCACACGTACACGTACACACCACACACACACCATGAGCACACACACATGCCACGGACACACACCATGGGCACACACACATGCCACACACACACCACACAGAGATACACACGTACATGCCACACACCACATGTACACGTACATACCACACAGACACACACACATGCCACAGACACACCACACAGAGATACACACGTACACGCCACACACCACACATACACGTACACACCACACACACACCATGGGCATACACACATGCCACACACACCACACACACACACACACCATGGGTACACACACATACTACACACACATACCACAGACACACCACACACACACACACCATGGGCACAAACACATACCACACACACACCACACAGAGATACACATGTACATGCCACACACATGCCACAGACACACATACTACACACACACACACACACCATGGGTACACCCCTTGTGAACACATGGAAGCCTGATGGACACACACACACACATCACACACATGCCATGGGCACACACACAGCAGATCTGTGTCCTGGGAGGACAGGGGAGGCAGATGGGCTGTGCCGTGAGAGCCGCCATGGCCGTGCCAGGCCCCCCGGGGTCTCCCTGTGACCAGGGCCGAGAGAATGTACGAGACTTGACCCCTCCCGCCCTCCACCAGGCTCCGGCTGGAAACCCAAGCATCTCACACCACGTGCGCCCTGCCCCAGCCTGAGCAGCCAGGCCCGCGTCCCCCGGGGGCAGCACCCCTGCCCCAGCCCGAGCAGCCAGGCCCGCGTCCCCCCGGGGGCAGCACCCCTGCCCCAGCCCGAGCAGCCAGGCCCGCGTCCCCCCGGGGGCAGGAGCAGCCACACAGACGCGCCCTCTTTGGGCTCTGGGCACAGCCAGGCCAAGTGCCTGCAGCAGAGGTGCCCAGACCTTGGGGAGCACCGCCCCCACCCACCCCTCCACCCCTCCACCCACTCTCACCCCCTCCTATGCCTGCCACCCCCTCCACCCCTCCACCCACTCTTACCCCCTCCTACGCCTGCCCACCCCTCCACCCCCTGCGCACCCCTGCCTACCCCTCCACCCCCTCCTACCCCCACCCACCCCCTCCACCCCCATCAGCCCCCCGCCCACCCCAGGCCCCCGACTCCTCCAGCGCCAGTTCCAGGAGCAGTCTTTGTGCACTCAGTGGCCAAGGCTGGGCCCTGCAGGGAGCTGGCGGCCACAGCCAGGGGGCCTCCCCTGCCTGGAGCCCCGTGACCCTGCCTTCTAGGTGGCAGCCACGTGTCCCACCCGGATCTCCCTCAGCCCCACGGCGCCCACCACAGAGCCCTCATCTGCCCCCCAGCTTGTGGCTCTAGACAGTGGGGTTCCCTGGGCCCCCCACCCCCACTGTGGTGCAGACCGGGCGGCATCCCTGGGGCCCAGCATGCTGTCACCTGCCCCGCCGTCACCTGGCCAGGTACCCACTGCCCCACCCCCATCCCCCAGCAGAACCTGAGATCAAGTTCCTGACAGACACCTGGAGCCTCCCCTCCCCCGACCCGCCTGCCCGCTCCTGAGCGGGGTGGGGGTAGCCCTCACAGCCCTCCTGGCTCAATGTGGCTTCTCCCTGCCTGCCTGGCGGGGCCCCAAGCTTCCCGGGGCCTCGTGCAGGACCCCCTCCCTGCCCTGGGCACTGTACGCGAGCCACAGCCCTCACAGCTGGTGGGGCTGTGTTCCTGGCCGTGGTGACTCAGGAGCTGGCAGGTGCCTGCCCAACGGCCGTGGACGCTGCTGTGGGCTCTGTGGATGGCTGTGGACAGCTGTGGACACTGGGCTCTGTGGATGGCTGTGGACACTGTGGACGGCTGTGGACACTGTGGGCTCTGTGGACAGCTGTGGACACTGGGCTCTGTGGACACTGTGGACTCTGTGGACACTGTGGGCTCTGTGGACACTCTGGGCTCTGTGGACGGCTGTGGACACTGTGGACGGCTGTGGACACTGTGGACAGCTGTGGACACTGTGGGCTCTGTGGACACTGTGGGCTCTGTGGACGCTGTGGACGGCTGTGGACACTGTGGGCTCTGTGGACACTGTGGGCTCTGTGGACGCTGTGGACGGCTGTGGACACTGTGGGCTCTGTGGACACTGTGGGCTCTGTGGACGCTGTGGACGGCTGTGGACACTGTGGGCTCTGTGGACACTGTGGGCTCTGTGGACGGCTGTGGACACTGTGGACGGCTGTGGACACTGTGGGCTCTGTGGACACTGTGGACACTGTGGGCTCTGTGGACACTGTGGGCTCTGTGGACGGCTGTGGACACTGTGGGCTCTGTGGACACTGTGGACACTGTGGGCTCTGTGGACACTGTGGGCTCTGTGGACGGCTGTGGACACTGTGGAGGGCTGTGGACACTGTGGGCTCTGTGGACGGCTGTGGACACTGTGGACGCTGTGGACGGCTGTGGACACTGTGGGCTCTGTGGACACTGTGGGCTCTGTGGACGGCTGTGGACACTGTGGAGGGCTGTGGACACTGTGGGCTCTGTGGAGACTGTGGGCTCTGTGGACACTGTGGCCTCTGTGGACGGCTGTGGACACTGTGGGCTCTGTGGACACTGTGGGCTCTGTGGACGGCTGTGGACACTGTGGACGGCTGTGGACACTGTGGACACTGTGGGCTCTGTGGACACTGTGGGCTCTGTGGACACTGTGGGCTCTGTGGACACTGTGGACGGCTGTGGACACTGTGGGCTCTGTGGACACTGTGGGCTCTGTGGACACTGTGGACACTGTGGGCTCTGTGGACACTGTGGGCTCTGTGGACACTGTGGGCTCTGTGGACGGCTGTGGACACTGTGGACGGCTGTGGACACTGTGGGCTCTGTGGACACTGTGGGCTCTGTGGACACTGTGGGCTCTGTGGATGGCTGTGGACACTGTGGACGGCTGTGGACACTGTGGGCTCTGTGGACACTGTGGACGGCCAGTGTCCGTGCACAGAAGGCCCCAGCAGCGAGAGCCCCAAGGCCCTGATGCTTGCTTGCTCTGCGTGGCCCTGGGAACCCAGTGTCCCCCGGCCCTGAAGCTGCAGCCCGCCCGGTGGGCTGTCACTCACACTTCTGGGCAGGGCTGTGAGGGGCCGGCTCATGTCCTCCGAGTGCCCCCTGTGCTCAGCTCCCTGCAGCAGTGCCTTTGGGGTGCTGTGGTCGGCCTGGGCCTGCTGTAGCCGGCCTTGCTCCCTACATGGGGGGAGGGGACCTGGCCCCAGCCGCCTGTCCCTACGTGTCCCAGCATGTCTCCTGCGCCAGCGTGGAGGCGAGCGGGCAGAGGCAGGGCGAGCTCACAGGAGGGGCCACCCCTCTGCCCCCCTGCCGCCCTTGCGCCCTCCTGCCTCCGGCCGTGGGTCCTGGGCTCCCTGTTCCCAGGACCGCGAGCCGGTCATTTCTGTTCTGTGGCCGTCACCCCCCGCGGTGCTGTGACAGCACAGAACCGGCTTGGGCTGCGTCTCTGAGCCAGCAACCCAGGGACACAGGCCCCCACCCCCTGCTGCTCAAAGCTGTCAGTGCCTGCGTCACCGTCACCACCAGGAATTCATCCCCTCTGTCTGCTCCTGCGGGCGGGGGTTGTCGCTCGCTGGGGTCATGGCCGAGCCAGCGAGGCACTGTGGGTGAGGGGCGGGGCAGCAGGCACCTGCTGAGCAACAGCCCCAGTGACCCGCTGGAGACCAGGGGTGACGTCCAGGCCCACCGTGTCCCCAGTGCACTGGGCTTGTGTCCAGGAGAGCTCTCACACCCCGGCCACCAGGTGTGGGCTCCCCCCCTCCCCAAGCACCCCCTCTTAGAGACAGGGAGACCACCCTGCCCCCACCTGTGTCCTCCACCTGGGACCCCTCTGCCCGGTCCCAGGCACCGTCCCCTCGTGGGGACACGGGCGTCTGGTTTGGCTGGTCCTGCCTGGTTACAGATCCCGCCAGCCCTCACCCCGACCTGGGCGGCAGTGCAGGATGCGGCAGGGGCCTGTCTGTGGGCTCCCGGTCCTGGAGGAGAATGGTGGGGGTGGGGAGGAGCCCCAGGCCGCACCGTGACCTGGACTTTCCTCCAGACCTGAGCAGAGCCTTGACGCAAACGCCATCATCCCAGAATATGCCTGGCACCCCAGGCAAAGAAGCCCTCCTGTCAATCATTACAGACAACTTCCGGTCAACAATGTGATGGTGTGATGGGAGAGACCAGGGCAGGTGTCCTGGCGTAGTAGGCAAAGCCGCTGCCTGCAGTGCCGGCATCCCATATGGGCGCCGGTTCGAGTCCCGGCTGCTCCGCTTCCAATCCAGCTCTCTGCTGTGGCCTTGGGAAAGCAGTAGAAGATGCCCCAAGTGCTTGGGCCCTGCACCCACGAGGGAGACCTGGAAGAAGCTCCTGGCTCCTGACTTTGGATCAGCCCAGCTCCAGCCATTGTGGCCATTTGGGGAGTGAACCAGCAGATGGAAGACCTCTCTCTCTCTCTCCCTCTCTCTCTGTCTGTCTCCCTCTCTCCCTCTCTCTCTCTGTCACTCTGCCTTTCAGATAACTAAGTCTTTACAAAGCATTCTCTTCACAGGAAATAAAGCTCCTTTGTCCCTTGAAGACACGCGTGTTGTGAGCGCAGGAGGCAAAGCCTGCGGAGCCACAGAGGAGAGGCAGTGACGGCCCCTTGCACGTCACGTGTGTGTGCGTGTCCAGAGCCCCCGCTTGTCAAGGGTGGACAGACACCAGCGGCTCCCTCGCCCCAGTACGAGTCTCGGGCCGGCGTCTTGGGCTCCTGTGTGCGCTGTGAGACCACAGCAGGAGACTCGAACCAGGAGCAGTCAGGGAGCGGAGTGGGGCGACAGGAAGGGGCTCACCGCCCGTCACGGGAGGGGCTGCCCCACCCCCGGGGACCAGCCCCCCACCAGGCTCCTCCAAATGCCCGCAGTGGGGAGGGGGAGCTGTGGGAGAGGCCTGAGTGTCCTCAGACCCTGGGCCCACCCCTGCCTGTGCCCCACCCAGGAACCAGCTAAGGCTCCCACCCATGTCCCCAGTTCACAGATGGGAAACTGAGGCAGTGACGATGGTGAGGAAGGGAGGATTGACATGTCTGCACACACATGTACTCACACATGCCACATGTGTGCACATCTCCACACTCTACACAACACACACCAGACACACAGTACCTCACACACACCATACATGCTTGCACATGCACACACACGCATCCCACACACACATTCACATGCACTCACACGCACACTCATGCACACGGTGTAGACCACACATACACACTCACACACATGCACACACATGCTCATACACACACACGCTCACACACCACACCCCCCAAGGTGCACCTGGGCCCGGGGAACTTGGGCCCCTGCCTTCTTGCAGGCTAAAAGCCACCTGCTCTGGGCACCACGGCTCCCCGATCAGCCTCCATTGGCCCCTGGGAAGGGGGCACCGTCTGCCGGCAGCTGGAGTCTGGTACCGCCTCCCAGCCCTGCCCAGGGCGCCCCCCAAGCCCCGAGGTGGGGGCCCTGCAGGAGCAGCTCCGTCCTGGTCCCAGGTGGGGTTCCCCAGGGGCAGTGCCCTCTTTGGAGGCTGCACCCTCTGTGCTGGCCCCGTGGGCTCCCTGGCATGGAGCGTGGACAGGAGGCAGCCCTCCGGGACCCCAGCCTGCGGGCACTGCCCTGGGGGCTGTGCCTCCCCCACGCCAGGCTGCAGCCACCCTGGAATCTGCACACCTGGTTCTGGCCACCAAGGGCCCTCTGCTGCTGGCCGGCAGATGGCCACAGCCACAGGGAGAATCGGAGAATTCCCAGCATGCCCTGGGGGTTCAAGCTCCGGGGCAGAACTCAGCCACATCCTGGCTCCGTCTTGATGTCTTTCCCCCTTCCCCGGTGACGGGCAGCCAGGGAGGCCGCAGGGCCTGGCAGGGACAGGGCGGCCGAGAAGGCTGGGGCGGGGGTGGGGCAGGCGGGGTCCCAGGCTTTCCCTCCCACTGTGAGGCAGACTCCTGGTCCCAAGGAGGTGAGCAGGCGCGTGCCGGGAGCGGAACCAGGAGGGCGGGATGGATGGCAACTGTCGGCGTGGACACGGCCGCCACCGCCTCTGGCCAGCTCCGGGCAGGCAGCCCTGGGCCTGTGGCCTGCTCTGTCCCCGTGTACCTCACCAGTGCCGAGCCTGTCCCCACCCCCAGGCTCACAGCCCCCTCTGGGGCCCGGGTCAGAGGGACTGGATGCAGCCGGCACCAGCCTGGCCTTAGCCACGCCCCCACCTGGAGGCCAGGGCCTGAGTCTCCAACTCCTGCTCTGGCCTTGAGGCCACCAGGCCACCCCAGCAGGGGGAGGGTCCTGCGAGCCTGGGATGTGTGTGTGTGCTCCCCTGTGTCCACTCCGCCCGCGCCTGCCCTCTCCCCAGCCTGCACGCCTGCACCGGCTGGGGACCCCCCAGAGCCCCCAGGGGCCAGCACATCTCCTGAGCAGCTCCTTCACGCCCGACCCCGAGCCCTGATGACTTCCTGTGGCCCACCCTGAGGAGGGAGGAGTCCTCGGGACAGGTGGCTGTGAGACCCAGGACCCCGCTCCTGGGCAGGGCTGCTGGGGGGTGAGCTCCCCGTGGCGGACCCCACTGGGGACCTTGAATCTGGGGGCAGGCGGTTCTCAGACAGGACCAGAGACGCTGGTGTCAGAGCCCCCGGGGAACTGGCCCAGGCCGAGACCGGCAAGGCCGCCCTGCAGACCCCCACCCTGTTTTGTCTTTATTTTTATTCTGAAAACGCAGACTCCTGAGCTGCCGTTCAGGTTTGTCTTCAATGTGCCCACCCCGGCCTTTCCCATCCACTGGTCCACTTCTCAGAAACAGCCGGGGCTGGGCCAGGCCCAAGGCAGGAGTCAGAGCTCCATCCGGGTCTCCCTGTGGCGGGGGCCAAGCGCTGGAGCCCTCACTGCCACCTCCCAGCCTGTGCATGAGCAGGAAGCTGGAGCCAGAAGCGGAACTGGGACTCGAACCCAGGACCTGGGACCCGGGGCGCAGGTCCCAGGGCAGCTCAGCGGCAGATCGGCCGCCTTGCCGACGCCCCCACCCTCTGCTGGTGCAGGGCCCAGGCCGCACCCCAGGCTGCGTCTCGTCTCGGGGCCCCTGGTCCCTGCAGAGCCGGGATCCCAGCCTCCTGGAAGATGCGGGGCACACGGGGGGCGGTGGGGGCAGAGCAGAAACCCAGCCAGCCCAGCCCCCGCCCACCAGCCCAGCGGGTCTCAGGCCCACCCCTGCCCCGTGTACTCACCCCCCCCACTCATTTGAGGGTCCCGTGGGCTCCCTGCCCCTCCCCCAGCTCTCACTGTGCCCCTCCCCCACTCCCCAGCATGCCCTTCCCGCTCCTCCCCTCCCCTTCCCTGGCCAGGCTGGGCCTCTTCTCTTCCCAGGTCTGGCCAGGTCTAGGGGGCCAGCAGACCCGTGGCTGGGCAGCGGGGATGGGTGAAGTGGGAAGGGCCGACCTCCAAGCCAGCTCCTGACCCCCACAGGGTCCCTGTGCACTGGGGAGACCGCCCCGCCCCCACCCTGCCGCTCGCAGGGCGCCTCCTCTGTGGTGTCTGCTTGTGCACTCCTCACCGCCCCCCACTTCTGCTCCACGGACGCCTGTGTAGCTTGGGAGGGCTGGTCACGGACCCCGCCCCACCTCTGCCGCCCCAGCTGGGGCAGGTGCAGGCTCTGTGGGGACCCTGCGTGCTCCAGGCTCCCCGTGGGGTGCGGGGTGGGGGCCAGCAAGCTGTGAACCAGCAGGAGTGGCAGAGGCGGACCAGGCAGGCGGCTGGGGGCGGGCTGACCCCCTCTGGACGTGGGCGTGCCCTGGAGGAGGCTCCAAGGCCCTGGTGCCCCCAGTGCCCGCCCTCCTGCTGTCAGAGCTCAGACCACGGCTCCTGCGGCCTTGTCCCCGACAGCCAGTCCCAGGTCTGGGGGCTGCCCAGAGCCCTGCGGGAGTCCTCCGCGGGTCCGGCCCGGGCAGCGGCTGCTCAGAAGGGCACGCTCTCACTGCCGGCAGCTCTGTGCCCACGGCAGCTCTCTCCTCCCTTGAGCCGCCAGGGACGGCCGATGGATCATGCATGATTCATTGCTCCTAATGAATGCAGATGTGTCGCCCACCGTCTCGGTCATTAAGGCCCACTGCAGGAATGCACTAAGCTTCAGGGCTCTCCCAGCCCCGCCAAGAGTGGTCCTGCTGCCCGCTCTCACACGTGCACGCGCACACATGTGCCCTGGCACCGGGTTGCAGCCACCGACAGAGTAGAACCAAGCCCTCGCTTCCTGCCGGCTGTGCCGGAGCCCCAGGCTGGCAGAAGACTGCAGTGCATGCTGGGAGTGGCCAGCCCTGAGCCCTGCGTCGGCAGAGGTGCCGGGGGTGAGGCGGTGACCACGGAGCAACGTGCAGCCTGGCATGGTGCAGGGAGCCCGTGGGCCTGTGGCAGAGGCGTGGCCATGGTTCCACATGTGTGTGTGTGACCCCAAGGACGTGCCAGGGCTGCCAACCCCTGCCCTGTCAGAGTGGCTCAAGTCGACGTGGCCCTCCGTGTGCCAGGCGTCAGGAGCTCCTGGGGAGCCGTGCAGTCCGGCCTGCGTATCCTGGCTCCACGTCCCATCCAGCTCCGCCCGGCGTCACCCAGTGGCAGGAGGCGCCCCCGCTCCACATTCTGTAAGGAGCTCACACCTGTGTGGGCACCGAGGCACCGCTGGGTCTCTCTGCCCATGGCGTCACCAGAGCGGTGACAGCCGTCCGGAGAAGCCCCGGCACTGCTGGGCCCCCCTCTGAGTCCCCTCCTCCAGCACCGGCCTCTCAGCTCCTCTCGGTCCCTCATTCTGCCTCAGGGGCAAGGGACCCCTGCCCATCCCTGCTCCTGCCCCCCCAGGCTCACGTGGCAGGCGCTGGGGCGGCCTGGTCCCCTGCGCTCACGTCAAGTGACACAGTCAGAACCAATCCTCACCCTCCGGGGAGAAGCGGGTGGGATGCCCTGTGAGTTTTCCGGAATCATTGTCTTCATGGACTGACTGCGGTGGATCATCCTAGCCTTGCCCCCCGGGACTCTGCCGTGGCAACTCACACAGGTGCACCCGACACACGCGACCACGTGTGCACACAGGCACACACTCGCACGCTCATGCCTGTGCCGGTGTGCTCGCGCATTTGGAGTGCCCCGGCCTTCCTGGCTCTTTATTTTGAAACTGTGATAGGTTTTCAGGAGCTCACAGAAGACTAGGAGAAAACCCAGCGGTTCGTGTCCGACCCTCACGTGTGCCCACAGCCCAGGTCCAGGCTGCCCTGTCCGCTGCCCACTGCTAGGATTCCTGCCGTGAGGTTTCGCTGGACGCGATCGCTTGGATGTGCCGTGCAGCTCGGAGCCCGCTGAGTCCGCTGGCGCCCCTGGCTGTGACTACCCCGTGCATCCCCGTGTCTCTACGGAGGTCTGGCCAGGCACAGTGGCCGTGGCCACGCAGAGCGGAGGATTCCAGACCCTTCGCCACCAAGGCCTGGAACCCCTCGACCCTAAACGCTGCCGTCCCTGTGCGCTCACCGCCAGGTCCCTAGGGCTGGACACAGGCCAGACTCGGCGAGGGCCGGGGGGCAGGTGCAGGACCCCTCAGCCTGCTCCACACCAGCTCTGTGACAGGTGGTGGTGCGGGGTGGGGACAGCCCTCGATGCCGTCACAATGCTCACACACTGGGAGATTCAGAGTGGCAGAGCCGTCCTGTCCTGCCGGTCAGGTGCCCAGTGTCCTCCCCCGAGGCCTGAGGGAGGGCCCTGCCCACTGCCCTGGGGGCCAGGCCGGTGCAGACTCCGCCCAGTCTTCCCAGGGCTCCTCCCCCATGCCCACCCCTCACTCTCCCTCTGTCTGGGCCTCTCCCCCCCTTACGAGGGCACCCCGGCGCCACTGCCCCCTCCTCCTCCCTCCACCTGCGTTACACCTGCCGAGACCCCGTTTCCAACAGTCACAGCCAGAGCTGCGACCCCAGCGTGTGGGGGAGGTGCGCCTCGGGTCTCCGATGGGCTGAGGAACGCGCCCAGCTGTGCCAGGCCCCAAATCCCCAGGCGTCGGGAACCTTGGGCCGCACACCGGCCCGCCTCAGTGACCTGGGTGGTCTCGAACACTCTCTCACGTTCCTGCTCTGTCCCTCCACGGGTGGCTGCTGAGCTGTGTCTCAGAAGGACAGCCACTCATGTCCTCACTGTCCAGCCAGCACCTGACCCACAGGGAGAGGCCACGCAGTTAAGATGCCACTTGGAACGTCCAGCATCCCGTACCCCAGGGCCTGGGTTCAAGTCCCGCCTCTGCTCTGCATCCCAGCTCCCGGCTGATGGGCGCCCTGGAGGCAGCAGTGATGGCTCAAGGACTTGGGTCCCGGCCACCCAGGTGGGGGCCCAGATGGAGCTCTTGGATCTTGGCTTTGGCCAGGCCCAGCCCAGGGCCTGGGAGCATCTAGGGAATGAACCAGCAGATGGGAGGTCTCTCTCTCACTCTCCCTCGCTCACTCTCTCTCTCTCTCGCTCGCTCTCTCTCGCTCGCTCTCTCACTCTGTGTCTGTCTCTGCCTTTCAAATTATTTCATAAAAAGTAAGTCTTTTTTTAAGAAAAGGATAGTATATTGGGGCCGGCGCTGTGGCGTAGCAGGTAAAGCCATCCCCTGCTGCACCAGCATCCCATATGCTATGGCCTGGGGTTTGGCTCCTGACCACTGTGGCGGGGTGACCCTGGAGTGTCCTTGGGCACAGCTGGCCCTGTCCTGGCCGGCGACCCCCTTCCCCTGGAGTGAGTCTGCGCTGGTCCTCCCGGTCCCTGCCCCGCCGGGTCATCAGCTTCCTGGTCTAGCAGGGGGCTGCTCTGGACCCCGGGGAGCGTGTGCCAGAGTCTTGCTGGTTTGTGACGCCGGCTCAGGGACAAGGCTCCCCCCCGCCCCCCGCCACCTGAGCCAGGTTCAACGGAGCCATATGCTATGGCCTGGGAAAGCAGCGGAAGATGGCCCAAGTGCTTGGGAGACCCAGAAGAAGCTCCTGGCTTTGGATCTGCACAGCTGTGGCCGTTGTGGACATCTGGGGAGTGAACCAGCAGATGGAAGTCCTCTCTCTCTCTCTCTCTCTCTCTCTCTCTCTGCCTCTCTGGACTTCTACCTTTCAAATAAATAAAAATTTTAAAAAAAGAAAGAAAAGGATGGTATGCATTGGAGAGTGGGTGCTGGAGCTGCTGTGGGGTGCGGGGCAGCCTCGGCCGGCAGCATCGGTGCTTCCGCCACGCTCACTTCCGCCACGCTCACTTCCGCCACACTCACTTCCGCCACGCTCACTTCCGCCACGCTCACTTCCATCACGCTCACTTCCATCACGCTCACTTCCACCACGCTCACTTCCGCCACGCTCACTTCCATCACGCTCACTTCCGCCACGCTCACTTCCGCCACGCTCACTTCCGCCACGCTCACTTCCACCACGCTCACTTCCACCGCGCTCACTTCCACCGCGCTCACTTCCATTGCGCTCACTTCCACCGCGCTCACTTCCGCCACGCTCACTTCCGCCACGCTCACTTCCGCCACGCTCACTTCCGCCACGCTCACTTCCGCCACGCTCACTTCCATCACGCTCACTTCCGCCACGCTCACTTCCGCCACGCTCACTTCCACCACGCTCACTTCCACCATGCTCACTTCCCACGCTCACTTCCACCACGCTCACTTCCACCACGCTCACTTCCCCCACGCTCACTTCCATCACGCTCACTTCCGCCACGCTCACTTCCGCCACGCTCACTTCCATCACGCTCACTTCCATCACGCTCACTTCCGCCACGCTCACTTCCGCCACGCTCACTTCCGCCACGCTCACTTCCGCCACGCTCACTTCCATCACGCTCACTTCCGCCACGCTCACTTCCGCCACGCTCACTTCCACCACGCTCACTTCCACCATGCTCACTTCCCACGCTCACTTCCACCACGCTCACTTCCACCACGCTCACTTCCCCCACGCTCACTTCCATCACGCTCACTTCCGCCACGCTCACTTCCGCCACGCTCACTTCCATCACGCTCACTTCCATCACGCTCACTTCCGCCACGCTCACTTCCGCCACGCTCACTTCCGCCACGCTCACTTCCGCCACGCTCACTTCCATCACGCTCACTTCCGCCACGCTCACTTCCGCCACGCTCACTTCCACCACGCTCACTTCCGCCACGCTCACTTCCGCCGCGCTCACTTCCACCGCGCTCACTTCCACCACGCTCACTTCCACCACGCTCACTTCCGCCACGCTCACTTCCGCCACGCTCACTTCCGCCACGCTCGCTTCCATCACGCTCACTTCCGCCACGCTCGCTTCCACCACGCTCACTTCCACCACGCTCACTTCCACCACGCTCACTTCCACCGCGCTCACTTCCATCACGCTCACTTCCACCACGCTCACTTCCACCACGCTCACTTCCGCCACGCTCACTTCCACCGCGCTCACTTCCATTGCGCTCACTTCCACCGCGCTCACTTCCACCACGCTCACTTCCATCGCGCTCACTTCCACCACGCTCACTTCCACCACGCTCACTTCCATCACGCTCACTTCCATCACGCTCACTTCCGCCACGCTCACTTCCGCCACGCTCACTTCCATCACGCTCACTTCCGCCACGCTCACTTCCACCACGCTCACTTCCATCGCGCTCACTTCCATTGCGCTCACTTCCGCCACGCTCACTTCCGCCACGCTCACTTCCATCACGCTCACTTCCACCATGCTCACTTCCATCACGCTCACTTCCGCCACGCTCACTTCTGCCACGCTCACTTCCATCACGCTCACTTCCGCCACGCTCATGCCACCACGCTCACTTCCACCACGCTCACTTCCACCACGCTCACTTCCGCCACGCTCACTTCCACCACGCTCACTTCCATCACGCTCACTTCCGCCACGCTCACTTCCATCACGCTCACTTCCACCACGCTCACTTCCACCGCGCTCACTTCCACCACGCTCACTTCCACCACGCTCACTTCCATCACGCTCACTTCCACCACGCTCACTTCCACCACGCTCACTTCCATCACGCTCACTTCCGCCGCGCTCACTTCCGCCGTGCTCACTTCCACGCTCACTTCCACGCTCACTTCCACCACGCTCACTTGCATCACGCTCACTTCCATCACGCTCACTTCCACCACGCTCACTTGCATCACGCTCACTTCCATCACGCTCACTTCCATCACGCTCACTTCCACCACGCTCACTTCCATCACGCTCACTTCCATCACGCTCACTTCCACCACTCTCACTTCCATCACGCTCACTTCCATCACGCTCACTTCCACCACGCTCACTTCCATCACGCTCACTTCCATCACGCTCACTTCCATCACGCTCACTTCCGCCACGCTCACTTCCGCCACGCTCACTTCCGCCACGCTCACTTCCATTGCGCTCACTTCCACCACGCTCACTTCCGCTCCCTCGCACCGGCCGTCACCTCTTTGTGCTGGGCTGGGAAGAAGACGCTGCTGCCCCCGCTCAGGGACACTGTGCTCTCGGTCCCGGGAGTGGAGCTCCCGCCGGGGAAGGGCTGAGCCCGCGCCCTGTGTCTCTGGCCACAGCTGCCACGCCCTGCCGGCCATCAGTGGGGGCCAAGAAATCCAGGCTTCTCCCAGCAGGGAGCCAGCCCAGGGACCACCGTGTGCTTGTCGCCCAGGACCCCCTCTCTCCTAGGAGCAGGGGCACGTGCGGGCGGGGGTGCTCTGGCTGCTGCCCGGGTGCCAGGGGCTCTGCGTCTCACCAGGGCCCAGCGATGCAGGGTGAAGCCCCTGGGGACCCCCAGGCAGAGGCTGTCTATTCAGTACACGCTGCCCCTCATCTACCTGTACCAGCCGGGGTGGCTGGGTCCCTGTTTCCCGCAGGGCGAGGACCTGGTCACCCAGACGGCCGTGGGGACACGCGGTGTCTGCTCATGCCGGCTTCACTGGTCCTCACACAGCCCGAGCAGCCCAGACACAGGGGCCCAAGGCCTGCACTGCTGTGTAGGGTGAGGGGAGCTGGGCGCTGGGCGGCTTTGGCTCCGTTGAACCTGGCTCAGGTGGCGGGGGGGGGGAGCCTTGTCCCTGAGCCGGCGTCACAAACCAGCAAGACTCTGGCGCACGCTCCCCGGGGTCCAGAGCAGCCCCCTGCTAGACCAGGAAGCTGATGACCCAGCGGGGCAGGGACCGGGAAGACCAGCGCAGACTCACTCCAGGGGAAGGGGGTCGCCGGCCAGGACAGGGCCAGCTATGCCCAAGGACACTCCAGGGTCACCCCGCCACAGTGGTCAGGAGCCAAACCCCAGAGGCCGCGCCCCAAACGCAACCTGCCCTGTGGGAGCTCTCCTTCCCAACCGAGATAATTTGTCCAAAGGAATTTTAAAACTCGTCTTTAGAAAAGGACGCTTCTCCTTGGCCAGAATCCGCTCACAGCCGCCCTGCCCAGCACGGGCCTCCCCTCCCCCACTCCAGGCTCTGGGGGCTCCGAGGGACGGCACTGGCCCTGGGCCTCTGCTGACAGCGGGAGGCAGGCGGAGCCCTGGCGGCCATGTGACCTCCTGGAGCAGGCTCCCGGCTGACGGCCGTGCTGTGCCGAGCTGTGACGGCAGCCGTGTCCCGAGGCGTGCCGCGAGATGGGAGAGCTGGGTCCTAGGAGACTGTGAAAGGGGCAGAGACCCCCAGATGGTCCTCGCGGAAGGCGATGGAGCCCGCTGCCCCCCCATCCCACATGGCACGGATCCGGCGGCGTCACCGTGCAGATGGCACCCGGCGATGACCTCTGCTGACCTCAGCCGCCCTCCGGGGCTGTGTGTCTCTGGCCCCTCCCCCACACGGGTTCATGGTCACGGGGCCGCTCCGGCAGCAGACAAAGCCGCACGGCAGTCAGGCTGTTCGATCGGCCCAGTGCCTGGTGCCTGACCCCGGCCGTGTCTGCACGTCCTCCCTGCCCGGGAGCTGTGACCGCAGGGACACAGGGACACTGACTTGGCTTCCGCAGCCACCCTGCTGCCCTGCTGTCTCCTTGGCTGCTGTCACGGCCGGGCTGGCCTGGCGTGCAGGCGTCCCCTCCGGAACCCGCCGACCCGAACCACCACAACTGGAAGTCTCCTGCAGGCTTTGGTCCTGGCTGCTGGCCACACATGGGGCTCGCTCCTCCCCGGCCACGCAGGGGGCTCGCTCCTCCCCGGCCACGCGTGGGGCTTGCTCCTCCCTGGCTGGGTGGCCGGCAGCTCACTGTCTTGTCCACTCTGCCAGGATCCACTGCTGCTCCGTCCCGGGCGCTCACGTCAAGCGTGTCCCATGCCCCGCCCCTCTCTATTCATCTGGACACCGGGTCAGGTCTCAGCACAGCAGATCTTGGGGGACCGTCCCTGGGGTGTGGCCTGGGGGCTGGCCAGACCCCCGCTCTGTTCACTGCCTGGGACAAGTGTCCCTGACAGGGGAGGACAGGGGCCACGCGACAGCTGCCTGGGCGGAGCCCTGGTTGTGTGCGCAGGGGTATGGGTGGTGCAGGGATGGCAGCCTCCCCGTGTGCCCTGGGGGATGAGCTGCAAGAGGCTGAGGAGCCCCTCGGGCAGCCCCCGCTCAGGTCCACGAGGGGCACAGGACGGCTCC
Source organism: Sylvilagus floridanus (assembly GCA_949820135.1). Classification (NCBI taxonomy): domain Eukaryota; kingdom Metazoa; phylum Chordata; class Mammalia; order Lagomorpha; family Leporidae; genus Sylvilagus; species Sylvilagus floridanus. Next base: position 2,992,979 of record OX463244.1, read on the forward strand.
GCAGAGACCCCAGAATCACCGCTGGGCCCGGGTCTGCAGAGCCCAGGTCGGAAAGATCTCATATCTGGGAGTCCTGAGCCAGCAGGGTCTGGGGTCCTGGGTGGGAAATAGCAGTGAGGGGGGTGAGCGGGCGCCCACTGAGGAGGATGGGGTCAGGGAGCTGGCAGTCAGCAGGAGGAAGCGACAGCGGCCATGAACCCACCCGGCGCCTTGGACCCCTGCCTCGTCCGTGCACCCGGGGGCCTGGAAACCTCCACTGCCGCTGGGCTCAGCCGAGGTCACGGCCGCTGGGCTGTGGTCACCTCCTTCCCCGAAGCAGACTCCACGCGGGGCCACAGGCGGTTAAGGAGCCTCTCAGCCGGTCCGTGTGGCAGCCGAGCGCACAACGCCGCCCCTGGGCAGCAGCCGCAAAACCAGGAAGCAGCGCAGGCCCTCGGCCGGCCGTGGGGCCTCCGGGGACCAGCAGCCCCCACGGGGCAGCACCGCAGCCGAGGCCGGCGCCCCGACGGGCAGGGGTCGCAGCCATGGCGGGGCCTTCGGCACACTCCTTCCATGGGGTTCCTTCCGGCTCAGGGGCGAGGCATGGGTGACGCCTGGGTCATTTTAGACGGTGACTCGGCTGCGTGGGCGTGGGCGTCAGTGATGAGACAGCTGCACCTGCTGCTCACCAGCCCGCGGCTCGGCGCCTGTGTGCGGGGGACCCCAGCACTGGACGAGGTCGTCCGGGCAGGGAGAGGTGGGTTATGTGGGCAGAAACACCGGCTGCTCAGGCTCAGTGCCCCAGGGCTGCTGCGTGTGGCCGCTGACATGTGGAGGCCGCTCCGGATCCTCGTGGGCACAGCTGGGCTGCAGGCTCCTGTGTGGGACGCTTCCGGCAGGGGCCTTCCGCCCGTGGGCTCTCGGAGGGCGCCGAGGGCCAATGGCCCCCTGGACCCAGCGTCCATGGCGGTGGTTGGTGGCATCTGGGTGCGGGCTGCCAGGCCCAGGAGGGAGGAGCAGGCGGCGGGCAGGCAGAGGGGCCGGTGGAGACCAGGTTTGGGCCGCACAGGGCTCCCCTCGGCTGCCTCAGCCCAGAGCTCCAGCCCGGACGCCAGCACGTGACTCACCGCCAGGACACACACACTTGTGTCTGAATCACAGGGGCGGGGGGAGAGAGAGATCGTCCGTCCTGGTTCACTCCCTAGACAACCCAATAGGCCAGGCTGAAGCCAGGAGCCAGGGCTCCAGCCAGGTCTCCCACGTGGGTGGCAGGGACCCCAGGACGCGGGCCCTCCTCCCCCGCCTTCCTCAGTGCGTTAGCAGGGAGCTGATGGGAAGTGGAGCAGCCGGGCCTCGAACACAGGCAAATCCCTGGCGGCAGGGGGCTGGGCCCGCGGCACCACAGTGCCTGCCCCGAGACCCCCGCATCTGAAGCCCACACTGAGCTCTAGGTCTTGGGGACGTGGAGGTTGGGCCTCAGCTGTGAACGACCCCCTCCAGAGCCCCTGGTGGGCACTGCGGTCCCGGGGTTGTCCCCCGCTGCTCCCCCAGCCCCTGCCTGCTGCTGGGGGCTCTGATGCAGTGGCTTCCCCGTGCTCCCCCCGGACCTCACTGGCTGGCTGGGGGGAGGGGCGGTGTTGACCTCCGGGGTCACCAGGCTACCGGTGCACAGCTTTGATGTGGCTCCCAGCAGTGGGCTCTGTTGGGCAGCCTGGCTGGCCTGTCATTAGGCTAAGCACCCTCTCATTACAGCCAAACAGGCAGGCACCGGCGCCAGCCCCGACGGGCTAGGAGAGCCACCGTCACCAGCACCCCGAGGAGCCGTGGGCCCAGCCCAGCTCTGCTGTGAGGGGGTGGGGGCCAGCCCTCTGTGTGTCCCCTGAGTGTCCCCCCAGGGCTACCTCCGATGCTGGGATCCTTTGTGGAGTAATTGCGTGCAGGACCTGGGGACACTGCAGGTGCCCCTTTGTGTCCATGGGGGAGGGGTCCAGGACAGCGGCCTGCAGATCCTCCAGTCCTTCCTGCTAACCAGGGTGGCGTGTGCCCCGAGCAGGCTCTGTGTCCTTGACTCATCGGTCGCCGGCTCAGCACAGGGACGTGCCACGCGTCACTCGGGGCGCAAGACGAGGAGAAGGACCTGCACGTGCGTGGGTAGGTGCCCTGTGCTTAGCCGGCTGTTGTCCACCCATGCCCGGTCCACACCAGGGGCAGATGCCGTGGGTGCAGAGCTGACTGTGCCGTGTGCAGCCGCCCTCCCCGGTGTGCACGCCGGCCTCTGCGGGGGACGCTGTGCGTCAGAGCTCCGTCAGCACAGCTGTGGCCTCCCCCGGCTCAGCCGCAGCTGCTGCTCCGGGCTGTCAGTGGCGTTTAGGCTGAGTCAGGCCTTTGCGGCTGTGGCTGCGCGGCGTTCTGCGACCCATCACCGTGGGCATGCACCTGCGCGTGCGTGTGTGCATGTGTGCTGCACGTGTGTGTGTGCGTGTGTGCATGTGTGCTGCACCTGTGTGTGTGTGTGTGCTGCACCTGTGCGTGTATACGTCTTGCTACACCTGTGTGTGTTTACATGTGTGCTGCACCTGTGTGTATGTGTGTGTGTGCTGCACGTGTTGTGTGTGCGTGTGTGCGCCTGTGCTATACCTGTGTGTGTGCATCTGTGCTACACATGTGTGTGTTTACGTGTGTGCTACACCTGTGTGCATGTGTGCATGTGTGCTGCACCTGCGCGTACGTGTGTGCTACACCTGTGTGTGTTTGTGTGTGTGCTCACACGTGTACTCTCACGTGTGCGTGCACCTGTGCGGTGGCAGGACGCTGTGGCAGCCCAGGCACGTCTGCTCAGTGCACGCTGCTGCTTCTTCCGGCCGCAGGTTCTCCCTCGTTCCTTGACTGCGCCCACTGCCCTGCGTGTGGCAGTCAGGGCCCTGCTGGCAAAATGCAATCCGGCTGCTCCCGCAGACGGCCTGGGGCTGCCGAGCTGCTGAGAGGAGAAGGGAGACGCCGAGGCGAGGAGGAGCCCAGGGCAGGACAGCAGGGCAGGCCCAGTGGCCAGCAGCGCTCCGGCCTGGCCTGGCCCACGCTGCTGCTCGGCTGTCAGGGTCCGGATGTGCAGACAAGGAGCCGCCTCTGTAGGGCGGGGACCCTGTCCTGACCCCAGGACGGAAGGCTCGGCTCCAGCCTGAGTGCCGGCGCCTGACCTGGGCCTCCCCCGCACCTGGCCATCGCCCCCCTGTCCCCCACGCTGGGCTCTGGCTCCGCCACTTCTTGATCCGGGCCTTCTCCAGCCAGCTGAGCAAACGTAGCTCGACCGTCGGCTCCTGGCTGGAGCTGGGCACCTGCGGCTCTCACCCAGGGTGCATTTCTGAGGATAGGGGGTGGGGCCCCTGGGTGGGCGAAGCAGCGTGGCTGCAGGACGAGGGCTGAGGTCTGGGTCGTGCCATGGGTCCCCTTCCTGAACGACCAGGAGGAAGGCTCCAGGAGGGACGTGACTCTTCGGGGCCAGTCCCCCGGGGCCCCTGGGAAAAGTGGACCGTGCGGCCGGGAACACGGCTCCACCCGCGGGACTCAGAGCGGCTCGGGCAGCAGGCACTTCCCCCTTGGAGCCCTGCAGGCCGCAGGTCGGGGGTCAAGGGTGAGGGTCTGGTTGGAGATGCACCAGCCCAGCCCCCATTTTCACACGGGGTTTTCCCATGTCCATGTCTGTGCCAAATTTCCCCTTTTAGCTTATATTTTTTTATTTTATGTATTTGAGAGGCAGAGAGAGAAAGAGAGAGAGAGGACTCTCCCATCTGCTGGTTCACTCCCCAAAGTGGCTGAACAGTTGGGCCAGGTGGAAGCCAGGCGCCAGGAGCTCCACCCGGGTCTCCCACGTGGGTGGGGGCCCAGGGCCTCGGGCCGTCGCCGCTGCCTCCCGGCTGTGCAGTAGCAGGAAGCTGGGTCAGGAGCAGCGGGGCCTGAGCCAGGCAGGCGATGGCGGGGTCCCGGGGGCGTCTCAGCCGCTGCACGGAGCGCTGCCCACCCCTCCAGGATCCCGGTCGTGCTGGGTCGGGCGCGACCTCCTCCTGATGACCCTGTTTGCACACGCTGCGTGCTGAGGCGGTAGGGTCACTGCACACGGGAGTGGGACACGGTTTCACCCCTTCATCAGCTGCAGGGGGGCCTTAGCCTCCCCAGTGTGAAAGGCGGGGGGGGTGCAGGGGCCCCTCCCACACACACACACGGGTGGAGGCCCGCCCCTCGCCGACAGTCAGCTATGACGTCGTGGTCACTGAGCACCGCTAATGAAACACGGGAAACACAGGACAATACCGACGCCTGAATATCCCCTGGGGCAGTGGCAGAGTGGACAGAAGGGAACCAGGCCTGGCGAGAGTGGGGAGGGGGCGTGCCCACGGAGGGGACAGGGCAGCCCCCGGGTGGGGACAGGGAAGCCCCCGGAGGGGACAGGGCAGCCCCCGGAGGGGAGAGGGCAGCCCCCGGGTGGGGACAGGGCAGCCCACGGAGGGGACAGGGCAGCCCCCGGGTGGGGACAGGGCAGCCCATGGAGGGGACAGGGCAGCCCATGGAGGGGACACGGCAGCACCCGGGTGGGGACAGGGCAGCCCCCCGAGGGGACAGGGCAGCCCCCGGGGTTCCGTGTCAGCTGAATATGAACGGCACTGGAGAGCACCCATGCTACTGTGGCGCCTCACACACACACATGCACATACGTGCACACACACACCATACATGTGTGCACACACACACAAGAGCCCTGCTTTGCCAGGCACCTGGGATTTGAGTCCTAGACGAAGCTGAACGTGCAGGACTGGCCAGAGCTGCCGAAGGGCCTCTCTCGTGGACACCTTCTGGGGGACACAGGCAGGCGCCGGGATAGGCAGGCCCAGAGCCCCGGGGGCCGGGGGGTCCCTGGGGAAGGCTGACCGCTGAGGATGGCCAGGCCGAGTGAGCCTCGTGCTCTGTGGACACAGTGCTGTCCTGCTGGGGAGTGTGGGGCATTTACCGGGGCAGGGGCTGGGCTGTGGGCACAGTGCTGTCCCGCTGGGGAGTGTGGGGCGTGTACCGAGGTGGGGGCTGGGCTGTGGACACAGTGCTGTCCTGCTGGGGAGTGTGGGGCGTGTACCGGGGTGGAGGCTGGGCTGTGGGCACAGTACTGTCCTGCTGGGGAGTGTGGGGTGTGTACCAGGGCGGAGGGCTGGGCTGTGGGCACAGTGCTGTCCCACTAGGGGGTGTGGGGCGTGTACCGAGGTGGGGGCTGGGCTGTGGGCACAGTGCTGTCCTGCTGGGGAGTGTGGGGCGTGTACCAGGGCGGGGGGCTGGGCTGTGGGCACAGTGCTGTCCTGCTGGGGAGTGTGGGGCGTGTACCAGGGCGGGGGGCTGGGCTGTGGACACAGTGCTGTCCCGCTGGGGAGTGTGGGGCGTGTACCGGGGTGGGGGCTGGGCTGTGGGCTCAGGACTGCTGCTCCAGGTCAAGTCCTCTCAAACTTGAAGCCCTGGAGGGGGGGCCTCTCCCCTGGGCCTGCAAGGTCCCCAAACGCCGAGCTCCCAGCACGCAGAGACGGGCGTGGGTGCTTGGTGCAGCCTGGGATGGAGCCCGCTCGGCTCCTGGTCCACTTCCTGCTGCTGGACGCGCAGCCTTGGGGCGGCCGTGACGGCGCTAGTGCTTGGGTCCCCACCACCCACATGGGAGACCCACGCGGAGTCGGGGTCCCGGCTTCTGATCTGGGGTAGCCTCAGCAGCTGCGGACAGCTGGGGGTGAACCAGCAGATGAGCGCTCTCGCGCGCGCTGTAAGGCCACAGAAGGAACACAGAGGCCCACGGACGTTGTCCCCGCATTGTCACGTTGCATGGAGACAGGCAGTGTCGGATCGAGCGCTGTGCAGGGGCAGCCCGGGGGCCTCTCCCGGCTTCTTTCCACTTCCGTAACTCGCGAAGGCGTCAGCAGTGCCCGTGCGTCCCTCCCGGAGGCGGGAGGACGGGGTTAAAGCCACACGCGTGGCTCCCGAGGCCGGGCTTGGCCGGGGCACGCGTGGCTCCCCGAGGCCGGGCTTGGCCGGGCTGCAGGTCCCCTCTCCCCTCCCCGCTCAGCTGTGAGTCATCGCACTGGCTTCGCAGGCCCCCGGGGAAGGAGGCCTGACCAGACGGGTGCGGGTGCGGAGATGCCGCGAGCCCGCCGTGCCGGTGACTAAGCACCAGCCGCGCTATATATAACACCGCCCAGCCCGGCAGAGCCGCCCAGGCAGGGGCCCTCGGCGGTCAGATGGCCCGGGGGCGGGGTCTGCCCAGGCCTCGGCCCGTGTCTTGAGCTCCCTGCTGCCGGCCAGCATCCCCCTGGTTCCAGCCCTGAAAGCAGGCACACTGTGGGTGTGTGCATGTGTGCAGTGCGTGTCAGTGTGCGTGTGTGATGTGTTCACCGTGGGTGTGTGCACTGTGCAGTGCGTGTCAGTGTGCGTGTGTGATGTGTTCACCGTGGGTGTGTGCACTGTGCAGTGCGTGTCAGTGTGCGTGTGTGATGTGTTCACCGTGGGTGTGTGCACTGTGCAGTGCGTGTCAGTGTGCATGTGTGATGTGTTCACCGTGGGTGTGTGCACTGTGCAGTGTGTGTCAGTGTGCATGTGTGATGTGTTCACCGTGGGTGTGTGCATGTGTGCAGTGCATGTCAGTGTGCATGTGTGATGTGTTCACTGTGGGTGTGTGCACTGTGCAGTGCATGTCAGTGTGCATGTGTGATGTGTTCACCGTGGGTGTGTGCACTGTGCAGTGCGTGTCAGTGTGCATGTGTGATGTGTTCACCGTGGGTGTGTGCACTGTGCAGTGCGTGTCAGTGTGCGTGTGTGATATGTGTACGCTGTGTGCATGTGTGCAGTGCATGTCAGTGTGTGTGTGTGATGTGTTCACTGTGGGTGTGTACATTGTGCAGTGCGTGTCAGTGTGCATGTGTGATGTGTGTGCTGTGGGTGTGTGCACGTGTACAGTGCATGTCAGTGTGCATGTGTGATGTGTTCACTGTGGGTGTGTGCACTGTGCAGTGTGTGTCAGTGTGCATGTGTGATATGTTCACTGTGGGTGTGTGCACTGTGCAGTGTGTGTCAGTGTGCATGTGTGATGTGTGTGCGCTGTGGGTGTGTGCACGTGTACAGTGTGCGTGTGTGGTGTGTGTGCACTGTGGGTGTGTGCACAGTGTGTAGTATGAACATCAGTGTGTGTGAGCAGGCCGGGGGAGCATGAGTGAGTATGTGTGCATGTGGGTGCATGTGAGTACATATGTGTGTGTGGTATGTGAGAGCGTGTGTGTGTGTGAAGGCAGATCAGGGATGTGACTCACAGAGGAGGCTCTGTGCTAGTGTGGACACACTGTCTACACAACCTGACTCCCTTTCAGGAAGCCAGGCCCCGACCCCAGGATCTTCGGGCCAAAGGGAGTCCACGGGGCCTGCAGCCACGGAGTCCTGGCCACAGCGCCCCAGGTCTGCCCAGTCCACTCCTGGGCCGGCCACTGCAGTCGGCCAGGCCTGTTCCCCAGGGTGGGACAGCCCCAGAGCAGAAAGGGGCCGGGGACAGCAGCCAGGCCCCCAGAGCCCGCGTGGCGGGGCCCGAGGTGGGCAGGCGGCTGGCCTCGTGCTGTGTGCCACGGGCGCCCCGTGGTGTTGGGTTTGGCGGCCGTGGTGCCTGTGTGTATGTGTGGCCCCTAGGCTGACAGTGGCTTCCACTCTCCAAAGGGGGGTGAAGCCCCGAGGGTGACCCCTTGTGCCTCCCCGGGTCCGGTCACAGCCGTGGGTGACCCGGGACAAGTCCGGCGCTGCCACACCGCCGTCGTTCCTGGAGCACGCGCCTCTCGCCTTCCACCGGGTCCTCCAGGCCAGGGCTGACCCAGTCTCGGCCCACAGGGCCGCGCCCCCTCCCCGGAGCCACGGGGCCCACGCTTTTCTGATTGGAGTGAAGCGGCACAGTCAACTGCCCGCCAGGGCCCACGGCCTGGTGGCCTCCAGCCCCGCCTCTCGCCCCTCCTTGTTGGTCACAGGGTGGACCACCGGCCCCCGTCCTGCCCATGCTGCCGGAGAGAAAGCAAGTGTCGGCCCCACCCAGCCCATGTGGGGCACATGGATCCTGACACCCTGCACACCAAAATAGCATCTTCATTCACCTTCCAGGGGTCTTGTTATGGGTTTATTTGTTTGCTTGAGAGGCAGAGCAAGAGAGAGAGAGGGAGAGGGAGAGAGAGAGGGAGAGGGAGAGAGAGCGAGAGAGAGAGACGCTCCACCTCTGGTTCACTCCCCCAGTGGTTGCAGCAGCCAGGGCTGGGCCAGGCAGGAGCCAGGAGCTCCCTCTGGGCTCCCACGCAGGTGCAGGAGCCCCGGGGCTTGGCCGTCCGCTGCTGCCTTCCCAGCACAGCAGCAGGGAGCTGGACCGGAAGTGGAGCAGCGGGACTGGCACTGGCGCTCGGACACGGCTGCCAGCGTCCCAAGCGTGCTCTCCATGAACTTCTGTGCCCAGCCCTCCCCACACCAAGTCCAGGTCTGGGCTTCTGCTGTCTACCTGCTTCTCCAGCAGAGCTGGGGGAGGGCTCAGGCCCCAGATGCGCCACACGCAGCACTGGCTGCCGCCGGTCTCACCGTCGGGCTTGGCTGGGCGATGCCGAGTGGCCACAGCTGCCTCCGACTCAGTGGCCCGTGCCCTGGTGCGTCCCCCAGCTGCTGCCTAGTGGGTGCCTGCGCCTGCGGGGCGGGGCGGGGCGGGGCGCGGGGAGCAGGGGCCCAGGAGCGCGCCAGCTTCAGAAGGGCAGCCGTGTGTACACACCACTAAAGGGAAGCTCTTGGTTATTTTCTTAATGGAAGAGCAAATATTTACGTCTTAGAAGCCGAAGGGCAGGCTGCAGTGTGGCAGCGGGGCCGTACTGGGGAGGATGGCCGGCGGCCCCTGCCCTTGCCAGCCTGCTGCGGCAGAGCACACGGCCCTCGGGGGGCCCACGTGGTGCGGGCAGCCTGCAGGAGGGGCTGGGCGGCCATGCCCCTGTCGGTCCGGGCTGTGCGGCCTGGCTCACTGCCTCTCTGGTCTGGAAGATGGGACGGGGCGGGTCCTTTAACCCTGCAAGGCCCAGGCCTGGCTGTGAGCAGCCCACCCTGCGGGAGGGGTGTGTGGCCGCAGGCTGCCCCTCCCCCACAGGGCCACTGGAGCCTGCTGATGCCAGCGGTGCCGGGCTGCCCTGTGGTGGGGACCCTGCTCCGGTGGCCTGGGGACCCAGCTGTCGGGCAGGTGCACACCCCACCTGCCCGCTTGCTGCTCAGCCCACTGCACCTCTGCAGGCCCTGGCCACAGTCCCGCGGCTCGGCCAGCACCAGCTGGTCTCTGTGAACTTGGGGTATCCTGGGGTCCCGCGGCTCAGACACAGAGGCAGCATTGTCCCTGAGTTGCCAGGGTCCCTGTGCTGTGTGGTGTGGCGGCCATGGCCAGGGCGAGGCCAGGACGAAGCTGACCAGGCTCAGAGAGGGGAAAGGAGCAGCCTCCCTGTGGGGCCACAGGGCAGACAGCGCCAGGTGCCAGAGGCCACGCCCCGAGCAGGTGCGTCTCTGGGGAGGGGTCCCCGGCTCCAAGCTGTGCAGGTGGGGGGTCCCCTCTGCCCACCACCACGTCCCCATCAGGGTGCCACACCCACTGGGCCCCAAGACTTCCTGGGTCAGGGCACGGTGACCGAGCGTGTTTCTGACCCCGACCTGCACCGTCCTGTCTCAAAACAGCCGCAGCGCGGTCACCTCCAGGTGGCCGTTCCCAGCCCCTGGGCCCTGCTCTGTCCCTGCAGCACAGGACGGCGGTGGTCCTGACCACCTGGGTGCTTCTGCTGGGGGAGGGACAGGGTCCTCGCGTTTGCAGTGTGGCTGCAGTCCTGGAAGTTGCTCTCTGCTGTGTGTGCAGCACGTGCTGGCGTGTGCGCTCCTATGCACACATGTGCTCTGTGGGCAGTTGGTGCCCACATGTCTGCACACACATGCATTTCTGTGCATATCGCTATACAGGTGTAAGGGCCCGTGTGCCCAGGAGCATGTGCGCGTGTGCATGTGTGCACACATGTTTAAGGAAGCGTAGAACCTTCCGGAAGGTTGGCGCAGTGTGTCTGTGGGGCAGTGGCAGCTCCCGGGCCAGCCCATCCACAGCACAGGGAGGAAGCCCCAGCCCCCACGTGGGTCTCAGGAGCAGGTTCATCCGTGTGCGCTTCCGTGTGCGCGTCCGTGGCTGTGGTTCCTGGAGGCGGAGGACACGGGGCAGTGACTGGGGCTCGGGTGAACAGAGACCCTCAGGAAGCACACCGGGAGGCCGGGCTGCCCCCACGCGCTGGGTGGACGCGGCACCTGCCTCCCAGCCTGTGTCCAGCTGGCCGGCGTCCAGGCTGGCCCCACAGAAGCGGCCAGGTCACCCCAAGGTCAGAGGGACAGCTGGGCGGCAGAACCCCGGCCCCGGGCAGCTGTCTGGCGGAGCCCGAGCGCGGCTGTCTCTCCTTGACCTCCAGGGAGCCGGGCAGGCTCTGGCTGGCAGCCCTGAGAAAGCAGCTGATGGCCACGCCAGGCCCTCCCCGCCGGGGACCGCAGGCTGTGGCTGGGCCGGGAGCCGCGAGCTTCTGACTTGCGTCAGCGCCGTGCCGGCCAGAAGGGCCCTTCGTGCCGGCCGCTGGAGTCCCAGTGACATCACAGCTTCCAGGGAGCCGGGCGATGGGGGCGGAGTTCCCGGGGGACAGGCAGGCGGCGCGGTCAGCTGAGCCCCGTGCGGGTCCCCACGTCTCTCTCCCCACTGAGCCGGGCTGTTCAAAGCAGAGGAGGGAGGGGAAGCTGGGCTGTGTCCCTCGCAGCGGCGGGCCGCCCACCCTGGGGTGACCGTGGGTGACGGAGGCAGCCGGGGCCCTGGAGATAGCGCAGCGGCTGGGGCGGGGGCGGAGGCGGCGGCAGCTCCGTGCTAAATTCCCAGGCCCCATATGCACGCTTGGTGGCGGAGCCCAGCACAGCACAGCGGCTCTGCCTGACCCCCCACTGCCCTTCCCAACCCCTGCCTTCGTCACCGCCCCTCCCGCCCGGGGCAGGAGCCAGCGTGAGTCACCACAGACCCGGGCTTGGCATGAGATCCTGCAGAGGCCTCTGAGGAGGCACCCGGCCCCCTCCCGCCCAGCCCCGTCCAGAGCACCCCCACCCCCAGCAGTGGCCGCTCAGGACGGCCTGCCTGCGTCCCTCTCCTGGACCAGACCGGTGTGTGCCTCAGTTTACCCGCTCGGTGGCCCTTGGGAGGCCACAGTCACACAGAGCCCACCTGCACCCTGCCCTGTGTCCTGGGCCAAGCCCCCCAGTGTGGCTCTGAGACCCTGTAGGGGCTGGGGGCTGGGCAGGGCCCTGGAGGCCTGCAGTCCTGGCCCATCTGCTCCTGCCCCCACCCCGGGAGAGTTGCTTACCTGCTCCTCTCTGGTGGGCGGGGCTCTCAGGGACCCCACCCAGGCCCCTGCAGAGGGGAGTGGCCAGGCCTTGAGACCCCTTGCTGCACCCAATGGCATCTGTGGGGGCCCAGGAAGCTGGGAGACGGAGGAGGGACCACGGGGGCGGTGGCAGGCAGCTCAGGCCCTGGACGCTCTCTGTGGTCGTTCTGGTGTGCATGGTGAGCTGTTGTTGCCCCACACTGCTGTGCCGCCTGCCCCCCCCCCGCCCGCTGGCCCCCGGTGTGTCTAGGGGGCTGCGCTGGGCCTGAACAGTGCCCACCTCGGGGCGTGCCCGCGTGGAGCTGCCACTCACAGCATGAGGACCGCGAGTGCACACAGCGCCCGGCCTGTGGTGTGGAGCCGGAGTCCACCATCGAGCTGTCCCTGGGGCTGGTTCCCCAGGGCGCTCTGCGGGGAGGCCCAGCCAGGCCGGCGCTCAGCTCTGCCCTGTGGGCTCCCGTGGGCATCTCGGTGCCTGCCCTTCCCTTGTAGGGGTGCGGGCTTAGGGCCCCAACCCCACTAACAGGACGATTTCTCTCCAGGGCCTGCCCCAAGCCCTCGTGCCAGCCGGGGTCACGTCCACAGGTTCAGTGGGGGTGGAGGTGCGTGGGTTTGGGAGCACCATTCAACCCACTTCATACAGCTGGCAGGAACACGGTTTGTCTCCCGAAACCCGAGTTGGTCTCATTGCCTTGGTGAACACACGCAGCTACAGTGCCCAGGGCACAGTGCCCGGCCAGGCGGGCTCAGCTGGGGCAGAGCCAGGACCAGCCCTGTGCTTCTGTGTGACCGTGGAGCTCGGTCCAGGCCCCACCAAGCCACTCGGGCCCCGGGCCTCAGTGTAAATCCGCCTCCCGCTGGCCTGGCTAGGAGCCAGCAGCTGTCCTACGGAAAGCCCGCCTGGCCACCCCAGCCAGGAACCCTGACATCCAGGCCGCTCAGGATGGAGCCCTGGGTCACCATACACAAGAGGCCGTGAGGTGCGTCAGCCGCGAGGCCGGCCAGGCCAGTGTGTGACGGCAAAGCCCCGCCCCCACTCCAGGCCACCTGCCGGGGTGGGTGCCCCCTTCCCAAGGGTGCGGCTGCCCCAGCCGGGCCCAGGCAGAGCAGAGTGGGTGACTCATGGCCGAAGCCTTCCTGGGGAGGGTGGAGGGACTGGCAGCGAGGCCACAGAGAGTCCCACAAGGGCCAGCCAGCCCCACACCGCGGGCTGGGGACAGGGAGGGCCCAGCCCTGACCCTGGGGCAGCCACGCTGGCCGTGGAGCAGGGGCCACGACACAGCCCTTGGGAAAGCAAGGGTGCAGCTGTGTGGGGGGAGCCCTCCCTGCTGCCCTCACTCCCACGTGGATGGGGGGCTAGAGAGAGGAGGAGGAGGGTCTGAGCCCACCCTGTGGCTGCCTGGGACATGGCGTGGTGGTGGGACACAGCCTCTGGCTGCAGGTGGCCACAGCCAGGCCCGTGGGCAGGACCAAAGACTGTGGTGGGGGCAGGGTCCCTGAGTGACCGGAGCTGGCTCACACGCTGCCCGTGGCTTTGGCCTACAGCCTGCCCCCTTGTTGACGCTTGCCCCTGGTCCTGCCCTGCCACTGGCGGACACACGCGCCTCAGCCCATGTGTCAGGACGCCCCAGGGGGCCAGGCCTTTGAGGGGCGGGGGACGCACGCTGAGTCCTGAGCTCAGGAGACCACTCCCGGGCCTGGGCGTGAGGCTGCTCTCAGTCCTTCCCCACCTGATAACCTTCCAGTAATGACCCTTACCTGCACGCAGCCTCCGCCATGGGCTCCCAGCCAGGCCCTGTGTGTGGGTGGCTCATCCGGGGCACTAACAGGCGCGGCGTCCTGCCCGCCGGCCGCAGGCCCTGGCTGGTCTAAGCGACACTGTCCAGGACCGGCTTCCTCCAGCTCGAACCTGCTCAGGCCCGGCGGGCAGCTGGGACCCCTCTCCTGGCCCAGCCCCTCCCCGGCCACCTCCTGTGGGGTCCTCCGGGGTCCTCGTCCACTGCCAACCTGGGGTGGACGAGACAGGAGTGGGGAGGGGGTGCTTGTGCCACACAGAGGGAAATGCCCTGGGATGAGTTCACACTGCAGGGGGCGGGCCCTGAACCAGTGAGTGGCAGGTGTCCTCCCAAGGTCACGGAGGTCACAGGGGGAAGCCAGGGAGCCCCGGGAACTGCCGGCGGCCGGCTGAGGCTGGAGTGGACCCTGCCTCGGGGCTGCAGCGGGACCTGCCCTCCTCTGCTCCACGTGGGCCCTGATGCGGGTGCTGCCCACGCCGCCCTGCACCCCCTGCCAGCAGTGGAAGACGGCCCCCTTGGAGGGCGCCCGCTGACTGGGAACACCAGGCACCCCGGGGTCTCCTTGCTGGGGTCTGTCCAGCCCCAGGGCAGGCGGGGTCACTGTGTGCGCTCACCTATAACACGCTGGGCTGCAGAGTCAGGGAGCCCAGGGGTCGCTGCTGCCTGTCTGGGCCCCCGGCTTGGGGCTCTCCCCTCTCCACATCTGCAGACCCCTGCCCTCGTCCTAAGAATCCCTGGACTTTGGGCAGACAGAGCCCACCTCCCTGTGCCCGCAGGGTCTCTGCCCACTGTGGCCCTGCTCTCTGGGGAGGGGTGCGTGGTCTCGTCCCTGGGCAGGACTCGAGGCCACACAGCAACGTGGGCAGCTCGTGGCTCCCTCTGGGCTGCCCGGCAGCACACCTGTCCTCTCCTGGTCTGGAGGGCAGAGAGCGTCGTCCATGGTTCCAGCGTCTCCGTGCCTCCCCCACACCTTGGCTCCCAGCCCTTCCTTCATCCACAGCCAACAGCCCGCAGGTGGCCAAATCCCAGAGCCGGGCCCTCGTGCTGGGACAGGGCCTGCCCAGATCACGCAGGAGTCGCCCCCCGGTAGGGTCAGGGGACCCCCTTTGCCGTGACCGTTACACGGGCATGGCTTCCGGGACTGCGGCGTGGCCATCTTTGGGGTCCACTACGCCACTGAGCGCCCTGGGCTGAGCCTGGGGAACGACCCGCAGGGCCTCACTGACCCCCAGCTCACCTCACCGGCGCCAGGCCTGGGGCGCTGGGAGGACTGGGTGGCCAGAGGCACAGGCTGCCCATTGTGTCTGTGTGGGCGGGCCCTGCAGGCCGCAGCTGCCCTCCTGCCTGATCAACGGGCTTTGTGCAGGCGGCCGCTCCCCACCCCGCTGTACGTGGCCCAAGACCAGGCTCTGAGTCCCAGCTGCCCTGCCCTTCGCCGGTTGCTGTGAGCTGTCACCACCGCTCTGATCCTCCCCGCCCCTCCCCCTCCCCCAGCGCTCACGCGGGCTCTCCCAGGCTGCATCTGCTGCTGCACACAAATCAGAGATTCCCAGGAGCAGAGGGCCCCTCCCTCCAGGCTCACGTCCCCCAGCAGCACTCGGGGCGGCCAGCAGGTGCCCAAGGTGGCGGATGCTGGGGAAGAACCAGGAGAGAGGAGGAAGAGGAAGGAGCGAGAGACCAAGGCTGTGCTGTGCCCAGGGTCGAGATCTGGATGGACTTGGGGACGGGAGGGGCAGAGCTGCAGCCCCCAGGCCCAGCCTCCCCCGGATCGGGCTCCACACCGGAACCTCACGGTTCCTTCCTGGCCAGCACCCTCCCTGTGAGGCCAGTGCCCTCCCCACCCGCCCTGACACGGCTCCCTCTGGTTTGGTTTCTTGGCAGTTATGGGTCGTGGAGCCCCTGAGCTTCTGGAATGGCTGGGGTGGCAGGAAGAGGGGAGACCAGGGAAAGCAGAGCCAGTGGGCAGACGAGGCCGGCTGGGGCACAAAACCAGGGAAGGAGACGCGGGAAGGAGGGACGGCAAAGCAGAGGAGCAGGCAGGGCGTGCGAGGGCAGGGTGGAAGGGGAGAGGCATGCAGGTGGAGGGTGTGGCCTGGAGTGTGGGGGTGTGGCATGCAGGTGGAGGGTGTGGCCTGGAGTGTGGGGGTGTGGCATGGCAGGTGGAGGGTGTGGCCTGGAGTGTGGGGGTGTGGCATGCAGGTGGAGGGTATGGCCTGGAGTGTGGGGGTGTGGCATGCAGGTGGAGGGTGTGGCTGGAGTGTGGGGGTGTGGCATGGCAGGTGGAGGGTGTGGCCTGGAGTGTAGGGGTGTGGCATGCAGGTGGAGAGTGTGGCCTGGAGTGTGGGGGTGTGGCATGCAGGTGGAGGGTGTGGCCTGGAGTGTGGATGTGGCATGGCAGGTGGAGGGGTGATGAGGTGGGCAAAGGGCATGGCTATCATTCTTCACCCCTCTCCCCAAGGCCCTCTGACGTCAGAGCCTACACAGCCCTTTGGAGCCCAGGGGACAGCCCAGGCAGGTTCTGGGGTCCACTGCAGTGGGCAACCAGGGCTCTGCCCAGCTCCTGCTCAGTCCTATCGGCCCAGGCGTTGCTCTCCTGCAGGCCTGGGGCTCTGCTGGGCAGGCCACGTCCCAGGTGTCCAGAGGCATGGTGGTGGAGCTGGCCTTGCACGGGCGCCGCTGGCTTCCGCAGGTCACCCGTGCTGGGCCTGGCACAGCCGAGACTGGCAGCTGAGTCTGGACAGGACACAGGTGCCCACTCCTCAGGGGGTTGGAAGAGATCCGCTTATGAAAAGAGCATTTGTGGAGGCGCTGGCGGGGTGAGGCGTCAAGGGGTCTGGATGGCAGAAGCCGAGACCTCCTGGTTGGGCTCAGGAGGGCCCCGCGGGCAGGGGCTGCGCTGCAGCCAAGGCAGAGGTGGAGGCTGCTGAGGGCAGAGCAGGGATGGTGTCAGGGGTCAGGAAGACTCCTCCTCTTCCTGTCCAGCTCGAAGCTGGGAGGTGCAGTCAGCCCTGGAGGGCAGCTCCTGGACAAGGACGTGGGTAACAGAACACCCACCTGTTACCCACAGAGCGGTAGGCAGCAGACAGCGATGCCGGCAGTGGTGGTGGTGGTGATGGTGATGAAGATGCTGGTGGTGGTGATGGTGGTGATGAAGATGATGGTGATGATGATGGTGGTGAAGGTGGTGGTGGTGATGGTGATGATAGTGGTGATGGTGATGGTGGTGATGGTGGTGGTGGTGATGGTGGTGGTGGTGATGGTGGTGAAGGTGGTGGCAATGAGGGTGATGGTGATGGTGGTGATGATGGTGGAGATGGTGATGATGGTGATGGTGATGATGGTGGTGATGGTGGTGATGGAGGTGGAGGTGATGGTGATGGAGGTGATGGTGGTGCTGTGGTGATGGTGGTGATGGTGATGGTGATGGTGGTGATGGTGGTGGTGATGGTGGTGGTGATGGTGATGGTGATGATGGTGGTAGTGATGGTGGTGGTGATGATGGTGGTGATGGTGATGGTGGTGATGATGATGGTGATGATGGTGGTGGTGGTGATGGTGATGGTGGTGATGGTGGTGATTGTGATGGTGGTGATGGTGATGGTGGTGATGGTGGTGATGGTGATGGTGATGGTGGTGATGATGGTGATGGTGATGGTGGTGATGGTGATGGTGATGGTGGTGATGATGGTGATGGTGGTGATGGTGGTGGTAGTGATGGTGGTGGTGATGATGGTGGTGATGGTGATGGTGGTGATGGTGATGGTGATGGTGGTGGTGATGGTGATGGTGGTGATGGTGGTGATGATGATGGTGGTGGTGGTGATGGTGATGGTGGTGATGGTGGTGATGGTGATGGCGATGGTGGTGATGGTGATGGTGATGGTGATGGTGGTGATGGTGATGGTGGTGATGATGGTGATGGTGGTGATGGTGATGGTGGTGATGATGGTGATGGTGATGGTGGTGATGATGATGGTGATGATGGTGGTGGTGGTGATGGTGATGGTGGTGATGGTGGTGATGGTGATGGTGATGGTGGTGATGGTGATGGTGATGGTGGTGGTGATGGTGGTGGTGATGGTGATGGTGGTGGTGATGGTGATGGTGGTGATGGTGGTGATGGTGATGGTGGTGATGGTGATGGTGGTGGTGGTGATGGTGATGGTGATGGTGGTGGTGATGGTGGTGATGATGGTGGTGGTGGTGATGGTGATGGTGGTGATGGTGGTGATTGTGATGGTGGTGATGGTGATGGTGGTGATGGTGGTGATGGTGATGGTGATGGTGGTGATGATGGTGATGGTGATGGTGGTGATGGTGATGGTGGTGATGGTGATGGTGATGGTGGTGATGATGGTGATGGTGGTGATGGTGGTGGTAGTGATGGTGGTGGTGATGATGGTGGTGATGGTGATGGTGGTGATGGTGATGGTGATGGTGGTGGTGATGGTGATGGTGGTGATGGTGGTGATGATGATGGTGGTGGTGGTGATGGTGATGGTGGTGATGGTGGTGATGGTGATGGCGATGGTGGTGATGGTGATGGTGATGGTGATGGTGGTGATGGTGATGGTGGTGATGATGGTGATGGTGGTGATGGTGATGGTGGTGATGATGGTGATGGTGATGGTGGTGATGATGATGGTGATGATGGTGGTGGTGGTGATGGTGATGGTGGTGATGGTGGTGATGGTGATGGTGATGGTGGTGATGGTGATGGTGATGGTGGTGGTGATGGTGGTGGTGATGGTGATGGTGGTGATGATGGTGATGGTGGTGATGGTGATGGTGGTGATGGTGGTGATGGTGATGGTGGTGATGGTGATGGTGGTGGTGGTGATGGTGATGGTGGTGGTGATGGTGGTGATGATGGTGGTGGTGGTGATGATGGTGGTGGTGATGGTGATGGTGGTGATGGTGATGGTGGTGATGGTGATGGTGGTGATGGTGATGGTGATGGTGGTGATGGTGATGGTAGTGATGGTGGTGATGGTGATGGTGGTGATGATGGTGATGGTGGTGGTGGTGATGATGGTGGTGATGGTGATGATGGTGGTGACAGTGATGAGGAGGATGGTGACAGGGATGCAGGTGATGTTGCCAGGCAACAACAGCTCTGTCTGCCTGCATGTTTCCCTCACCTCCTCCCCCTAAAAACCCCTCAGTACTCAAGAGAAAAAGTAAACATTGTTTTCACGAGGCTGGTGGATGGGACCCAAATCTGTGTCCCAATCCAGTTCTGGCTGGTCTGTCAGGGTCCGTTCTTGGGTTGCAGGTTATGATGCAATACGCTGGCCGTGGAGCGTCGTGGCCGCTATGTGCAGGGGTCCTGCGTCTGGCGTCTCTGCTGACAACCAGCCCATGGCCACCTGTCGGAGGGGCTGGGGGGCTCCTGGGAGGAAGGGTGCAGGGAGGGCCGGGCGCCCCCAGTGCCGGGCTGTTTCCCGTCCTCGGGAGGACCCCACACAGCCGGGGGGTGGCGGGCAGCGGAGGGGCAGGGTGAGTCCTCGTGTGCAGAAGCCCTGGCCGCCCGCAGGAGCTGCAGGGCCTTCCGCAACCACGAGTCTCCTGTCTCCTGGGGTCACTCACTCTGCCCTGGAGCCCAGCCCCGAACAGCCAATTCCCCCAGTGGACCCCCAGGGCCCCCAATGCCCCGCCCACCGCTGCACACAGCTGACCCTCCTGGGTGAGGGAACCCCCTGTTGGCGGCTCCGAGAGGTCCAAGTCCTGTGTCTCTGGCTCTGGCCCCATCCACAGCTGCTCAGCTCTTACTCCGCCAACGGGTGCCTGCCGAGGCTGGCACATGTGACACGGAGGCCATGGACAGCTGGCCACCGGGGGGCTTCAAAACATTTATGAAAAAGGGAGAAAAAATACATTTATTTTGGTGCAAAATTTTTTTAAAGATTTATTTACTTGGAAGGCAGTTATGGGGGAGGGGGGAGACAGAGAGACAGAGATCTTCCATCCGCTGGTCACTCCCCAAATGGCCGCAACGACCGGGGCTGAGCCAAGCCAAAGCCAGGAGCTTCCTCCGGGTCTCCCACATGGGTGCAGGGGTCCAAGGTCCTGGGCCATCTTCCACTGCTTTTCCAGGCCACAACAGAGAGCTGGATCTGAAGTGGAGCAGCCGGGACTCGAACTGGCGCCCATGTGGGATGCCGGCACTGCAGGCGGCAGCTCTACCCGCTATGCCACAGCGCCAGTCCCATACAAATCTTTGAAATCCATGGATACAAAGAATCTTTAAGGAGTTCACATAAAATGTGCATTAGGAAAAAAATGCACGCATTTCAGAACTTCTGTCGCGAGAAGAATTTGTCTTCAGATTGCGTTTCTCCGGGAATCCTCACAAGTGCCCTTACTCCTTCTCCCTCTCCGGCCGGTGGGACCCAAATCCCCCAGAGCACCCAGTGTCAGTCTCTCTTGCTCCAGGACACGGAGGGACACGGAGGAAGGCGCTGAGTGCGTGGACTGCGTGGCCGCCTGCAGCCCGGACACAGCAGCAGGGGCGGGGGGTGCAGGTGTCCTGAGGATTGGCTGGCCCTGTCCTTGCCCGAGTCGCCCCCAGCAGCGTCGCCTCCAGCAGCTTCCTGGGCCTACTGCACAGCTGACCGGCAGGCGGGGGCAGGGAGGAGAGGCCAGGAGGGGCTGGGTGGTGCCTGGGGCAGAGGTCCCCTCCGAGCCCCCCGCCGTGCCTGCAGTTGCTGCACGGAGGAGAATTCCAGACTCGCGCCCACCCTGCGAGCCCAGCCAGCTGGGGCGTCCCCCTCTGAGCCGGCAGCCAGCAGG
Source organism: Sylvilagus floridanus (assembly GCA_949820135.1). Lineage (NCBI taxonomy): Eukaryota > Metazoa > Chordata > Mammalia > Lagomorpha > Leporidae > Sylvilagus > Sylvilagus floridanus. The sequence goes on from OX463244.1 coordinate 3,012,993, forward strand.
GCTCACCTTTGCCTGGGAGCTGCGGGGTCTCCAGAGCAGGACCCTCCCTGGGCCTGCCCTTCCTGGCCGCCTGGCCCTGCTGTCCAGGCTCCCCTACCCCCACCCTGCCCCGCAGGCCACACCATGAGTCACGAGGCAGAGTTTCCATTAGCGTCAGTCGGACGTGGATGTTGGACCTGGAGCCAGTGGGAGCGCGAGGGAAGAAGCCGCTTTCGGCAAACTCACACGCCTGGGGTCAGAGCCCAGAGACGCCCAGGGCCCCTGCAGGACTGGCAGAGCCCCTGCGCCAGTGCCCCTCTCTCCTCACTCCCTCCATCTCATTCCCTCTCCTCCCCCCTCCCCCATCCCCTCTCTCCCCCTCTATCTCTCCCTCCTGTCTCTCCCCCTCTGTCTCTCCCTCCTGTCTCTCTCTCTCCTCCTCTGTCTCCCTCCTGTCTCTCCCTCCCTCCCCCTCTGTCTCTCCCTCCTGTCTCTCTCTCTCCCCCTCTGTCTCTCCCTCCTGTCTCTCCCCCTCTGTCTCTCTCCCCCTCTGTCTCCCTCCTGTCTCTCCCTCCCTCCCCCTCTGTCTCTCCCTCCTGTCTCTCCCCCTCTGTCTCTCTCTCTCCCCCTCTGTCTCCCTCCTGTCTCTCCCTCCCTCCCCCTCTGTCTCTCCCTCCTGTCTCTCTCTCTCCCCCTCTGTCGCTCCTGCTGTCTCTCTCTCCCTCCCCCTCTGTCTCTCTCTCTCCCCCTCTGTCTCTCCCTCCTGTCTCTCCCCCTCTGTCTCTCTCTCCTGTCTCTCTCTCTCCCCCTCTGTCTCCCTCCTGTCTCTCCCTCCCTCCCCCTCTGTCTCTCCCTCCTGTCTCTCTCTCCCTCCCCCTCTGTCTCTCCCTCCTGTCTCTCCCCCTCTGTCTCTCTCTCTCCCCCTCTGTCTCCCTCCTGTCTCTCCCTCCCTCCCCCTCTGTCTCTCCCTCCTGTCTCTCTCTCTCCCCCTCTGTCGCTCCTGCTGTCTCTCCCCCTCTGTCTCTCTCTCTCCCCCTCTGTCTCCCTCCTGTCTCTCCCTCCCTCCCCCTCTGTCTCTCCCTCCCTCCCCCTCTGTCTCTCCCTCCTGTCTCTCCCCCTCTGTCTCTCTCTCTCCCCCTCTGTCTCCCTCCTGTCTCTCTCTCTCCCCCTCTGTCTCTCCCTCCTGTCTCTCCCCCTCTGTCTCTCTCTCTCCCCCTCTGTCTCCCTCCTGTCTCTCCCTCCCTCCCCCTCTGTCTCTCCCTCCTGTCTCTCTCTCTCCCCCTCTGTCTCTCCCTCCTGTCTCTCCCCCTCTGTCTCTCTCTCTCCCCCTCTGTCTCCCTCCTGTCTCTCCCTCCCTCCCCCTCTGTCTCTCCCTCCCTCCCCCTCTGTCTCTCCCTCCTGTCTCTCCCCCTCTGTCTCTCTCTCTCCCCCTCTGTCTCCCTCCTGTCTCTCTCTCTCCCCCTCTGTCTCTCCCTCCTGTCTCTCCCCCTCTGTCTCTCTCTCTCCCCCTCTGTCTCCCTCCTGTCTCTCCCTCCCTCCCCCTCTGTCTCTCCCTCCTGTCTCTCTCCCTCCCCCTCTGTCTCTCCCTCCTGTCTCTCTCTCCCTCCCCCTCTGTCTCTCCCTCCTGTCTCTCTCTCCCCCTCTGTCTCTCCCTCCTGTCTCTCTCTCCCCCTCTGTCTCTCCCTCCTGTCTCTCTCTCCCCCTCTGTCTCTCCCTCCTGTCTCTCTCTCCCCCTCTGTCTCTCCCTCCTATCTCTCTATCTCCCCCTCTGTCTCTCCCTCCTGTCTCTCTCTCCCCCTCTGTCTCTCCCTCCTGTCTCTCTCTCCCTGCCCCTCTGTCTCTCCCTTCTGTGTCTCTCCCTCCCCCTCTGTCTCTCCCTCCTGTCTCTCTCTCCCCCTCTCTCCCTCCCCCTCTGTCTCTCCCTCCTGTCTCTCTCTCCCTCCCCCTCTGTCTCTCCCTCCTGTCTCTCTCTCCCCCTCTGTCTCTCCCTCCTGTCTCTCTCTCCCTGCCCCTCTGTCTCTACCTCCTGTCTCTCTCTCTCCCCCTCTGTCTCTCCCTCCTGTCTCTCCCCCTCTGTCTCTCTCTCTCCCCCTCTGTCTCCCTCCTGTCTCTCCCTCCCTCCCCCTCTGTCTCTCCCTCCTGTCTCTCTCCCTCCCCCTCTGTCTCTCCCTCCTGTCTCTCCCTCCCTCCCCCTCTGTCTCTCCCTCCTGTCTCTCTCCCTCCCCCTCTGTCTCTCCCTCCCTCCCCCTCTGTCTCTCCCTCCTGTCTCTCTCTCCCCCTCTGTCTCTCCCTCCTGTCTCTCCCCCTCTGTCTCTCTCTCTCCCCCTCTGTCTCCCTCCTGTCTCTCCCTCCCTCCCCCTCTGTCTCTCCCTCCTGTCTCTCCCTCCCTCCCCCTCTGTCTCTCCCTCCTGTCTCTCTCCCTCCCCCTCTGTCTCTCCCTCCCTCCCCCTCTGTCTCTCCCTCCTGTCTCTCTCTCCCCCTCTGTCTCTCCCTCCTGTCTCTCCCCCTCTGTCTCTCTCTCTCCCCCTCTGTCTCCCTCCTGTCTCTCCCTCCCTCCCCCTCTGTCTCTCCCTCCTGTCTCTCTCTCTCCCCTTCTGTCTCTCCCTCCTGTCTCTCTCTCCCTCCCCCTCTGTCTCTCCCTCCTGTCTCTCTCTCCCCCTCTGTCTCTCCCTCCTGTCTCTCTCTCTCCCCCTCTGTCTCTCCCTCCTGTCTCTCTCCCTCCCCCTCTGTCTCTCCCTCCTGTCTCTCTCTCCCCCTCTGTCTCTCCCTCCTGTCTCTCTCTCTCCCCCTCTGTCTCTCCCTCCTGTCTCTCTCTCCCTCCCCCTCTGTCTCTCCCTCCTGTCTCTCTCCCTCCCCCTCTGTTTCTCCCTCCTGTCTCTCTCTCTCCCTCTCTGAGTTTCCCCTGGAGGTGGAGATAGGGGAGCCCTCATGACCGCCCCGTCCCAGACACGGGGTAGAAGCCACTCCTGGCCTGTGCTGGGCCATGGAGGTGTTCCTCTGAGAGTGGGGTCAGAGGTCGCAGACAGGACGGGGCGGGGGGCCCTGCCCACCCGTGTGTGCACCCCTGGGCTGCGTCTCCGTCCTCAGGACTCGGCTAGGGTCATGTGATCCCGAGGCTGGCCAATGGGAGGGCGGCATTTCTCGGCAGAAGCAGCACCAGGATGGGCGGGCAGTGGGTTCGAGGGCTCAGAGCCTTGCCCCAGACGCGGAGGGCCCCAGGCCTGAGCTCCTGGGCCACCATTGCCCAGGCCCACGGAGCCAGCGGAGGTGGGCCCCTGATGCAGCAGGAGCCGGACTGAGACCCCTCCCTCCCCGCCTGGTGCCGCTGTCCTCGTCATGTCTGTCGTGTCACTGCTCCCAGGTCCAGGGGGGAACCTGAGGCTCCAGTGTCTGAGCCTGGGGCAGCCGGGCAGCAGCTGGAGTGGACGCGCCTGCAGGAGTCACAGCAGCAGGTGCTGGGAGCTGAGTCCCTGAGTCCCAGCAGGTCCCCCCAGGGCACCACGGAGGCCTCCTCGCCAGCTTCCGGCCCTCACAGCGGCGTGGGCGTAGTGACCGCCAGAGCTGACAGCAAGCAGAGCTGATGTGTCCCGCTGCGGCCTCGGGCTGGGCCCACCGGAGCCTTGCTCTGCACGCCCCATGCTCAGGGGCTTTCCGCTGGGTGGCGCAGGCTGGGGGCGGGCAGACTCTGGATGGGGGATGGTGTTGGAGGGGGCAGGGGCGCCAGGAGGGCCATGAGGCCTAGGGCAGTGAACGAAGTTCTGAGCCCAGGGCTGGAGACCCTGCAGGCCCCTCCTGGGCAGGGGGCCCCGGGCCAGGGGCAGGGGAGAGGAGCCGCTGTTGTCTGGGTCAGGCACGGGACCCCCGGCACAGCCGTGTCAGAGAGGGCGGGGCTGGGCACCCCTGCCCCTGGGACTCCCAACCAGGTGACAGCATCCCGAGGCCGGCCCATGGGTACCACCCAGCCGTAATCCCCAAATCACTGCAAGATTGGCGGCTGGCAACAGCAGGGAAAGGGGCCCGGTTACCCACGGCTCCCGGCAAAACCCTGCCTCCCACACCACCGGCTGTGCAGGGCTTGGTGAGTGAGGGCCGACGGGGAGCCGGGTGCGGGCAGCCGGAACTGGGTGCCTCCCAGACTCCAGGAGCCGCGCCCGGGCCCCGCCCCCACGCCCCTGCTCCCTCTCCTCGTTCTCCTAGTCACCCTGGATCTGCTCCTGCAGGGCCTGTCACTCACTGCTGCTGTCCCCCTGCCGTCGGTTGGCCTCTGAGCTGGTGGCCGGTGCTCCAGCCTGGGGACGGAGCAGGAGTGGCCTCGACATCGTGCTGTCTCCTTGGAGTCCTGGGGCGTCCAGGACGAAGCGATCCTCCCAGGATGCCGACCCTACAGGGCAGCGTTCGCTCACATCCTGGGGCCAAGCTGCCCACAGGGTCAGGTTCCCACCACTAGACCTGCCCCCACTCTGGCTGCTCCTGGCTCGTAAGCACCCCAAGTGCCTGTGCCCCCACTGTCCCACAGCCGTCTCTGGGCACCCCACATTCCTGCACCCCCACTCTCCCACGGCTGTTCCCCCAGACACCCCACGTGTCTGCACCCCCACTGTCCCATGGCCAACCCCCTGCCGTCTGTATGGTCCCCTCCCGTGTAGGACACCGTCACCTTACCCAGGGCCCACCCCAAGCCAGGACGGCGGCACCAGGAGGGGCCCAGGACTGCACAGGCGCTTGTGCCGGAGAAGGGCCGGTTCCCAGGTTCCGGGTGGACACAGATCTGGGGGTCTCAGCTCAGCTCAGGGTCTGGCAAGCCCTGGACAGCTGGGGCCTCTGAGCAAACCTCAGCTGGACCAGTTAACCCTGGTCCAGAGTCCCCCATGGCCAGCGCCTGCCGCCCCTAGAGCCCAGGCCAGTCCCCATGGCCAGCGCCTGCCGCCCCTAGAGCCCAGGCCAGTCCCCATGGCCGAGGCCTGACACCTCTAGAGCCCAGGCCAGTCCCCATGGCCAGCGCCTGCCGCCCCTAGAGCCCAGGCCAGTCCCCATGGCCGAGGCCTGACACCTCTAGAGCCCAGGCCAGCCCCCATGGCCAACGCCTGCCGCCCCTAGAGCCCAGGCCAGTCCCCATGGCCAGCGCCTGCCGCCCCTAGAGCCCAGGCCAGTCCCCATGGCCGAGGCCTGCCGCCCCTAGAGCCCAGGCCAGTCCCCATGGCCAGCGCCTGCCGCCCCTAGAGCCCAGGCCAGTCCCCCATGGCCAGCACCTGCCGCCCCTAGAGCCCAGGCCAGTCCCCCATGGCCAGCACCTGCCGCCCCTAGAGCCCAGGCCAGTCCCCATGGCCAGCGCCTGCCGCCCCTAGAGCCCAGGCCAGTCCCCATGGCCAGCGCCTGCCGCCCCTAGAGCCCAGGCCAGTCCCCCATGGCCAGCGCCTGCCGCCCCAGGGAGGCTCCGCGGCACCCCTGGTTTCCAGCCAACACCGGGGCGAGGCCTCGGGCCGCCCTGCACGGTGGAAGAGACCGGAGAGCGAGCCTGCTGCTTCTGTTTTCAGTTCCGTCAGAGCACAGGGGCAGTGACGTCAGGGCACGGAGGCGGAGCTTCGGCGCCCACGTTTGCCCCGGGAACTCTGCGAACCTTCTCCACGTCCAAAAAATACTCAGACTTGAAAAGAAAGTGTGTTTGGGGAAGGAAAGCCAGAGAGGTGGAGGCGCGTGTGGACTTTGTATGCGGAGCAAACACGGGGCGGGGCTGGCGCTTGGACTTCACAACTCGGTGTGGGACGCATTGTAAGGGCGGACGCACCGCGCGGCTCCAGTGAGGCTGACTGCCCCTGTTCACCTGGGCCTTGCTGTTCGCAGCCGTTTTTCTTGGGTTGAAGCCGACGAGGGACTACGTTACCAGGAGCCACGGAGACATGCGCACCCGTGGCATCCCGTGGCTTAGCTGGCTTCCAAGTCTTGGGTTTGAACTGAGAGAACGTAACCTCCTGGTTTAAAGGCAACGTGTGCATCCACCTCGCCCTCCTGGGAGCCGTGGGCGGCGTGGGTGGTCCCAGGGCAGAGGCAGGGGACCCGCACTATGGGCCAGAAGCCAAGGAAGGTGCCCAGGTCGAGGGGTCCAGCCCCGGGGACACGGAGGCCGACCACGGGCAGCCACAGCCGCCGCCTCCACCACGCAGGCCAGGCCTTCCCGGCAGTGCTGCACAGCGAGGGTCCAAGCGCTTCCAACCCCGCGAGGTGGTTTTCCTGCAACTCCTCACTCCGAAAACTGGGAATTACGGGGACATGGGAAAGACACGTGCCCGTCTCTGATCTTCCCTGCACGAGGCCCCAGACCCCACCCCGGCAACCCCGACGCCCCGTGGATGGGGTGGGCAGCCTCTGTGTGCAGGAGGGCCGGCAGCGGGGGCGGGAGGATAAGTTGCCACCACAGAGACTCCTAACGCTGGAGAGGGATCCGTCCCCGGGACGCCGGCATCCTCTGGGTGCACCCTCGAGAGAGACCGTCGGCCCCCCGTGTGTGCCCACGGCTCTGTCCTCGTGGGACAGCCAGACACCCAGAGCGTGTGAAGGTCACCCGCCCAGCATGGACGGCAGAATCGGGTCCGGCGTGGGGGAGAGAGTGGGGCGGGGGGGTAAACACGGCAGGGAGCAGGAGCCCCGCGTGAGGGCGTCCTTCCCCTGGCTCTGGAGCAGGCTCAGCCCCGAGGGAGACCAAGAGGCCTGCTCTAGTTGGGAGGACGCCGGAGAGACCTGAGGGCCAGACGCCGCGAGCCTCGCTCCAATGCGACTTCCCCGGAGGTTGAACTTGGGGACCCCCGGGAACCGTAGCTCGTGAGGGCTGGGAGACAGGGCTGTCGGCGGGGGCGTGCAGGGTTGCTGGGTGGGGTCCCAGTTGGGGAGGGGTCCCTGTGGGGGGGGGGCGTGCAGGGCTGCTGTGGGGCGGGGGCCCTGTGGGGGAGGGGTCCCTGTGGGGGAGGGGTCCCTGTGGGGGGGCATGCAGAGCTGCTGGGTGGGGGCCCTGTGGGGGAGGGGTCCCTGTGGGGGGGCATGCAGAGCTGCTGGGTGGGGGCCCTGTGGGGGAGGGGTCCCTGTGGGGGAGGGGTCCCAGTTGGGGAGGGGTCCCTGGGGGGGGCATACAGAGCTGCTGGGTGGGGTCCCAGTTGGGGAGGGGTCTCTGGGGGAGGGCGTGCAGAGCTGCTGGGTGGGGTCCTAGTTGGGGAGGGGTCCCTGGGGGGGGCATGCAGAGCTGCTGGGTGGGGTCCCAGTGGGGGAGGGGTCCCTGGGGGGGCGTGCAGAGCTGCTGGGTGGGGTCCCTGTTGGGGAGGGGTCCCTGGGGGGGGCGTGCAGAGCTGCTGGGTGGGGTCCCTGTGGGGGAGGGGTCCCTGTGGGGGAGGGGTCCCTGGGGGGGGCATGCAGAGCTGCTGGGCGGGGGCCCTGTTGGGGAGGGGTCCCTGGGGGGGGCATGCAGAGCTGCTGGGTGGGGGCCCTGGGGGGGAGGGGTCCCTGTTGGGGAGGGGTCCCTGGGGGGGGCATGCAGAGCTGCTGGGTGGGGTCCCTGTGGGGGAGGGGTCCCTGGGGGGGGGAGGGGTCCCTGGGGGGGGCGTGCAGAGCTGCTGGGTGGGGTCCCTGTGGGGGAGGGGTCCCTGGGGGGGGCATGCAGAGCTGCTGGGCGGGGTCCCTGTTGGGGAGGGGTCCCTGGGGGGGGCGTGCAGAGCTGCTGGGTGGGGGCCCTGTTGGGGAGGGGTCCCTGGGGGGGGGGCGTGCAGAGCTGCTGTCGGGGGGTGGGGATGGGTCCCTGTGGGGGGGACGTGCAGAGCTGCTGGGTGGGGTCCCTGTTGGGGAGGGGTCCCTGGGGGGGAGAGGTCCCTGGGGGGGGCGTGCAGGGCTGCTGGGTGGGGTCCCTGTTGGGGAGGGGTCCCTGGGGGGGCGTGCAGAGCTGCTGGGTGGGGTCCCTGGGGGGGAGGGGTCCCTGTGGGGGAGGGGTCCCTGTGGGGGAGGGGTCCCTGGGGGGGGCGTGCAGAGCTGCTGGGTGGGGGCCCTGTTGGGGAGGGGTCCCTGGGGGGGCATGCAGAGCTGCTGTCGGGGGGTGGGGAGGGGTCCCTGTGGGGGGGGCGTGCAGAGCTGCTGGGTGGGGGCCCTGTTGGGGAGGGGTCCCTGGGGGGGCATGCAGAGCTGCTGTCGGGGGGTGGGGAGGGGTCCCTGTGGGGGGGGCGTGCAGAGCTGCTGGGTGGGGTCCCTGTGGGGGAGGGGTCCCTGGGGGGGGCATGCAGAGCTGCTGGGCGGGGTCCCTGTTGGGGAGGGGTCCCTGGGGGGGGCGTGCAGAGCTGCTGGGTGGGGGCCCTGTTGGGGAGGGGTCCCTGGGGGGGCATGCAGAGCTGCTGTCGGGGGGTGGGGAGGGGTCCCTGTGGGGGGGGCGTGCAGAGCTGCTGGGTGGGGGCCCTGGGGGGGGAGGGGTCCCTGGGGGGGCGTGCAGAGCTGCTGGGTGGGGGCCCTGTTGGGGAGGGGTCCCTGGGGGGGCATGCAGAGCTGCTGTCGGGGGGTGGGGAGGGGTCCCTGTGGGGGGGGCGTGCAGAGCTGCTGGGTGGGGTCCCTGTGGGGGAGGGGTCCCTGGGGGGGGCATGCAGAGCTGCTGGGCGGGGTCCCTGTTGGGGAGGGGTCCCTGGGGGGGGCGTGCAGAGCTGCTGGGTGGGGGCCCTGTTGGGGAGGGGTCCCTGGGGGGGGCGTGCAGAGCTGCTGTCGGGGGGTGGGGATGGGTCCCTGTGGGGGGGACGAGCAGAGCTGCTGGGTGGGGTCCCTGTTGGGGAGGGGTCCCTGGGGGGGAGGGGTCCCTGGGGGGGGGCGTGCAGGGCTGCTGGGTGGGGTCCCTGTTGGGGAGGGGTCCCTGGGGGGGCGTGCAGAGCTGCTGGGTGGGGGCCCTGGGGGGGGAGGGGTCCCTGGGGGGGCGTGCAGAGCTGCTGGGTGGGGGCCCTGTTGGGGAGGGGTCCCTGGGGGGGCATGCAGAGCTGCTGTCGGGGGGTGGGGAGGGGTCCCTGTGGGGGGGGCGTGCAGAGCTGCTGGGTGGGGGCCCTGGGGGGGGAGGGGTCCCTGGGGGGGGCGTGCAGAGCTGCTGGGTGGGGGCCCTGTTGGGGAGGGGTCCCTGGGGGGGGCATGCAGAGCTGCTGTCGGGGGGTGGGGAGGGGTCCCTGTGGGGGGGGACGTGCAGAGCTGCTGGGTGGGGGCCCTGGGGGGGAGGGGTCCCTGTGGGGGAGGGGTCCCTGGGGGGGGGCGTGCAGAGCTGCTGGGTGGGGGCCCCTTTTGTCCGAGATCCATGCGAAGCATCCAGAGGCGAGACGCAGTGTGCCGGATTCCTGGGAGCGGCGTCGCACACAGACCACGGCACATGGAGCGGGGCTTCCGCCGGGCCGACTCGGTGGTGGACGTGGACACGACGTGCGGCTCTCTTCCCCCCACAAGGACCTGGATGCTGGCTGGGAGGGGGCGTCCTGGGGGAGGCACGAGGCAGCCCCTGTCCTCACCCGCAGGGCTCTGCTCCGGGCACAGAAAGGAAGTCCCCGGCACACCCCACAGCCACCCCCGGGCGTCCTGGCCCAGCCCCCTGCCTCCCCAACCCCGGGTGAACCAGGAAGGGGGTTCACCATGAGACACGGCTGCAGGGGGTCAGCGCGAGGGCAGGGCGGCCAGGCTCTGCGCTCTGGGGCTGCCCAGGGCCATGGGGTCGGGGTCGGGGTCCGGGGCTGGGCTCTGCAACTCCTGCCCCAAGGTGCACAGCAAGGACCCGCCCGGCGTGCAGGTGCCTGGAGACCCGCACACCTGTGTGAGGGAGACCTCGCCGGCCCCCGCCACGCCCCACGGCGCGGGCGCTGCACAGTGCCGGAAGCAACAGGGAATCGTGGAAGCTGAGCTAGGGAGATAGTCATTGATAACAATGCCACCTGCGGCTGTTAGGGACCTGGAGAGTGAGAAGCTGAAAACTGCCAAATACCCCTCACGGAACCCCTGAAGTGGGTTCACCCCGTAGAGTGAGGTGAGAAGGGCCGTAGGCATGCAGGGTCCCGCGTGTGCTGTGACGTGACAGCACAGAGCACGCTCGGTGCAGCCGTTACGATGCCTGTAGCCCGCGTCTCAGGGCCTGGCGCCTGCTCGGCTCCAGACGCCAGCGCGCACCCTGGGAGGCCCCTGCCGCCCGCGGGGAGACGCAGAGGGAGCCCCAGGCTGCTGGCTCTGGCCTGGCCCAGCCCTGGCTGCTGTGGGCATCTGGGGAGTGAGCTGGCGGCTGGAGGAGCTCTCTCGGTCTCTCTGTCTTACAACTGGAGTGAACGTAACTGAACAGACGCACATTTAACAGTAACAGTGAGCGGGGAGAAGGCGGGTTTGGGGACTTAGTCTGAGGGACAGCAGAATGAGGGGGACCTTGGCTTCCTGACAGTGACCGGTGGCTGACGCTGCTGTCCGATGCCGGCCCCCAGGCCATGAGGCCAGGCTCCGGGGGCCCTGCTCACCTGCCCATCACCACGGTGCCCTGGGAGGCGCCTTCAAGAGCCTGCAGGGTCTTGGGTAGCCCCGACCTCCTGCCCCACCTCTGAGGTCATGCTGGAGCCACACACCTGGAGTCTGCCTCTTGCGCTGTGTCTGCCTGGACCAGCTGCCCTGTGGGGCCCCGACGTCTGATATCAGCCCCACCCTGGACCTTGCACAGGTGCTGGGGACCCGGGGGACGCGGGCCTGAGCCCCTTTGCCTGGGGGCAGCCGCCTGGGACCCCAGACCTCACCCCCAGGCATCTCCTTGGGTCACACTCTGGGGTCACTTACCAGGGCTGAAGGGGGAGGGTGTATGAGGGGCTCAGGCAGTCAGTCCCGGGACCCCAAGACCCCACCTCCCGGTGTGAGCAGAACTCGAGCAAGCGGGGAGCGCGCTGAGCCCTGGTTCCCTGGTGAAGCCAGCAAGGCCGTCGACCGGTCCTGGCGCTCATCACTGGTGGGCCGCCCTCACTGGCACTCGGTGGCTTTCTGGCCTGGGTCTCCCAGGGTCGCAGGCCAGAACTCACGCACCCTCCCTCCTCCGGCTCCATCCCAGCGTCCTGTGGGGCCCAAGGGTGTTCTCAGAGGCCCTCGCCTTCACCCCGCCCCTTCCGTGGCTTCCACCCCGCTGCCTGGACGTCCACTGCAGCTCGTCCTGCCTGGGTCTGCCCCTCCCCGGCCCCAGGAGTCCCTGTGGGTCCTCGGGGTCGTGAGCAGCAGCCCCCACCTGCACCCCCTGCCCCCTCATAAGGCCACACCGCCCAGCCACCCAGCCAGCGGAGCCAGCACCTGTCAGGTCAGACTGAGGTCACTTGGTCACTTCGGCCCTCCTGGGGCACTACTGCACTGGCCGCTGGCCGGGCCTCACATAACTTCCAGAACCGGCCTGGGAGGCCCCGGGCCCAGCAGCTGTTGCCAGCACCCACTAGCGTGGTCCCTACCCTGCGGGGCGCAGCCTGCCGGACGCCTCCCTGGCCCCCCCGGCCCCCGGTCCTGCTGCCGAGGGTACGCTGTAGACACTGAGAAAGTTCCACAGCGACTCGGACCCAGTCTGTGCCGGGACCACGGCCAGCGTATGAGGGCCCCACCTGACTGCCTGTACAGGCGGTGGGTGGCGGCCCCCCAGCCCCCATGGAGTGTCTGTTCCGCAGATGGGGAGAAGCACGCTTCACAGCTCTGGGGGCTGGGCAGGTCCCATCCGGGTGCTGGCCTCCCAGGGCTCATGGCTGGGCCACCCCATGCTGGGGGAGGGGGAGAGAGGGCGTGGGGGCGGGGGTCACAGCCAGGCCGCTCTCCAGGCAAGAAAGCTGCCCTTGAGCCCCTCCGGGGGCAGAGGACCCCTCCCCAGCCCCTCTGCGAGGCCCTGCCCATCCCACCCCTTAACGGGCATCTCAGGGTCAGTTCATGAACTCGGGGACATGTTGGAGCCAGAGCCGTGACCCTGGCTGGAAATAGCCTCTTGGCAGACGTAATTATTAAGTAGCACGAAATTAGGGCGGCTTCCAATCCCGACTGAGCGATTCAGACATACAGGAGGAGGGTGAAGGCAGACCCCGGACCCTGCAGGGCCTGCACGGCTCCCCCGACCCCCCGGGACCCTGCCTCGCCCACCGCCCAGCCCAGGGCTGGCTTCTGTGTCAGTGCAGAGTCGGGAGCCTGGCCCCGGCCTCACCCCCTCCCGATGGACCCTCACCCAGCACCCACGGAAGTGGCTGCTTCTCGCGGCACCCACAGCGGGCACCTGGTCCAGAGAGAGGCGGGGAGGCCCCGGCGGCTGCCTGACCTGGGTGAGCTCTCACCACGCAGGAAGCGGGGTCCCTGGCCAGAGCCCCCTGTGATGATGTGGGCGGGGCTGGATGTGGGCGGGACCTCAGACACCAGGGCCTTCTGAATTCTTCAAACTGTAAGTGAAAGTGACCTCCCGGCTTTCTTAGGAAAAGCCACTTCCTGCCAACAGCAGGAATTTCAACCGGAAGTGCGCACGCTCCCGTGTGCCGCAGGTCCCGAAGCTCCTGCACCGGCTGTCCATCGGGCAGCAGGTGGGCACCCGCGGTGGCCTGGGTGCTGACCCGTCTCACCAGGCGCCAGGGCCCGCCACGCTCCCCAGTCAGATCCTGCAAGGATCCTCCCGGGGGTCTGCCGGGGGAGACGTCCCTCAGGGACTGCATGCAGCGTCACGACCTCTCCCCAGAGCGTTTCCCGGGAGCCCTGGCGCCAGCCTGGCTTGAGCCACCCAGACTCCCCGCCCAGCGTGGTCACCACCAGGGGCTGCCCTGGCCATTACTGGACACTGCACAGCCTCCCAGCCCTCTGGACGCCGAAGGCAGCCCCGCCCTCCACACTGTGGCACGGTGCCGAAGGTCCTGGGGGTCTCCACTGCCCCCGGTGAGCACCATGGAGGCCAGGGGCTGGCAGGAGAAAGGCCGAACAGCTGGTCCAGGGACCCGGGAGGAGACTCCAGTTAACCGGGGGCAGGGGGCAGAGCTGGGGGCTCGGCTGGGTAAGTGGGGTGAGCAAGGGCGCAGGCAGGAGGGGCTGCACCCGAGAAGGTGAGTCTGCCACCCTGCAGGGCTGACCCGCTCAAGTCCCTGCAGCTCCTGTGTGACACGCGAGCTTTGAAACATGCGAACTGCGGACCCCCAAGAGGCCCTCTGCCGGGGACCGGCGCGGGGGAGCAGAGCGGACCAGCAGAGACCGAGAAGGGATCGGCTGTGCCTGACACCACCCTCCCCCGCCGCTGCTCCCCCCCCGCAGCCTGTGTGTGTGTGCACGTGTGTGTGTGTGTACACATACCTGTGTGTGCATGTGTGTGTACACATACCTGTGTGTGCATGTGTGTATGTGTGTACACATACCTGTGTGTGTACACATACCTGTGTGTGCATGTGTGTGTACACATACCTGTGTGTGCATGTGTGTACACATACCTGTGTGCATGTGTGTATGTGTGTACACATACCTGTGTGTGCATGTGTGTGTACACATATCTGTGTGTGCATGTGTGTATGTGTGTATACATACCTGTGTGTGCATGTGTGTGTACACATATCTGTGTGTGCATGTGTGTATGTGTGTATACATACCTGTGTGTGCATGTGTGTGTACACATATCTGTGTGTGCATGTGTGTGTGTGTGTACACATACCTGTGTGTGCATGTGTGTGTACACATACCTGTGTGTGCATGTGTGTATGTGTGTACACATACCTGTGTGTGTACACATACCTGTGTGTGCATGTGTGTGTACACATACCTGTGTGTGCATGTGTGTACACATACCTGTGTGTGCATGTGTGTATGTGTGTACACATACCTGTGTGTGCATGTGTGTGTACACATACCTGTGTGTGCATGTGTGTATGTGTGTACACATACCTGTGTGTGCATGTGTGTATGTGTGTACACATACCTGTGTGTGCATGTGTGTACACATACCTGTGTGTGCATGTGTGTATGTGTGTATACATACCTGTGTGTGTACACATACCTGTGTGTGCATGTGTGTACACATACCTGTGTGTGCATGTGTGTATGTGTGTACACATACCTGTGTGTGCATGTGTGTACACATACCTGTGTGTGCATGTGTGTATGTGTGTACACATACCTGTGTGTACACATACCTGTGTGTGCATGTGTGTATGTGTGTACACATACCTGTGTGTGCATGTGTGTACACATACCTGTGTGTGCATGTGTGTATGTGTGTACACATACCTGTGTGTACACATACCTGTGTGTGCATGTGTGTGTACACATACCTGTGTGTGTACACATACCTGTGTGTGCATGTGTGTATGTGTGTACACATACCTGTGTGTGCATGTGTGTGTACACATACCTGTGTGTGCATGTGTGTATGTGTGTACACATACCTGTGTGTGTACACATACCTGTGTGTGCATGTGTGTGTACACATACCTGTGTGTGCATGTGTGTATGTGTGTACACATACCTGTGTGTGCATGTGTGTACACATACCTGTGTGTGCATGTGTGTATGTGTGTACACATACCTGTGTGTGTACACATACCTGTGTGTGCATGTGTGTATGTGTGTACACATACCTGTGTGTGCATGTGTGTGTACACATACCTGTGTGTGTACGCATACCTGTGTGTGTACACATACCTGTGTGTGCATGTGTGTGTACACATACCTGTGTGTATGTGTGTATGTGTGTACACATACCTGTGTGTGCATGTGTGTGTACACATACCTGTGTGTGCATGTGTGTATGTGTGTACACATACCTGTGTGTGTACACATACCTGTGTGTGCATGTGTGTGTACACATACCTATGTGTGTACACATACCTGTGTGTGCATGTGTGTGTACACATACCTGTGTGTGCATGTGTGTATGTGTGTACACATACCTGTGTGTGTACACATACCTGTGTGTGCATGTGTGTATGTGTGTACACATACCTGTGTGTGTACACATACCTGTGTGTGCACGTGTGTGTGTATACATACCTGTGTGTGTACACATACCTGTGTGTGCATGTGTGTACACATACCTGTGTGTGCATGTGTGTATGTGTGTACACATACCTGTGTGTGCATGTGTGTACACATACCTGTGTGTGCATGTGTGTATGTGTGTACACATACCTGTGTGTGTACACATACCTGTGTGTGCATGTGTGTATGTGTGTACACATACCTGTGTGTGCATGTGTGTGTACACATACCTGTGTGTGTACGCATACCTGTGTGTGTACACATACCTGTGTGTGCATGTGTGTGTACACATACCTGTGTGTATGTGTGTATGTGTGTACACATACCTGTGTGTGCATGTGTGTGTACACATACCTGTGTGTGCATGTGTGTATGTGTGTACACATACCTGTGTGTGTACACATACCTGTGTGTGCATGTGTGTGTACACATACCTATGTGTGTACACATACCTGTGTGTGCATGTGTGTGTACACATACCTGTGTGTGCATGTGTGTATGTGTGTACACATACCTGTGTGTGTACACATACCTGTGTGTGCATGTGTGTATGTGTGTACACATACCTGTGTGTGTACACATACCTGTGTGTGCACGTGTGTGTGTATACATACCTGTGTGTGTACACATACCTGTGTGTGCATGTGTGTACACATACCTGTGTGTGCATGTGTGTATGTGTGTACACATACCTGTGTGTGCATGTGTGTACACATACCTGTGTGTGCATGTGTGTATGTGTGTACACATACCTGTGTGTGTACACATACCTGTGTGTGCATGTGTGTATGTGTGTACACATACCTGTGTGTGCATGTGTGTGTACACATACCTGTGTGTGTACGCATACCTGTGTGTGTACACATACCTGTGTGTGCATGTGTGTGTACACATACCTGTGTGTATGTGTGTATGTGTGTACACATACCTGTGTGTGCATGTGTGTGTACACATACCTGTGTGTGCATGTGTGTATGTGTGTACACATACCTGTGTGTGTACACATACCTGTGTGTGCATGTGTGTGTACACATACCTATGTGTGTACACATACCTGTGTGTGCATGTGTGTGTACACATACCTGTGTGTGCATGTGTGTATGTGTGTACACATACCTGTGTGTGTACACATACCTGTGTGTGCATGTGTGTATGTGTGTACACATACCTGTGTGTGTACACATACCTGTGTGTGCACGTGTGTGTGTATACATACCTGTGTGTGTACACATACCTGTGTGTGCATGTGTGTACACATACCTGTGTGTGCATGTGTGTATGTGTGTACACATACCTGTGTGTGCATGTGTGTACACATACCTGTGTGTGCATGTGTGTATGTGTGTACACATACCTGTGTGTGTACACATACCTGTGTGTGCATGTGTGTATGTGTGTACACATACCTGTGTGTGTACACATACCTGTGTGTGCATGTGTGTATGTGTGTACACATACCTGTGTGCATGTGTGTGTACACATACCTGTGTGTGCATGTGTGTGTACACATACCTGTGTGTGCATGTGTGTATGTGTGTACACATACCTGTGTGTGTACACATACCTGTGTGTGCATGTGTGTATGTGTGTACACATACCTGTGTGCATGTGTGTGTACACATACCTGTGTGTGTACGCATACCTGTGTGTGTACACATACCTGTGTGTGCATGTGTGTGTACACATACCTGTGTGTATGTGTGTATGTGTGTACACATACCTGTGTGTGCATGTGTGTGTACACATACCTGTGTGTGCATGTGTGTATGTGTGTACACATACCTGTGTGTGTACACATACCTGTGTGTGCATGTGTGTGTACACATACCTATGTGTGTACACATACCTGTGTGTGCATGTGTGTGTACACATACCTGTGTGTGCATGTGTGTATGTGTGTACACATACCTGTGTGTCTGAGTTGGAAGAGGTCAACTAAAACAATAGACAAGGGAGCTAATATAAAATGGAAAAGAATTTGAATTAATGAAGAACATTCTTTTCCATTTTATATTAGCTCCGGGGCACTGTGTGTGTCTCCAGGTCTCCAGGGAGCTGCGTGTGTCTCTAGGGAGTTGCATGTGTCTCCAGGGCATGGTGTGTGTCTCCAGGGCACTGTGTGTGTCTCCAGGGCATGGTGTGTGTCTCCAGAGAGCTGTATGTGTCTCCAGGGTGCTGCTGTCTCCAGGGTGCTGTGTGTGTCTCCAGGGCGCTGTGTGTGTCTCCCGGGTGCTGCGTGTGCCTCCAGGGAGCTGCGTGTGTCTCCAGGGAGCTGCGTGTGTCTCCAGGGTGCTGTGTGTGTCTCCAGGGAGCTGTGTGTGTCTCCCGGGTGCTGCGTGTGCCTCCAGGGAGCTGCGTGTGTCTCCAGGGAGCTGCGTGTGTCTCCAGGGTGCTGTGTGTGTCTCCAGGGAGTTGTGTGTGTCTCCAGGGCGCTGTGTGTGCCTCCAGGGAGCTGCGTGTGTCTCCAGGGAGTTGCATGTGTCTCCAGGGCATGGTGTGTGTCTCCAGGGCATGGTGTGTGTCTCCAGAGAGCTGTATGTGTCACCAGGGTGCTGCTGTCTCCAGGGAGCTGTGTGTGTCTGCCGGGTGCTGCGTGTGCCTCCAGGGCGCTGTGTGTGTCTCCAGGGAGCTGCGTGTGTCTCCAGGGCATGGTGTGTGTCTCCCGGGCACTGTGTGTGTCTCCAGGGTGCTGCTGTCTCCAGGGTGCTGTGTGTGTCTCCCGGGTGCTGCATGTGTCTCCAGGGAGCTGTGTATGTCTCCCGGGTACTGCGTGTGTCTCCAGGGAGCTGCGTGTGTCTCCAGGGAGCTGCGTGTGTCTCCAGGGAGCTGTGTGTGTCTCCCGGGCGCTGCGTGTGTCTCCAGGGAGCTGCGTGTGTCTCCCGGGTGCTGCATGTGCCTCCAGGGAGCTGCATGTGCCTCCAGGGAGCTGCGTGTATCTCCAGGGAGCTGTGTATGTCTCCCGGGTACTGCGTGTGTCTCCAGGGAGCTGCGTGTGTCTCCCGGGCGCTGCGTGTGTCTGCAGGGCGCTGCGTGTGTCTCCCTGGTGCTGCGTGTGTCTCCAGGGAATTGCATGTGTCTCCAGGGCATGGTGTGTGTCTCCAGGGCACTGTGTGTGTCTCCAGGGCACTGTGTGTGTCTCCAGGGTGCTGCTGTCTCCCGGGTGCTGTGTGTGTCTCCAGGGCACTGTGTGTGTCTCCAGGGAGCTGTGTGTGTCTCCAGGGAGCTGTGTGTGTCTCCAGGGAGCTGTGTGTGTCTCCTGGGAGCACACCTGTTCTGCGCCCTCTGCAGGGGGAGCCACGCCCCTTTCTCATAGCGCCGCCATCAGCCCGGGGTCTTGCCGTGTCCTCATGCACATGGTCATGCTTCTCCCGGGAAGACTGAAGCTGCGGTCAGTGACCTTGCACAAACGTCCCTGAGAACACGTGGGGACATGTCTGCAGATTCCTGGAGCTGGAGCAGCAGGACACGCATGGCGTTCCAGACCTGCTCCTCGAAGCGTCACCAGCTGCTCTGCACCGAGGGAAGCCCAGCCTGGCCAACACCACGTGTTCACACGTGTGTCTCTGCCCTGTGTTCACACGTGTCTGCCTGTGTGTTCACACGTGTGTTTCTGCCTGTGTGTTCACACGTGTGTCTCTGCCCTGTGTTCACACGTGTCTGCCTGTGTGTTCACACATGTGTCTCTGCCCTGTGTTCACACGTGTCTGCCTGTGTGTTCACACATGTGTCTCTGCCCTGTGTTCACACGTGTGTCTCTGCCCTGTGTTCACACGTGTCTGCCTGTGTGTTCACACGTGTGTTTCTGCCTGTGTGTTCACACATGTGTCTCTGCCCTGTGTGTTCACACGTGTGTCTCTGCCCTGTGTTCACACGTGTGTCTCTGCCCTGTGTTCACACGTGTGTCTCTGCCCTGTGTTCACACGTGTCTGCCTGTGTGTTCACACATGTGTCTCTGCCCTGTGTTCACACGTGTGTCTCTGCCCTGTGTTCACACATGTGTCTCTGCCTGTGTGTTCACACGTGTGTCTCTGCCTGTGTGTTCACACGTGTGTCTCTGCCCTGTGTTCACACGTGTCTGCCTGTGTGTTCACACGTGTGTCTCTGCCCTGTGTTCACACGTGTGTTTCTGCCCTGTGTTCACATGTGTCTGCCTGTGTGTTCACACATGTGTCTCTGCCCTGTGTTCACACGTGTGTCTCTGCCCTGTGTTCACACATGTGTCTCTGCCTGTGTGTTCACACGTGTGTCTCTGCCTGTGTGTTCACACGTGTGTCTCTGCCCTGTGTTCACACGTGTCTGCCTGTGTGTTCACACGTGTGTCTCTGCCTGTGTGTTCACACGTGTGTCTCTGCCCTGTGTTCACACGTGTCTGCCTGTGTGTTCACACATGTGTCTCTGCCCTGTGTTCACACGTGTCTGCCTGTGTGTTCACACATGTGTCTCTGCCCTGTGTTCACACGTGTGTCTCTGCCCTGTGTTCACACGTGTCTGCCTGTGTGTTCACACGTGTGTTTCTGCCTGTGTGTTCACACATGTGTCTCTGCCCTGTGTGTTCACACGTGTGTCTCTGCCCTGTGTTCACACATGTGTCTCTGCCCTGTGTTCACACGTGTCTGCCTGTGTGTTCACACATGTGTCTCTGCCTGTGTGTTCACACGTGTGTCTCCCAACCTGACTTGCGTTCTCTTCTTTTTCTCCCCTGAGCCTGGGCGTCTCCACGCTCAGGAGCCTTCGTCTGTCCCTTTTGGGAGCTGACTGCTCTGCCCATCCCCTGTGGCCCTGTGGCCTCCGTCGCCTGACACATGAGCCCCGTCCCTCACTGCTCTGTCTTCGCTGACCAAGTTCTTGTCTTCACCAGGCGAACACATGGTCTGCGTGCTGACATGTGTCGGTTTGCTGAGTTCGCCCCGGATCTTCCTCTGAGATGGGTCCAGCCATGGCTGCTTTCTTCTAGCGTGTTTGTGGTTGGAACTCAGCAACACCCCATGCTACAGCACATGGAGGCTCAGGAGTCAGGCGAGATGCGACGTTACATATCTACACACGCATGTGTGTGTACATGTACCTACACGCATGTGCGTATACCTACATGCATGCATGTATGCCTACACACGTGTGCGTATACCTACACACATGTGCATATACCTACACATGTGCATATGCCTACACGCATGTGCGTGTACCTACACACATGTGCGTATACCTACACACATGTGCATATACCTGCACACATGTGCATACACCTACACGCATGTGTGTATACATATACCTACACGCATGTGCGTATACCTACACGCGTGTGTATACATATACCTACACGCATGTGCATATACCTGTGTACATGTGCGTATGCCTACACGCATGTGTGTATACATATACCTACACTCATGTACATATACCTACACGCATGTGCATATACCTACATGCATGTGTGTATACATATACCTACACACATGTGTGTATACATATACCTACACACATGTGCGTATACCTGCATGCATGTGCGTATATCTACACACATGTGCATGTTCGTATAGCTACACACATGTGCGTATACCTACACGCATGTACATATACCTGCACGCATGTGCGTATACCTACACGCATGTGTGTATACATATACCTGCACACATGTGCGTATACCTGCATGCATGTGCGTATATCTACACGCATGTGCGTTTGCGTATACCTACACGCATGTGCGTATACCTACACACATGTGCACATGTGTGTGTGTGTGTGCCCCTCCCCACAGGGCGTGGACTCCGCGTCCAGCAGCTCCCAGCAGGGCCCTGTTCGTGGCAGGTGACCCGGCACAGGTGACCCCCAAGCCGCACCCCACTGAGGACATGTGGGCCCCACCCCGAGGGGCCTGCTGTCCACTTCTCAGAATGAGGTCCCGGACCAGAGTGGGGAGGTATCCGCCTGTCAGGAACACGTGGACAGCCACCACTTACCGTGGCAGGTGGACCTGCCCTGCCTGCCGGGCAGACACTGCCCAGGGCCCCGCGTCCAGCTGGGGGCTCCCACGGCCCTCGGAGGACGCCCGGCTCCTACTACAGGGCCAGAGGCTCAGCACACCGAGGCTGGGCAGCTCGCCAGCCCCCAGATCCACACTGGGTCCTGGTCCGCCCACTGCCCCTGTCCTGACCGCTGTGGGTCAGGCCACCCAGGTGGAGGGAGGCAGGGCCAGCCAGGAGTGGGCAGCAGCTGCCCGGCCACCGCCCAGCCCCCGGCACATCTTTGCAACTTGTGGTCCACAGCGTCGGCGTGGCAGCCGCATCCACCACATGGGGCCGTGGTCGGGGCTGGAGGGGATCCTGGGCACACAGGGCCCGGCACGGGGATGGCGGCCACCCTCTGTCCTGCCCCCGGCTCTCGTCCCACCCCGGAGCAGAGTCCAGCTCCCAGAGGGGGGCCCGTGGGTGGGGTGAGCCAGGAAAGCCCATCCCAGCGGAAACGGCCCAGGCAGCCGGACCCCACGCTTGTCCTCAGGGTGGGGGCGGGGTCCCTCTGCCGGCCCCAGCTCCCAGCCCGGGCGTCCATCCGTCCCTGCTTCCAGGCTGGACAACAGAAAGGACAGTCCCTCCCCCCACCCCAGGGCCAGCAGGGAACTCCCAGCCCCAGGGACAGGAAAGGGAGTGTGCCCACGCGGGACGGCGGGCCCCACACAGGCCGGGCGGCACCTGTGACAGGGACCGGGGTCCTCGGTCTCTGCCAGGCGTTGAGTGAGCCCTCGCTGTGCCGGGTCACCCAGGATCGGCGGAGGCAGCTGCTCCTCCACCCCCAGGTCCTGGCGGGGCTCCCGTCCCACTGGAGCCCTCACCTCCCACCCCAGGGAGCTCCGGCTGAGCTGCCCAGTCCAGGGGCGGGGCAGGGGAGGGGACCAGACCAGAGCACCCCCCACGCCAGCTGTGCCGCATTGTGCAGGTGCAGGGGTCTAGCCCGCTCCCGCGGTGGTCCAGGTACCAGCTCTGGGACCGGGTGGCCCGGCCAGTGCCCGGAGAGGCTCGTACCGAAGGTGAGTGCCCGGAGAGGCTCGTACCGAAGGTGAAGGGGCAGACTGTCCGAACAGTGTCCTGGCCTCGGGAGTGGCTGCTGCCTTCAGCCAGTGGAGACAGGCGACCAGGGAGCTGGGGCTTTGCCCGAGGCGTGGCTGCATGTCCGGGTCTGTGTCCAGATGTCGGCTGTCAGGGAGGCCCCGCCCTGAGCTTCCCGGCGCCCGTGGCTGTGGCGCCGTGGCTGTGGGTGCTCTGTGAGAGGGCAGGGCCACCCCTGGTGCCACGAGGACTGAACGCCCCAGATTCAAGGGTTGAGTCTCGGCCCCAAAGGGAATGGCCCCTTTGTGGGGTGTCACTGCATGATGGGGTGAACGCCCTGAAACCTGGGCAGGCCCCTGCCCTGTGCCACACGAGGCCACGGCAGGCATGGCCACGAGCCCGGAGATGGCCCTCCAGGACGCCGGCCCTGCCAGGGCCTTGGCCTGAGACTTGAGCTGTTCTGTTGGGGGCGGCGGCCCAGCCCGTGGGCTTTGCCACTGCAGCTGGGCGGCAGAGCCCCCGGGTGCCCGACACACATCCACAGGGCGGCACCTGCTCTTTGATCCCTCGCTGACTGGCCACGCCCACTCTGGGAGACCAGCGCCTCTCTCTGCAGCCTCTGGGCCTCCCAGCCCCACTGCTCCACTGGGCAAAGCCGCTCTGCACGGTGGCCAGGGTGGCGGTGGCACTTCTCAGCCTCCACACACAGCCTGGGGCGCCCTCCGCCGGGCCACCTGCGTCACAGCCACGGCGCAGGGGCCAGAGTGGCTGCATGTGGATCACGAGGCTACTGACAGAGACAGGTGGTGGGGACGGGTGCAGCTCAGGGATCTGACACAGGCACTGACATGTCACACGCGCACGTGTGTGCCTGCGTGTGTGTGTGGCTTCTCAACACAGATGGTGGAGACGGGTGTAGCTCAGGAATCTGACACAGGCACTGACATGTCACACGCGCACGTGTATCCCTGCATGTGTGTGGCTTCTCAACACAGACGGTGGAGACGGGTGCAGCTCCGGGGTCTGACACAGGCCCCGTCATGTCACATGCACACACATGTGCCTGCGTGTGTGTGTGGCTTCTCGACACAGGCAGAGACGGTGCAGCTCAAGGGTCTGACGCAGGCTCTCATGTCGCACACGCGTGTCTGGCGGTGAGTGAACCTCTCAGGAGGATTGAACTCTGACCTCCTGAGGGCCACGGCGCCTTGGCTGACCACGTGTGCTCTCTGCAGGCCGGCGGCCCCTGGCTTGGTCCATGTCCTGACGGGATGCTCGGGTTCTCGCCAAGGGCACGGCAGGAGCCTGCAGGAAAGGCGCTGGGGGGCAGGGGGGACGGCCTTGAGAACCGTGCAGACGTGCGAGTTTCTCCAGAAATCACGGCGCAGCTCTGTCCCGCGGCCGGCAGGCCCAGGCGTGCACGTAGACGGCTCAGTCCCGCTCAGCTCCGCTCGGCACCCGGCAGTGCCCGCGGCTCCCGCTCCCCGGGCTGCCCCGAGCCTGGCGGTGCTCCAGACGGACCACAAATGGCTTCTCCTTATCTCCGGGGGGAGA